>OZ014531.1:147732748-148957395 GCA_963966105.1 Volucella zonaria
CACAAGAGAGGAGACCCTCTAAACTGCAACAACAATAGAGGTGTCAGTCTTCTAAACATCTCATATAAGATCTTATTCGCCGCGGTTCTAGGCCCGGTAAGTCCACAAGTGACCAAATATTCACACTATGGCAGATTCTGGAGAAAACCCAAGAAATTCAGATCGATACTCACCTCATTTTTATAGATTTTAAAACCGCATCTGATAGCATCTACAGAGACGAGTTATACAGAGCCATGTCTAGTTTGGCATACCTGCCAAACCTGTCATGTGACTTCTTCAACATCATGTACTTGAAAGAATTGTACAAAACTCACAAGCCAACACACGAGGTACGCTCTTTCAAAAGTCTGGTTGATTGCTTGCATACGCCGACGATATTGATATTATAGGTAGAACACAGCGAACTATCACTGGTGCGTTTGCGAGTATAGGAGCAGAAGTGGGAAAAATGGGTCTAGCCGTAAATAAGGACCTCCAACCCTCCAGTGAGCAGAAACGTCGGCTCTAATCCGGAGGGACAACGCCTAAGGTTTCGCGCGCAAGTGAAAAATGACCTCAACCAACTTGGAGTGCGCAACTGGATGCAGTTAGCCAAGGGCCGCGCTAATTTATGAGGCTTATTGGTTGAAGCTCAGGTCAGGTAAGTCTGCTTTTAGTTCAATACACATTTCCCAGCGATGTTCAGTAGCTTCAATATCGTCGAGCTCCTTAAAATAGCCATCAACGTCAGACTTCACCTCTTTACTGTTGGCAATTCTTTTACCACCGAGCCATTTCTTCAAGTTCTAAAATAGAAAATAATCCGAGTGGGCTAAATCTGGCGAATAGGTTGCAAGAGGAAGCAATTCGAACTTCAACTTATTGATTTTGCCCATCGCGATGACGGATGAGTGAACTGGTGCATTGTCTTGATGAAACAAAACTTTTTTCTTCGCCAAATGCGACCGTTTTCTCTTGATTTCAGCTCTCAAGCACTGCAATAAGTTCGCATAGTATTGTACATGCCGTTCATGGTTTTTCCACGTCGTCATGACCTTTCCTGCGGATGGAACTGTCTTCGCGTTTTTTGGAGCCGATGAGCCCATGTTTCATCCATCCTTATAAATCGACGTAAAAACTCGGCTTTATTCCTGTGAGACTTCGTCAAACACTCGATTGAAACATCCTCACGACGCACTTTTTGTTCCTTTGTGAATAATCGCGACACCCATCTTGCCCATAGCTTTCTCATGTCCAATTTTTCAGTCAACAGCCAATATTTTATTGTTGTAAATGAAGGAGCAGACTCCCCCAAAGTAGAATCCCTGTTTTGATGTTGGTTCGTTCATTGGAGCGTTCACTATTGATGGCTTCCGAACAAATACTAAACAACATAGCATCGTCAAACTTCAAATTTAAGCTTTGTAAGATTGGTATTTTCTACAATTGTCATTCTTTTTAAACAACAACCGCCACCTATACGTCAGGTCTGCTGGGACTAACCTCGTATCTAATGCTTCTAATGATTTATTTTGGCTCATACTACACTTACACAGTTCGCATTGTTGTAAAACTTTTTCCGTGGCATTGTGTGGATGGGATGTTGCATGCAGAAGTTTCATTAATCAGCATGCTCAGAGGCAGCTTAAGTGCAGAGTGTGCAGAGGAGTTCCAGAAGAAGCAAAGGCCAATGCTATTTTATTTTCCGATGGTATGCCTGCTAAAACAAATGAATTCAAAAACATTTCAACAACAACAACTTGGATAATTGAATCGTAGGCATCGATTCATTGCAATAAAATTATTGTTCGCGTTCCAAATCTCGACTAAATATTTCGTACATTGGGCGATTGATCGATATCATACCAAATTGTGCTAATGATTTATTGTATTTGCGATCGTTAAACGAGGTCTTCAATGCTTCATTATCCATTTTGAGAGTGATTTGCAATGTGATCGCGACACATTCGATGTGAAATATCTTCCGTTCTATAAACTCTATAATTTCTCCATAATTCTAGTTGATTTGGTGGAAAACATGTTGATATTACATATTATTGGAAATATGAAAATAATGTCCGCATTTGATGAGGGTATCGTCTTCAAGTAACTGCAATCATCGACAATGATGTTGGTTCACCAACGTTGATCAACAACCAGCGCAAGTAAAAACGCTCAGCATTGTTGGGATAAGCTGTGTGAATTCGTCCCAAAGCATCCGTTGAAAACACATTTGGATGACCTCCCTTATTTGCGTCCTTAAAAATGTTTCGACGATTGACGAAGTGTAGTATTCTGGTAATTCTGAGTATAGCAACGTTCTGGCAAATGTATCAGTTTGTCACAATGTAAATGTTGTAGATGGTGGTTGCGTTGCTCTTTGCAATGCATTTTGAGTTATAAAATAAAAACATTGACCATTTTCAACATGAGCAGCTATGAACAACTGTTGAAAAACTTTATGCATTGGGGATGTAAAAATCCGTCATATTGCTTCATTGCAGTTTATATAACACGTTGGCTGAAAAGTCCGCGCCGTTTTATAGTAAAACACAAAATTTTTGCAAAATTCAACTTTATTTATCAATATATGTTAGTTACCTTCGAGGGCGATACACTGATTGAAACGATTTTTCAATCTTTCGATACCAGTTTTGTAGTACGATTTCTGTTTAACCTCAAAATAGGCCTCTGTTTCGGTGATTCGGTCTTAAATCTCTTTCCGGCAAGCATTCCTTTGAGGTCTGCGAACAGGAAATAGTCGCTGGGGGCCAAATCTGGAGAATATGGTGGGTGGGGAAGCAATTCGTAGCCGAATTCATTCAATTTTCCCATCGTTTTCATCGACTTGTGACACGGTGTATTGTCTTGATGAAACAGCACTTTCTTTTTCTTCAAATGCGGCCGTTTTTCTGCGATTTCGTCCTTCAAACGCTCCAATAACGCAATGTAATAGTCGCTGTTGATAGTATGCCCCTTTTGGAGATAGTCGATGAAAATTATTCCATGTGAATCCCAAAATACGGATGCCATAACCTTGCCAGCCGAGGACAAGGTTCGTCGCCTGCTCGCCACTCAGCTGACTGCCGACTTGACTCTGGTGTGAAGTGATGGAGCCAAGTTTCATCCATTGTCACATACCGACGCAAAAATTCGGCTTTATTGCGGTTGAACAGCTTTAAACACTCCTCTGAATCATCAACACGTTGTTGTTTTTGGTCGACTGTGAGCAAACGCGGCACCCACTTTGAACAGAGCTTTCGCATATTCAAATATTCGTGTATGATATATCCAACACGTTCTTTTGATATCTGCAGAGCATCAGCTATCTCGATCAACTTCACTTTACGCTCATTCGTAATCATTTTGTGGACTTTTTTGATGTTTTCATCTGAAACAGCCTCTTTTGGACGTCTACTGAGTGCATCATCTTCGGTGCTTGTATGACCACTTTTAAATTTTTCAATCCACTTGCGAATGGTTCGTTCGTCTAGTGCAGAGTCCGGGTAATACTTATCAAGCCATTTCTTTGCATCGGCTGCATTTTTTCCCATCAAAAAGCAATGATATATCAACACACGAAATTACTTTGAATCCATTTTTTTCACAATAACAAAAGTTGCTTTACTCCCAACGCTATATCTCGAGAACTAATTGTCCACCAACTGTCAAATTTATACACGTATCTTTTGAAGGTTGGTACCAACTGAAAATGGTATGGATTTAATTCAAGAGGTGCCCTCTCTTAGAAACGGCACGGACTTTTCAGCCAATGTGTTACATGGTGCCTCAATTGCTATGAACTGATTTCATCATTCCTATTTTCAGCAGCTACTCCAAACTTACAAATGTACGAGGGCTATTCCAAAATAAACCTCCGAGGTGAAAAATATTTAAAAAAAAAACCAAAAACATTAATTTTTTGCACAAAATAGTTTTATTAACATCTAAATTATTTTTCTACAGAGTCTCTGTTTAAATCTATACATTTTTGGTGACGTTGGACGAGCTTTCGTACGCTCTTTAAAAAATGGCACCGCCAGTGCGTTGAGGCATTGATTCACATCGTTCATAAGTTCCTCATAACTTCCAAAATGTTGAGATGCAATGGATGATTTCAATTTTGGGAAAAGGTGCTAATCACTTGTTGCCAAATCAGGACTGTAGGTGTAGGGTGATCAAAAATATCCCAATTGAACTCCTCCACTAATGTTTTTGTGCGTGCAGCAGTGTGTGGTCGCGCCTTGTCATGCAGAAGCACCACACCTTTGGTAAGCATTCCTCGTCTTTTGTTCTGGATTGCTCTTCTCAACTTACGTAGAGTTTCACAGTAAACCGCTGCATTTATTGTGTTTCCAGGTTCCATAAACTCGGTCAATAATATGGCTTTACTGTCCCAAAAAACTGTGGCCATCATTTTTCGATAGGAAAACGTTTGTTTGAATTTTTCTGGCTTGTTTGGGGAATGAGTGTGCATCCATTGCTTTGACTGTTCTTTGCTTTCTAAGTTTTGGGACCCAACGCGCAGAGAACTTGTGGTAACCCAAGTTTTCAGACACGATTCTGTATAGAGTAGTTCGAGAAATTTTGGAAAATCTTGTCGCAAAATATGAAATCGTAAAACGCCTGTTTTCTCGAACAAATTGGTCAACTTGGTGAACCACGTCTTGATTCATGATCGATTTGCGCCCTTGGCTTCCTTCATTATGCACATCTGTGCGTCCGTTTTTAAATTGTCTACACCAATCACGTACCGAACCATCATCACTCATCACTGTATTGCCGTAAACAGCACATAACCGTCACCGAAGTGCACGTATGTAATGAATTGTGAATTGTAACACATCGGGGGTTGATTTTGGAATAACCCTCGTATTTTATCGATTTTACGGAACTAAATTTTCCACATTGATGTACGCCTTGAAGGTTTTTGACAATAATGGTGGATATGACACAATATAGTGATCTCCTGATTTCTAATTTTGACAGTTGTCGATTTGCCGTTATCCTCAGTTAAACGACGACCATATAACGATTATCCATCATTGCCTGTAACTCAATGCTCTTGGATAACGTTTTGAACATTTCCCATCAATCCGACACGGTGAATTGTATGCCGGTAATTTGACTTTTCCATTTGTACAGCACAATCCTGGTGTTTCAATTATGAATTTGAATGCTTTCCAATGTTGGCAAACTTTGTTCATTGCACCAATTACCAATTATAATGAATCCATTCAAGCTATAAGCGAATGCAGAACGCTGTAGATTTCCTCTAGCACGTGTTTGGCTACGTATTCGTCCGTTCAAATTTTGGTTGTGAATAAAGTTCATCTAATCGATCTCGAACAGCCCGATTGCGCTTAATTTTTAATTGATCGTCGGTGTTGTGTTGTTATGTTCTTCTCGTTCTTCTTCATTATGAGCAGAACATGATATTGAATTGCGTTGTCGTGTCGACTCGTTTTGCTGTGTACTCTGCTCATCACTTTCTGCTCTTCTCGTTAAAATAACGAAAACTCAAGTACTTCCGTTTGTAATTGTAATTGCAACTATACTCCGTAAATATGACGTGTAAACAGCTGATTTACTAAGATCAGTCACAATGAGAAACAAAATATCAAAAGAAAAATTATATTGTGAATGAAACAGTTGCTCACGCAAATATCCGTGGTAACTATCGTCCTGAATAGCCGTCAGCGCTGAACTCTTAAAAATTTGTAAATGTGGTTGTTGCTTTTCCTCCGATATTCACCGATGGGGTAACTACACTTACCAGAGGGATAACAGTTATTATTGGAGATAAGTACACTTACCGGAAACTCTTATACAAATAATAATAGAATAAATACAAAATGACGTGCGTGTTTATTGGTAAGCACCGGTTTAGAGCTTTGGAGCACCCTTGATAAGTAGATACACAAAGTATTGGGTTGTATCACATGAAATGTCCGATTTTCGTTCAATCGGAAATAAGAAGTTCTCGAGTGAACATCTGTACCAGAACGTTCTCTTTTTTATAAAATGTGCTTGACGTGTGAGAATTTTAGGGTTCGTTACAAGTACCGTTATTTTTTTTCGGGGAATTATTTACCATGCTGTCGGCAGTTCAAATTCGAACCCTCTTCCTTTGCGAATTTAAAATGGGACATAATGCGTCACTGGCAATGAAAAACATTAATGGCGCATTTGAGGATGTAGCGGTAAACGAACGCACTATACGACGTTAGTTTGGAAATTTCTGTTCGGAAGATTTCAGCCTTGAAAATGAGCCACGTGGGAAGCCGGAAACGGTAGTTGACGACGATGTTTTATGAGCAACGGTAGATGCGGACCCAACGAAATCGGTGCGGGAGATTGCGCACCGCATGGGAGTATTCCCAATGACAATAATTCGACACCTTTCTCTCATAGGAAAGATAAAGAAACTCGATAAGTGGGTACCCCATGAACTGAACGAATCCCAAAAACTACGGCGCCTGGAAATCTGCGCATCGCTTACATTAACAAAACAAACTGAACCGTTTTTGCACTGGATAATCACCTGTCATGAAAAGTGGACACCCCCAAACCCGATCTTCACTCAAAAAAGTTTGTAGTGACAATTTGGTGGACATCGAAAGGACCAGTCCACTTTTCATTTCTTCAACCAGAAGAAACGATAAACGCTATCAAATATTGTGAGGAAATCGACATATGGTATTGCATGCCAAAATGGCTGAAAAGCCACCTGCAATGGTCAATAAGCACTGTCTGTTCCTTTTGCGTGACAATGCTAGACCCCTTACATCATAAGCAACGGTGCAAAAACTGTTGCAGTTGAAATTTGAAATCCTTCCGCATCCACCGTACTCTTTTGATATTTCCCCAAAGGATTACCATCTCTTCCGCAATCTGGATTCATCTTACTGGCAGAAGGTCTTCCGGAACTGAGCAGAGGTCATAAAATCCTTTGAAGATTTCATTGGTTGAACCCAATATGAAGCACAGACGATAGAGGAAGACTGGAAACAAGTCAAGATAAATTATGGAAATGCTCGAATGAACAATCTCTAATAGCCTATCTCCTTCATGTTTTCTCATAAAAATTAATTCATTACTAACCCATAAAATTGGGAATTCTTTTTCTACTTTAATTGCTTTCGCTTTGTTAAACAGAGATCTATTAAAGGGTGATAAGTTGTTATTTATAGCTTCCTCCTACGTTCTTATAGTAGTAATGGCTTTCTATTTTCCTTGCAGTTTTTTTTAAATTTGATACAGACAATGTTCATCCATTTACAATCGCGCGCTCAAGGTGTTAAGGTACTCGTACCTTTAAAATGTTTGCACAGAGCGTGGACGAAGGAAAATTAGGGGGGAAATAAAGATAGGTACCGATGAACGTTGGTTTTAAGTGTCTGAATGCTATAATCACTAGGAAATAGAGAGCTAGTTGTTTGGCATAGGAACGAATAACGATAGTTCAGAGTACGTCCGAAAGTGGACTTGAGGGTATACTGATAAGCATTCATACCGAAACGGGTGCTACGGTCGAAGGTTTGAAGGGGCAGAATGCTGGGCGGTTAAACGCCTTATATATTTAGGCCAGCTCAGAAGGGGAAAAGTACACCTTACATCGTCTGAAGAAATCTAGACATTTCGCAGCATTTTTGGCGATATAAAATATGTGGTCATTCCAATGTAAGTTGTCATTGACACACATACCGAGGATGGACAGTTGTTCGGTTTCGACGATGTAAGTACCATTCATGGACAACGGCTATGTATTTAGATTTCGCTTTAATGACAGCAAACTGCATTGAGTTTTGGCAGCATTAAATTCCACTCTGTTGATAGTTCCCCAATTGATAATGCTGTTAATATCGAAATTTAATGACCTTAACATAAACTGCCGTTCTCGTTCTACAGTCGAAGAGCAGGGACGTGAGTCCCTGAATGAGTGAGTGAATATGAAAAGCAGAGATTGCTATCATCAGCAAGGGAATATATTGGATTAGAAGTAGCAGACAAGAGATCATTGATGAAAATTAAAAAGAGTGTCGGAGACAGAACGGAGCCCTGAGGCACACCAGCATTTATTTTGTAAATATCAGATTTCAAACCATCCAAGACAACTTGAATTGAACGTTCCGAAAGGTAATTTCTAATCCATTGAAGAAGAGAGTCATCGATCCTAAAAGCACCTATTTTCGAGAAAAGAGCGTGATGCCAAACTTTGTCAAGCGCTTTAGAAATATCAAGTGCAACTATCTTGCTTTCGCCAGAATGATGTACACTTTGTTTCCACTTTTCGGTGAGACATTCCATCAGACCACCAGTGGACCTGTTGCTACGAAGAGCATACTGCCTGTCATTGAGAAGTTTTCGTGTTTCGAGATATTTCATTAGCTGGCGGTTTATCAGCGTTTCCATGACCTTGGAAAGAAGGGACGTAAGTGCAATGGGTTTGTATGAGGAGAGAGAGGAAGATTCGCCTTTTTTAGGGCCAGGCTGGACAAATGCTGTTTTCCATCTGTTCGGAAAGAGTGCTAAAGAGTAGGACTGATGAAAAAGCGTACGCAAGTGTTTTGCCAGCGAGAAAGAACACCTCTTCAGAAAAAGGGGAGATATACCATCTGGACCCGCGGATTTATGCATACCATGAGACCTTTAAGTACTCTTTCTACTACACGAGTGCGAAAGTGGATTTGTCCCATTGAAGATTCGAAGCACTCGAGTGTAGGCGAAGACAAAACATAATTTGGAAGTGTTAAACTGGCCGCTAAGTGTGCAGCATGCAGATTAGCTTTGTCCAAAGAGCTCACAGCTGGAATGTCATTGTAAATGAGCGTTGGGTTGGAGGATGAGGCCGAATTTCTGATGTTTTTGAAGGACGACTAAGCACTTTTGACTACCCTTGGGGCAATGTACTATTTGTTGACTCAGTTTTTGGTCATATTGGAATTTTGCACGCTTAAGAGAGATATTGAAGTCATTCCTGGCTCATTTGAAGTTTTTTCGGTTTTCCTCTGTCAGGTTGAAAAGTTATTCCTCTTGCGTCTCTACAGCTCGGGTCGTACTACGCCTTTTCTTTTGGTTTGAAACTCTTCAAAGTGAATAGTGTCTGTGATCATATCAGCAGCGGCATCCACCTTGTTATCGAGGAAATATGACTACAAACTAAATTTCCCAAAGAAGGTGTTAATTTCGCACCAATTCGCTTTCTCCTATTACTTTTTTAGGAATCTTTTCTCTAACTGTGTGGTCGGTATACGAGAAATCAGTTTATATGACACAGCGGTCTGACGAGCCTATAGTGGATAGCGCATCGACTTATCTGTACTTATCTGGGTGAGTAGTTAAAGATAGGTCCAGGGTGTTGGCGGTATGACTATCAACGTCTGGTATTCGCGTGAGCTCATTTACAAGCTGGGTTAAGATATTTTTCGCAGCGAAGATCTCAACACATCGTTGTAGACAGACACCCGAAGATAAGATAATTTGCTTACGGAGATGGAATTTTAACCGAATGAAATTGGATTCTGGATTGGAATAGGGACTACATTGTGGTGGTAAGCCAGGTAGCTTCAGATCTGAGTGACCTCGGAAGTGTTGGCGGGGGTCTACCTGCGTTTCACTAAGCGCCAAAATAGTCGGCCTGTATTTCCAGGCGTGGACGTACGCAGAAAAGTGATTACTATTTAGCTTGCGTATATTAACTACGTCAACCCTGAATTACCGAGTCATAACCACAAGCAAGCACAAAAAACACAAACACCGACGATGCTAAGCAAGGTTGCGAAGTGAAAATTCTAACATTAGTCTACCGAATCAAATTGTAGTTGGTGTTATGCCCTTACAATAAGACGAAACAGTGCACCAACAAAACTTACGCTCACAACCCGCTATGAATTGGTTGTTACATGCACTCAATCATTGCCTATAGCGTACGATAAATACAGCAAAAGCAATGACTGAGTGCAAGCAACAATACTATGAACTGACCGGAGGCGGAAGAGTTGGGATACCCTCACTATGTTTCTTCTTCTTTAGACACTTTACTGCACTGCACTGAATATGTTTTGCGAGTGTACGGTAAAGCACTGCTGAGTCCCTGGCCACAAAGTATTGGCGGGAAATGAGTATGTAGTACACGAGTTAGCTCGAAAAAAGTCTTCCTTTGATAGGTAACTGGCAGTATCAAAACTCCACTCTGCACTCTAAGAATATAAGTGAGCGAAAGACATAAAGCCTTCCAAATTGTGAAACTTCAGCTAATGCCGGAGCTCAGTAAATCCGAATCAAGTAAAATTATCTGGAAGGACTCAGCTAAACTAACTACGCTTTTTGGGTTATTCACAGTGGCGTCTGTAGAGGCTATGGGGACGTGTACGCACAGGAATATACGCCCCTGAACTTCCAAAATCTCCCAGAGCTAGCCGGTGTTTCATGCACATTTCTTTTCAGGTCCACGGATACAATAGTATGGCTTAGACGAACTCAATGAAAATGACCAAACGACAACCAACGCAACACAGACAAATGACAACAATTAGCAATCGCACTTCAATTCCCACTCCCTTCCAATTCTACCCAAATGCACACTGATAGTTACCAATCGGTTTGCACACTTTTATTATGTTCAACGATTACAGATTCCATTATTTGCTCCTCACAAAGCACCATACTGTTACTTCGATGGCTTAAAGAGATGGCTTATTGTTTGTGTCTGTTATGATTAGTTCCGGTTTGTTCTTTGTATTTTGAATTTTTTTTTGACAAAATTTGTAAGCGATTTTCCGGCAATAAAATTCCATAATTTTCTAGGAGGCGTATTCCGGTGGATTTTGTAGATGTCGGTAGATCTGATCAGAGGATCGATTACTAGGTAAAGCACTATTTTTACTCCCCGTTTTCGGAAGAGGTCGGCAATACTTTCGATTGCCCAACCAAAGATGCGAAGTCTGCTCTCTTTTAACCCGGATTATCCCACTGTACCGTATACGGTACATCTTATGAAAAAAGATATGTCTCTTAAACTCAGTTTTTGAATTAATTATTTTCTTAGCAGTACAATCCTTATCAAAGTGGGTTATGCAATTTTCCTGTCAATTTCCAAATATTTGTTTTCGTTTTGTGTTAGTAAGTAGTTAAAGTTCTGTTTTCTTATTCATTACAAAACAGTCAAAACAAAAGTAAGTAAAAATATTTATATTATTATATATATTGGGAATATAACTTAATTCGTGAGTTTTTTTTTTCAAAATTTGAACGTTTATTTAAGAAAAACATGTAAAATAGTATTATTCAAAGTATTGCCCATCTGAAGCTTTTTCCCATCTTTCTAGCAATTTGTGGATCCCATCCCAAAAGAACTGCGCCGGCTTGGCAGCCAAGAATGAATCAAGACAATTTTTGATATTCTGCTCTGATGGGAACCGCATTTCAGTGAGGGCGTTCTGCATCGACCGGAACAAATGGTAGTCAAAAGGGGCAAGGTCTGGGCTATAAGGCCGGTGGGTAAGGCTTCCCATCCACTGTTTTCCAAATAGTTCTTAACCGGAATAGCAACGTGGGGCCGAGCGTTGTCATGATGGAAAATTATTACCTCGTGTCTGGTCGCATATTCCGGGCGTTTTTAGGCCACTGCTCTCTTCAAACGGATTAATTGTGTTCGGTAGCGTTGTCCATTGATGGTTTCACCTGGTTTTAGCAGCTCATAATACAGCACACCCATCTGATTCCACCAAATACAGATCATTACCTTCGCGCCATGGATATTCGGCTTTGCCGTTGATTTGGCTGGTTGGCTGGGTTTCACATATGATTTTTTGCACTTGGGGTTGTTGTAATGGATCCATTTTTCATCTCCAGTAACAATCCGATGCAAAAATGACTTCATTTTGTGGCGTTCCAGCAGCATTTCGGACATGCAAAACCGCCTTTCGACGTCTCTCGGCTTGAGTTCATGTGGAACCCGATTTCCTTGCTTTTGAATATATCCAGCTGCTTTTAAACATTTTGAAATGGCTGCTTGAGTGACACCCAAAGATTCTGCGAGCTCTTCTTGTTTTTGGCAACAATCTTCATAGAGTAATGCTTCCAGTTCTTCATCTTCAAACTTTTTTGGCTGCCCAGGACGTCCATCGTCTTCCAAGCCAAAATCACCACTTTTAAATCGTGCAAACCACTTTTGGCACATTCGCTCAGCTAGCGCATGTTCACCATAAACTTTCACCAAAATACGATGACTTTCGGCAGCAGTTTTCTTCATATTAAAATAATGAAGAAGAACTCTCCGCAAAAACACTTTTTCAGGCACAAAGTTCGACATATTTGAGTGAAAAAAAAATATTGTTGTTTACGCTTCAAATGAATGACATACACTGAAATGACGTACAATGACAGTAGCTTTCCAACGCATGTTGCAATGGAATAATAACGATGAAATAATACAAGTTACGCCATCTCTTAGCAAACCGCACGAATTAAGTTATAGACCCAGAGAACAAACCGTGGATTTAGACGGTTCAATAGTCAACAACTGTTGAGCAATTGAATATTATTTACAAAATCCAAATGTTGTTGTAATTTAGTGGATGTCTTTTTTTGTGTACTATATACGGTACAGTGGGATAATACACTACTATAGACCAGATTAAAAAACGCTGATGAAGAAGATGATATGCCGCTTTCCTCCTTTCCCAAAAGATTTCGAATTTTTGAATATACGTGAGAAAAAAGAGATTTGCAGGAAAGCTTAGCTGAGTTTATGTACGAAAGTTGCCCCTGGGATCCATCTTTCGCACCGTTGGATCTTTTCACCCCTTTTTGTGATGCACGTTTGTTTGAAATGTTAGCATCAGTAATACAATCTCTTAGCTGATATACAAGTCTCTGAAATGAAAGTCTTCATTGGAGTACTGATGGTGAGCGGTTACACTAATGTCTCGTGGCGTAGGATGTACTGGGAAAATGAAGAGGATGCGAAGAATTTATTTGTGTCCAAATCGATTACAAGAACCAGACTTGAATACATCTTTCGAGTACCTCATTGTTGCGACATTATGCAATTGAATCCCAATTATTGCTATGCCAAAGTACGGCCATTGTTTGATATGCCATTGGAAAAGTTCTTGTTGTTTGCCCCAGTCGTTGATAATTACAGTGCCGATGAGGGTATGGTGCCCTACTTCGGACGTTATCCTACAAAACAGTTCATAAGAGGAAAGCCAATTAGATGGGGCTATAAGTGTTGGATTGGCAAAACTCCGAGCGGTTATATTGTTTGGTTTGACCCATACGCAGGATCGAAATACTACTCTCGCGCAATAAAAACTGAGCTTCATCTTGGGAGTTGTTTTGGACTTCAGCCAAGCGCTAATTTCGAGAGGATTAAACTTGAGGTACCATTTATTTTTTGACAATTTCTTTTCATCGCTTCAATTGTTTGAAGAATTGAATATTTTGATTTTGAGAGGAATTGGAACTGTCAGGGAAAATAATTTGAAAAACTGTTCTGTGCGTGGATCAGATAAGGTTCTCAAGAAAGCAGGACGAGATGCATACAGCTTTGTACTCTGTTTAGAAGTACAATAAATTTAATTGTTTGTAAATGGCACGATAACAGCATTGTAAATATGATTGGACTGATACCAGTCCACCCAACGACTGCTGTGAAGCAATTCTCTCGTACAGAAAGAAAGGAAGTAACTGTTCCACAGCCCAAACTTGTGAAAATATATAACAAGAACTTGGGAGGTGTCGATAGGTCGGACCAAAATATTGGTCTTTATCGCATCGCGATAAGAGGAAAAAAGTGGTATCTTTCGCTATTTGCTCATGGACACTTGGATAATCTAGAACTCCGTCGAAGAATAGCAAGGGGCTTGCGGGGAATGTACGAAAAAAAAAATAACCGGTCAAGAAATTTTAAGCCCTCAAGTGCAGAAAACCAAGAGATCCGATTCATTCAAATTCAACAAATGATTGTTGAACAAGATAAAAGAACAAGATGCAGAATTTGCCACACTCAAACAACTACTCGCTCTGAGAAATGTGATATTGCACTACTTGTTCGGTGTTTAAAGCAATACCATTCTCCTTCATTTTGAAAACATATTGTATATGTATTGTATATACTGTACATACTTAAAATGAAAATAAAATGTTGAATTGAAAAAAATTATCCCACTGTACCATATGGCATATAGGGTACAGGCCATCCCCATGGTTTGTTAAACAATTGATTTTTTCTAAGTTTTTATTTGGTGAATGTTAAGTCTAAGCATTGCACTTTATAAAATTCAACATGGAATTCAAAAAAAAAATCTCTGGGATAACCCGGGTTAATGAATTCCCAAACAAATTATGTTACTGTTGGTATTTGTATTATGTACTATGATGGATATCGCCTTTTTTGTTCTACTTTTTGTCTGAACTACTGGTATTCCATCTAATTTGCAATGACCTAGAGTCTCCACCATTTTAAGAACCTTCAAGTACCCTAAAGACCAACGCTTGATAGAAATCCTTAAGAATTTGCCTAACAATGTTACACCGATACACTATTTTACTGTTTGGTTCTTAGTGAAACAGATATAACTTGCATTGCCTTGAAATGAACTTCAACGTCCACTGAGAAACCATCTGACTGCAGAAATATAATAATGAACCAACTGTACAAGGTTCTGGAAATAAGCCTCCAAAATTTTTTCATCGAAACCTTTCTGTCATGGACGCAATCGAAGTAATCCTTTGACTCCAAAATAACCGAACCAAAATCCCACTTAAGTGATAAGTTTCATTAAAATTACCATAACCGCGTACGTGATGAGTTCATTTTACCAAGTTACCCCCACGTCACCGTTACGTACAGAATGGTGTTCTGTCGATCTGTTGGGCACAGATTCATCTGAACTTTTGATTTATTTAAAAATTCGCATGTGAAATTCCGCATGTAATGAACAAGGGACTATACGGACCACAACGAAACAAGAACAAGAAGTAAATGGCAAGACTAGGTCACACGTACTTGCTTCTGGTTGCTAAAATACATAAATAATGGAAGCGAAAGGAAATTCAACTGAAAACATTTATATCAAATATCGCTGATAGTTTTTCAATGATGGTCAAGCAGTTTTTGAAGACACAAACATCGTTGCTTTAGCCTCTCACCATGAATTTCCACTCTCACCTCCACGCGGCCAAGCCTGGAGCCTAGAACGTTATCCAGCCCCTGCGGGAGGTAAATGGCAGCTGCTTGCCAGGGAGAAAATGTTCGCACTGGGGTGCTTCTCCTTCATTAGGACGGTGGCGGAGGAATCTCATAGAGCAAAATAAACGCACGATCCAGGAAATGAAGTGATGTTACTGCAGTTTTGTCATAGAATAAAACCAACATGCCAGGACTGAAAAGCCAGAAAGGAAGCCTGCTAAGATGAATATGGACAACCAGCAGTAGAGTTGCATTCGAGATCGACAATATGGAAAGGCTACCTCTGGAGACTGTATAATGGAAGAATGGTCAAAATACTGCTATCGGCCAAAATGAACGTTTCACCCTCGATAAAGACAACGAAGAGTTCCATCCCGCTGATCCAGACGAAGTTAAGGAAGTAATGTCGAATCAAAAGTTTAACAAAGCTACGGGCGCAGACAAACTGTCTGTTGAGCCATTTAAACCACCTGAGAATGACCTGCTTGGGGGCATGCGCTAGGTCATCTGTAAGATATGGTCTGCGGAAAGCATTTTCGAGGCATGAATTCTCAACATCGGTTATCTAATTCACAAGAAAGGAGTCCCATCTGACTTCGTCAACTTTAGAGGATTAAGTCTCCTAAACATCGCCTATTAGATATTTTCTGCCGCATTATGTGACAGTTTTAAACCATACCAGTGCGGTTTCAAGACAGGAAAGTCCATCATCCATCAAATATTCACACCTTAGTAGATCTTGGAAAATGCTCGCGAATTTCAGATCGACAGTCATCATATAAATACGAGTATTTGCCAGCTTCAAAGCTGATTACGACACCGTGCATAGGGACGAACTTTACAACCCTTTGTCTGGTTTTGACATCGCTGCCAAACTGGTCAAATTGTGTAAGATGACCATGGAAAGTTCTCGCTGCTCTATCAAGGTCATAAGGTAAGGTAAGGTAATGCCCTGATATATGACCGAGAATCGTGATTTACAAACCAGTTTGTAAAATAGAGGCGGACATTCAACCACAAATTGTACAGGATGTACATCGTACTCGGTCTAGTCAGTAGTTTACTAATCCAACGTCTGAGATAGCTGGGTCATCTTGACAACACAGCTAGGGCCCAAAAAATATCTAATCCAGAGAGGACCGCATCCAAGGTGGCCCTCCACCAACTTGTAGTGCTGCACTCTAGCCAGCTGAGATAGTACTAGCTACAAGGGCTTATTGGTTGAGGCCCAGGTTAATCACGGATTATAACATCACCTATACAAGAATGTAAACACTGATATTTGCATTGGCGATATGGCATTATAAGCAACCCAGTGTAGGTTCCAGGGCAGGGTTCAGCATCATCCAATAATTAATAGCGATTAAACACAAAAAGAATGGCCAACTTAGCCTGGAAAGGCTCTTGGACAACCTCAAGTGATGAATCACTCAACGCACTATCCAGGTAGTTCCCAGTTCGCGGCAAGTAGCAACCCAAAACGGCCTACTGCAACCGGTACCGAAATTCATGGTCTGATTACAAGAGACAAACTGCTGTGGGCGCTGCATAGCTTCAAACCATACAAGTTTGCTGGTCCGGACGGTATAATATCTGCCGAGCTACAGAGGCCCTCAGAAAATATTCCACTATCATGGAGAGATGTCAATGTAGTTTTCATTCCCAAAGCCGGAAAATGCTCTCATGTTGTCCCAGAGGACCTCAGACCTATAGGTCTATCATCTTTCCTTCTGAAAACTCTAGAACGACTGACTGATATCAACATACGAGCTAAAATTGATTCAAGACTTCTGTCAACGGCTCAACATGCCTACCGTAAAGGAAAGTCGGTGGAAATGGCCCAGCATTCACTGACTAGCCACATCGAACCATCCCTACAATGTAGAGAGTACACAATGGTTGCTTTCCTGTACATAGAGGGTGCCTCTAACAACGTCAACACATTCGCAATCACGACTGCGCTGTCAACTCTGCAGGTAGACGACTCACTTGGGGAGTTGATCAGTCTTATGCTAAACAGCAGGATAAACAACTCAAAATTGGGTGGGACTTCTGCTAAAAGATGTGTCAGCAGAGATGCGCTGTGCTGTGTCCTCTCTCCCCTTCTCCGGAACCTAGTGGTTAATGAATTGCTGATATACCTGGAAGCAGGTGTTAGCAGGGTGATTGCCTATGTGGATAACGTTGCTATAGCCGTCTCAGGTAAGCATATTTAAACCTTCAGCTAAATCTTAACAGACTAACGTTGGGCAGATCACTGGGCAGATTGGCAGTCAACCCCCATAATACTGATCTTTTCCAGGAAACATAAAATTCCAATCATATACCCTCCCTCAATAAACGGTACCAGTTTAGTCTTTGACGATACAGCAAAATATTCGGGCCTCATTTTTGACAGTAAAATAAACTGGATATCTAACATCCAAGAAAGAGTCAAGACAGCTACAGTAGCTTTATTTTCTTGAAAAAAATCAACTGGGAACAAATAGAGCCTTCAACCTCGCATAACCCACTGGCTATGCATCTCGGTTAAAAGACCGATACCCACTTACACGGTTGTCGTCTGGTGGATGCCCTAAGACAATGCAGTCAACTGCAGTAAACTAAGCAGAGTCTAAAGAACAGCATGTCTCTGCATAAGCAGGGTCTTACGGACTACCCCTCTACGGCATTAGATATTCTGTTTCATTTGACACCCCTCGATATTTTCAGCAGGCAAGAATTTTACCTGCGACTGCACCTACTCGCCTTAAAACGACTACACAGTGGACAAATAATTCATTTGGCCACGCTCACATTCTTATTACAATAGGAATCTTCACAGGGAACATCGATTACACCATACCAGAACTTTGGTTTGACAAAGACTTCCATGTAAGCTTCCCGTCTAGATCTTCCGGGAGGAAGATGCTTTCATGGAGGACAGTGTTTTCTCAGATAAGCTAAATCCAAGCCTCTCTTTCCGTCTTCCAAATCATTATACAGTGTTGCAGGCGGATTAAAGAAGCTCTGTCGTGGCTGAAGAAAAACGTGATATCCGCATCTTTTCGGATAGTCAGGCAGCTATCAAATCCCTGGAGTCAGTCTCACTAAACTTCCTCGTATTCAATCACGCAAAACGGCTTGGCGCCTTTACAAATGATTTCTGTAGAAGCTGCATGGACGAGGAGGAAGAGAGACAATCATCCACCTTCTCTGTACATCTCCAGCTCTCTCCCAGAGAAGAAAACTTCACTCAGGAGCTCTCTTTTACAATGACTTAAGTGATCTAAAAAATATAAACGTAAACAGTCTCCTACGCTTCATCGTAATCACAAACTGGTTCCATTAGTAAGAGGATCATAAATCCACGTGGCATCACAATGGGCCAATAGGCCTAAGTGAGTTGGTGCTTCCAACAGCCACTCTTACAAACCCTACCTACCTACCTAGCCTGGAAGTGAATATTTCCGGAGGATATTGCTATAATAATTGGCAACCTCAACTGAAATACCTGAGGAAATGAGGACCAACCTACTCCTGCAATGTAAATCGTAATTACTGCCGGCACTTTCCTCAAATATTTAGACCTGCCATCTGATAGATAACGAACATGCAACCAGATCAGTAATCTGCTGCTTGAGAAACTAAACTGTTGGCATCTGAAATAAACACGGGATCAATACCGTGCAAGGATCGGGAAATTGATCAGGAAACCGTTGGCTGTCGTATAACTTGGATCGGACAAGTAACGTAATATTCAAGTTTACAGCGTACAACAACTCTGTATGGAAGATAGACACGGATACGCTGCTGACGACCTTAGCAAACTACATTCGGCAACGACATTCGGGTCTGCACGTATATGTAGCCGAGCAATTAGCATAGGCCCTAGATTGCTATCACCGCCATTAAGGGAGTACGATGGGATGGGCCGGACATAAGAAGGATGAAAAACTGTGATATATACTATGGTGATTGCTATAGGGAAAAGAAACAGCACTTATTCGAATGCGGATTTGCCATATCAGCAGAGAAGTCTTTACCTTCCAACACGTGAGCAAGCGTTTTAGTACAATCCGCATCAAGGCTAAATTCGCTAACATAAGCCTAATATGTGCGCTTGCCCTTATGGACCGCAAGGATGACGCCGCCAAAGAATACTTCTATGAGCTCTTCGACAAAACATATGAGCAATGTTATAAGTAGGAAAAGAAAACATCTTTGGTAGGACAATTGGTAAGCATAGCCTATATGACACCACAGCTGGCAACGAACTTAGGCTTACTAACTTTGAGGCGGGATGAAATATCACTAGAGCAAGCACACGGTTTCCTCATCCCAATAAACACAAGGTGACATGGCGATCTCTGGATCATGAAATGCTGAATCAAAGTGGCACATTGCGATCGACGTAAGAAATGCCTCCAGTATTCCGGACGTCCGAAGCTTCCGGGCAGCTAACGCCAACTCGGTTCACCTTGTTGCAGCCATAGTACGAATGTGGATTTCTCCAGTAAGAAGATTTACTTTTGTACAAGCGCTGGGAAAATCAGCAATCGCCAGGTGCATGATTAAGAACAGTCGCCTAAGAAACGCAGCAGTTTCTGTGCGGTTTGGCATGTGACTGAATCTTCACTTACTCATCGCTAATTGACGTGAATCCGTTGCATTGCATGATATGTACATGTACATATGTACGTCCAATATATTTCCTTCGATTCCAGACAGAAAATCCTCAAACTGCCTCAACAGCTAGCAGCTTAAATCAATCAAGGGGTCTAATTTGGGAATGTAGAGTACGACATATTAAGACGATCTTCCAGGTTTATGTAGACAATATAAAAATTTCTGGGGCGAAGGCTTGCTTGTGGGCCTTCGTGAAGGTTTGTAAGATAGACCTTTATTCTTTACAAAATGATTTATTGTAAGTGCAGGCAAACTTGTCTCAGTTTTTGCGCTTCCTAAGACTGCGATTTCTAATGAACTTAACCGAGCTACCCTCTTGGGAAGAGATTCAAATTTCCAGGCCCTTTTCCAATAGGGATTCTCTGAACTTGAGCATATAATCCTTTGACAAATATTATATTTGTATTCAAAATTGTCATTGAAGGATATGCGTTTCAAAAACCAATTATCCCAATTTTAATCAAAATTCACAGTCAGGAACGTAGTCCTATTACCTGCGTTAAACCCAATTTTCGGCCGTATAATCATCCCGATAACAGAACAATGGAGCGTTTAAAGAAAATACTGCGGCTGTACGCGAGTCAGTAAGTCCGCGCTGGGCATCTCGTCAATAGCTGAAGCCAAATGTGGGTGGGGCAAAAGTATGGTCATAATGTGAATGTCCCATAATTTTTGCAAATGTCGTCAAGTGTCATTGTGCTTTGACATTTATGTTATAGACAGAGCGATACATACCTGAAGAGCGCGGAATTATTGTTACTGCTTATTTAACCAATTTCCAGTCTGCTGTTTTAACGCAGCGTGAATTTCATCGTCGTTTTCCTCGACAACTTGCACCATGTGCGCGAATAATTAAGCATTTGGCTGAGTGTCGCTTGCAAACTAGGTTCACTTGAGATGTGGCCCGTATTGCTCGTTTAACCGAGAATATCACTTATGTGGCCGAGAACGTTCGAGACTGTCCACAAACATCGACGAGACAACGATGCAGACAATTTAGCATCAGCAGACGTTCGTTGCGTCGAATTTTGGTGAAAGACCTGAAGATGTTCCTTGTAAAGTGCAAAGCGTTCACTAATTGCTGTCTGCTGACCGTCAAGTGAGGCTAACTTACTCCCATGCTCTGTTAAACCTGGTACACGAAGAAGATGACTTCGTATCCAAAATCATTATGAGCGACGAAGCCCATTTCCACTTAAGTGATTCTGTGAAGAAACAAAATTTTCATTTCTGGGGTACGAAGAATCCTCAAACTGACTGTTTGGTGCGACATTTGCAGTGAAAAAGTGATTGGGCCTTATTTTTTTGAGGACGCCTACGGCACCACCGTAACCGTAACTGGTGAGCGCTATGGACAGATTGGGTCCCGAAAATTTTGATTCACCAATTTCCAGACTGTGTGATCTCTCGTTTTGGCGATTTGAACTGGCCAGCCAGATTGCTAGATCTGACGGCTCCAGACTTCTTCCTTTGTAGCTTTTTGAAATCTCACGTTTACCAAAACAAACCACAAACAAGTCTTGAAAGCCAACACTGAAGAAGAAATCATCAATTTGGAACCAGATGTTCCGTAAACGAGCACAAAGGTGTATCAACTCGGAAGGCGGTCATTCAACGGATATCAAGTTTTCAACTTGATATCATCAATTTTGGAGCTTCAAACAAACTTCTCGATACAACAGAGCCCAATTTGTTTTTATTTGTTTTAAAATGGCAGCCTATCACGCTATGGCATTACTTTTGGCCAACCTTGTATAATATAGTGATTGTCGGATTTTGACTGAATCTGATTTTGGCTCTATTGAAGATGGTAAAATCCGAATTTTCAACGAAAAATCATGCTCAGTGACGGATCACATTTTTGGTTAAATGGCGGTGGTAGTAAGCGAAATTGTCGCATTTAGTGAAGCGAACACCCAGACCTATTCCAACAGCAGCCTTTATGTACGAATTTTAACTATTTGGTGTGCTGTTCATGCCGGAGATGGCCTACGGACATGCTTTTTCTGAGATAATGATCCATATCGACCATTTATGGTTTCAACCTCAAAACCTTACTTGCCATACAGCGTGTGTCATAATCGGCTTATCGAAAACGGTTTTCCCTGATCGTCATCCCGTCAGAAATCCCTCGTGCCATCTAACACCTTTAGACTCTTTTATTTGCAAATATATTAGGCCTTTGATCTATCTCAACAAGCTAGAAAATTTAGACAACTTGGAGGGGAACACTCGGCGGAATATTATTGGAATATCGGCCGAATTATGCGAAAAAGTCGCGAAGAATTGGGTCTATGGCATTCGAAAATGCAAGCGCTTCCGTGGAGGACATTTGAGTGATGCAATAGCAGTATATATTAATTATACGAGTATTTCAATCTAAAATAAAAATTTCATTGATACAAGCCTCTTATTTAAAAAAAAAAAAAAAAAAAAAACCTATTTGGAGCGCATGTATAGTATCTATCGTTAGTGCCACTTTTAATAGCTCCACTGGTATGTCATGAAGTCCAACTGCCGGTCGTATTTCTTAGTATTTTAATCTTGTTTGGTTGCATATCACTGTCAAATTCACAGCCCGAGACTGGAGCAGCGCGCTCTCCATCCAAGCATTCGAAATTCTACACCCCTAAACAGTTCTAATGTGATAGTGTCTACATCATATCATAGGCTAGTTGAACTACAATTGAATTTGTTTTTTTTTTTTGTAATTTGCGCGCGCTCAAGGGATGTTTACACACAGCGCGGGCGAAGGAAAATCAGGGAGGATTGAAAGAGAGGTACCGATGTACATTGTTTTAAATGTTTGAAGGTTATAATGACTGGGAAATGAAGAGCTAGGCAGGACTTAGGAATGAATCACGATATTTTAGAGTACGTCCGAAAGTGGGTTTGAGGGTATACTGATGAGCATTCATAGCGAGACGGGTATTACGGTTAAAAGTTTGAGGATTCGGAATGCTACAGGCGATTTCTATGGAGCACTGGTGGTGGAAATAGCGATAAAACAGAGTGAAACACGAAACATTACGTCAGTGTTCGAGTGTGTCCATTGTTTGAGTGATATTAGTATCACATATGATTTTTATCGCACGGTTTTGGATCCTATCTAGCAGGTGCAGAGATGTTTTGGGCGCACCCGACCAGATGTGGGCAGGGGGTAAAGTATTTCTTACATCGGTTGAGCAAACCTAGACATTTTGCAGTATTTTTGACCACACCGAATATGTGGTCATTCCGACGTAAGTTGTCATTGACACACATATCGAAAGTTTATAGGTTTCGACCATGCAAGTGCCATCCATGGATAATGGCTGGGTGTTTAAATTTCGCTTTAACGACAGCAGACAGCAGACTGCATTGTGTTTTGGAGGCACTAAGTTCCACTCAATTGGTTACGCTGTTAATATCGGAATTGAATGAGCTTAACATACGCTGCCGGTCCCGTTCTACAGCCGAAGAGCAGGGACGTGAGCCCGGGAATGAACATGAAAAGCAGTGAGTACTGTCGTCAGCAAAGGAGTATATTGGATTAGAGGTAGCAGACAAGGGATTATTGATAAAAATTAAAACGAGTGTCGGAGACAGAACGGAGCCCTGGGGCACACCAGCATTTATTTTGTGAATATCAGACTTGAAACCGTCCAAAACAACTTGAAGTGAACGTTCCGAAAGGTAACTAATTTCTAATCCATTGAAGAAGAGAGTCATCGATTCCAAAAGCACGCATTTTCGACAAAAGAGCCTGATGCCAAACTCTGTCAAGCGCCTTAGAAATATCAAGTGCAACTATCTTGCTTTCGCCAGAATGATGTACACTTTGTTTCTACTTTTCGGTGAGACATTCCATCAGATCACCAGTGGACCTGTTGCTACGAAAACCGTACTGCCGGTCATTAAGAAGTTTTCGTGTTTCGAGATATTTCATTAGCTGGCAGTTTATCAGCGTTTCCATGACCTTGGAAAGAAGGGACGTAAATGCAATGGGTCTGTAGGAAGAGAGAGAGGAAAATTCGCCTTTCTTAGGGACGGGCTGTACAAATGCTGTTTTCCATCTGCTCGGAAAGAGTCCTAAAGAGTAGGATTGATGAAAAAGCTTACGCAGTGGTTTTGCTAGCGGATTTGCGAATGTTAAGATCTTTAAGAACTCTTGCTCCTACACGAGTGCGAAAGTGGATTTGTCTCATTGAAGATTCGACGCACAATCTGAAAGTGTTGAGCTGGCCGCAAAGTGTGCAGTAAGCAGATTGGCCTTGTCCAAAGAGCTGACAGCTGGAATGTCATTGTAAATGAGCGTTGAGATGGAGGATGAGGCAGAATTTCTAATATTTTTGACAAACGACGAACAATTTGTTGAAACAGAATGTTGAAACCACCCAGAATTGTGTATATTTAATTCGCCCGTAATAACGATTTCAGTATGAGGATACAGGGATACAATTCTTTGAATGGAGTCAGACAGCGCATCAAATTCATTACAAGTCGAATTGTAAACATGAAAAAGACACCGCAATAGACCTTTAGTTCACCATATGTTGGAGAACTGCTCGGAATAAGCCGAAGTGAATCCAGAACATTTCCAGTATTGCTAATACAACAGCGGACCCTATACTCTCAATGGAGCAGAGCCAAAATGTGTATTACGAACACAATACTTGCCCTAAAATTTGCGTAGTAAGATGCGAATAAACTTTTCTTAAGTCCCTCTGTTCAGATATTCGGTGTCTGAGCCTTTGCGCTCTTAAAAGTTCTAAAGTGAAGAAGATAACTGAAAAAAAAAATAAATAAAATTAAATAAAAGTTTTGTCCCAAGTGGCCTTCTTAATATCCCTACCTCTTCCTGCGTCATGTCTGGGATGTTTTTTTTTTGAAAATATCGTCTTAAATGTTTAATGCAAAACAAACAAGGAAGATACATCAAGGAATCAAGGAGTTCCAATTTTTTTTTTTAGATGAAAATCCTGTTTTTCTTTCCTTCTCTGATGGCTAAGTAGGAGTCCACATCTCTAATTCAGATTCAGCGTCCATGCTGATGATGATGAGATGATATGAACCAAAGATAAGCTTTAAAACTTCGAAACTTCACCGGCGTTTGCTGGAAGGTTAATGGGATTTCATTTCGCCAAAAAAAAAAAAAAAAACAAGAAGAAAGACCTGATGAGATGTCCTTTGCCGTGATATTCGTACCTTACCCATACCTCGGCTAACACGAGGTTTATTCTTTTCAAAATCCTTTCTGTGATATCCTTAGATCGTATTCTTGAAATAAATAACAAAGTTTTTCCTTTTCAAAAAGGCACATCAATACAATAAAAAAGGACAAGTCAAGGCAATGCAAAAAGCCCATTTCTTTCATTGTGAAAGAAAGGATAAAATCCTTTTGAAGATACATTCAGGGGATGATGAGGGCGTACCATAAATACTTTGGGGGTGGTAAGGGTCTTTTTTTCTCGGTTTTGGACTTGTGGAATGAACTTTTAACATGTTGTAGGCAGTTTGCCCATTATTTGTCCATTATGTTTCATTTCAAAAGGATCCTTGATGAGCGGACGGATAACATTGTGCAAACATTAGGCTTACGAAAGGGATTCTCATCTGTGGCATAATGGAATCCCATTGCTTACTGGCTTGAGGAATTTTTCGGTAAGGTTTTTGCAAAATTTATCATTTTGAAATTGCATTCGAGAGAAGATGATTGAAACGCTGGATAAGGATAAGTGGATTGCATTGTGGGGATAATGGTCAATTATTCTTCAAAGGGGTTGATAGCCTTTGTGAATGCAGTTTGGTTTAAGAATGAAAAAAGAAAACGTAAACTTATTGCAGTTCTATTTCTGTCAACTAGGAAGCAAGACAGTTCAGATGCTTGAACAGGATAATTGGAAAACTTTTTGACAGGCATATGGAGTCCTTTGTAGGGACTGGTTGATAATTCATCCGCAATGATGCAACAGGGTGAATTGAATTACATTAAAGCTGGTGATTTTCTACGAAAGATCTTGGATTTGCTCGAATAAAGAGCAGTTCTCATTATTTACTAGATTCTTAATAATTTCTAGGTGTCTGTACCAGTAGCTGATGAAGAGGGTAGTAGAAAGGTTGGAAAATACAGCAGGAAACGACTTCTGAAAATGGCCACATGCCTCTTAAATGGCATGCTACGAAAGCTAGCAACGAAAATGGTTGCCTTAGTCGCATATGTAATTTTAATTTAAGCAGCCCTTCCAGCAATGGCTAACAGAGTTTCATAAGACATTAATTGTAGAACAGGAAAAAGCCCACGTTCATTATCCGCTTAATCGGCTATATGAAAACTGAAGCATCACAAGACCAGAATCCTGATAAGATTAAATTGAAAAGGCATTCTTTTTAACAAACCTGCCCAGTTACGTGAATACTTGGTCAAACTCAACACTATCGGTAGCCCCCAGCGTACCGTCATTATATGGTAGTTTCCTTGCAAAATCCAATCACAGAAGGTAGGTAGCTAGGGAGGTAAGAGGGGCTGTTGGAAACACCAACCCACATAGGCCTATTGGCCCATTGTGCTCCCACGTGGATCTATGACCCTCTTACAAATGAAACCAGTTTGAGCTTACGATGAAGCGTAGGAGTCTGTTTACGTCTATGCATATTCTTTAGATCGTTTAGGTCACTGTAGAAGTAAGTTCTTAAGTGAAGTTATCTTCTCTGTACATAGGTGGAGGATTGCCTCATCTTCCTCCTCGTCCATGTAGTTTCTATAAAATCGTTTGTAAAAGCGTCAAACCTTCTTGTATGCTTGCCTATGAGGCAGTGCTCAGTGATGACACCAATGATGGTGCTGAGATGTTTCCTATTTATTGTAGAAGGATCAGACTCTTAGAGCCATTCAGATCTAGCTTTGGCCAGATCTATTTGGTCGCTAGACATTTTGGCCCAACAGTCCACCTAAGGTTTGTTCTTTTATTGGCATCGAGACTTAATATTAATTTGCACGTAGCGGTTGGTATACCTATGCTACCCTTTTCCGGGAGAATAGGTAGAGTGGTTCCAATTTTGGCAAATCCGGGCCACACAGAATTCAATGAGACTGAGCCAGAGACTAGATAGCGATCTGACTATCCGAAAAGATGTGGATATCCTTTGTAGATATCACGTTTTTCTTCAGCCAGGACAAAGCTTCTTTAATCGCTCAAATTTCCGCCTAGAACACGCTACAGAGATTTGAAAGACGGAAAAAGAGGCTTATCTGAGAAAACACAGCCACCAACCCCGCTATCGGTTTTAGATCCGCCTGTGTAGAAGTGGATTGACTTGTCCTCCATGAAAGCATCTTCCTTCCAGAAGGATCTAGAGGGAAGACTTACATGGAAGTCTTTGTCAAATTAAAGTTCAGGTATAGCGTAACAGATATTCTCTGTGAGGATTACTACCGTATATTATAGAATGTTATCATGGCCAAATGAATTATTTGTCCACCATAAGGCGAATCCCTGCAATCGTAGCTACTCGCCTGCTGAAGATATCGAGGGCTTTCAAGTGAAATAGAATGTCCAGTGTGGGGGTTAGAGCATAGGGCTCCGCTTATGCATAGACATGCTGTTCTTTGAACTCTGCTTAGTTTACTGCAGTTGGCTGAATTTTCTAAGGGCGTCCACCAGACAACAACCTCGAAGGTGACTATCGGTCTTATGGCCGAGATGTATAGCCAGTGGGTTATGCGAGGTTGAAGGCCCCGTTTGTTTCCAATGGCTTTTTATGCAAGAGAATAAAGCTACTGTAGCGTTATTGACTCTTTCTTGAATGTTAGGTTTCCAGTTTAGTTTCCTGTCAAGAATGTGGCCAAATATTTTGATGTATCGGCAAAGACTAAACTGGTACCGTTTATTGAGGGAGGGTATATGATTGGAATTTTATATTTCCTGGAAAAGATCAGTATTATGGGGGTTGACTGCCAATCCACAGTGATCTGCCCAACGTTAGTCTGTTAAGATTTAGCTGAAGGTTTTAAGATGCTTACCTGAGACGGCTATAGCCACATAGGCAATCACCCTGCTAACACCTGCCTCCAGGTATATCAGCAATTCATTAACCACTAGGTTCCGGAGAAGGGGAGAGAGGACACAGCACAGCGCATCTCTGCTGACACATCTTTTAGCAGAAGTCCCACCCAATTTTGAGTTGTTTATCCTGCTGTTTAGCATAAGACTGATCAACTCCCCAAGTGAGTCGGCTACGTGCAGAGTTGACAGCGCAGTCGTGATTGCGGATGTGTTGACGTTGTTAGAGGCACCCTCTATGTCCAGGAAAGCAACCATTGTGTACTCTCTATATTGTAGGGATGGTTCGATGTGGCTAGTCAGTGAGTGCAGAGCCGCTTCCACCGACTTTCCTTTACATTAGGCATGTTGAGCCGTTGACAAAATGCTTGCAACAATTTTAGCTCGTACATGGATATCTATGAGTCGTTCTAGAGTTTTCAAAAGGAAAGATGATAGACTTATAGGTCAGGTCCTTTGGGATAACATGAGAACATTTTCCGGCTTTGCGAATGAAAACTACATTAACATCTCTCCATGATAGTGGAATGTGGTTCAGTTCTACACAGCTCCTCATGACATACTCTAGCGTAGGCAGGATAATATCTGAGGACCTTTGTAGCTCGGCAGGTATTATATCGCCCGGACCAGCAGATTTGTTCGGTTTAAGGCTATGCAGCGCCCAGAGCAGTTTGTCTCTTGTAATCAGACAATGAATTTTGCTCCCGGTTGCAGTAGTCCTGTTTAGGTTGCTACTGGCCGCGAATTAGGAGTTACCTGGAAAGTGGGTGTCCAGTAGAAGGCTGAGTGATTCATCACTTGAGGTTGTCCAAGAGCCATCGGTTTTTTTCAAACAGCTAGGCATCATAAGATTTGTAGAGAGGATTTTTCTTTACTGATTTTCCTCAGAGGTTTATGTGATTTTGTCACAGAATGACCTCCAGGGTTGTCGTTTTGCTTTCCTCAGTTCTTTTTTGATATAATTTAAGGGGTTCTTTGCATGAGTCGAGTTAGTCACTTTTCTTGTGCTATTTGCTAGGTTGAAAAGTGTTTCTAAGCATCTAAGCAGTCTCAGTGCTGATGTCCGCCAGGTTGAATAAAAGGGCAGGAAGCAGCCATAGCCTGATAGAGAGCCAGGGAGAATTCCTTGACTTTCATGTCAAGCTCGTTGGTGTCACTCCAGCTAGTTCAGAGGATAGCGTTTCTGACAGTATTCCTCTGTATTTTGGCCAATCAGTTTTCCGATAATTCCAGAATGCTGGTTGGCTGGGAGGAGCATCACTCAGGTTGAATTGGGTGTATCTGTGGATTAAAATGAGTGTTCAGACGATACCATCCAGTTCGCTAACGAACTAGCATTTGAGTGATGTTATCGGAGACAAGAGTGATGTGCACTTCCTGTCGGTTTCTTGTTATAAAAGTGTGCTCATTGCCAATGTTGCAAACAATGAGGTTAGTACTTAAAATATAATCAAGAAGTGACTCACCTTTATCGTTGATGTCGGTACTGCCTCATACTGGGTGATGAACGTATCCGATGATGAGGCCAGATTTTTGCCTTTCAGCTTCAAGTACCACCTCTTCTAGGTTATCACCAGGACCCACATGATCATGACTAAGATATGCTGATGCCAGCCAATAGGAGCCCTTGGCAGTCAACGGTTAAGTGGGGTCGCTGAGATTAGGAAGTAAAAATCCATGGTTCCTGGACTAGGATAATGCCTTCTGCGTTTTTGCAGAGATGCAGAGTAAATGCGGCCGAAGCCCCTTTTGAATGATGGAGCTTAATCGGAAGAAACCGTATCATTGCTACAATTTGCCAGAGCAACCTCCACCACGGTGTTGTTCAAGTCTTCTGATTCTGAAGATGTGCCCAAGAGCTCATCTTCTTCCTCTGATCGTATTGGATCTCTTTTTGCTTCGTCATCGGTTTCCATTTCCGACAGGATGTCAGAAGAAGAGATCGACTCCTTAATTGCCGCCTAGGATAGATTGGAGTCGTCGCTATCCGTTTCTGGAAATGATATCGACGGTCCAAGATCTAAGGTTATATTTGAAGTTTCAGTTAAAGGTGGAGTAGGTTGCCTTTTTATAGACCCTTAGATGGATTGACTCGAAACCGAACTGAATCATGTCTTTAGTCAGCGCTAGAGGGTTAAGGGATTCCATCTATAAAACCCTCTCAGTTCTTCCAGTTTCGCGACTTTCCAGTCATAAGTCGGTAGGGTCGGGTTACTGAGCCTGATGTTCTCCAGAATGCTTTCTGGGGAGGAGGGTTCGGCTGGGATCCAAGTGCGGGATCTGGGTCTGCTACGGATATCGTATTTAGGCACGACGTTGAGTTTTACTACCTGGTCAAATCTCTCCTAATCCACCTATGGCTTTGGTGAAAAGATCAAAAAATCTTTGATTGGAACATGCAATAAGCTTGACGTGCCCTTGGTGCCAGCCAGCGTCGCTTGTGATGTGATGTGGTACGGGATTTTCCCGCATGATGGCCAAGAAGTTGCTTGATAGCTTCAACTTGACCAACTGCCACCGTTCAGGTGTTATTGATCCGCCGGTGTCGTGCCTGTCGATTACCGCGATCATTATTGCGTACTTTAGGCTTAAAGACCTCAGAGATGTGCTGCTGGATAGCCCAGGCGTTTTGGTGTTGTAGGTTTTGGGCCTCATGGGAACCGACGCGATTTCCTCCAACGATCTCTGGAGCTTGGAGGAGTCTTTTAGTGTTTTGAGAGCAGTGGAGGCAGTGGGTAATCCGTGTTTTAGGATCTTGTTAGCCCACTCAATCTTGCCTTTTATATCCGCACTTCTCTCAACCTCCGGAATGGATCCGAAGGTTTTGACAATGCGTAAAGCATTCCGGGCTAAGAAGACAATTAAATAGTAATTCCCTATCCTGAATAACTAGGGAGACTCTATATACGTAAGACCTTGATCTTCTCAGTCCTACTTTATGACGCTGAAGCATGGACTTTATCGATAGCGGATGAAGATATACTCGATGGTTTCGAGGGAAATATTCTTCGTTAGATATTCGGTTGTTAAGGGGCTTGGGTTTAATCTATTCAACGACAAACTAAAAGAGCTCTATGGCGACTCAATCTGATCAGAATACTAGTACAATCAGTCGCCTGAAATGGGAAGGACATGTAAAATAAATGGACACCAACGCCCGGCCGACACAAGTATAAAAGGACATCAACCGACTTTGTATGGTCAACTTGAGATAGTTAGCTAAGAACCAAGGGAATTGGAGAGGCCTCTTAGTTGAGGCCCAGGCTATCTGCAATCTAAGTAAAATAAAAAATTTCCAAACTTAACAGAGTAAGAAACACATACCAACTTATCAGTAAAGTGTGATCAGATGAAAGCGAGCCCTTTTAATGGAATCTCAGCATCATGCTTCCTTTCCTCAGAAGAAGAGATACCCTAAACTGAGTCAACTTCATAAATATCAACCGCCCTAAGATCGCCTACAATATCCTATCGGGTGTATTGGTAAAACGATTGAAACCCTTCATGGTCAACTCGATTTGCGCAATCCATCATAGACATGACTTCTATTGTACGGCTAAGCGAAATAACTCTAGCACTCCGAAGATGTACCTTTCAACGCATTCATATAAAGGACGTATACATATCCCGTTTTATCGGGACTTCTAACTAGTCTCCTTACTTCTTATAATTGTTTAAGTATAGAACCATTAATGAGGTGCTATCTAGAAAATGTTTTGTTTTTCTCGTATGGATGCACCGGCACCAATTTTCCATGACCTTTTCGTATAATTCGCAATTATTTCAGCAATTTCACGTCAAATATTCGCCGCAAGTTGTCTACTGTTTCTGGCTTGTTAGCATAGTCCAGAAGCTTAATGTAACCCCAAAGAAAGGATTTTATAGCTGTTAAGTCACACGAGTAGGGTGGACCATTGAAGGGGCCATTTCTGGTGGAATTTCGTCTCCCAGAAGTCCCTTGTGGCATGTGCTCCGAGCAAGTGGCACCGTTCTGTTGAAACCATGTCGTTCAAGCCTTCAGTTTGACATTAACAGTAACGATAGCTATATCAATTTAATGTAACCGCCTCACCACACCATCTCGCAAGACGTCTGACGCAATGACACCTCTGGTATGAAGACTACAACAAGCAGTCAATCTTTTCGTATATTATATTGGAGTTAACGCACGTAGGATGATTTGTAAACTGCAAAACCCTTTATGTTAAGTTGGAGTTCGCCGGACAACTAACCGATTGGAAGTTTATCTAAAGCCTTGTTGCAACAAAAAAAGAGTATGTTTAGAGAAAGAAAATTATAATGTTGATCGTTATTGTACTCATTCCAGTTATATGAACACAAATTCAGCACAATAATCAATCTTTTGGTAACAAAAACAGGGTATACTTTCGTTACGACACGCAGAACCACATGTGGCAAAGACAACCGTCCAAACAATTTTTAAATTGAGTTAGGAAATTGCTTCCTAAGCACCATATTCTTCAGATATTCCAACATCGGATTACAGCCTTTGCCGATCTCTAAGCTTTATGAAAATAAGTATTTTACATTTTTGTGGTGTCCTATGTTAGTAGAACAGTTGTTCGTTGCTAAAAGCGAGGACTTGTTTTCAAACGCAAACAGTTTTAACCAATGAAAAAAATTACGCTTTGGACTTAGGCATTTCAAAATAAAACGTGAAAAAAACACAATGTGGCTAACACCTACAATATCAAGGAGGAGATTGTGAACAGCTCCTTGAGACGAGTATAATACCGACTGGGTAAAGCTGGAGAAAATTGAAAAACTGTTACTGCTACAAGACCAATATTTGTAGTATCGGCAATAAAATCATAAGCAGTGTAGCAGTGGTAGCAGTGTTTTGGGAGTGTGATGTGTAAACGTAGTTATACTTACCCGAAATTACCAATTTGAAGGGCTTCAACAGAAGTTGTGGGAAAGACATTTTGGATTGCGGGTAACCACCCCGCGGCCGAAGGAATTTTCTGCTTTTTCAAATCTTTTAATCTACAATAAAATGCCCGATTTAAAGGAAGTACCAGCGTGACGAATACGAGATCTTCGATACCAACATGACGTATTAACAATTTTATGTCCATAGAAGTAAACTAACGTAAGGGACTTTGAAAGGTGGCCGATTCTGTTTGCATAAAGTTCATCTTGAAAAGCTAATCAAAACCAATCGAACTCTTTAAGTTAACATATTTCAGAGGTCCCCACCTCCTTTTATATTCGATCAACAGCTCTTCATGTTTAATTATCCTATGTATCTCCCATAAGGAAAACATTACGTACAAACAAGAAAAAATACGTAGATGATGGGGAAGGAAAAAAGGAAAACGAAATCCAATACATAAACTCTTTCTTTCTGACAAGCAGACTGTAAACAGCACCAAGAGGAACAACACAAAAAAAAAATTGTTCAACTTCAACTTCAACTTCTGATGTTGCTGCTGAAACAGCACTTCAGTTCGATTGAGTACTTTCAATGGAAACGACCCATGGATCCCATGATACCTTCATCCTTTCATGGTATCCGTATAAGTATATCCAATATCCAGGTTGTTCCTTGTTATTCCACCAACTCACATTTTATCTCTTTTTTTTTTCTCTCTGATAGGGCACCAACAGTGAAACCAATGAATGCTCAAATTGTGTACAAAAACATGATGAACTACCCACTACATTGGCATCGTTTTCAGCTATCGCCTTCACCGTTGCCGCCTGAAACTCACTTCAAAACTCAAAAGTCGTAAATGGAAAATCAATGAACTTGAGCGAGTTGTTAGTTTGAAAAACTGCAAAACAAGAAACTTTACCGGGGTAGAGCTAAAACAACAAGAACCAGAAAACTGCTTGGTTGCAAGGGATGAACCGTTGATTCCTCCCAGGTGAGCTGATGCTGCTGGTTACATGGGCTTCCTTCCATGCACTTCCCGCCTTGTCGATTTCTCGATAGGGAAACGGATATAAAACGAAAGCATATGCATTTGAGCCTTGGGGGTATGCATCGAAGTACTTGACCCTTTGAACACAACCAGCGCTAGAGGTTGTTTCAGTTCTGTTTTAAATTATCGTTACAACTTCATCTTCAATAAAGATTGGGAGAGACTAAAAAAAGTTATAAATCGTTCTGCCGATTCTACGGTATCTATGATGATGTCGTCTTATGTCTGAATGTCAGAATGTCTGCGCCTTCGACGAATAGTCTATTTTCGATGGTAGCACAGATAATAGCAGTTCGAGGTTGGGAGGATTACCTATTGTGATGGATTAGGACTGGACACACGCAACCGAACAATTAGTGGAAGCCCTCGACTGGTACGAAACAGAAAGCACCGCCATACAGGAAGTGCGGTGGGATGGGTTGGGCAAAAGAAGAATGAAAAGCTGTGACATATGCTACTGCCATTGCTACAGATACAATTACAATATTTAAGTGCGGATTTGTTGTAAGCAGGAGACTTAGAAAAAGAAGTCTTGAGCTTTCAACACGCATTGCCAATATTAACCTGATATGCGCTCACGCCCAAACAAAAGAAAAAGACGACTCTACGAAAGAATGTTTCTGCCAGCTCCTCGACAAAACTAACGAGGAAAGACGTTAAAATTATCTTAAATGATTTTAGCGCCAAAATGGGAAGAGAGGATATTTTTGGCGGAGCAGTCGAGAAGCATAGCCTGCACGACACCATGTCTGGAAATGGACTAACGCTAACTGACTTTGCTGCGGAGCGGAACATCACTATAGCTAGCATACTGTTTATCCTTCTTAATATCCACAAAGGGACACGGTGGTCTCTTGCAAATTAAACAGTTATCCAAATTGGTCATGATCCAAAAGGCGAACATAAACTCGGGCCACTATCTCGTTGCAGCCAATGAACGTCGAAGGATACCCCAAACATCACAACAATGAAGAAATACTGTGGGGAGATCGAAGGTTGAATGGCTGATATCGCCACAAACCGCCAGAGTCTTTGCGAAAAGGTACTCGTATCCCTCAACCTCTCAACATTTCCTCTGCAACCAACAACAATGCCGACAAGCACACGTAGGGAAGCAGCTCACCAAGGCGCCTTGTGAGCTCTTCAAGCAAAAAAAGAAGGAAAGAATATCAGCTTCTCCGGAGGAAAAAGGAAGGAGAAATACGAGTCAAAATTTGGTGACAATCCGACGCTTAGTTTTGTTTTGACACCTATTTTAAAACATCGTGTTAGTGTTTTTAGCGTCCATGGAAAAAGAGCAGTATCGCTTCATGATCCGATTCTTGTTTTTGAGTGGCAAAACCTGCGAGGAAGTGAAGCATTCTCGATGGTGTATATGGGACCCATTCACCTTCCTGTACAACCATTTACTTTTGGTTCACAAATCTTCGCCGTTGCCGCACATCGGTTTTTGATGAACCGCCCCCGGGTGGCCCAAAAACGGTTACCACGGAGGAAACCGTGGATAAAATCCATGATCTCGTATTGGCGGACCGCCGAGTGAAAATTTGCGAGTTGGCTGAGATAGCAAGCATCTCAAGTGAATGCGTTAGCCGCATCATACATGCGATTTTGGGCCTGAGAAAGCTGTCCGGAGTGCCGCGTTTGCTCGCATTGGAGAACAAGCGTAATCGTGAGACCATTTCAAAGACGTGCTGGGCCCTGTTTAATCGAAATCCGGATTTCGTGACCTGCGATGACACATGGATTCATTGGCACACACCAGAGACCAAAGAAAAATCGAAACAAAAGGTTTTACCCGATGAACGTGCTCCAAAGAAGGTGAAGACCGTACCATCGGCCGGAAAGGTATCAAAACAAAACTAAGCGTTGGATTTTCATAAAATTTTGACAGGCGGGTTAAAATAGGTTATACTAAATGAAAGTACACTCATTTTGGCTGAGTAGCTGGCGGCATCATTGACCCATACTTTTTCGAAAATGAGGCTGATAGTTTCAATGAATAAAGAGCGTTACCGCAAACATATTGACCGGCTATTTTTTTTTAAGAAATTTAATGAATTTGGTCTGGACGATCTCTGGTTTTAACAGGACCGTGTCCGAGGCGGCCAATTGACATCGCCAAGGCGGCTGATAACACGATTACCCAACCTAGTACACAAAAGATTGATTGTTTGATGGGATGTGTGGCATGGAGCACCATCGTGTTGAAACCTTAGATCATCCAAGTCCATGTCTTCAATTTCAGCCCACAAAAATTCGGCAATCATGGATTTGCAGCGCTCAGCGTTGACAATTGGCCACCACTCCAAAATCCGCACCAAAGTGTCACTCTTCGTAGATGCATTGTCTTTTCGACAATCACGTGCGGGTTTTCCAACCCCCAGATGCGGCAATTTTGTTTGTTAACATAGCCGCCGAGATGAAAATGCGCCATGTCAGAAAAAAATTGTTACGGCCAAATCGAGCTGCTGGAAGGCCCAAACTGAGAAGCGTTAAGGAAGCGAATGGTCGTTTGCCTTCAATTGCTGAGTCAATTGGGCTTTGTAAGAGAATAATCTGCGATCTTTGGGCAAAATTCTCATCAGCCTGGTGCGTGAAATGTTGAGTTGTTGACGTAGATGGAGAGTTGATGTTCCTCGATTGAGTTAAACACATTGTCGTTGCTACGTAGTAGTGTACGGCAAAGGGGACCGTGAGTATTGTCCGCAATCAAGCCAGTCTTATGAACTTTTTGCACAAATTTGCTTACAGCAGGCTCGTTGGATGCTTCATTTCGGCCAAAACTTATTTTCAATAAACGCGTTTTGGGAAACACAGCGCTAACTTTTGAAATAAGTTTGCAATAGTTCCCAAGGTTATTCACGCGTAAAGCGATTCATTCCGTTCTGCGGGGTTATGATACTGACTGACAGTCAATACTTCGTGCGGGAAAACGCTGTCAGTGTCAAAATAACAAATGATTCAAAAAGCAACTTGTATTTTGACCGCCCTCGTTAGTAGTAGAGTCACCGCCGGTACTGAAGATATAGAAACAACACCTCTGCAGACTTTTAAAAGACCAGGACAGATCAAATCCGCCAACAAGCAAAATGAACCATCCAACTTGAAAGGTAAAAGTCAAGAGATGATGAATTCTAATGAAGTGAGGATAGCAATATCCAAGTTTAAGAGCAACAAGGCTTCTGGACCAGATGACTTACGGGTGACCAGAAAAGAACGATAGAAAAAAATTTTAAATCAAATATCAACGGTATGAGATATAAAATTGATTCTGGCTTTATTTTGAAGCTATTATGTGTGGAATAGTACATCATTCAAATGGCCGTCTCGGCTTTGCTGGCAGTACTTCAAGCGGTCGGTCCAATTTTTGATAACTCAGTCCAATATGAGCAATTGCACGTCGAATATTGGCCTCGAGCTCATCCAAAGTGGTTGGCTTGTTATCGTAGACTAAGGACTTGAGGTAGGCCCAGAGAAAATAATCGAGTGTTGTCAAATCGCATGATCGCGGCGGCCAGTTCAAGAACGCTCGCCATGAGATGACCCGGTCGCCAAGTTTTTTCTTCACATCTTCGAGCGTTGCGTCGCTTGTAAGGTATATAGCGCTGTGGAACTACAGCTGGGATATATCGATGTTATCGAGCTCTGACCACAGAAAGTTGGTTAACATCGCTCTATACCTGAGACCATTGACAGTAACGGTGTCTCTTTCCTCATTTCGAAAAAAATAAGGTCCGATGATGACGCCATGCCATAAACCGCACCAGACAGTCAATCCAATAATGTGTTCACTCCAATAATGGCAATTTTGATTGTTGACATAGCCGCTGAACCAAAAATGGGCCTCGTCCGAGAAGATTATTTTTTGGTCAAAATCCGGATCTCCGGCCAACATTTCCAGCTCCCAAATAGCGAACTGACGGCGTTGTCTATGGTCGTCCGGCTTCAATTCTTGCATCAGCATAATCTTATTTTGATGTAGGCCAATGCAGGCGATGCCGAATTCAGTTGATCGACGCCGAATTGATATTTTTTGGGTCTTCTCTCTGCTTGGTGACTTAAGATCCAAGGATTGTACTCACGCTCAAACTTTCCCACGATGTGACGAATTGCCTACACACTGAAGCCATGATGACGACCAATCTCACGATAAAATTCACTTTGCGTAATTACATTAGAACCGGAATTTCGATAATATTTTTTTAATAATTTGCTCACGTTCAGTAAGCATAAAACGACGCATGATGAAATGGCAAACTTTACTGAATATTTTGACAGGCGAATGTCATTGGCAACTTTGAAAGCTGCTGAAACACAACAATTGGAAGAATTGCTATCTGGTCACCCGTTGTTTATGGCAGCGGGAGATGACTTGGTGAGCAAGCACCAACTCATTTCCAAGATTTGATGGGCATAAAGCATGCCTGAAATATGAGAACCTATCACCGTTTGCCCGATTCAGAAGCAAAGAGACCGTCTTCACTGCGCCAATTATAAAGACATCAGTCTCCTTAACATCACATATAATATCCTAGCTGCCGTGTTGTGCGAACGCCTGTAGCTGTTTATCAAAATCCTAGTACGGTTTTAGGCCCGATAAGTCCTCAATCGATCAAATATTCAGTCACATATCCCTGTCAAATTTGTCAGATTGTTCATAATGACGATAAAAAACAGTCGCTGCTCCGTAAACGTCGGAAACAATCTCTCCCAGACCGTCGATGTCAAAAAAGGATTTAGGGAAGAGATGTGCTGTCTTGTAGCTTGAGAAAATTGTGCGAAACTCGCAAGCCAACACCAGAGTCACATTTTCCTGCTTTCACGCATAGAGCTCATGCGCTGCTCCCGTCCATATATGCAGAATCGCTTTGCAAGCAAGCTGGATTGCTATGCTAGCGAAATTTGTTTCCGCAGATCTTCGGCTCTGTGTCTAATCGGAGAGATGATTTCCTGCGCCAGTAACGCACTGCCCTTAAATGAATACCTGGCAGAGAATGATGTTGTCAGGCCGGGCCTACTTGAATGATCACCGACGTAGTGTTCTCGATACATCTGTTTGGCATTAACAATTTGAATCAGGGTGCTCTCAAGTAAAATCTTTTTCCGAAAATATGTCACCGCTATAACCAAAGCAATATTCTGAGATATGGCTTACTCTATACAATGGTGTCGGTCTTAGGTTGAGCTCGTTTAAACTCAATATCCTGTCTCTAGTGGTCCTTAGCAATATCCTTCGCAAAGCAGTTAATGAAAACAACCACGGACCACCCCTTTATTCCTAAAATAGCTTCATATTGCTGATGTTACTTGCTTCCAATTTGGACTTGGATTACCCTTTCGGAAGATGTTATAATTTTTATAAATGGCATTTGTTAAGTAAACAGAAACAAAGTACACGTCAATAAGATGAGAATCGCTATACTCCTAAAGAACGCGGATGCCTGACTCTCGGCCACTAGGAAGACAACCTTTCATCGAAAATCCATCTCTGTGAATATGTGAGTAAGCCAAATTATCGCTTTTGGGGCACAGAAACTCCGCGTATAACCCACGAAGAGCCATTGCAACTGCTCAAAGTTACTGCAGGGTGCGCTGTTTACGTCGGAGGCGTCATCGGGCCTTATTTTTCAAAATCGCCGCTAGCCAAACGACTATTGTGGACACCGAGCGTTACAGAACCATGCTCAACGACTTTCTCCTTCCTCAAATAGATTAATTGGGATTGGAGAACATATGGTTCCAACTGGATGGAGCAATGGCTAACAACGGCCACAACCGAAATTCTAAGGGCTGCATTTCCGCGTCGTTAAGTCTCTCGTTTTGGCAATTTGCACTGGCCGGCAGGATCGAATGGTCATCAATTCTGTCGGCAGCCACTTAGCCGATATTATTTTCTTGACTTCATTGAAAACAATTTAAGACATCAAGTAAACATAATTTAAAAGCAAAACCAAAGTTTTTCCTTCAAAAAAAAAAAATAGAGCCAACGAACATCGGGTGACAATTTTTGCCCCAACTTGTAGAAAGATCACATCTAGAAGTTGATACTATTGTACAGTGCAGTCCACTCATCCAATCAAGTAAAACAGCGACATACTCAAGGCAAAGAATTCAGAACCATGCAGACTGAAGAGGGCTGAAAGCCTCTACAGGAATACCATCAAAACAACTTGCAGGCGTTGCCGATACTCTAAATCCTTCCAGAGGTGACAAGACGCCTCCAAACTACTCGTATTATCACTCCAATACGAATGAAAGAGTTCAAGTCGCCAGGGTGAAAACCCACGAGCGCATATTAATTTAAACAGTCGATTACCATAAATAGAAGAAAACTTACTCGGGATGACATTTCCAAAACAGCTGCGATTGTTAAATTTTATTCAATGTGTCCTACTATCCATCTATCGATTAAAATCGATTCACTTCTACTTCTACTACAACTTCTGATTGGATTATTAAAAGAACTGGATAATTCCACAAACAAAAAGCTGAATTATTCCACTCGATGCAACATTTCTGACCCCTAAACGAGTTAACGACGAAATAAACGACAGAACATTGAAAAAACAAAGAAACAAAGAAACAAAGAAACGAAGAAACCAGAGAAGAGTCCTTAAAGCCTAATCGAGTTAGAGTTTCTGTTTTCTTCGTAATTTTCCACAGTTATCCACTTTGTCTCCCAACAGAATAGTCAGCCAACAGTGCAATTTATAACAACACCACGCAGAGCTACAGGGGATACAAAACGGACATCCATGACTAAACAGGATAATGCCACAAAATTTAATTTCGAACACAAAAGTAGAAACAGAAACAAAAGCAGGCTTTCTTCTTCCTTCACTGCACAGCAGCCCTCAAAGCCCACTCACACCATACGCCTGTCAGCCCATATCCCTGCAAGGACATGAAGCAAAGTGCAAAAGAAAATTATTGAAGGGTGGTAAATCTCCGTTAATAATTCGAAAGAAACCAAAAGAAGACACAAGACACAAAACACAAAACACAAAACAGTACAACAGGAAGACAGGGAATAACTGGAAAATCTCATTTGTTTCGAACTCCTTGTTTCCGGTTCCTATGAACAGTTGGTATTGCGCGTATGTACTCGTACTTGTATACTACGAGTATGTCCTTTGCTGTCGTCTTCTTCAGCTAAGTCCGTTCTCCAGTTTTTTGTTTCCTTGTCAGTAGTCGCCAATTGGAGTTATAAATATTCGTCGAACAAAATACGGGACTGATGGAAGAAACTGCTAAAGGAACAACAAAGAACCGGGAGGGGGGAAATAAAATAATGGAAAATAAATTATGCACTTGTTCCTTCAGTGTAGCGTTAAATCCCATTGGGCACCCCTACGGATGATCATCATCATTTTGGTGCAGGAGGGAGACATCCAGCTCGGTGGAAATTAAAATGCATTTTCCTTTTATTTTTTCTTCGTGATGCTTCCCTTGTTCCTGTTTATTCAGTTGTCCATTTTTTTTTTTACCGTTTTTCCCTATTTTTGGCAGATACGAATACCTATCATACATCTGGATGGAGTGGATTACGGATATTTTGGACGGAATTTTAATCATGAGAAAGAGATTTCCAATTTTTTTTTGCGAATCGAATTTATCGTCCTTTTATTGAGTTTTAATTGAAATTCCTCAGGCGGATTCTTGGATATTCATTAAGGCGGTGGTAAATTAAAGATCGGTTAAGTGGATTTGGATTTTCAGACTTGAGATGGAAACGGTTTGACTGATGAATTGATTTGGGGATTGTTAGAAATAATTCTTATTTACTGGCACTAAGTTGGAATAGTCATTGATTTTTTATAGATGGCGCTCTCCAGATTAACCCTGGACGAATAATGTATTTCGCGTAGCTTCAATAAAGGCTTTATTACCACCAAGTAACATAGGGTAACATAATTCTCCGCGGCGCGGCGGTGGAATCCCATATACGGATTAAGGTCTTCATCCGCGACTCTAATCAGTTTGAGCTACTTGGTGTATATTCCCTGTAGAGCTACTTTGATCTATTCGAAGCTCAAGTCTAAAGGAAAGTCCATGGTTGACTCGGGAACTTAGAATGGATTAAAGAAATGTGAATATCGCAACGGCAGCCCTTATAACTTCAGAGAGACCACTGGAACCGGAATGTTTAGCCGGAGCCTTTGTCTAGGGCTTTTATTAAAGACTCGGCCCTAAAGTTTGGGGATTGTGCAACCTCGGATACAGACGGATATAATGTTGACTACTCCTACAAACGTTTTAAGCACAATGAATTTCAGCTTTGCATATGGGATGTTAGGACCTTTTAAAGATCACATGCTGTCGGAATACTCGCCGTCGCCCTACACTGCTATATAGCAGATATAAATGCAATCCAAGAAGTGCAATGGGATGAGAGACTGGCAAAAAGGGGATAAACAACGACATCGACTAAGGCGACTGCTACAAAGAAGGATGACGATGGTTATTTGGATGTCAATTTCTCAGCATTCGGAAATACTAGGTGGTACTAAAGTCATCAACCTATCGGAATATGCCATAATTTTTACAAATGGCGGCAAATGTCAATTCTACTTCGACAGTAGTCGAGTAAATAGATACAAAATACGAGTCAACAAGACATGAATCGCTATACTCCTAAATAACGCGGAACGATGGTTACGATTTTTTTGCGGAATAATTCGTTGATGGTGTTGGCGCAGCATGAATTTCGGCACAGATTTCCCGGTTATCCGATACCAACTGGGCACAAACCACAACGTTTAGTCGCTCGCATAGAAGAGTATTTGATAACACGAGAAGCTGCCAGGTCTGGCCGACCTGTTGAGAGTATCGCAGCTGTTGTTGAAGATGTCGCAGGGGACTCCAGAGTATCAGCCAGACCACGTGCCACGCAATACAACATCAATCGGCAGTCTTTCCAGAGAATTTTATTGCAAAACTGTAGGATGTTCCCTTACAAAATGCAGACACACACAGAATGCTGATACACTTATCAGCTGCTAGCTGTTGGCCGCCAAGCGCATGTAACCTACGCTTAAGCCATCCTGAATCTCGACACGAGGGCTACAACTTTTCATCGAAATTCTTCATGAGCGACGAGGCACATTTCCATCTCTACGGATATGTGAATAAGCAAAATTATCGCATCTGGGATACCGAAAATTTCCGTATAACCCACAAAGAGCCATTGCACCCGCTCAAAATTACTGCATTGTGTGCTGTTTACGCTGGCAGCGTCATCGGGCCTTATTTTATCGAAAATACCGCGGGCCAAACGACTATTGTGGACGGCGAGCACTACAGAAGCATGCTCAACGACATTCTCCTTCCTCAATTGGATGAATTGGGACTGCAGAACATGTGGTTCCAACAGGGTGGAGCAACGGCGTACTCGTATACTGCACTAGGCACAACCGAAATTCTGAGGGCTGTAATTCCGGGTCGCCTAATCTCTCGCTTGCCAAAACGAGCCGACAAGATCGCCTGATTTAGCCGTTCCAGACTTCTTTTTGTGGGGTTTTCTAAAGGCACGACTCTATGTCAACAAGCCTCAGACTCCTAAAGGCCTCAAAGGGAATATCCGTCAAGAATGCAATGACCTATCGCAGGAAGTTCTGGCAAAAGTGATGGAAAATGCCACAAATCGGGCCGGAATGGTTGTCAATTCTGGCGGCGGCCACTTAGCCGATATCATTTTCTCGACTTAATGGAAAAAAGTTCAAGACATTAAGTAAACACAATCCAAAAGGAGAACCAAAGTTTTTCGTTCACAAAAAAAATTACAACCAAAGAACATCGTGTAACAACCCCTGCGCCATCTTGTATAAGCCTGATATGTGTCCACGCCTCACAGAGGATAAGGATGGCAGCATCAGAGATGAATTCGCTGGGCTCCTAGACCGAACATACATATGCGAAGTGCCTGAGCTTCACAAGAATTGTGATAGAAAATCTTAACACAAGGCTGGGTAAGGAAGCCGTCTTTGAGCGGGTCGGGTTTTTTAAATTTCGTAATCAGATTTATCATATTGGTATGGCCGCCAGGCACTCCTCCAGAATTCTGGATGTCCAAACTTTGCGATGAGCCGAAATCGGCTCGAGTCTTTACATTGTTACAGCCAGGGTAGGAATGCGGACATCACAAACACAACGGAGTCAAGTAAGAGCACCGCAGTTCGACGTCGAAAGGCTGGAATGGCAAGAGACCGCTAGAATATTTACTGAACGCAATTGTCAACGACACCTTTGGTTTGAAGATGAATATAGCCAGGTTCATACAGACAAACAAGAAGAAAGACGACAGCTGATTGTAAGATCTACGAGCAGAAAAAAACCGATAAGAGCACAGGCTTCTCGAAAAGAAAAAGAAGCGCCGATCGAGAAAACGGAAAGACGTAATTTGCTGGAATGACGTTCGAGAGTAATATCAGAAAGCACATGAGGGCCATAAAGCCAAAATTGAAGCCTGCAAAGATGAACATGTACAACTAGTAGTAGAGTCGCAGTCAATGCTGAGAATGTGGAACATAAGTATAACGTCGATGGTGGTCGAAATATCTGAAATGAAACATTCATCACCCTTGACGAAGACGACAGAGAGTTCCGCCCTCCTAACCTAGACGAAGTTAAGGTAAGCAATGTCGACGCTTGAGTAATATAAGCCGCACCTGAAAGATATGGTCAGAGGGATGCGTGACGAAGAATGAAATCTAAGCATAGTGGGTCTAATCCGCCTTTCGACTACGACTACTATTTAGGAGTAAGTCTCAGCGATAAGCCCTTTCCTGCCATATTATGCGAGCATCTGAAACTATTCATGAACACTCTGGCTGGTCCATACCACTGTGTTTTCAGGCCAGGAGCTTAGAAAAGAGCTAGAATCTCAGACTTTTGTTGTCGTGAAAATAATTGTTTGTTAGTTTGTGCTCCAGCACTCGATATAGATTCCTGGATTCACTTTGCCTTGATCGTTCATGGAAAAATTCAAATTTTATTTCCTTGAAAGGGTTTCCAAGGGTTTTTCCCATGTTTCAGGGTTGTCACTGTCTAGTTACACGCTACGTTCCAAACACAATCCTGACCGCTCGCTAAAGAATTGAGATTTGAGTTGCACGATATGGATTGCCACTGGAAGAAAGGCAATAATGACATCAAAGAATATTGAAAAAAGCAAAGGGCTCAGTTTGCATCCTTGTTTGACTCCCATTTTTGTATAAAACCAGTAAGAGAATTAGGTCCTATCCCACACTGTCGCTTGGTTTTGTTCATACTTTGTAATACTTTGAGCAACTTCGTTGAAACTTCTGCTTTGCTTAGTTTAAGGAAGAGAGCATTTCTACCTATGGAATCGGAGGCAGCTTGGTGCCATATTCAGCTTACAAGTGTAAGCTACATTTTTTACCTCAAGCAGTGTGATCGCCGCATATAGCTCCACATTTTCTATGTAAGGCAAAGCAAACAAGTGATGATTTGGGCTAGTTGGGGGGTTTAACAAATTCTCAAAATATACTGCTAAAACCTCTGCTTTTACTTGTATTCGAGAGCGATTGTTGACTTCTTTGTTATTCAATCTTCTAGCTAGTTTCCAAAGGTCACGACTGTCTCTAACTTCATCTAACTCCTTTGTAAGATTTTGTTTGTTTTTTTTTTTTTTGCGGATACTTTTATACTCGCTATTTGCTTTTTGGTCAGCCAGATTGGTAGCAGACGTTGGTGTTTTTTTAGCCAGATGTAAGCAAGTAAAAGATTTTTTTCTCACACTAAGGCAATCTGAGAGGTTGGGTATGAAATCTGCTTTTCCGAAATCTCTTTTCCATGAGCCCCTGTGTCAAAATCCCCCGTTTCAAATTCATTTCAAGCAAATGCCTACATTCAAAACAGAGGATTTTCGGCCACAGGGGATTTTGGAAAGAGAGATTTCGTAGGATCCCCAATCTGATCATACCATGGCTGTTTTTTTGTAGATCTTCTCCTTCCATCAGCTTGAAATGGTTTCGCCGCAATAGCTATACAAGACGTCAAAGTGTCTGTTTGGTAACGTTGTGCAAAATTTTCATTCCATATTAATTTGGGAAGTAGCTTTCAGGCTCGGTATTCACATTTTGAGTGGCAAGTTTGGCAGTGACCAATAGTGGGGAACGGGAATTCACCTATCTCAAGATCAGGCATGCAGTTTATCCATTCGTCTCTCACCAGGCAGTAGTCTATCGTTGAAGAAGCGTTGCCTCTGAAAGAAGCAAGAGAGCCCTCTTCATCGCTTTTTGTTCGGCCATTCAGAAGTGACAGGCTGATCGACTCACACATTTCGATGAATTTTCTAGCATTACTATCAATTGTTTTGTCCTTTGACTTCCTAGGAGTGTAAGCAGTATCACCAGCGAAATCTGCATGCCACAGTTGTGTGTCACCGACCCTAGCGTTGCAATCTCCAATTAACATCACATTTTGCTGCTTACATTCTAAGAAGGAGTTGTACAGAGAAGAAAAGTCTTGCTGCCAAAGGCTGCAATTAATGTAAACTGGAATGATGAAGAGTGTTTGTCCATTATTTATGATTTTTATAAAGGTTCTGTCTAATTCATAAACGAAGCAACAGTGAAAGGTTTTTCAACACTATTTTTTAATCCGTAAAGGAATCCTCCGCTAGCTCTTCCATTAGTTGATGTTCTTGATGCAAAGATCTAGTACAATTCGTAATCCTCAAAGAAATGTGTGAAGGTAACTTCGTTCAATTCGGAGAAAGTTCTCTACAAGAAAAAGATATCGTACGGACTGATTAACTCAAAAAATTCCCAGAACTGTAGTTTGCTACGTATCCCTGCAATATTATATTATTATTTTTAAAGTGAAAATAATTTGTTTAAGGTTAGTTTTTAGATTAGTACATATATTTTGTTTAAGATTAATTTTTAATTTGCTAATTTTATTTATTTTTAAGTTACTTGATAGGCTGTCGGCTTTATTGCTAATAACTGGGTTCCTGAACGTTGCCCACTACTTGAGAGCCATCGGCTCCAGCTGTCAAACTTGAGCTGTCACCAATTTTCCGTCATCATCTTCACCACCTGAGGTCGTTCTTGGCATCCAGATAAAAAACATCTTTGCTTATCGTGATTTTTCTCCTTGGATTTGTGTTTTAAATTTTATTGCCCTTTGCTAGATCTTCATTTCGGAAATTTACCAATTGTCAGACATACATACAGAGAGATACCCTAGTCGCGAAGTTTTGATGTCGGAGAAAAAAATGTGCTAACAATGGTGTCCACCTAGTCTTTCCTTTTCAATTACACCCGAACTTACTTATTTACTTTTATTTGACCGTAATGTGCGGACGAACTGGATGGTATCGTCTGAATACTAATTTGCAAACCACAGATACATCCACAGATACATCAGAGTGATGGTGCTCCCAGCCAACCAGCATTCGTGAATTATCGGAAAACTAATTGGCCAAAATACAGGGGAATACTGTCAGAAACGCCATCTTCTGGACTCTCAAGTCCCACGCGTGACACCAACGAGCTTAACATGAAAGCCAAGGAATTCACCCTGGCTCTCACTTTCTGCCCTCGTATTCAACCTAAAGGCAAGCAAAACCGCACTGGTGGACATCAGCACTGGGACTGCTTAGACACATTTGCAGAAAGCTTTTCAACTTAGCAAAAGGCACAAGAAAAGTGAATGACTGGGACTCATACAAAGAATCCCTCGAATTATACAAAAAAAGAGCTGAGGAAGGCAAAGCGACAATCCTGGAGGTCATTCTGTGACAAAATCACATACGAGGGGCGTTCAATATATTCTCGGTATCGATATGAAGGAAAATACGAATTCAATTTAGATTGTTTTTATTTTTCAATATAATCTCCCCTAACATCAATGCATTTGTTACATCTTGAGATAAGCTTTTTTTAAACCCTCAAAAAAATAAATTTCCTCTTTCTCTGCAAAATACCGACTTGAGTTCTTCATCATCCGAAAATCTTTTTCCACGAAGACATTTTTTTCAAATCCGGAAACAGGAAATAATCACTAGGGGCAAGGTCTGGACTATAGGGTGGGTGTTGGATTTCTTCGAAACCACAATCTCGCGCAGCAGCCTTGGAAACTCGCGCCGTGTGAACAGGAGCGTTGTCATGAAGAAGCAACACACCCGCTGCGAGTTTACCCCGTCTTTTCTTTTTAATTTCCTCCCGCAAATTACTCGTATGCAAAGTGGAAGCGTAGGATGTGGCGTTGATGGTTTCACCTTTTTTTTTGTACTCAATGAGCAAGATTCCCTTTGAGTCGCAAAAAACTGTGGCCATGAGCTTTCGGGCAGACGTAGTGACTTTGAACTTCTTCGGGGGGTCTGTTTCTTTTTTATGCCACTGCATGGACTCTTGTTTGCTTTCAGGGTCATAGTGGTGGACCCATGTTTCGTCCCCAGTAACAATTCGATCCATAACACCGTCCGCGTTCTCACTACACATCTCCAAAAGCTCTCTACAGCATGCGATTCTCACTTTTTATCTGAGGCGCTGTGAGCATTCGTGGCACCCACCTTGCACTGACCTTTGAAAGGTTAAGATGGTCATGAAGAATGGTGTGAATGGTACCAATTGAAAGCTTGGTGATCTCTGCCATCCTTTTCACCTTTATTCGGGCATCCTCAAGAACAAGTTTTTCGACTTCTTTGATGCTTTCTCCCGTACAAGCAGTAGCCGGGGCGCCGGAGCGGGGGTCGTCCTCAATGCTCTCTCTGCCTCTCTTGAACTCACTTGACCACTTTTGCACAGTTGATAATGAAGGTGCGGAACCCTGGTAAACAGCCACCATCTCTTCGTGAATAGTTTTTTGACTTTTTCCTTGCTTAGTGAGAAATTTAATTACAGCGCGATGCTCAATTTTCACCATCATCGCCTCAGTTGCCATTATGATTCTGTTTAACTAGAGATAAAACGCGAATTAATAATCACATTTATATGAAATTTTACATGAATGCACTAAAATAATAGTATTACTTGATAAATAAGTCAATTTATATATACAACCACAGCTTCACCCCGATACCGAGAATAGTTTGAACGCCCTTCGTAAACCTCTGAGGAAAATCAGCTAAGAAAAATCCTCTCTACAAATCCTATGATGCTTGGTTGTTTGGAAAAAACCGATGGCTCTTAGACAACCTCCAGTGATGAATCACTCAACCTGCTACTGGACACCCACTTTCCAGGTAACTCCTAATTCGCGGCCAGTAGCAACCCAAACAGGACTACTGCAACCGGGAGCATGCATGGTCTGATTACAAGAGAGAAACTGCTCTGGGCGCTGCTTAGCTTCAAACCATGCAAGTCTGCTGGTCCGGACAAGAGAGAGACAAAGAGCCAAGAAAGCTACAGTAGCTTTATTCCCTTGGAAAAAAGCCCTTGGGAGTAAATGGGACCTTCAACCCCGCATAACCCACTGGCTATACATCTTGGTCATAAGACTGATACTCAGCTACACGGTTGTTGTCTGGTGGACGACCTTAGAAAATTCAGCCAATTGCAGTAAACTCAGCAGAGTCCAAAAAACAGCATCTCTATGCATAAGCGGAGCCCTATGCTCTAACCCCCACACTGGACATTCTATTTCACTTGAAAGCCCTCGATATCTTCAGCAGGCGAGTAGCTACGATTGCAGGGATTCGCCTTATAGTGGACAAATAATTCATTTGACCATGATAACATTCTATAATATACGTTAGTAATCCTCACAGAGAATATCTGTTACACTATACCTGAACTTTAATTTGACAAAGACTTCCATGTAAGTCTCCCCTCTAGATCCTTCTGAAAGGGAGATGCTTTCATGGAGGACAAGTTAATCTACTTCTACACAGGTGGATCTAAAACCGATAGCGGGGTTGGTGGCGGTGTTTTCTCAGATAAGCTAAATCCAAGCCTCTCTTTCCGTCCTCCAAATCAATATACCGTGTTCCAGGCGGATTAAAGAAGCTTTGTCCTGGCTGATGAAAAACGTGATATCTACAAAGGATATCCACATCTTTTCGGATAGTCAGACCGCTATCAAGTCCCTGGACTCAGTCTCATTAAATTCTAAAAGCGCCCTTGAACGCCGATCTTCTCTTACGGAGATGCCAGAGCAACCTTGACCTTTGCTGGGTGCCGGCCCATAGAGAACCACTCTGTGGGCCGGATTTGCCAAAATTGGAACCACTCTACCTATTCTCCCGGAAAAGGGTAGCATATGTATACCAATCGCTACGTGCAAATTAATATTAAATCTCGATGCCAATAAAAGAACAGATCTTAGGTGTTCTGTTGGGCCAACATGTCTAGCGACCAAATAGATCTGGCCAAAGCTAGATCTGAATGGCTCTAAGAGTTTGATCCTTCTACAATAAATAGGAAACATCTCAGCGCCATCACTGGGCACTGCCTCATAGGCAAGTATACAAGAAGGTTTGGCGATTTAAAAAACGATTTTATAGAAGCTGCATGGAGGAGGAGGAAGAGGAGGCAATCCTCCACCTATGTCCGGAGAAGAAAACTTCACTTAGGAGCTTTCTTCTACAATGAGCTAAACGATCTAAAGAATATGTATAGACGTAAACAGACTCCTACGCTTCATCGTAAGCTCAAAATGGTGCCATGAGTAAGAGGACCATAGATCCACGTGGCATAACAATGGGCCAATAGACCTAAGTGGGTTGGTGTTTCCAACAGCCACTCTTACCTACCTACCTAGTCCTAGGTTGTAAGTTAGTTCAAATAAAATCAAAATCAAACTTGGATTACGACCCGAGAAGCAGCTGTTGTTCATCTTTGCAGCACTCCTTTGTACGCCTCTTATTTAACTTCATGTGCTTGCCGAGACTTTTTACCGAACCAGGACTATTATGCTGGTTTTCCATCCGGCCACAACAATGCACTCCCTATACATCACATCAGCCGTCTATAATGTGTTAACTCTAGCAGCATAGGACTTCTCGCAAGGCTTTTGGCAGATTTGATCAGAAAAGACTCCAGCTAATAGCGGTTCGACTTCAAATTTCTTCATATTGCTTCTTCGATGTGCTGTCTTTGCTTTAACAAGGTCAATGTCGGCTTTTCGATGGTTTCGGACATCCAAGTCGTTCTTTTGCTCTACGGGGGCATGAACGCAAATCAAGTTTGGATCTATCTAACTCATTACAGGCATTAGGTAAGAATCGCACAACAAAATTGTTTAAAAGGAAGAAGAAAGAAGGAAGCCTTGACCATAATGAGTAGATGGACAAAGCTTAGAAAAATCTCATGCTCCAGCTAGTTACTTTTGAACAAAGCAGATGACATAACGAAATGATGAAAAGATGACACAATCTTTTTCTAAAATTTACCATTACTATCGATTGGCGGGACCGCTTGGTATTTCGCTTCGTTTATTATCGATTTCATTGGAATATGCTCAGAAATTTTTTGGTTCATTTAACTTAATTACTCCATTTAAACTCGCACCGACGATGTAGTCCATTCAATGTTGCATACTAAAAAGGCTGTACATGGGCTGTACATACATCAAGTGCCCTATAAAAATGTCCGCAACAAGCCACCAGTTCAGATTCCATCCAATTCAAACTCAAAGCAAAACGTTCGTATCAAGAAAGTTAATTTACCATGCTTAATCTTCCGTTTTGCTATTTTTGTCCTTTTTTTTCTTTTGGGCTTTGGAATCTGGTGAAAATGTGTGCGTATGTATCTGTGACTTTGATCAGAAATCCCCCAATCCATCATCCTTAATGGTAATTTCATGCATCCTTCCTTAACATTCGGTCATTTATTAGAAAGCCCAGCCGAAGAGGCGTATGCAAAGACCAAAGACCCCTGGATTCCTGGGCAAGTATCCTTGGCAACTCAGAGCACAATACACATACGAGCATAGTATTGTATTGGTATTCATGTTCATCTCATAGGCATGAAACGTTGCCAGTCAATCCTTGGGGATTGTTGAAGGTGCCGTGAAATATGTGAGTGCATAGATTGGGCCCCCATGTGGATGTTATGGGTGAGAGTTTTATTGGACATCACCCAGGTTCTAGATTTTGCATACAAATGATGCATGAAATAGTGCGGAAGAATGAAGGACACTGAGAAGGCATGGAGCGGAAATAATGCCCAGGCGTTCAGATTCACAGCCCATTGGGAATATTCCCATGCGTAGAGCAACTGACGGGAACGATCCATTTCTTTTCTAAGAGGCTTTTCCTTGACTGTGGCCCTTGTGAGCCATGTTGTGAAGGTTCTTTTCGCGGCTTGGGGATACCAGGTGTGTGCGTGCATATGGAATAGGACTATTTCTCTTGTGCGAAGTAATTTGGCAATTCACAGTTGTGGGATTGTAATATTTCATCGCTTTGATTGGAAAGAAACTTTTGCTGTAGCTTCCGTTTGACAGGATTATAAATTGTTTTTTTCAGCCAAGGGAGCAGGTAGGTTTTATTTGGTGGAAATGTGTGTAAAGAACGTGACGGGAACTGTAAGTACTTGGAAAATACACAGTTGAAAGGTTGGATGTTTTGTAAGTAAATCAATTTTCCAAATTCAGAAAATTAAGTTAACAAGAACGAATGCCTTGGTTTTGTGGACTTTTATATGAATTTGTCGTAAAACTTTTAGATTGTGTCACTCATAAAAGGGTGCGACAATAAATAAATCCGCCGCATATCCCTAAATCTTGGACCCAGATTAAATAAGTTGTAACATTGTGTGAGTAACTTTACGACTTATGAGCTTATCATATTGCCTTTAGGTATTTCTTGGTATCTTGTGAAAGATACACATCAATTCAAAGACTAGATGGGGTGAAAAGTAACCTCCTTGGGAATGAAAATTTTTTTTTTAAATGTCCGAGGGAGCCAAATCGGGCGAATACGGTGGATGCGACAGCAATTGGAGCCGTAAGTCATTGATTTTAGCCGTAGTTGCGATGCTCTTGTACGCCGGCGCACTGTCTTGCAAAAACAAAATTTTTTCTCGCTTCATGTGAGGACGTTTTGCAGAAATTTCGGCCTTCAATCGCTCCAACAATGCACAGTAATACTCGCTGTTGATGGTTTTTCCTTTTTAGAGGTAGTCCACGAAGAGTATGCCTTGACAATCCTAGAAAACCGACGCCATAACCTTACGACCCATCGAGCCTCCCTCGGCCGCTTCGGAGCACTCGGCCGGCTTCAGTCCATTGCCGGGCACTCATTCTGTTCTCTGGTGTGTACGTATACGCCTTTCCGCAGTATAGGAATTTCGCCAAGGGATTGGCCCTTTCACCTCACTCTCACAGGACGAGCTGCGTTTTCTGCCGCTTGATTTCTCAGTAGAGCTACAGGCACCCTGATTTTGGGTTTATTTGCAGCAGCTGGTTCTGGTGTTAATCGGCTCGCTGAATGGAGCTTACGTGTCCTCAGCCGTATTAACTCTGTTGTTTAGTAGTCTCTTTGGCAGACTACTGGGGTTGGTTGTAATGGACGTAGCTGAAATTTTGTCTGAGCTCTTTACATGAGCCTCAACTTACCGAAACGGTACGCGGCATGATCTTTTAGGTCGTTTAGCCGTTTCACTGCACTGTCATTTACACCATGTGGGCGAGATCTTTCTCATTTCTCCTTGATTTCACAGAAATTACTCCTCAGTAGCTTCATTGGAGCAAACAAACACGACCCAGCCAGCCCTGATAGTAGAGCTGTCAAAAGACGGTTTCACCTCTTCGTCTCGAAGCTCAATCGAAACATCGATAACACCCTCCTGTATTTAAGCCATTTTCTCAACACTAATGGGGTTGAGATTGATGTCTTTCGGGATTACACACTGCCTGACATGGTCCAGTATATTGCTATACGAAACCATATCAGCTGTAGCATTTCCTGTGCGGAGTCTCTTTGCATCCGACGTCAGGAGAGTGGAGTCTTCGGATCGGATTCGGTTGGCATCTGTGCTGTTGTTTTTGGTTTTAGCAGCGGCAATCTCTAGAGCACGTTCTCTAGAGTTGTCTTGTTAGAAATCTCTTAGTTCTTAGTTGTAATGTAGCCGGAATGTAGCCGGAAGATTTTTGCCGCATGTTCACTACGGGATGGTATACATAACTCATCCGATAGCATGTTAATTGTATCTTCGCACAAAGTGTCTGAGTCTGAATCGCACAGAAGGGACGAATTCCCTCTGAAGATGAAACTTTTGTTGAAGGACGACGCCACCAAAGAATATTTCAATGAGCTCCTCGACAAGACATATCAGCAACGTCCGATAGGAAAGGAGTACATTTTTGGTGTGTAAGCATAGCCTACACGACACCACGTCTAGCAATGGACTTAGGCTTATTGACTCTGCGGCGGGATGTAATATTATACACTATACCAAGCAGATGGTTTTCTCATCTCAATAGGACGTGGCGGTCTGCGGATCATCAAACGCTAAATCAAAAAGATAATTTTGCAATAGACGTACTGCATGCCTCAAGTATTCTGGACGTCCGAATCTTCCGGGCAGCCAACATTGACTCAGATCACCACCTTGTTGCAACCAAGGTACTAATGCGGATTTCCCAAGAAAATATAACGTTGAAAAGCTGCAATCGCAAGTTCTATGCCGCCAGCATTAAGTACCGAAAGCCAGTGGCAATGCCAACGTGCCATAAGAGACGCCGACCGTTGGCAAACAATCCCTGGTTCGATGAAGAATGCCGGCAAGCCATGCTGCTAAACAAGAAGCGTACAAGACGGCTCTCCAACGGAGGACGAGAGTTGCTCGTAACCTCTACGAGTAGAAGATGTAGAGAATATCGAGTTCTCCAGAAAAAGTAGAAAGAGCAGCGCGCGATCGAAGATATTGAGAGGTTGTACTCCACGAATTATGTACGGAAGTTTCACCAACAGGTAAAAAGAACGTGTCAAGCTAAAAAGACTCATACAGAAGCCTATAGAGATGAAGAAGGAAACCTTGTAGTGGAGGTCACAGTCGCTGCTAAGAATATGGAAAAACTTTTTCTACAGACTGTATAAGGGTGAAGAACACCAACGTGCTACTATCAGGCAGAATAGACCATTCTACTTAGACGATGATAACCAAAACTTATGTCCACCTGATCAGAATGAAGTAAGGATGGCAATATTTAAGCTCCAACAATCCAACAAATCTGATGGACCTGACGGCATGCCGGCCGAGGTATTTAAAGCTGCTGTAAATAACTTTGTGGAGAGCATGCGAAAGCACATCTTCAGATCTGGTCAGAAGAATGTATGCTCGATCCACAAAAAAGGAATCCCCCTCAACTGCTCCAACTATATGTAAAGGTATAAGTCTCCTCAACACTGGATACAAAATCTTATCTGCCATATTGTCCCTATCAGTGCAGTTTCAGAGCAGAAAAGTTCACAATCGACCAAATCTTCACACTTCGGCAGATCCTGGAAAAAACTCAAGAAGTCCAAATCGATGCACACCATCTTTTCATGGATTTTAAGACCGCATATTGCAGCATTTATAGAGACGAGCTATACGAGCCGTACAGCGACATCGATCCAGTGAGAAAACTGAGCGTAAGTCACCTGAAAGGTCGAGAACATGTAGAGCGAATGGACATCAATGCTCTGGCCCGCAGAGTCCCCGGAGGGACAACGCAGTACCTTAAGTGAAGCGTACAAGTAGAAGGGGACCTCAATCGGTTTGGGGTGTGCAACCGGAGGCAGATAACTAAAGATCGGACTAACAGGACATGCTTGTTAGTTGAGGCTTACCCCGAACCGTAGTGCCAAGTAAGTAGCCGACTAGGAAACTAACCGTTCTCACAAGCAACGAAGGGAGCACTGTTTAATACCCTTATCATCCCAGTCCTACAGTGGCGCAGAAGCGTGGACTTCATCCAAAGTGGACGTAAGTCATTGATTATTTCAGGAAAAAATTTTTCGATTCATTTCCGGCTCCCTCTGCATAAACGGAAGAGGAGGATATAATAACGAACCATATGGGAATACAACGGCATTTACTATGTCAGAGAAACTAAATTCATCGACTTCGATGGAAAGGACATGTAGAGCGAATGAAAACCACAGCAGCCCAAAGTCTTTCCGAATTTATACCGGAAAGACAACGCGATAAAGAAAGACAACGCCGTCAAGGAAGACTTTGCCTTAGGTGGAAAAGGTTCTCAACCAATTTGGCGTGAGCAACTGAAGTCGATTTGCGCCAGCCTACACTCTATAGAGAGAGCTATTGGTTAAAGCCCGGGTTCAGATCCGACTAAAGTACACCTTAAATTAGAAAAGACCGGTATGACCGCTCAACGCGAAAACTGCTAACAAACACAACAGGTATGCGCCACCCAATTTTTAATGCAAAATTGTGAAAACAACTGAGAAAAAACGCCCAATTTATCTTTTCCCTGATGGGGAATTTATGGTTGTAACTTTTATTTTTCTTTTCTTTTCTTTTTGGGGGATCACAGGGTATGCCGAAAGTGTTATCAGAAAAAGTTGTTAAAAAATTTTAAGTTAATTTTAATTTTCGGGTCGGCTAACGGAAGGCCTACAGTTCCGCGTTGTCGCACCGGTGCGGCTAGCGGGTCGCGCAATTAAGTAATCTAACCGTCTTACGAACGGTTTCACGGGGAAAAGGCTTACGGACGCGGGTTTATCGCAAAGATGGTCTATTTTAATGGCACAAATATGTGTTATTAAAAAAGGGGAGTACTTATCTGGTTTTATGGGATCGCTCTCTAGCTGGGTTTCTGCTGGTGGAGGAGGGTCAGCCGTCTCCGTCACAATCACCGACTTTCGTCCGGTCGTATCTGTTGGGTGTCCCTCGTCCTCGATTTGTTTTATTTTGTTGTTCTTGTTCTCGTTCTAATTCTCCTTCGTGTTCTTGTTCTCGTCCTTATTCTCGTTCGTGTTCTTGTTCGCTTTTTTTTTCTCTTCTGTTTTTTTTTTTTTTTTGGTATTCGCTCTTTATTTTTTTGTTGGCTCTTGCCCTTAAGACGATAAGTTATCGAATGAGTTTATCCGCCTTTTTGGCCATCGCCGCCACTCCTACGCACACACACACACATGGGATTCCGTCAATTCAGCTGTTAGAGCAAAGGGAATCACATCCAGAGCTCCAACAGCTTCGCACTGAATCCCCAGCCAATCACACCAGTCGATGTTCTATGTTTGTGGGGTCATGTTTGTTCGTTCTGTTTGTTTTGTCATCCAAATGATTGCTTTGGTTCGAAGCCAGCCCTCTGACCCGAAACAAAGCTAAAGTTGAGAGCTTTAATTGAGAATGCCGGATAGGGAGGAAAACTTGTTTTACCAGGGGTGCAATGGGGGGTCAGTAAACCTTCTTGCAGACATAGAGAACCGAGGACCGACCGCGGGGCATTGTGGGCTTTCCTTTACAATTTCGTTTTTAGTTATTTTTATTGGGGTAGGGGGTTATACAAATTTATAAATCTGGGGCAACCAATATTAGGTATGGTGGGCTCGCGGTCATTGCCAATTGTGTTGACCTCTTGGGTCATCAAGGGGCAGACCGTCCGTCCGCTAGAGTTTCCAGGTCGTCCACCTGGCTCTATCAGGGGTACCGATGTGGTCATCTCTGGAGCGGTAGGTCGGGGGAGGGAACTGAATTCAGAGGATCCAGTGAATCCCACCTGTACCGTGGCATCCAGAGCATGACGGGAAGAAAGAAAAGAAGGGACAGCACAAGAAGGAAGAGAAGAAAAGAAGAGGTCAACAGACAACAGATGGAAAAGGGAGTGGAGGATTTTTGGGGCGTAATTTGCACGCAACAAAACCAACAGTCACGGTTTTGCTGAATCTTTACTTGGTACTATTTCTACTTTGAATTTACACGTTGTCATCTTCCTTGCTAAAATCGATATATGCATATGTATTTGTAGATATTTAAAGATCCTGGTTTTAACTTCCCTTCTGTGGTTCCCATAAGCGCCTTATAATTCGCTAAAGAGATGGTGGTAGCACTAAAATTTATCAGTTTGCATAGCTTAAACAGCTAAAGTATTTACACAGTACAGGATATTGTAAATGATCTGAACAAGAGAATACCGTAGAAGTCACTGCAATGCATTCGATCTTCTTTTTTTCCAGGCTATGAGGATGTTTTCGTCCTTCCCAATTTTGCCCGCTCCTAGCAATTATTGTAAGATTACTATTGCAATTCTGACCATTCTGTTTTAGCATGCTACCTGTACCCTGTTTGTTGCAAATCATTTGCTTCACCATTCATCAGAAACCTTTTCTCCTGCTCGTCATTCACGATATTTTATTGTGAATGCTAAGCAGATAAAAATCTCTTTTAATCACAATTATACTATAGTTGATGTAATAAAATGTTCAAACTTTCCTCTAACATTTTCGGAAAATAATTAAATGCCTCACTAAATATCATGCAATATGCTAATTTGCATGAAAAAGTTATTAACTGCCGTCGGACTGCTATTTTCTAGTCATCGGGCTCTAAAACAAAAAACCCTACCACTCCTTAATCCACCTTCACTGTGAACTGATGATGTTGAGTTTCACTACTAATTGCAAATTTGCATAAATCTCTTGCATTTGTTTTTTTTTTTTTTAATTTATTTACAATCAATTTACAGCAAATGGATGGTGGTAATGGCAACAGCACAACACCCCTTCGTATGGCAGGGGTAAACAGTTGGTGGCCATAACAATAGCAATACCAATCCAGGTACTTGCTATTGGAACAATTCCACAGGACTTTTACTAAATGAATATTTATAATTTTAATTGAAAAAGTTTTCCAGCACTCGACTCGGTTTTCTGATTGCGCCTCTCCAGCTCTCCAACAATTCCCCGGTGTTTTTATTACGTTAGTTTCTGAATACTTCATTGTTGCTGGCCGAGTAGAGCCTAGATTATATTCCTTTTCGAGGATACTGCCCCACAACACAATCTGTAGAACAAACTGAAGGCGCTAATGTACATTATGCAGGTGGTATTTGCGGTCAGGATAACGTAGAAGGAACAAATACACACTTAGTAGACACGTTAAACAGTGGAACAAAGTTTCAAAAAACCTATGACATACTTTATGTACTACTACGAGTATATATTATGTTTTTGCAAATGAAAATCGAATTTGTTTAAATTTCATGTGGGGAATTATGAAGGCTCTAATGTCCTAAAACTATCTATCAACCTTAAACAAAAATACCAATTCCACAGGCTGGCTTAAGGCCCAACTTTCAGTCTTTATAAACTGTATGTACCTCTTTTTGAGAAATTGTAACATTAAGCCATCATTTTTGAAAGTAGAAACCGATAAATTCAAGGCCGTAATTTTTTTAAACGGAATACATCATATGTTAATATAGGCATGGTATAGCCTGTAGGAGCATGAGCTCATTAATGCGCTGGTTACCTTGAAAAATACTATTGTTTTAGCCAACTGATATTTAAAAACTATGACAAAGAGGCCAATTTCCACTCTCCTCAGTTACGGAAGAGGAAGAGCTTTTTGAACTGGCAACACTGTTTCTACAGATTGTCAATTTGACAGTTGACAGTTGTGGTTAGTACGTTTTGTCATTTTACGATGAATAGTCTAACGCCAGAAGAACTCGTGCAAATTGTGCAAACTTATTTTGAACACCATTGTTCGGATCGCCAAACTTATTGTGCGCTACGTCCATTTTACGGTCGACATAATCGTCCATCTGAGCAAGTTATTCGGAACACGATGAATCGTTTTCGCACCACGTACACTCTAGTGGATGATACGCATCGCCAAAGACGACAACCAGTGCAAACAGAAGAAGTAATTGCCATTGTGAAGCGCAATGTTGAGGAGAATCCGAATGAGTCGATTCGCCATCGTGCACAGCAATTGGAGCTATGCCCATCTGGGCTTAAAAGCTTATAAGATCCAGCTTGTGCAAGAGTTGAAACCGCGTGACCATTATACGCGTCGTAGATTCGATGAATGGGCCACAAACATGATTCAGCTTGATCCTCATTTTCAACGCAAAATTTTGTTCTCCGATGAGACCCATTTTTGGTTAAATGGATATGTAAACAAGCAAAATTGCCGAATTTGGAGTGGAGAAAACCCAGAAGCCTTTGTCGAGACGCCCTTACAACCATTAGAACTCACTGTTTGGTGGAATCATCAGCCCATATTTCTATAAGGACGATGTCGGCCGGAATGTTACCATCAATGAAGAGCGCTAGAGAAACATGATTTCTGACTTCTTCCTTCCTCAGTTGAATGGCATTGACGTGACAGAGCTTTGATTTCAATAAGATGGCGCAACATGCCCCACGGCGAGCATCACCATCAATTTATTGTGGGAAACTTTTGCAGAGCGCATAATTTCGCGTAATGCAAATGTGAACTGGTCTTTACGATCCTCACACTTTTAGATTACTTTCTTTGTGGGTATGTGACGCCACTAGTCTATGCCGATAAACTAAAGACGTTGGACGATTTGAAAGCCAACATTCGCCATGTTATTGCTGATATACGTGCCCAGTTGTTCGATAAATTTGTCGAAAATTGGACCCCACGATTGCGCTTCATTCGATCTAGCCGTGGCGCATATGTCCAATATCATATTTAAACACTAATGGCATACAATTATCTATTGAATAAAGCTAACATCATAGACATTAATATTAGCTTCAAGTGTTTTATTTCATATTAAATTGGTATACCTCTAAACAAAACACAATTTACTAGTCAAAACCTGACAAGACTACGGCAATGGAGAGTCTTTGTGTTGCAGTACTCCAAAGCAAAGGCATAACACTAACCAGGGAACATTTCTTCCACTATATATCTTTAATAGATGATGTAAATTACATAGAAGATGAGAGGTACGGTACCGCTCTTCGTGAGGCACGAGGGGTTCTGCAATTACCTTACTGAGAGTGGTAAAATACGCTTAACTATGAAAGAATCGACTATACTCGCAATGTATTCAAAAGTAATCTAGATCGCCAGTCAGCAGTTAGACGTACAGCCATATAGGAAAATGAATACTGAATAAGCCTAACTTAAGGAAATCTTAAAAACTAAGTTTGGACACCGCCTCGAGCCTCCCTATGCAAATATACAATGTTTCCCAGTCCTATTTTCTTTTATCCGAGGTGGCACAAAAGTTGTCACCCGATGTTTTTAACTTTAATTTTTTTTTATGAAAGAAAAACGTTGCTTCTGCTTTTGGATTATGTCTATCTGATGTCTTAAATTTTTTTTTGTGTTAGGCTGAAAAACTATATCGGCTAAGTGGCCGGCGCCAGAATTGATGACCATTCGGGCCCGATTTGTAGCATTTTCCATCACTCTTACCAGACTATCCTGCAACAGGTCCTGTCATTCATGACGGATATTCTCTCTGAAGGCTTTGAGGGTCTGAGGCTTGTTGACATAGACTAGCGACTTGAAAAAACCCCACAAAAAGAAATCTGAAAAGGGGTTAAATCAGGCGATCTTGCCGGCCAGTGCAAATCACCAAATGAAAGATTAGGCAACCCGGAAATGTAGCCCTCAGAATTTCGATTGTGGCTCGTGCAGTATGCGCCGTTGCTCCATCCTGTTGGAACAACATGTTCTGCAGTCCCAATTGAGGTAGGAGAAAGTAGTTGAGCATGCCACAGAAGTCGTTTAGTCCGCGGCGTTTTCGAAAAAATAAGGCCCAATGACGCCTCCAGCGTAAACAGCACACCATGCAGTAACTTTGAGCGGGATTAATGGCTCTTTATGGGTTATGCGTGGATTTTCGGTGCTCCAGAAGCGATAATTTTGCTTATTCGCATATCCACAGAGATGGAAATGTGCCTCGTCGCTCATGATGATTTTCGATGAAGAGTTGTCTTCCTCATGGTCGAGATTCAGGATGGCTTGAGCGTAGGCTACAAGCACTCGGCGGTCACCAGCTATTATCTGATGGATTGTCTGCACTTTGAAAGGAAACATCTTACAGTATTTCACCAAAAATCTCTGTAAAAACCACCGATTGATATCCAATTACGTGGCACGGCATCTGGTCGATACTCCTGGGTCCTCTGCGACATCTTCAACTACAGCTGCGATATTCTCAGCAAAAGGGCTGCTCCGGGGACAGCCAGCTCTGGTGTTGTCCCATACTCTTCCAGCCGAGTGGCTAAACGCCGTAGTGTTTGCCTAGTTGGTGTCGGACGACAGGGAAATCTGTGCCGAAATTCACGCTGCGCCAACAGCGCCAGAGGATTAGTCCGCAAAAAAATCGTAACAATAATTCCGCGTTCTTTAGCAGTATAGCCATTCAGGTCTTGTTGGATCTGTTTACTTCACAAAATGTTGAATTGACATTTACCGTCATTCGCAAAAATTATAGCATCTTCCGATAGGGTGACAGCTTTTGCGCCAATTTAACTTAGATTGAGAGAAGAGGGATTATAATCAGCGCCATATGGACATTCCTCCATCCTATACAGATGGAGTGAAGATAAAATAACAGTGAAAGTGAGTAAGTAACTTTAGCAAGCAATTCATTATCAGAAATCCCGAAAGACCTTTCTATACCATGGATGGTAGGTTATATTGTAGACGGAATTCAATTTGAAACTTAATCGTCAATGGTTTCTTAGTGTTAACGACTGTAGTATTTTTCAAGCTGAGATCACACCCATTATGTAGAGCCTTCAAAGTTTATTGTAGAGAATAATATTGTTGTCGAAGTACTCTATACTCGGATAAGCAAGCAGCCGTTATGGCTCTGGATTCAAGGCTAGTAAGGAAGGATATATCCAATTCGGTATCCCTATGCTAGACACCGGATCATATGAATATCCCGGGTAAATAAAAGATATGGACAAAGGCATAATGAAAGGGTTAACGCTCCCCATCCCAGGCCCCTTCCTGTGTGAGTATTTTGCTCAATGTAGAAATTTAAAATTGTAAAAAGACGGAACAATTAATGGCGCCATAAACTGGACCAATATGAATACATGCATAGAGGATAGACGTAAAAACGCACTTCCATACATGGCATTATCACCGAATACTGTCCCTTTGGTATTCATGCAGAACGACTAAAGATCCCGCATAACACCTACAGAAGAAGCTACAGGTTCGAAAAATAATTTGAATCTATTCGTCATCTGTCCTTGCTGAAAGAATTTTGAGAACTCTGTATAATCAGTTCTTCGGTGCTTAGATAAAATTGACCAAACAAATATTCTGATGATTCCGTGGTAAAAGCAAAAATGTTTACAATAGACCCAAAGGTTGGTCTAAATCAGCAGTTGCAATTGCAATTAGAGGAAGCCTGAGAATCTAAAAATTAATAAAAGTGAAATGCACCAATAGATCAAAAAAGGATTTAGGAAATGGTTTACTACCCAACCAGGCTTTATGATAAATCGGTTATTTAACGCCAGACGTTTTGTCAGTAACGAAAGCAATGATACACTATATAACTTAGTTCGTGCGGTTTTTTTTTTTTTTTAAATTTGAACGTTTATTTAAGAAAAACATGTACAATAGTATTATTCAAAGTATTGTCCATCTAAAGCTATGACTTTTTCCCATCTTTCTGGCAATTTGTGGATCCCATCCCAAAAGAACTGCGCCGGCTTGGCAGCCAAGAATGAATCAAGACAATTTTTGATATTCTGCTCTGATGTGAGCCGTATTTCAGTGAGGGCGTTCTGCATCGATCGGAACAAATGGTAGTCAGAAGGGGCAAGGTCTGGGCTATAAGGCGGGAGGGGTAAGACTTCCCATCCACTGTTTTCCAAGTAGTTCTTAACCGGAATAGCAACGTGGGGCTGAGCGTTGTCATGATGGAAAATTATTGCCTCGTGTCTGGTCGCATATTCCGGGCGTTTTTCAGCCACTGCTCTCTTCAAATGGATTAATTGTGTTCGCTAGCGTTGTCCATTGATGGTTTCACCCGGTTTTAGCAGCTCATAATACAGCACACCTATCTGATCCCACCAAATACAGAGAATTACCTTCGCGCCATGGATATTCGGCTTTACCGTTGATTTGGCTGGTTTGCCGGGTTTCACATATGATTTTTTGCACTTGGGGTTATCGCAATGGATCCATTTTTCATCACCAGTAACAATCCGATGCAAAAAGGACTTCCTTTTGTGGCGTTCCAGCAGCATTTCGGACATGCAAAACCGCCTTTCGCCTTTCGCCTTTCGACGTCTCTCGGCTTGAGTTCATGTGGAACCCAATTTCCTTGCTTTTGAATATATCCAGCTGCTTTTAAACATTTTGAAATGGCTTCTTGAGTGACACCCAAAGATTCTGCCAGCTCTTCTTGTTTTTGGCAACAATCTTCATAGAGTAATACTTCCAGTTCTTCATCTTCAAACTTTTTTGGCTGCCCAGGACGTCCATCGTCTTCCAAGCCAAAATCACCACTTTTAAATCGTGCAAACCACTTTTGGCACATTCGCTCAGCTAGCGCATGTTCACCATAAACTTCCACTAAAACACGATGACTTTCGGCAGCAGTTTTCTTCATATTAAAGTAATGAAGAAGAACTCCCCGCAAAAACACTTTTTCAGGCACAAAGTTCGACATATTTGAGTGAAAAAAAATTATTGTTGTTTACGCTTCAAATGAATGACGTATACTGAAATGACGTACAATGACAGTAGCTTTCCAACGCATGTTCCAATGGAATAATACAAGTTACGCCATCTCTTAGCAAACCGCACTCAAGTTATAGACCCAATACATATATGTAGTTATAGCTAGGCGGCCTTAGGAGCTATTGAAATTAGTTCAAAACTGTTTTTCTCTCAGAAAAGAGCGTAGTCTTTCGTACACGCCTATCATGGTATGACAACTTTCAAAGGTGCGATAACGCACGTTCAGGTCCTGAAAAGTGCTCCCTTTAGCTATGACCCCCTAGTTAATTTTCGAACTCATTTAAGGCATTCTATTTGTTACATGAAACTCAAACAAGCTCATGCAGTCAGCCTTTCGACCGTGCTTAGATAGCCGTGCTTTCTCAATCTTAATCGGAAGCGGTTTAAAATTAAGTAAAGTCTTATTGTTGCTTTCGCAGATATCTCGGTTCTTCTTGCTATAGGGATTACGTATGTCGCTGTTTAGAAGACAGATGCATGCTTAAATACGTTCTCTACGATAATTTCAGCTCTGTCATCAGCCAATACCAGTCCCATAGAAATTCATGGCAAATCGCCTGCATACTTTCACAGTAGCCGGTATTCAGGTGGTTTTCCATTGGATGGCATACCCATTAAACAAGAATCAAAGGACATTATGTGGAAACGGCTATCAAATTTTCGGACCGAACCAAGACCACTTCTTTTTGTCTACCAGATAACTTTGAGTAGCGGACGTAATAAATATCAAAGAAAGGGAGATTCATTAATGAGTCTAGAGCAGGCAAGGATTTTGATTTCAGATCAGGGTAAAAGTGATTTTGTTATGAATCTATTAAAAAGGTCACGACGACACATCGTTACATTAAAGAATTCTTCAATATTCCAATAGTTAAGCGATTATTCTTCGCAAGATGCGGAATCAATCAGGCATTGAGTTGCCTAATACGGAATCTATTGCCGCAAATACATGTGACGTAGCTTTCAAAAAGGTGGTAATGAACCCATGGATCTCAATCGTGGATCTGCCACTGGCCTAGAGTAGAAAGTGGATTGCTATGGATGGTCATCTAGCTTCGTTGGAAGGAGGAATCTTATGCTTTTGGCATAAGTTGGGTTGCATTGGTTCATTATTCTGCTTTAGATGAAGCTACTCGTAACAACCCCAGTTTTAGAAGTGGTGATTGAAAGAACCGGACATGATCCCACTGATTGTATAAGGCTACTCAATCCTTCACTATTCGTCAGGAGACTGCTAAGTACATCTACTATACATGTTGGATATAAATATATGCACATGGCATCGTTGCATCGTTGCAGAAGAAGTTAGAGGTTTTGGAATGCAATTCGAAGACAAAGGCATTTTGCTACTACGTTTTTATTTATTACTGCTTACTGTAATCAAATGTAGGGAGTTCATACTTCTTGCAAGATCCGGCGAAAATCCCTTTAAATATGTTTTAATGACGCGGTCACCAACAGAGCCGCATGATTTTATGTCCGGAGAATTTCCTACTCTAAGCCCATTGTGCCTTGTTGACGTGCCAGGCAGTGCCTCATGCAAATGCAAAACGGAAAAGTTTCACCTCCTCCGTGATTCAGATCTCAGCCTTTGTGGTATTGAGTTCCAACCGAAAAACTCCACCCCCACAATGAAAGGTTCAATGGCATGAAGTAATCAGTTTCTTGTTGTTTTTTTTTTGTTTTTTCCTCTCAGATTCACGTCATAAGTTCACACTGTAGTGAACAACGGTTGAAGTCTGATTTGATGGCAGGAAGGGGTTACTAATGCGAGAGGAGCATTGTTATTTGGTTCATACCGCACCGGATGGACTTTCGCGATTGGAATTTCCTAATTGAATTCGATTGGAAAAAGAATTTTTATATTTTTCCATTGTATTCGAACTGTGGCGGAACTCCTGTCTGACTGATTGGCGAATATTATTCAAAGGACGAATTGAAACAGAGTTCCGCAAAGGCATTAAAAAAGCCAGCCCAGCCGGATCGATGGTATCGATTGCTAATTAAAACATGTTCGCACCCGTACTCATATGCGCTGATTTAAAGCCCTCGCAACATAATGGGCTTTACCACTTATTGTACAGGATATACTCTACAGAATCGGAAGTTAGGGTGAATAGTCGCTCAACTATCAGTTGGAGGGCATATGCTTTTAATTTCATTTATCAACTACCACCCATCCGCGTGGTATTCATAAGTAGATTCTGAAGCCGGAGATGACTACTTTGAGTTCGATGGGAAAGCGCCGAAATGCATGGCATTTTCATTACGTCCACCCACTCTGGATTTCCTCATCCCAACATTAATGGCGGTACATCCTTTGGCCAAATGATTTATGAACTGCACGCAAATACTCACACACTAGCACATATGTAGTACAATAGATACGGATACATGGTAGCAGGCGCCGTTTTTGGCTCATTTGTAAGCGAATACTTTGATTGGAGTGGTCGAGGAGATTCGAAACAAAAATGACTTTAGACGGAGCTTTGTAAGGGGGCAAAGGAGCTTCGCTTGGTTATCCCTATTTCAATGTTCGCTGTTTTGGTATGGCGTATATAATGTCCTTGCCAGGATTAATCAGTAGCCTTAAATTTATTGATCGGCTAGGGAATATTAATTACATTTGCTTGCACGGCTTGGCTGTGTTTCGGCTTTGTGTTCGGTGTTCAGTTCTGCGTATGGTAGGGATAATGGTGTGTATATTTACAAAATGGTGCTTTTGAGAGGATTAACTAAAGCAGATGGAATGTTTTAGGTGAGAAAAAATACTGTCAGCATGTAATTGTTTTTGAAGACTGTGTTTTAACGATGGGACGATTTTTTGAATTGAAATTAGTTTCCTCTATATTCCCTTATACCGGTGAGCTTTTTGAGGCATCTACTGTGTTGTTGCTGGTACTGAATAGTACGAGTATTAAGCTTAGAGAAAGTTTTATGTCCAATGCCACCGTTTGGTGACAACCCGCTGAATTCTGCCGAGCATGTCAATATAATCGACGTACGCTACTACTTGTAGACTACTTATACATAGATTGTAACTCCGGTGTTCCCTTGTGAGTTCCGCATAATTCTTCCAAGTACGATATTGAAGAAGTTACATGACAGCGCATCACCTTGTCTAAAACCTTTTTTGACATCAAAGGTCTCGGTTAACTTGTTACCGACCTTGATTTGACGAAGCAGCGAGCGTTCTCTATCATCCGTCCTGGAAATCTAGAAATACTAAAGAACATAGAAGACACCTTTGCCAAATCTCAAACTCTAGACCAATTGTACCTCAATCATAGCTTTTTAAAGATTAGTAGGGTCTACTACCACACAAGGGAGGAATGGAACACAAATCCTATATGAATGAACGATCATTCACAAAAGTCTACGAGTATACTAATGGTTCGAAAACCTTTTAAGGGGTAAGAGCAGGTGTGGTGGGGCCTTCGTCTTCGAACTTCGAACGGGCCACTTAACTTGTAGAAAACAGATAGATTTTGCTATGAAACTCAGGAGTTTATGGAACACTTAATCACCAAAGTCCAATACATTATTCATGAAGTGATCTGAAGGCGATCTCGCAAAAAGGACTAATTTAATTGAAATGGAGGAAAGGGGCACTATAGATTAATCTGATCGAAGTGAAGAAGGGTTTACCCCTGGGCGTATTACTACACCATAACCATTAATGAATGAAATAGTAGGGTATGCAAACCACGGGCCCTTTAATATGGGATTCTCCCAAAAACAGTAAAGGAAATGGTGCTAACAGATCAATTGTCCGCTAAGAATGTGCACGTAGAAATATTCCGGAGTAAGCCAACAAAGCGTGTAGACAGTCAAAGCACGAGGACACTCTACAACGTGGAAGACTACATAATATCTAAGGATCGCAAGAGAAGAGATACAGGCTTGCTTTATCAGCATTCAGCATACCAACAGACATAGCAATGAACGTAGCTCCAGGATGCATACGTGTATGATGGATAAAATGTAGGTTACACCAGCTTGCAGTACTGAGAAGGTACTAAAAAGGTCTTGATTCAAATGCATGTTGTCAAATGGAGGCTTTTACTTGTCTAGACTCAACCAAAGCAAGAACCACACTCTTAGCTATGGTAAATCTGGCTCCATTATCGATTTAACATTCCTAGAACCATAGCCATTAAGGTGGAATTACAAGTAAAATCGTTCGATCTATAATATATTAAAACAGCGATTATCCAGCCATAATATTCGAAGCAGAAAAGCAATGAAACAAGTTCCGTTTTAGTATCGAATATCCAAGATGCTCAAGTACTGACTTACACAACAAAAATATAGATGACAGGTGCCGCAAATATCTGCATAATATGCCCAGAAGAAGGCAATTTCCCATCGCAACAGAAATGCTACCGCCTTCTACTTATCCTTCAAAGCAATAATCACCATAAACTACGAACTTTTAACTTTTTAGAGTTGATTCTAAAACCTGAAAAGAGTTCGGGTAAAAGAGAGCACTTAGTGAAATCGAATGGCTGAATAAAGTGGTGGGGGGTATAACTGGAACACTCGTTGAATTTTAAAGACTATCATTGCACGACTATTACTCGATTACAGGTATCACTCGGGATACACGGTACTTCAACTGCACGACTTTCGAGTTAGACGTAAAGAAAATGCGACATTCCCGACATTCCCGACATTCCCAACATTCCCAAGATTCTCGACATTCCCGACATTCTCGACATTCCCGACATTCCCGACATTCCCGACATTCCCGACATTCCCGACATTCCCGACATTCCCGACATTCCCGACATTCCCGCCATTCCCGACATTCGCGACATTCCCGACATTCCCGACATTCCCGACATTCCCGACATTCCCGACATTCCCGACATTCCCGACATTCCCGACATTCCCGACATTCCCGACATTCCCGACATTCCCGACATTCCCGACATTCCCGACATTCCCGACATTCCCGACATTCCCGACATTCCCGACATTCCCGACATTCCCGACATTCCCGAATTTGCTTAATTTTGGTGGGGGCTGAGGCCCCCATTTATTGGCTTAATACAAGCTTAATCTAACTTAAAACTAAGAGAAAGACTTAAGAGCTAGTTTGAGACGAGGCATGCTCAGATGGAAATCAAAAAGGGAGAGGTTTAAGTTTCGGAGCACTCGGGAGATTCGTTCGTTGGAGCCATAAGAGGTGCGGTGGACCGGTAGATAGAAGAGACGAAGACGACGTAGATGGCGGGAGTTCAAAATGGATGCACAGTCGATGAATGAAAAGAATGCCAGCAATATTCCTACGTTCTTCTAACGAATTCATATTTAGAAGTTTGAGGCGATCCTGATAGGGAGGTAAGATTAAAGGGTCGTTCCACGGCAGACCACGGAGAGTAAATCGGAGGAATCGACGTTGAATACCCTCGATTCGGCAAACATGAATCCGGTGAAAGGGGGACCAAGCTTGACTGGCATACTCAAGCAGGGGGCGAACAAAGGTAATATAGAGAGATCTGGTTACATACGGGTTGTAAAATTCCTTGGACCACCGTTTAATAAAGCCAAGTGATGAGTAGGATTTGCTGATCATCTTCTCGAACGGAAACTAAGCTCACAGTGGAATAATATGCCAAGGTCTTGAAAAGACTGAACCAGGGGAATTCGTTGACCAAGGAGGAAATAAAGTCGGAGTACGTGAGAAGGTTAAAGATTGACATTTGACTATATTAAGTTCTAGGCAGTTTTTGAGGCACCAGATTGAAAACCGATCAAAGTCTTCTTGAAGATGGGGAGAGGAAATAGTTTTAAAAAAATTTGTGCCGTCAGCGTAAAGGGAGAGGGAGGAGTGTTTAATGACCCTCTCAACATCGTTGATAATAAGAATGAAGAGAAGAGGGCCAATATGACTGCCTTGTGGAACTCCAGATGAGGCCAGGAATGGAACAGACAGGGCGAATCTAAACCGAACACTATAATATCCGTTTACCAAGTAAGAAGAAATTCATTTTAATAAGAGAGACTCAATTTGAAGAGGATCAATTGTGAAATCAGTTGCAATAACATCGATCTCTTTGCCATTTTCTAAGGCTGGGAAAGCAAAAGACACGAATTCAATCGGGTGAAATAAAAGGCTTGCATTTGCAGCTTAAGGCTTCGTATAAAATGCTTTCAAAGAGTTTGGGTATACCATATGGGAGAGTTTAGCAATGGGACGATAATTGGTAACTTCATGCTTTGATCCCTTTTTGTGTATCGGGATTATAAAAGAGGTCTTCCAAATCTGGGGAAATTCTCCCTGTGTAAGGGATAGACGAAAAAGGTAGGAAAGGGGTAGAGACTGGTTGAAAGAGCATTTTTTAAGAAACACGGCGGAGAGTCCGTCTGGGCCAGGTACAAATTCATCTTTAAGATTTAGTAACTTTTCTTCAATAACTGCAGGATCGAAATTTTGAGTGAGAAAGGGACTAATAGAGAAATTTGGTAGATCATTGAAGTAAGAGGGATCTAGTACGAAGGAGTTGTTGGCAAATGATTGTTTGAAAAATGTAGCAAAAAAGTTGGCGATGGTAGGAGGATCACTTGAAGATTTGGTTTCGAAAGCGTGGGAGGAAGGATAACAATCAGTCTTACTTTTGCAATTGACAGATTGAAAAAAGGGCTTGGGGTCATTTATGAGAATGGTTTGAGCACTATTCATATAGCGTTGATAGAGAGAGTTATATGTAGAGCTCAATGAAATGAAAATATATACCTAAATAATTTGAATAGTCGGAAAAAGAGTGAGTGCGAAAGAATACCGCCCATAACTTGTTTCTTTTATTTCGTAGAGGGGATGTAGAAGAAGTTTTATGGTGGGAATAAGCCACATAAAGGGAGTTGGATTTGAATATTTCTCTGTAAAAAATGGAGAGGGCAGCAACCAGAGATAGATTGGTAAACTCAAAAGAAGCCCTGCTTAGATAGGTATTGATTTTATCATCCAGTAATATCCCGACTTACGCTACCCCGTTTTACGCGAATTCGGAGATACGCTGTTTTTCTTTTTGATCATCGCACGCATCGGTGTGTTCGGTTTACGACAAGTTCCAACGTGTTCCATGTGGAATTATTTTACGTACGCAGTGCACATTATTGGTTTACCTTTAATGGTGTAAAAGACCAAAAAATGAGTTATGTGAACCTAACAAGAAACGAAAAACACTGTCTTTGGAGTGTAAACTAAATATTATCAAAGACTTTGAATCGAAGATAAAAATTTGTGAATTGGCAAAGAAATTTGACCTGCAGGAATCAACAGTCCGAACGGTTATAAAAAATAAAGAAAAAATTACTGAAGCTGCGAAAGGCTCTCAATGTTTGAATTCAAGCATTATTCGTGAACTTCACGGTATTATCGCTCGGATGGATACAATGTTACAGTTATGGTATGATAATCAAGTAAGACTTAAAATATCTGCTGATACACATGTCCTGTGGGTTTTTAACGTTTTGCCGACATATGTACTCGTATCTCTATGCATCGGTTGGAAAATCATTTTCACAGCTTTTTAGTATTTTTTGAAATAGCGCGCGCTTAAGGGGTTAAGGTACCCTCAAAATGTTTGCACGCAGAGCGGGCTAAAGAAAATTAGGGAGGAGTGAAAAATAGTTACCTATGCACGTTGGTTTTAAATGTCTGAATGTTACAATGACTAGGGAATAGAGAGTTCGGAAGGGCGGCAGTCCACAAGCGAGTTGTTCGACGATTGATATTTCAAAGTACATCCGAAAGTATACTGATATACTGATGAGCATTCATAACGAGACGAATGTTACAGTTCAAGGTTTGAAGGGGTGGAATGCTCTTGGCGATTTCTATGGAGTACTGGTGATGGAAATAGCGATAGATCAAAGTGAGACACGAGATATTTTACAGATTTATTTCCGTAGTGTTGCTGATTGTTTCCGCTCCCCGAGCAACTTGAATTCGTAAGTGCTGGGAAACTACAGGAGTCCGAACCCTGTTCGTAATATACCTGGACATTTATTTGCATGTTGGTGCGATTGCTGTTGACGAATGCAGTATGTACATCCTCATAAAAGCTGCTATGATGTACTTTATTGTCACGCTTTATTTCAATATCGACTTCACGTCTATTACGATCCAGCTATTGTTGTGCGAAAACAACGTGGATCTTAGCGTTAGACGGTTGGTATGAGAGAGGCCACCAACTAATCGTTTAGATCTCTGATACCATGAGTTCCTTGACATAATTCACCGCGATATTGTCACTTCCTTCTTTGATACTAAAATCCCCCATCACGATCTGGATGTTACCGTGGTGCAATAAGTAATGGGTGGCTTTATAGTGGCTGTAAATTTTTTTTTTTTCATCTTCTAGTGTGTCCTTTGCCTGTGCGTAAAACAAAACGATAGCAGGATTGCTTGCAATCTTGTCATCAATATGTCACTGTGTGTCTTCTAAAGAAAAAGGCTGCTACGGGTTATTTTTCTTGAGTACACAGTGTTATCACTTATCGGTCATAGAAGTGCATAGATACACCAGAGTCCCACTACTTTATCTTGTCTACATTGAAGCAGTCCAACTTCTACCGCCTGAAATCTCTCTGAAATTGAAGGAATCTGGCGTCCTGCGAATTGTTTTCTGCAAGTTCCGGAATCCCAGCTTTGTTCCTGACCGAAAAAAACCGGTTATTACCAATTGTGATGGCATTAGACTCGCCAAAAGATGTCACGCAAAGGAATGGAGTAGAACTTTGTACCAACAAAACTGCAAGATATGTAGCTGCAGAAGCATTTTTTCCCCCTTTAAGTTGAAGCTGTTGATTTTGAAAGGCCTGATAGTAGTTGCATATGTATGTGCTTAGGAATGGACCTAGTGTTTTATATGCTGATTCAATTTTCGATAAAACCCCATAGATTGGGCTTATGATGCCAAATACTATTGTAAACACATGTGTATATCAAGTTGTACTACAGGCAATTGATTAGCGATCTGGGGCTAAAAGGGTTGTCAGATTTCGGCAATACCTTGTCTGATTACTCATGATCCTGCAAACGGCAACGTTTGCGACAGAAAAAAAAAGTTACTCCCTCTCCCGTGGTCAGGAGATTACGAGTAATTTTGTACTCCTTTAAAGCTAATCCCTTTCTGAAATACTACACTTGTTCGTTCCCTTCCAAAAAACGACAATATTTTCGAAAAATTTCACGTCGAAAGGACCCATTTCTCCACATTTCTCCACGTAGGCGTAGATCTCTTACCCGAACGAAACAGTAACTTCTTCAATTATTCAAAATTAAACTTTTCTATTCAACGCTATATGCGAGTATTTACTATTTAGCATATTTTCGTCTACTGTTTGCAAGTTGAAACTTCAAATTCGATTGTATACGGTCCCAAACGTCACTAAGCAATTTGTCCATGTACCACTGCATGTGTATTTGTATTTATATGTGCATGTGTATGTTTTACAATTACCATTGTTATGTTAAAAAGCCAATTATACTTCTGTCATCTTCATGAGAAACTATAACAAAGCAACAAGGCTACAGCCTCCGGGCCAAGAGTACATCAACAACCGACAACACGAAAACGATGACTGCCTCTGCGACGAACAATACATCTGGTAATCTTGTTAAAAATGAAAATTGCAACATGCAACAACATCTATTGTCCTGAATTATTCATCTCTGGCAATTGAGGGGCGCTCAGCACTATGAGTGAATGCACATCGTTTAAGGCATTCCAAATCTCATTCCTCCTGCATAGTCCATGTACCCTCTCGAAGAGCCTTCAAACCTTTGGCATACACTTTGCATATCTAAAGGAAGAAACTTTAGTTCCTTTCTGCACCCGAAAACAAGAAAACATGAAAAACAATTTCAAACTGCATGCAGAATACATGTACGTCTTGCAGAAGCTTGTCTTGGCGTTTCCGTCTCAGGACCTTGTGCCAGAGTTCTGAATCCGACCCCTGTCCCGAAGCCAAAGCAGAATCCATAAGCAACTAGCAAGGGACAAATTAAAATATTTTGAAAATATCTTTTATGTCCCAAACTCCTGTCGCGCTGCATGCATACATAGGAAAAGTTGCAAGATGGTGCAAAATTCGCTACCAGTACGTTTTTGCCGCGTTCGCTTCTGCTATTTTTACTCCTGCTGCTGCTGCTGCTGCTGGTGCTGGAATCTTTATCCGCGCGCTTCTTTGTATTATATGCGACCGTTGTTTGGGTGGCCGATACTGTTGAGCCCGGTAACGGGTGATAGTAACATTGGCAGGGTTAAGTAGAAATTCCAATTTAAAAGTTTTTTTTTCCAGAGCAAACGTTTTGGTGGCCATTAAAAAATTAAATCATAAACGAAAAATATGTCGAGAGAAAGAAAATACTGTGGAATTCGTACGATGGGTGGAAGAGCAAAGAAAAGGACGAGCTGGAGCAAAGAAAAGTTTTTCATTCACTTGCAATCACAGTAAAGTCCTTTTCAGCTTCTGCTGGAGTAATTCAGCTACACAGAAAGTAGCAGTAATGGAAAGACGGAAAGAGTTCAGTGCAAGTTAGCATTTCAGTTAAAGCGATGTTCAGAGTGAATAACGAAAATGATAAATTTAATGTAGCTATGTTAACTGTTCGGAGGAAGTTTTCTCTTTTATGTTGTCTCCTTTTTCTATTCCTTTTTATATTTCTCCCCCTGGATGAGTTTATCCTTATTATCTTCATCTGCACCCTGTGGAATTCTACAAGTGGTGTGCGGATTAGGATGAAGATAGAAAGAAAGTTTATTTTTTAATAATTGATTTCGGGATGCTTTTTCTGTCACCCTAAAGGAGGAAAAGCGACGATTTTTGCCGTAGATAGATCGCAGTTTGGAACTCTGCGAACAGAATGGCAGGAGAAAGGGATTTTAAAAGAACTTTGAAAGTACAGTAGTTGGTTGGATATCTATTGACTTTATGAGATATGAAAGTGTCACTTTATTTTTATTACTTTATCACTGTTTTTTTTTTACACTTCGATCACAGGACGAAAAAATACAGATGCTTCCTGTTATCTATGACTAAGTTGAATGCGACAACAACGGCCAATCCTTTTTTTACTTTAGTTAGGTCATCTGGTCCTTGCTGGGGCATAGGGCGTCAACAATACGTACACGCCATCGTGTTCGGAATTCTGCACAAAATGAGGCACAGAAGATATAAAATATTACGGAGAAACCGACCCAACTCCATTGAAGGAGGAGGTGTTGCGATCTTTGTTAGAAAAGGACTGCGTTTCAAAAGAATATACAGTCGTGTAGTTCGCAGGTTCCAGGTGCTGGAAGCATGCGTCATGTACATCCCTCTCCGTAGTGGAAAGCGGTGATACATGGTGTCTGTTTATGCACCTAAAGCTACTCAATCCACCTTATTCATCTCAGAGCTCGAGACACTTTTCCGATTCCTAAGACTGGAATTGTAGGAGAATTATTTTATTATCGCGGAGATTTCAACGCCAAACATAGTGATTGGGGAAATAATACTCGTACACCAAATACTAGAGGGAACCTACTATTCAATTGGTGGGGTCAGCACAGTATAATGTTTCGACTCGGACTTAAGGCGACGGATAGTCCGTAGTTTCCCAGACATGGGTCCTATTTGGACCTCTTGTTGTTCGACACACGAATACACCTGATGTGCACTAACTAACATACCATAAACTGTCTACGCAATTTCGTGTATGACAGTGCCCATTGCGGTCTCAGTACCGAAATAACTATTCCCAACGAAACTGCAGAATTGGAAGAGTTTGTTCAAAGGCATTCCTATAACTATAGTAGGGTGCATTGGACACACTTCTCAAGAATACTGACGAAAGCACTCTCCTCAAATTCGCTCTACCCACCGTCCAATAGAAATCTGTCAAGCGAGGAGATTGACAGGTATCTAAGACTAATCGACGATACAATCAAACGAACAATGGACAAAACGATACCTCCGTATCAACACACTGACGAAGAAGACTTATTCCGCAACGCAACTATTGACGCACTGCACCGACAAAAAAGTAGGCTGCTGTCAAGACTAAAAACCTTGTACAGACAGTTTACTGACAGACATAACCCGGAGATCATGACACTGAAGTCGTCGCTTAAAAACCTCCAAACGTTAATAAGGGAAAATTACAGAAATTCAGCAAGTTTGTATTGGAGCAATAAAATTCGAGCTGTAAACACCAGCAACCCGAATATGTTCCCGCAATTAAATAAAATATTTCAGAGAAATAACCAGAACGACCTTCCATGTCTTAGATTCGCCCGAACGACGAACAACGAACAAATACTTGTAGCAGCAGATATAGATCCAAATGAGGCTGGTGATGATGACAACTTCTTTGTGATCGAGGATCCGCAGGAGCAGGTAGAGGCTATAGGAGCGACTTTCCAAGAAGTGTACAAGGCGAATGACATCATTGGCCCGAACTACGACCTGGAGAGTCAGGTCCTTGTGCACAATTCCTGCCTTCGAAATGAAATTGCGAATTGGCGATTCGAGAGCTCGGGTTTCACCCAGTTCAGTGACGAGAATATGGCAAATTATGTCATCACCAACGAAAGGGTATTACCACCGTTCATTTCAAAGGAAGAGCTCCAAACAGTCTTCAAATCACTTAGAAGTAAGAAATCAGTGTGAACCGATGAAATACCGAACATTGTGCTTCGACATCTCCCACTAGAAGCGGTGAACATTTATACCACCCTGCTTAATAATGCAATGAATAATGCCCATTATCCAGCGCATTGGAAAACTGCGGTCGTACATCCCATCCCCAAAAGGGATAAAGACACATCCAATCCGGCGAATCTCCGGTCGATCAGTCTGCTTCCAAACATCAGTAAGGTTTTCGAGAAGGTGATCAATAGAGTCCTGACTAAGTGGGTTGAGGGCAAACATGTAGTTCCGGATAATCAATTCGGTTTCAAGGCGGGGCATGATATCATTCACGCTGCGTCTAAACTGGTTTCTGATATCCAATGGAACAAAGGCAAGAACCAGTGCACTGGTGCCTGCCGGATTGACTTGGAAAAAGCCTTTGATACCGTATGGTTAGAGGGACTCTTCCTCAAGTTGGAGAGGCTGGGCATTAGTAAACCACTGCTGTATATTCTTTTTGATATGCTTTCCAGTAGACAGTTCATCGTCAAGAATGGCGATGTGACTTCTTTAAAACATTAAAAACGGTCTGCAACAAGGTGCGGTAAATTCAACATTTACACAGCAGTGATCTGATAGGTTTACTTCACCATGCCATAGCGTACGCAGACAACTTAATCGCGTACAGATCAGGTCCAAAGATTGAGGTCATTAACATACTTTTGCAACGTGACCTCGATAAAATTAAACGATATTGCGATGACTGGAAGTTGAAAATCAACTTTCAGAAATCGGAAACCATTCTGTTTAGGACGCCGTTGTCTGGGGCCTCTAGGGATACCAGAAAAAATTGACGAAAGTTCTCGATCGTCGGACAACATGGACAGCCACTTGCTTGTCGAAATGTAGTCAGATACCTTGGGATATCTGTATTTTAACAAACATACAGATGTTGCTCTGGCCAGAGCCAGAAGTGCTTTTGACCTTACAAAGAGACTGTTTTATAACAGCCAACTCGATGCGAGTGTGAAGGTGATCTGCTACATGGTTCTTATCAGGCCCATGCTTGTATTTGGATGTCCTGTGTGGTTCAACGTGAGGGCAAGTTTATTGGAAAAGATTCGGGTGTTTTAGAGGGCTTGTCTTCGCTTAATTATATAGAACACCAGAGTCCAAGTACATAAAATTGTATCCTAATGAGTTTTTGTACAATAGAGCGAACCTAATAAGAGTGGACAATTTTGTTATTAAGTTGACTCGAAGGCACATTGCAACCTGATCTCCGGGGCTTACTACCCTAACTATATGTATCATGAGAGGGTTCGCTTTAACGGCTTTATTCCTCCAGAAGCGTTCCTCTACCTCGACATGAAAGGTTTGATCCAGGACAGTTTAGCGGTGCCGCTAATCTTCCACGTTGCTCGAACAGCTGCGGACAGGCGACTCAACTACGACAGAGACATCGCACACGGCAGTGCGAAGCGTCTCCGGTTCAGTAGGGCGGTAGGGAGTCGCGACAGGAGGGATGTTGCTCGGCAGCACCAACAATTTTTGTGGCTGATTGAAGGAGGAGAGGGTTCGTCGTCAAATTCCTCGGGTACACGATAGCTTCACTAGGAAGCAAAGTCGGTCGTCAATCTAGTTTATTAGCCGTGGCCGACTTACATAGTTTTAGGTAGAATTAGGGTAGATTTAAGGAAAACAAAAAATAAAAGATAAAAAAATTATAAAAGAACAAAGAGGTGGGAAACCTTCTCTAAAAAAGGGGTAATCCTACAAAAAAAATTATATGTACATATATAAGTATAAGTAAAATTAGATAGTCTAAGTAGGTTAAGTAGGTTAAGATTTATTTTTTACGTAGTGTATAGGTTTAGTTTTAAGTTTTATATTACAATAAAAAAGTCCAGATACTAAGTTTTTTTAATAAAATTTATTTTCTTAGTTTTAGTGTTAATAAATGTAAAAACAAAAATGAAAGTAGACTGTAAGAAACGTCGAAAGACATAGATTAAGATTTATGTTTAACTTATAGTGCCCGCATGGGGCCAGTAAGTTGTAATAAAATTATCTGTAAATTATTTAAGCTAATTTTTAAGCATTTTTTTGTCTAGCATGTAAGAATTAATGAATTAGCTGAAATAAAAATGCATTTAAAATGAAAAAAAAATGGAATTCTGCAAAGCGCTAGAATTCCCTCCAAATCATCCCTCACAATTTGGGTTCCTTCTCGACTAACCTTAACCACCTCGACATACTCGCCTACCTGATTGGGTAAATGGACGCCATTGCAAGTAAGATACTTCGCGCCGCCATAAGGTGTGACCAGCCGAGTACCACTTGTTCCTTCGCATTTTGGCGTGTATTAGTTCTTGGGCGATTATCGCGTGTAGTTGGTTCGTTATACGGTTTGTCTAAAAGATTCATAAGAAACATTTTTCAGGTAATACACCGATAAAGTAGCACGGTTTTGACGTTGGTCCAAACAGTATCCGCTTGGTTTTTGTGAAAAAAACATTGCTTCTCCAAATTGAAGATAGCATAACTTTTTCTTTGTGAATTCTGCTGCCCACATCCAGTGCGGAAATACCAGCTTCTGAGATCATACTCCCTAGATATTATGAGTGTTTTTTAGGAGTTTTTTTTTCCAATATTACTATTATTATTATTATTGAGTTTTCCACATCTAGGCTTCTTAACGCCGGAGATTACATATCCCGGGTATCTCATACCACCATGCTCTGGTGGAGCGTAGTCCAGGTTCTACGCCCTTGCGGATCTATTACTAGGAACTTTCTAACGAAATTGCACGTATCCAACAGCGTCGCCCTTTGGATTTGTCGAGTACGTACTCTGAAGGTTTCGATTTAGCGTAACTGCGACATCAGACATTTCAATTTCTTTGTTGGCCTTGTTAAACATAATTATGTCCAGCCTATTCGCTGGAATATGCTGGTCGGTGGCTATAGCTCTATCGCAGTATAGCTTCGTGGTTGAAAACGTACAGGTTGTGGGTGGTACTTATGGTGTATGCTGCTGGATGAGACTATAGTTCAGCGCTAGCTGTTGGTGAATGACTTTAGTGACGTGTTTATGTGTGAACGTATATTCATACGAAGCAAGTGCACTGCATCCTGATATAATGTGGTCAATTGTTTTACCACAATCTCCACATCGCGCGAGTGCAGTGTAACCGAAATCCACAGTGCCGGCATCACAACCTTCCTGCCCCTGATCGAACTGTTGCTTGCACTCGGTCACTGTCGTTGCTGTGTTACATTGTCATACAGCACGTGCAGTGACTGAGTGTATGTAACAACCGATGGATAGCGGGCTGTGGGTATGAATTTTGTTGGTGTGCTGTTTCGTATTCTTGTAAGAGCATAACACCTACAACAGTTTGATTCGGTAAACCAACTCTGAATTTGTACTTCACATCTGCGCTTAAGAACGTCGGTGTTAGTGTTTTTTGTGTTTGTCTTTCGTTATAATGACTCGGGAATTCAGAGTGGATATAAGCGGGCTAAAAAGTAATCACTTTTCTGCCAACGTCCACGTCTGCAAATATAGAACAGCTGTTTTGGCACTTAGTGAAACATAGGTAAATCTTCGCCTACACCTCTCAGATCACTCTGATCTGAAGCTGCCTGGCTACGAACTAGTGCCACTATTCTTCCCTCACCGCGGTCTCGCCATTTACGTGCGTAGTAATGTAGCTTACCAAACTCCACCACAATGTAGTCCCTGTTCCAATCCGGAATTCAATTTCATGTGGTTAAAATTCCATCTTCGTAAGCAAATTATCCACTACTGCTTTATTTACAGAAGCCCCAAACTGGACAGCAATTCGACTTTTAATGAGTTTGATGCGCTGTCTGACTCCATTCAAAGAATTGTATCCCTGTATCCTCATACTGAAATCGTTATTACGGGCGATTTCAATATACACAATTCTGGGTGGCTTCGACATTCTGGACAGACAACACCCGAAGGACGGTGTGTTGAGATCTCGCTGCGGAAAATAACTTAACCCAGCTTGTAAATGAGCCCATACGCATACCAGACGTTGATAGTCATACCGCCAACACCCTTGACTTATTTTTAACTTCTCACCCTGATAAGTACACCGTTGATGTGCTCTCCCCTCTAGGTTCGTCGAACCATTTTGTCATATCAGCTAATTTCTCGTACACCGACCACACAATTAGAGAAAAGATTCCTAAAAGAACAGTATGGCAATACGAGAAAGCCAACTAGAGCGGTCATAACAGCTTCTTTAGGAATTTTAACTGGTCGTTATGTTTCCTCGATAACGACGTGGATGCCGCTGCTGATATGATCACAGACACCATTCTCTTTGGAATGAGAAACTTTATCCCTCATCGGATGAAGGGTATCAAACCAAAACAAAAGGCATGGTACGACTCGAGCTTTTAAAAGGCTGTCAGAGTTAGAGAAAGGTTTTTTTGGTCCCTCAAGACCAGCCCAACTGAGGAAAATCGAAAAAAGTTCAAACGAGCCAGAAATGACTGCAACGTTTTTCTCAAGCGTGTGAAATTCCAATACGACCAAAAACTGAGGCAGATGGCAAGGCGTATCCTTCCTCCTATGGATGTATGGGCATCCCGTAAACATAAGTCTACACGACAGGTGGTTTACGTTAAAAACCAGAGACTATGTCCTAGTTTCGTTTGCAGGGGTGGTAGTAGATTCGTCCGTATGTGAGGCTTGCAGTTGCTTCGTAACTTAGCTTTCTTTTCCGTGACCGGGCAGTTAACCCAGCGGCACAGCCCCGAACATGGAGGGCTGGTTCCATTGAAGATACCCCTAAGATGAGAGATCGGTTAGACCATCTCTAACTTAGTCTTGGAAATCCTTACCGGCCTGAACTCCAATAATGTCGGAGTAGCCCGGACAAGGCCTCATTTGTTTTATTCCACGATTTTAGTTCACAGTTGATTCCATCTGGGCAATTTATCCGCTGTCCCATTTAGTGTTGCTAATTTTGTCTGCTGGTCAGCACTCTTGCTTAAAAATTTTGGGAACTGAAGTCCGGATGAACATCTACCAGTACTCGATGGTTACTACCATGCAGACACCTCTCAGTGCCTACTCTAGTTCTACAGTTCCCAACTATTAACAGCTTAGAAATCATTTTTTCTTCAACTCTTCGGGAAAGGTGCGAATACGGGTACATAAGGTGTTGCTTATGTGCTTAAACGTACCTGCAAAATGTTTCCGGTTACTGGCAAGATGTTCCTCATCCGAACTCAGTAGATTTCCATCTAGTTCTTTTACTAGATATACATACGAGGGCGGGTCAATAAGTCGGTGCATTTTTGAATTTCTGACCTCTTTACTGAAACAGCAACACTGCTCCTGTCAACAGGCATCTGTCAGTTGACTCCTGTCAAAATTTAAACTTGCTGCGTCAGTTAGTTTGTGTTTGACAGCTATTTTTATCAGACTACTCACTAATTTGAGGAGAAAATGGAAAAAAGTGAATTTCGTGTGCTTATTAAGCATTATTTCTTGCGAAAAAAAACCATTACCGAGACCAAGGCTAAGCTTGATAAATACTATGGGGACTCTGCACCATCGATTTCAATGGTAAAAAAGTGGTTTACTGAATTTCGTTGTGGCCGTACAAGCACTGAAGATGCCGAACGTCCTGGACGCCCAGTTGAGGTCTCTACACCCGAAACAATCGAAAAAATTCACGATATGGTGTTGGCCGACCGAAGATTGAAAGTGCGAGAGATTGTGGAAGCCGTAGGGATCTCGCATGGCTCAGTGGTTTCAATTTTGAATGATCACTTGGGCATGAGAAAGCTTTCCGCAAGATGGGTGCCGCGTTTGCTCACAGTCGACCACAAACGCAATCGTGTAACAACTTCACAGGAAGGTTTGGCGTTGTTTAATCGCAATATGGAGGAGTTTTTGCGCCGTTTTGTAACCGTGGACGAAACATGGATCCATCACAACACACCAGAGAACAAACAACAGTCAAAACAGTGGGTTTCTAAGGGTGAATCGGCGCCAAAGAAGGCCAAGGTGGGTTTGTCAGCCAATAAAGTTATGGCGACTGTTTTTTGGGATGCACGCGGGATAATCCACATTGACTACCTTCAAAAGGGAAGAACAATCAATGGGGAATATTATGCCAACTTATTGGACCGATTCAATGACGATTTGAAAAAAAAACGACCTCATTTGGCCAAGAAAAAAGTTCTTTTCCACCAAGACAATGCAAGGGTGCACACATGTGCAGTTGCCATGGCAAAAATCCATGAATTGGGCTATGAATTGCTCCCTCATCCACCCTATTCTCCAGATTTGGCTCCAAGTGACTACTTCTTGTTCCCAAACCTGAAGAAATGGCTTGGTGGAAAAAGATTTGACTCCAATGATGAAGTCATCTCGTCATTTTGAGGACCTCGACAAATCATTTTTTTTGGAAGGGATAAAAAAATTGGAGAAGCGTTGGACAAAGTGTATAGAGTTCAAGGGAGACTACGTTGAAAAATAAAATTATTTTTTTATCAAAAAATCTGTTTTAATCCAAAAGTCACGGACTTATTGACCCGCCCTCGTAGTTTAAAACATTTACCACCAGCAAATCCTTTAGTAAAACTTTAGATAACCTCGCTAACACAACTTAATGCTGTTTTTTTTTAGCCTTGGTGTCTGTAGTTACGCTAATCTCGTCTTCCATTACGCTGCACTTCTTTGTTCGGGGCACTCTAATGCTGATGCCGCCGCAATAAGTAATGTGAATTCAATGAGTTCATCGGCTAGTCTTCAACCGTCTACTCCCACCCATATGCTTTCGCTTTTTCGTCTGATTCAGACTTAAGACCATTTTTCGCAGCGTTCCGAGGACCATTAGTCCTCTCAGGAGCGAAGCTAGTGGTTGTTTCTGCACTTGTAAATCACAGTTTTCAATTCAACACATTTAATCAAAAGGATCTTCAGAAAGTCAAATGAATAAGTTGGAAATGTTTTTAAGTGGAAAAGTCGGCGTTAGCAATCTCCGGTATAACAACTTTTCTCCCTTTTCGCCAATGAAAGAGTAAATATTCTGTTTAGATGTAAGCAGCACCTAATCTATACTGTTTGCTGAATTTATGTTAGATGATAAGTTTTACAGCTCCGAAGTTAATGTTGTCGATAGAGGTTTTCTTTTAAGATTTCAACTTTTATCTTAAATCATCCGGAATGTACCAGGGCCCACCCAACAACCCGCCGCTCCAGATGAGTCGATCCCTGAATAACTGCCTCCAGATTTTCGCACCAAGTTGATTTTCATAATTTCCTGCTAGGCAGTGTATAATCTACTGTGTTATTCCTCCAGGCTGTATTCATTCAGTGCAGATGAATGTTCTCATAATTCCTGTATATCCTGTACAATTTTTCATTGAATATTTTCCTCAAAACTCTGTGAATAAGAAACTAGACCAAATATTACACGGAGAACCCTCTCTACGTAAACAAGAACGACTCCATTGCCTTTGGAATAACATAAACCCCCAAATTAAACCAGCACCATACCTGAACTGGCGTCCTTTTCATATTTGTGATATCCCCTAACCGGCCTTAACCAGCTTTATATTTTCTCTTCTCTTTACCTGGTTCAGTTTTGAAAGTCTTAAATATCAATATCAATAATAATTGATCGTTTTGCGACTGAGATAATGCATGCCTCTAGTATTCTGGACGCCCAAACCTTCCAAGTAGCCAATACGGACTCGGATAACTACTTTGTTGCAGCCAAAGTACGAATGTGGGTTTCCCAAGTACCACAACAAGGAACAACTACTCTGGGAAGAGATAACATAGAAAAGCTTCAATCACCAGAGACCGCCAAAATCTTTGCCAAACGCGTATCCCGCAATCTTTCAACAACTCCTATGCCACCAGCTTCAAGTACCGAAGAACAGTGGTAAAGCCGCAACTGATGTACTGCGTTTCACCCGACCAACAACAAGAAATCTCTGGTTGATGTACAATAGAATGCCGGCAAGCACATGCAGGTAAACAGAAGGGCACAAGGTGGCGCTGCAACGGAAAACGTGAGGTACTCCTGGGCTCTAAATCTCCAGAAAAAGAAAAGAGCATAAGATGCGCAGGATCTGGGTTATTAAAAATTTCCACTCCAGGTGTAACGTACGGAAGTCTCTTCAACGGGCAAAAAAACGTGCCAAAGCAACAAGATCCATACAGAAACTGGAAGAGATGAAGAAGGATACCTTGTACTAGAGTCACAGTTCCCTGTCCATCGAACTTGTCGAGTTGCAGAGGCTGAGTAAGGTCAACGAATCTCGAAGAGTTCTCCAGACGAATCCTGAAACAAAACGATGCTCCAATAGAGGTGAGTCACTATTGATTATATTATATGTAAGTATTAACCTCATTATTTGCAACATTGGCCATGAGCCCACTTTTTTAACAAGCAACCGAAAGGAAGCGCTAGACAGCATCACCCAAATGCTAATGAACTGGATGGTATCGTCTGAACACTCTTTTTCAGACTACATATACATCCAATTTAGTCTGAGTGATGCTCCTCCCAGCCAACCATATTTCCGGAATTATCGGAAAACTGATTGGCCAAAATACAGGGGAATACTGTCAGAAACGCTATCCTCTGAACTCTCAAGTCCCTCGAGTGACACCAACGAGCTTGGTATGAAAGTCAAGGAATTCACCCTGGCTCTCAATCAGGCTATGGCTGCTTGCCCTATTATTCAACCTAGAGGCAAGATAAAGCCGCACTGGTGGACATCAGTACTGGGGCCACTTAGAAACATTTGCAGAAAACTTTTCACCTTAGCAAAAAGCACCAGAAAAGTGACCGACTGGGGTTCACACAAGGAATCCCTCAAATTATACAAAACAGAACTGAGGAAGGCAAAGCGACAATACTGCAGGTATTGTCAAAATTACGGAAACCTCCGAAAAAATCGCGGCTAAGACGCGCACCGGGCACGAACTTTCCAGATATCTCAAAGTTCGTGGCCAGTAGCAACCCAACAGGACTGCTGCAACTGGAACCTAAATTCATGGTCTGATTACAAGAGACAAACTGCTCTGGGCGCTGCATAGCTTCAAATCATACAAGTCTGCTGGTCCGGATGGTATAATACCTGCCGAGCTACAAAGATCTTCAGATATTATCCTGCCTACGCTAGAGAATATCATGAAGAGCTGTGTAGAACTAATCCACATTCCACTGCCTTGGAACTAAGCCAATGTACTTTTCATTCCCAAAGCCGGAAAATGCTCTCATGTTGTCCCAAATGACCTCCGACCTATAAGTCTATCATCTTTCCTTCTGAAAACTCCAGGACGACTCGTTGATATCCATATACGAGCTAAAATTAATCCAAGACTTTTGTCAACGGCCCAGTATGCCAATGACAAAGGAAAGTCAGTGGAAACGGCTCTGCATTCACTAACTAGCCACATCAAACGATCCCTATAATATAGAGAGTACACAATGGTCGCTTTCCTAGACATAGAGGACGCCTTTAACAACGTCAATGCATCCGCAATCACGCGCTGTCAATTCTTCAGGATAACAACTCCAGACTGGGTAAAGATGTGGCAGCAGAGATACGCCGCAATGAACTGCTGATATACCTGGAAGCGGGTGGTGGCAGGTAGATTGCTTATGCGGACGACTTTGCCATAGCCGTCTCAGGTAAGCATACTAATATCATTAAAGAACTCCTTCAGCTAAAACTTAACAGACTAATCCGTTGGGCAGATCGCTGTGGATTGGGAGTAAACCTTCATAAAACTAAACTTGTCCTCTTTCCCAGGAAAACAAAATTCCAATTATAGACCCTCCCTCAATAAACGGTACCAGTCTAGTCAGCAAAATAGCTGGGTCTCATTTTTGTCAGGAAACTAAACTGGAAACCTAACGTTCAAGAAAGAGTCAAAAAACCTACAATAGCTTTATTCTCTGGCAAAAAGGTCATTGGGAACAAATTGGGTCTTCAAACTCGCATAATCCACTGGCTAAACATCTCGGTCATAACACCGATACTCACCTACGGGGTTGTCGTCTAGTGGACGGCCTTAGACAATGCAGTCAACTGGAGTAAACTAAGCAGAGTCCGAAGAACAGCATGCCTATGCATAAGCGGAGCCTTACGGTTTACTCCCACTGCGGCATTAGACATGCTGTTTCACTTGACACCCCTCGATATTTTCAGCAGGCAAGCAGTTACTTGACTGCAGCTATATCCGAACTTTGGTTTGACAAAGACTTTCATGTAAGCTTCCCCTCTAGATCCTTCTAGGTGGAAGATGCTTCATAGAGGACAAGCCAACCCACTTTTACACAGATGGATCTAAAACTGATGGCGGGGTGTTGGCGGTGTTTTCTTAGTTAAGCTAAATCTAAGCCTCTCTTTCGCTCTTCCAAATCATTACACCGTGTTCTAGGCGGAAATTTTGGCGATTAAACAAGCTCTGTCCGTGATATCCGCATCTTTTCGGATAGTCAGGCCGCTATCAAATCCCTGGACTCAGTCTCATTAATTTCTAAAACCGCCCTGGAATGCGAATCACTCTTTCGATGACAGAGCAGTTCAGCCGTCACCTTTGTTTGGTGCCGGCCACGGTGGTGTGGGACCGACGAACTCGCCAAAATTGGTACCACTCTACCTATTCTACACTAAAAGGGTAGCATAGGTATACCCTCGCTACGTGCAAATCAGTATTAAAGCTGAATGCCAATATAAGAACAGACTCTAGGTGGACTGTTGGACCAACATGTCTAGCGACTAAACAGATCTGGCCAAAGCTAGATCTGAATCGCGCCATCATAGGTGTCATCACTGAGCACTGCCTCATAGGCAAGCACACAAGAAGGCTTGGCGCTTTAACAAACAATTTCTGTAGAAGCTACATGGACGAGGAGGAAGAGGAGACAATGCTCTACCTACTCTGCACATGTCCAGCTCTCTCCCAGGGAAGAAAACTTCACTAAGGAGCTTTCTTCTACAATGACTTAAGCGATCTGAAGAATATATGTAGATGTTAACAGTCTCCTATGCTTCATCATAAGCTCAAATTGGTTCCATGAGTAAGAGGATCACAAATCCACGTGACAACGGGCCAATAGGCCATAGTGGGTTGGTCTTTCTAATAGTAACTTTTACCTACCTAAATTACCAGCTGAGTTATTCCAAGATGTTATCTTTCTGGAGAACATACACCAACGCAGATCTGCTCAGAAGAGTGTATGCCCGATGAATGGGATCTTAGCATCGTTTGTTCGATCCACAAGACCCCCTCGACTATAGAGTTACAAGTCTCCTCAACATTGCGTACAAGATCTTACCGCCGTAATGTGTGAATATCTGTAACTCTTCGCCAACAACCTGACTGGTCTTCGTGGCTTCAGGTCAGGAAAGTCCACAATCCACTAAATTTGTACACTCTGGCAGATCTTGAAAGAAGCTCAAGAAGTCCAAATCGATACCCAACACCTTTTTATTGATTTTAAGGCCGTGTACGACAGCATTTTTAGAGACATTCTAGATAGAACCGTGTCTAGTTTTACCATGTCAGCCAGACTGATCCGTCTGTGCAGAACCAAAAACGCTTGCTACTGCGTCAAGGTCGGTAAAACTTAACCGAAACCTTTGATGTCTCAAAAGTTTTAAGACAATGTGACGCACTATCATGTGACTTCTTTAGCATCATAAATATATATATAGGGAGGTACAATCTTTTATAAGTTTGTACAAATATCGCACATGTCAGGGTATGTCGATGACATTGACCTAATTAGCAAAACTCAGCTGAAATCGAAGCTACCAAAATGGGTTTAGGGGTAAATGAGATGTACCAAGTACATACATATATGCTGTCAACAAGAAAGGACAAGCAACATCGACGAATTGGACAGAACGTCAGAGCCGAAAGCGATAACTTTGAGATAGTAAGGGACTTTGCCTACCTTGGCTCTACTATCAATTCTACCAACAACATCTCAGTAGACAATAAATTTTGGCAGTCGCTGTTTCTTTAAGCTAAAGAAGGCCATTGAGTAGTAAGGCGCGATACCGAACAACTAGGAGACTCTATATAATACCTTGATCATCACAGTCATGCCTTATTGCGCTGAAGCCTGGACTCTATCGAAAACAGATGAAGATATCCTTGGTCGTTTCGAGACGAAATACCTTCGTAAGATATTTGATCCGTTTTGCAATGGCGGGTTGTGAAGGAGAAGATTCAACGACGAAATATACGAGCTGTACGGCGACAGCGATCTAGTCAAAAAAAACTGCGCGTCAGTCACCTAGGATGGCTAAGACGCCAATGTTCCGTCCCGCAGAGTCTTCGAATCTAATCCGAAGAAACAACGCAGGAAACCTTGCCTTAGGCGGAGCCCACAAATAGAGGGGACCTCAACTAACTTCGGTGGCGCTAGGGACCTGCAGAGGCTTATTAGTTGAGGCCCACCTTAGTAAGTAAGTAAACAAGCCGAGTAGAAGCTATATCGGATTTCTTCAGTCCATGCGATCTTAACGTATATCGCCAGACTGATCCTGTTCAGTTCCTCCCTCGGATAAGGGTTATATATTCCAATGATTTATTTACAGTTTTGCAGAGTTTCTGCAGGGGTACTCGTATCTGCACCATCCAAGCACTTGTCAGAATTAAAATCGAATTCCTCATACATCGAACTACACGTGCATATTTGAACTTACCTAAATCTCATCAACAAAAACTGTCCACCCTAACCCACCCTAAAAAATTCTGCATACTGAATTTTGTATTCAATCCAAAATACAAAACTCAAGATTAATACAAAAAAAAAACTGACCAGCGCATGCGATACTGACTTTTCTCCGAAAGCCCCATTCAAACATTCTCAAGCACATTTTCGAAGTCTGAAAATAGAATTTTTCACCCAAAATTTGTTCTTCTCCGAAAACTGTTCAGTCTGCCGCTAGTACTCACGCCAAATGTACCGAAAAGCGCTTTTAAAGAGAAACTTCGCCGAACTGACAGCGCGCAACGCATTAAGTCGCATTTTAAAAATAGATAAATTCCTAACGCGGTGATCTCGAAAAAGTGTGTTTTCTTATTTTCCTCCTCCACTCCTCGTTTGCTCCAAAAGTGAATACGATTTTTCTTAAGCAACCGAAAAATACTTCGTTCCAAAACGCAATGTTCCTTTTTATTCAAAAAAAACAGGGGGGGAGAATTGAAAAAAATTAAGTCAATTTTTTAAAACCAAAAGCAGTTTGGTTTTTGTTTTATATAAGCATTTTTCAAAAACTGCAGTCAATATTGCATACAAAGTGTTCCTTTACAAACAAGAAACAACAAATACCTGTCTAAATGGAAGTGAAATTACATTTTTGAAAAATAAAAAAATCTTTTTTTTGTTAAAAATAGCTCACAATGAAGTAGCTTAAATTGAATGTGTAGCTGCATACAAGAGAAGTGCGGTTTGTTTTTAGTTTTCTGTTGTTGGGTAGATTTGCGGGCAATTTTCAAATAGTTTTCGAAGAAAAAAAGAAAAATTCAAAATGTATCACTGTGTCCGCTTGTGCCTTTGAAATGTTAATTAAGTATATCAATCAAAAGTGTTATAAAAAGAAATCAAAAACGCATGTCGAAGAAAGTCATTGTTAAGTTCTTTTTTGTTCTGAAACCTAGATGCATATGTCAAAAACGCTTCAATGTGAATTTATTCAAAAATCAAAACGAAAGTTTAATGAAATCTAAAGTCCCACACTTTTTAGAAAATGGCATTTCCTCAAAAACTAAGTGACATGATAAGCATGGCTAAGCCTCAGAAATTAACGAATCATAACAAATCCTCATCGTATTCCCAACGTTTTCGAAATATGTTTACACGTATCGAAAACTTTGTTTCTAATTCGTTTCACATACAAAAATAAACAGAAAACTTTCCAACGAACACAAGCATACAAATACATATAAACGAGTGGCATACAAGTCGTATTTCGAAACAAATTTCTAATTTTCAATCGTTTTCGAAACACCATCATAAATTTTCTCTATATAATCTTTTCCATGTTTAACTTAAAACTCATGCACACATACTCCGAAATCAGGAGAACTAATTTTTTTTTTATTAAAAGTAGAGCGGTAAAATTTTTAAAACATACGTTTCATTTCATTTGGCGTTTTTGACGTCTTAAAATCTCGAAAATTATAACATTTTCGTCAAAAACATGAAACTAAACCATCTTGCCTTATAAAGGTCAAATGTTTAAAATTGAGAACAATTGCCGCTATTCAGCACAATTCAGAACAGAGCATAGCCTAACCTAGTTTTCCCATTTTTTTTCAAAAATAACAAAGGGAGAGTCTAACAAGCGAATTTGAATACACAAAACGCTCGTTAGACGATTTTCGGTATTCGAAAAACGTCCGAAAATGAAAACATTGCAACTGCAGCATGTACCCCAAGATAGAAAAAAAACAACAGCAACAACTACGTGACAGAAAATGCAAAACAAAAAAAAACCTCGTGTTAAAAAAAAAATCGCTTATTACTCGTAATTCCGGAGTCATTGTGCGGACCGCAATTAAATTTAACGCCCTGAGCTCTTGTATCTGAGTGCGCGACAACAACTACGACATCAGTCCTCGCCTGCCTGATGGCACATTCCTCTGATAGATGGATAAATAATTGTTTCATTAAATTTCTGTTTTCGTTTTTGGCTTTTTTCAGTTCTCTTTTTATTTTATTTCGATCCAAAAATAGTCCGCGCTTAATTATAGGACGAGAAGTACAATAGTAGTGGTAGTAGTAGCAGCATAAAGCCGGGTAAACATTTTTTTCGTTTCGGCCGTCATCGTCTAGAAATGTTGCACAGTATCGCAGGCTTTTATGCGATGTTTTTTGAGTGCAATTCTTTTGTTATAGCAAACGCGTTGTTCACACTGTTCACACTGGTGTGGGAGTATGAAAGATGATGTGTACATACTAGTATCTATCATACAATTTTGAATTAAAAGGAAATTTCTGATTGTGTTTGTGTCTTGCTAAATGTGTGTGGTTAAAATGTTGAAACAATTCAAATAGATAAAGAAACTATTGAAGCAAAACAAGTCAGTCAGTGATCCCAATCTTTGTTTTTAAAACGTCTCATTTAAATTTAGCCCCGTACGGAAAAACGAATGAATGCCCCTAGAATAAGTAAGGATTGACCTGAAATAAGTCATAAGGACTGAAACGAATAAAATTTGGAAACTTCAAATATTTGCTTTAAAACTCTGTTTTTATTAAATTCATTCACAATTACAAAAAATAAAAAAAATTATTTGGGTTCCCATTCTGTCCTCAACTTCTTTCGTCATAAGGTTGGTGACAGTTACATCCGTGATCTTTTTGGACGCTCTTTTCCATTTAGCACTAAAATCTTTTACGTCCTTAGCACACTGCTCACTTTTCCTCAATTTAGCTTTGACCAAAGCCCAATACCTTTCAATGGGACGGCACTGTGGAACATTAGGTGGATTCATGTCTTTTGGGACAAAGTCGACATTTTTAGCAACAAGAAAGCTCAACGTCAGCATAGTGAGCTGAAGCTAAATCTGGCCAAAATAATGTTGATCCCTCGTGTTTGTTTAAGAAAGGAATCAACCGTTTTTTTAGGCACTCGTTAATGTACACTTCTCGGTTAATTGTTCCCGTTGTAATAAACGATGAGCTTCTGTGTCCACATTGGCGAATGGCCTGCCAAACGAGATATTTTGACCCGAATCCCAATCGATGTTGTTGATTGCGGAAGAATCTCAGCTTCAAACGAATTATAAAACTGCACACTTGGAAGAGTAATAAAGTCGGCTTTCACATAAATTTCAGTAACTTTTGGTATTTTTTGTTTTTTCGTATTTTTAGACCGTTACATTTTTTAGATCCTTGTACCATTGTTTGGTTGGTATTACATTTCCGAGCAACATCTCTGGATGACATAGTCCGGTTTTTTACGACGGTACCCACTATCTTCCTGCCCAAATTTGTATCATGTGCTCCACTTATAGCTCCACTTTTCTGTTTTCGCTTAACTGTCAACGTCTCCAAATATCGGTTAATAACAGAATCCACTGTACTGCGTGCTATGTTTAAATTTTTTGCGATGAAATGGTTTGGACGCGAAGTATTTTCAAGCCATTTGTCGACGATCTTTTTACGGCCTTCCTCTTGACTCATATTTTATAAATATTTTAAACCGAACTAAATTCAATAACAAACTGAAACTAGAAAATATACAGGCTAATTTGGGTGCAAAATTTTTACGCCTTGGAAGTATAGCCCGTACTAAAATTTACAGATTTTATTCGTTTCAGTCCTTATTAAGGATATAGAAAGCTCCTTTCTGTACGTTTGAGAAATGCAGGTGTCTTATTAGCTCTATTAGCAGAGATCGCTAATTGAAACATTTATGGAAAAGACTTGTTTTTGACAGTTTATGTATATTTTTCTGAGGAAGGATATTGAGCTTTCGATAGAAGATCTAAAATCATTTGTTGACGTTGAACTCTTTTAAATTTTGCGGCCAATGGTCGCAATGGCAATGGTCAAGAATGAACATGATCATTAAGGTCTAATTTCTTTAGGCGTCCTATATGTCTGCCAACATCAGCACCAAGTAGAGCCGCCTGACCCGAGTTTAGGAAGGACACTTTTAAGATAATGCTTCGCGGTGTCGTCATCACTCTCACAGCAAGCGTCGCAGAATATTGTGCCACCTATGTCAATCACATTTAGATGTTTAGCAAAAGTGCATCTCACTGAGAGACGGCAGGAAAGGCACTGATCTTTAACAGAGGTCAGACAACATTCCTTTGTTTTACCGGCAACTGGGAGAGTCATAACTGTAGAAAACTCTGCACAAACCCAACTGTCAATAGAAATTCTATCTGAGGATGCGGACAGTCCGAACGTAATTCGAGTCTTGAAAAGCTCTATACGGTGATTTCCTTTTCTGTTATCCCGTCTTGTTATTATTCGACTGCGTTCAGTAAAGCCCTGCTGCCTACTCTTACCGTGAAAATGTCTAGTAGAAAAACGATGCAATATGGGCCCAACTCGGTCCAAAACACCTAATATATTATGCGGCATTACCCGTATTAATAAATGTTGAATTTCTTTTTGTAATAAGGTTTTTGATGTAATTCAATGTCCAGGTATAAACAAAAAAAAGAATCAAGCTGATTTCGATACATAAAGGAGAAGTAGAATATACTAGATGGAGTGAAAAGTAACCTCCTTTACCGCCAGAATGCGCTGCTACTGCAAAAAAGGTTACGGTGCCTTGAAGTCCGTTTATATTTCGGCAGACATGCCAAATTTCAGTGCGATACTGCCTTTAGTTTTGTTTTGACAGCTGATTGCTGTTGACGTGTTTGGCATCATGTTGAGTATGAGAACGATTTTTTTTGAGAGGCAAAACGGCGAAGGAAACAAAAGACAAGTTGGATAAATATTATGGGGCTAATGCTCCGTGAGATTACACCGTCAAATATTGGTTTCGAGAGTTTCGTGGTGGCCGCAACTCCACTATCGATCAAGTCCGCAGCGGCAGACCCTCCGATGTGGTTACAGAGGACAATGTCAAAAAAATACATGAAATGGTTTTGGCTGACCGGAAAGTGAAGATGCGCGAGCTAGCAGATACCACAAAGATTAGTACTGAGCGCACACGCCATATTTTGGGCAATATTCTGCATATGAAAAAGTTATCCTGCCGCTGGGTGCCGCGAATGCTCACTTTTGACCAAAAACACGAACGCGAGAGCACGTCGAAAGAGTGTTTGGACTTGCTGAAGCGGAATCGGGCGGACTTTTGGCGACGATTGGTAACTGGATTTGGATCCCTCGGACTGTTATCTCTTCCCAAACCTCAAAAGATGGCTCATCAATAAAAAATTCAGCTCACGCGAAGAAATCATCGACGCCACGGAGGAGTATTTTGCAGACCTTCCGGAAAATTACTTTTCGGACGGGATCAAGAAGTTGGAAAATCACTGGAATAAGTGTATCAAGCTAAAAGGGGACTATATTGAATAATATAAAAAAACATTTGAAAAAAAAAAATTTGTAATTCCCAAGGAGGTCACTTTTCACTCCATCTAGTACAATATACTTAGAATACAATTGTATATATTTGTTCAAGAATGAGGCACATAGTGAGCTTGATGTTTGTACATATTGCTGTGAGGCCGGCCGTTCGCCCAACTGATGTGGTCACCTTTAATCCATTTAAGGCATAGTGTAACTATTACATGGTTTCTTTCCAGTTATATTGATGCAGTCAATTTGTTCTATACGAAAACCAACGAGTATTCTTGCAATGCTAAAATTTTAATTCTGCGTTTTAAGATTGCATCCTATGTACTTGATATGGCTAAACTTCTTTGGCATAGTGGCGGTCTTCAGGGTATTGTGTCTCTAGTTTAAAGAGACGCAAAAAAATTAAATCACTAGCCATCTTGTTCGTTCATTCCTTTATCTAGTTTTCCTTTTTGTTTACTTATGTCATTCAACTATTAATTATTGGCGGTTGAATAGCCTCAATACAAGATTATCAATTCTTCTATAATTGCTTAATCATTTAATCATAGACAAAAGTGTTGTCAGATGTGGGATTTACTAGGAAAAATGTCTCTGTCACCCGAACTATTGGAATCCTCTCACGGGGATGTTTGTCAACACAATTCAAAAACTGTTTCAAAAGCAACGCAGATACTCTTGGACGCCATCGCTATCGACCTCGCAACCCATTTCAACAAGCCCTCCACCATTCATTGTAGGGGAATACAGATTCTCAGACCTAACCTCTCTTGAAGATTACTTCAAACGCTTTGACTGGACGCTTCAGTTTAACAAGATCGAAGCTACTGAATATCACCACTTTGCTCGTGTGAACATGAGCACAGAGATCAACGATGATAACAAAACACTAGTAAGTCCATTATCATATAACGAAATCAAAACCACACTAATCCAACATTTTGATGTGGTTAAAAACGTGTATGCTGAAAGTACCAAATTCAGACAAATCGTACAACATGTCGAGGAAGCAATTACAAGTTTTGCCCTACTTACGAGACAAGGAACTGTACACTGCAACTATGTCATGCTTCTCGACAGAATGGAACAATTACTTTATGGACTTAGCTCCAAAAAAACCCAGCAACATTTACTATTGCCTACGAACTAACACAATTCATCTTAAGCAACTTTTAATATGGCAACGGAGTTGAAATCACATTTCTTGCCATCATCATGTGAATCGACAAACAAACTGAAGTTTGCTCCACCCAAAATGAAGCAGAATTGTTACTCAAAGCAACACGGCTGCATTCCGTGGTCAACCTACGTTTCAGCTAGTCGACCAAGAAGGGCTCCCAACACGTAACAGCTGTGGTGGACGACACCAACGATAAATGCGCATACCACCTTGATCAAAAAGTTCCCGCACCACACCACCGGGTGGCACTCCGATTTGAGTTCTGGTTTTTTTGTTAAGTTGGTAAATCTGTTGTTGACATTCCCTCTAAATCTTAGCATCATAGCTTGACATTTGCAAAACTTACGTAGCCAAGAGTACATCTATCTCAGTCTGTGTTGGCGATTTTTTTACAATTTTAGAAATGGATTTAAATTTGCAACAACGAACTTGTATTAAATTTTGCGTAAAAAACGGATTTAATAGTGCGCGAACGTTGGAAATGTTGGAAAAGTGTTTCGGCAACGATTCTCTAAAGAAAACGGTCGTTTACCAGTGGCACGAGCGGTTCAAAAGTGCTCGTGAGTCAATCGAAGATGATGAACGCAGTGGCTGACCATCGACATCGAAAACCGACGAAAACATTGATGAAGTAAACGAAATGTTGGTCAATAACCGCAAATTAACCATCAGAGAGATAGCGGAGGACTTGAACATTGCCTATGGATCCGTCCAAGACATTTTGGTTAATGATTTGGGTGTCCGTCGTGTAGCGGCAAAGTTGGTGCCAAAAGACTTCAATTTCATGCAAGAAAGAGACCGTGTTGACGTCGCAAACGAGATGATTTGCGAGGCTGAATCCGATCCCACAGTCATCAAAAGGATCATTACTGGAGACGAGACGTGGGTTTATGAGTACGACACGCAATCCAGACATCAGGCAAGTAAATGGCGTTCACCAAATGAGACGAGACCAAAAAAACCACGTCGTTTTCAGTCAAAAAAGAGTGCATCATGAATTTTTGCCCGAAAGCCAGAAAGTAAACAAAGAGTATTATTTGGGCGTTATGATACGTTGTTATGACCAGAATTGTGGGCAGAAAACTCATGGATTTTGCACCATGATAACGCACCGTCGCGTCGCACAGTGCCATCATTATTCGTAATTTTTTGACGAAAAATGCAACAAATACCATCCAACAGCCACCGAATTCACCTGATTTGGCTCCCTGTGACTCTTTCCGTTCAACCGAGTTAAAAAACCACGACGGAGAACGCGTTTTAGCAGCCGAGAAGCACTGATGATGAAGCATCGAAAACCGAATATAAAAAATGTTTCGAGGATTGGATCAAGCGCTGGCATAAGTGTGTTGCAGTCGATGGGGATTACTTCGAAGGGGACAATATAGATTTAGATAAATAAACTTGTATTTAAAATTTTCTGAATAAATTCCGGGAACTTTTTGAAGGTGGTATGTGGTAAAAAATTACATATTTCTAAAGTATTTTGGTCCAAAACTGCGCAAGTTACGTTTCAAACACCACCCTCGGAGATTGAAGACACAAGTGAATATCTCGACCCATTTGGGAAAAGTCCAGGGCGCTACAACTCACAGCTACTCATTGGAAAAAAGACCATCAGGGCACAAATTGACTCCCGCGGCATAGAAATGGAATTGGACACCGGAGCCAAATGTTCTATCATCAGTAGGAACACACTTCTGGCAGTTACACACACCACAAAATTCACTGTATTGGCTGCATTCCTGTAAATTTTATTATAGGGACAGCTGAATCTCTACGCTGTAGATGGTGATTTCGACACCCTCTTGGGAAGGGAGTGGATCGCATAATTATCAAATAGAACTAATTAATATTTTCCACACGGACTGATCAGACAAATTGATCGCAAAGGCGCCTGCGCATTGCACTATTGGACAACAAAACCGTCTCAACTAATTAATTCGTCGACATGACAGTGTACGAGTATTTAGTAAACCTGCTGGCAAACTCATTGACTCACATGGTAAGCTCCATCTCAAACCAGGAGCTTTACCCGTCTTCGCAAAAGCAAGAGAAATTCCGTTGGCATTGAGAGACGCCTATAAGAAGGAAACCGATGCTAAAATTGTTGCGGGATTTTATATGAAAGGGGATTATTCTGAATGGGCAGCGACCTACCCACATCGTAGCTAAGAAGTCGGGGAAAATCCCAATAACAGGCCGGCTCTCAACCCCAGAAAGATCTTCGATGAACATCCGATCCCGAAAGTTGACCACATTCATTGGATGGGTCTTCTGTGTTCTGTCATCTACGAGGGGCGTTCAATATATTCTCGGTATCGATATGAAGGAAAATGCAAATTCAATTTAAATTGTTTTTATTTTTCAATATAATTTCCCCTAACATCAATGCATTTGTTACATCTTGAGATAAGCTTTTTTAAACCCTCAAAAAAATAAATTTCCTCTTTCTCTGCAAAATACCGACTTGAGTTCTTCATCATAAGAAAATCTTTTTCCACGAAGACATTTTTTCAAATCCGGAAACAGGAAATAATCACTAGGGGCAAGGTCTGGACTATAGGGTGGGTGTTGGATTTCTTCGAAACCACAATCTCGCGCAGCAGCCTTGGAAACTCGCGCCGTGTGAACAGGAGCGTTGTCATGAAGAAGCAACACATCCGCTGCGAGTTTACCCCGTCTTTTCTTTTTAATTTCCTCCCGCAAATTATGCAAAGTGGAAGCGTAGGATGTGGCGTTGATGGTTGCACCTTTTTTTTTGTACTCAATGAGCAAGATTCCCTTTGAGTCCCAAAAAACTGTGGCCTTGAGCTTCCCGGCAGACGGAGTGACTTTGAACTTCTTCGGGGGGTCTGTTCCTTTTTTATGCCACTGCATGGACTCTTGTTTGCTTTCAGGGTCATAGTGGTGGACCCATGTTTCGTCCCCAGTAACAATTCGATCCATAACACCGTCCGCGTTCTCACTACACATCTCCAAAAGCTCTCTACAGCATGCGATTCTCACTTTTTTCTGATTCGCTGTGAGCATTCGTGGCACCCACCTTGCACTGACCTTTGAAAGGTTAAGATGGTCATGAAGAATGGTGTGAATGGTACCAATTGAAAGCTTGGTGATCTCTGCCATCATTTTCACCTTTATTCGGGCATCCTCAAGAACAAGTTTTTCGACTTCTTTGATGCTTTCTCCCGTACAAGCAGTAGCCGGGGCGCCGGAGCGGGGGTCGTCTTCAATGCTCTCTCTGCCTCTCTTGAACTCACTTGACCACTTTTGCACAGTTGATAATGAAGGTGCGGAACCCTGGTAAACAGCCACCATCTCTTCATGAATAGTTTTTTGACTTTTTCCTTGCTTAGTGAGAAATTTAATTACAGCGCGACGCTAAATTTTCACCATCATCGTCTCAGTTGCCATTATGATTCTGTTTAACTAGAGATAAAACGCGAATTAATAATCACATTTATATGAAATTTTACATGAATGCACTAAAATAATAGTATTACTTGATAAATAAGTCAATTTATATATACAACGACAGCTTCACCCCGATATCGAGAATATGTTGAACGCCCCTCGTAGATGTCACGGATGCATACCAATTGACGAAGAAGTCAGTCTGGCGTTGATTGACACACGGGTTGATTAGACCTACTCACGCAGTTTATGGAGCTGCTAACATATCTGCAATCTGGGAGCGACGAATGGAAACCGTTTTCGGTTGTATTTCTAATGTCTAAAAACATTTTTTGATGACAGTCTAATTCATGCTGGTGATTTCGACCAATTGTTGATAAGTTTTGACGCAATTCTGGAAAGGATCAGATCACATGGCCTCCGGCTCAACAGAGACAAATGCGTTTTCGCTACAAATTCGGCAGAATTCTTAGGGCATAAAATCGATGTACAGGTAAAGCAACTTACCGCAATGCCTTCATTCCAAACCGTTCCGCCATCGACAGGGCGTTACGGGTAATGCTATTAGGTGCGCAACTAAGTTCTCAATAGATGGCCCCTGTAGTAAGTGCTGGTAGATTTGACATACACAAAACGTCATGAACCGAGACATATAGTAAACAAACCGTTTTGATACATTAGTGATTTTGTTTTGGTTGTGTGGAAATGTGTCAAATAATCGTAATTTGCGGGAAGTGCTCAGTTTCTTCTTTCATCCGAAGAAAACCTTCGTTCCGTCGCTTCAAAGACGGTAATTTCGATGTTGACGACCGTCCGCGTGAAGGAAGGCCAAAATCCTTCGAAGACGCTGAATTGGAGACATTGCTCGATGAGGATCCGTGCCAAACGCAAGAAGAGCTAGCTTCAGTATTAGAAGTTACCCGCCAAGTCATTTCCAAGCGATTACATGCGCTGGGAATGATTCCAAAACAAGGAACTTGGGTTCCCTATGATTTGAAGCCAAGCGTGGTTTTTTCGCCTGTAAACATCTGCTCCAGCGGCAAAAAAGGAAGGGTTTTCTTCATCGCATCGTGACGGGTGATAAAAAATGGATTCATTTCAACAACTCAAAGAGAAGAAAGTCATGGGGACTACCCGGTCATGCTTCTACGTCGTCGGCTTGGCCGAATATTCACTCTGGGAAGGTTATGCTGTATATTTGGTGGGACCAGGTCAGTGTTATTGAAACCCAACGAAACCATCACTTAGGAACGGTATCGACGAGGCGAGCACTGCGAGCAGAGACACTAAAAAGTGATTCTACAGCATAACAACGCTCGCCCTCACCTCGCCAAACCCGTTAAAACCTACCTGGAAACGCTCAAATGGGAAGTCCTACCCCACCCGCCATATTCCACAGATATTGCGCCGTTCGACTATTACTTGTTCCGTTCGATGGCACATGGTCTGGCTGATCAGCAGTTCCGCTCATATAAAGACATAAAAAATGGCTTGATTCGTGGATAGCCTCAAAAGATGAACATTTTTACCGTAACGGTATTCGAGCTCTGGCAGAAAGATGGGAAAAGTTGTAGCTAGCTGTGGGCTAGCTGAATGATTCATTTGTAACCATTTTTTCACAATAAGGTTGCATTTTCATCAAAAACTTATAACTTAGTTGCGCACCTAATACGAAATGAACACTTCAGATGGACATCTGAAGCAGAGAGGGCTTATCTCAACACAAAAACATTGACGTTACCATCTGTCTTGATGTCATACTACCCATCACTGCCTCTCCTATTGGCCACAGATGCTAGTAAAATAGGATTGGATGCTGTTCTTTCACAGAGGTTAAGCAATGGCCTGGAACGCTCTATTGGGTATGCAAACCGTACCATGAGTGAAACAGTCTGAAGTTACCCTCAAGTTGACAAAAAAGCACTGACTATAGTATGAACCACGCAGAAGTTTTTCTTGTATTTATACGCTCGTTATTGGACACTCATCACAGACCACAAGCCTTTATCCCAGATTTTACATCCTGATAAATCCTTACCAGTACTTTGTATTAGCGGTTTGGCTAATTATTCAGAATTTCTGAGAAATTTTGATTACGATGTCATATTTAAGCCAACGATGCTAAATGCCAATGCTAATTACTGCTCCCGTACCCCACTGCCTTTATCGCAAGTAAATTGAATGAGTTGCCCTGAATTCGGGATAGGAGAAGGAGATGAATATGACGCGTTTGACCACTTCGCACTCCGATAAGTTAGTCAACTGCCACTAAGAGCTAAAAGAGCAGAGCTGGAGAAAATTGGAAAACAAATTCAATCTGCTGAATATCTTATCCAAGCGGGATACAAAGTCTCTGAATATAACTACAATGTTGCAACGAACTGTTTTGTCTCCGAATAAACAGCCTTCATACCAGAAATACTTCGGAACAAAATTCTTAAGGACCTTCACATATCATAGCTCATCTAGGCAGAAGGGTCTTGCGCGTTCATTTGTCTAATGCCCTGGTATTGATGGAGATATCGAGATGGCAACAATGGTTTCAACGGTTCAGAGATAACGATTTCGATATCAGAAATGAAGAACGTGGAAGACCACCAAAAAAGTTTGAAGACGCCGAATTGCAAGCAATATTGGATGAAGATGCCACTTTGAGTCAGAAACAAATGGCAGAAATGTTAAATGTTGCACAACAAATAATTTCTGACCGTTTAAAAGCAATGGGAAAGATCCAAAAGTCTGGAAAATGGGTGCCACATGAATTGAGTGAAAGACAGATGGAAAACCGAAAAACCATTTGTGAAATTTTGCTTCAAAGACACGATAAAAAATCAGTTTTGCATCGAATTGTTACTGGCGATGAAAAATGGATTTATTTTCAAAATTCTAAACGTAAAAAATCATGGATTAATCCGGGGCAACCATCAATTTCGACTGCAAAACCAGATCGATTCGGCAAGCAGACATTGTTGTGCGTCTGGTGGGACCAGAAAGGTGTGGTGTACCATGAGCTTCTAAAACCTGGTGCAACCGTTAACACAGATCGCTACCGACAACAAATGATCAATTTGAACCATACATTGATCGAAAAACGACCAGAATGGGCTAGAAAACACGGCAAGGTAATTTTGCTTCATGACAATGCACCTACACACAAAGCAAAACTGGTTCAGGATACAACCAAAGCACTTGGCTGGGAGCTGTTACCCCACCGCGGTATTCACCGGACTTGGCTCCAACCGACTACCATTTGTTTTCATTTATGGGACACGCATTAGTTAAGCAGCACTTCGAATCCTACGAGGAAGTCGAAAATTGGGTGACTTTTTGGTTTGCTTCAAAAGACGAACAGTTTTATTGGTGTGGAAGCCATTGACAATACCCCACCAAGAAGTGACTCACCTTTATCGTTGATGTCGGTACTGCCCCATACCGCGTGATGTGCGTTAGCGTCGCATCCGATGATGAGGCCAGTTTTTTGCCTTCCAACTTCCAGTACCACCCTTTCTAGGTTATCTCCAGGAGAGGGCCTACATGATCGTGGCCAGGATATGCCGATGCTAGCCAATAGGAGCCTTTGGCAGTCTCTAGTCTGGCAACGGTTAAGTCGGGGTCGCTGAGATTAGAAAATAAAAATACATTAAGGCTACGTTTCACTAATATACAAGTTCTAATCTTACCTTTGTCTCTTGTATAGAGCGGAGCGTATACAGATGTCCCAAGTCCACGAACCACGCCTTGGTTCCTGGATTAGTATAATGTCTTCTGCGTTTTTAGAGAGACGCAGAATGAGTGCGGACTAGCTTCGGCCAGAATCGGAACCACGAAAGGAATGTGATCGAATCTTCACCGATGGCTTCAGAATAAACCTATTATAGGATGTGGCACTAAGGTTTTTGTGGAGGACGATGGTCTTAGACTTCCGCCGCGTTATACAAATTTGCAACTACAATATCTTTAAAGGATTGTCTCCTGATGGCAACGAACTACATTGTGAGAAACTATTGAAAGGAGAAGTACCTGCATCTGAACGCCCGCTAAGCTGCGCTAAGGCCTTACTAAACCTTCTTACTGTATTCAAGCTTGTTAGAATATGCATGGCATTTTTAAACGCTGTTGGAAAGCTGAACTCCGTGAGCGATCACATTGGGTTCGCTGTAAATAGGATCGGTAATGACCTCACAGGAGGGTTTACAATTTGGTTTTTGTAAGCATACTTTTATGTGTCCTCAGTTTCAGGCCGACCAAACGAATCCTTCCAAAAAAAAAAGCTCAGCAGCATTCTTGTTATCCCTTATAAGGAAATATTGTAGACTGCTTACTGACGTCTTAGCGGGGCACAACGTTTTTGCTAAACACCTCAGTATGTAAGACGTCAGTAACACCACCTTCTGTAAGAGTGATGAAATCATCGCGGAGCTCTTCCTTTGTGAACCTTTGGCCTACACTCGCAAGAGACTGCAAACACTGGTGTTTTTGGTTCTTATACTGTACTTGTACTTTTAAGCGAATATGTGCGATGGTGTTTATTAATACATTCTCTATCTAAATCTAGGAGATTGTATTAATACACCTTTGTGTTACAGCGGTAGTATTTCCATATGATATCAGCTATAAAATCCGTACCTAGATCTACTTAGGAGAATCTTAGCAACATCGCTGTCCGAAATTAAACCTGTCTACAAATACTTCTAATCCTTTGAGCTATTCAGTCTTACTGATATTACTATAGTCAGGGTGAAGTTGTTGTAATGTGCAATACACTCATACCTCGCTTAACGGCATAGACACGTTCCGGGAAACTTGGCCATATAACGAATCAATTTTTTTAATACAAACCCATACAAATTCAATCGGATACGTTCCATTTTTTTTATAAATTAATAGTTTTTAGTTTCAAATGCATTTGTTTCCTTTTATTTCATTTAAAAATGCATAACAACTAATATTAAACAGAAATTCAATTCACAAACAACTAAAAGTACACGTACATAAAATAAAAATAAAAAAATACATAATATGAAATTCGATTAATAAACGAAAAAAAAATTATGTGAACATAAAAAACAGAAATTGAAAAACAAAAAAAAAATCATATGCACATACTTTTACATAATAAACTAAAATTAAAAACAGATCTAATCTGAAGAGGAATATGAAGACTCGGTAAGCTGTAATGTGCTGTCACCGACACTTTCCGCTGTTGTGGATCGACCTGGTTTAAAAAAATTGTCCAACGTTATTTGTCTTGCCTTGCTTTTTGCTACTTTTTCCAGTTCTTTATAACAGTTAATTGTTGCGTTAATTCCTCGACGTCGGAATCATTTTGAAGAAGGAGATTAATTCCTTGTTCAAAATGAGAAAGCGCGTTAGACAAGTTCTATAAGCTTAGTTTTGGGCATGCAGCAGGAACTGGCTCCTCATCGAGGGTTGGTTCTGTGTCTAATTGGATCAGTTCCTCATACGAAAGGGGTTCTTTATCTGCATCTAATAAATCAATCATATCGCGTTCTTCCAAATCCTCAAAATCAAGATCATTTGCTAAGGTCAATATGGTTTGTCGAACATCGGAAAGAGCATCAACTTCAGGTTCATTAATTTTTATGCATTCTAGCCATATATTTTTCCAAACATGGTTCAAAGTTGTTGATTTCAACTCCTTCCACGATTCACTATTGCTGTCTACAGCATCTTTGATGTTGTATTTTTTCCAAAATTGTTTAATCGAAGATTCATCGCTTTCAGTTATAAGTTGTCGAAAAGTTCTGCGTAAATACATAATATGCTTTAAAAGTTGCTATTGCACCCTGATCCATTCCCTGGATCAGAGCTGTTGTATTGTATTTTTCGGAAGATACATCTTATAATTCGGATAAATTAGCTGCAGCATTATGCAATACGAGCAAAGCTTTATTGCTAAGGTTGTTATCTTCCAAATATTTTTTAACTTCTGGACAAAAGTAATTTTTGCACCAGTCTTCGAAGAGAATTTTAGTCATCCAAGCTTTCTTGTTGGATATCCAAATGACGGGTAATTGTTTCTAGTTCAGCCCTTTGAAAAGCCTTAGATTTTCAGAGAGATATATTGTACTAAAAGGAGCAAAGTTAATCGTTCTTTAGATACCTTATAACCAGATGCCGATTTTTCACTTTTTGAAATGAAAGTCCTATCAGGCATTCACTTCCAATGGAGTCCTGTCTCGTCCACATTGAAAACCTGTTCAGGTCGGTATCCACCTCTTTCAATAATCATTTTTAAAATGCTGGGATATTCTTTAGCTGCGTCATCGTAGCTGCTTCACCTTTCATTTTTAAATTGTGGTAATTGTGTCTTTTTTTTAAATTTTTCAAACCAACCTCGACTTCCTTGGAATGTTACATCTTTACTAGATTCATCGGCAACGCCACTCTTTAATTTTTCGAAAATATTTTTAGCCTTTTCTTCCATAGTCATTTGGCTCATTGGCATCTTCCCTTGGTTATTATCTTCAATCCATATAACCAATAATTTTTCCATCTTTTCCATAATACCACTTCTTAAGGCGAGTTAATTTTGAGACACTTAAAGGTAAAGCAGATTGCGAATGCTTTTTAATTTTTTTTTTGTTATCCCGAATAGTTTGCACAGTAGACTTCGGCAGTCCAACAACTTTACAAATTTCTACGATTTTCTCGCCAGCTTCAATACGCCGTATAATTTCTAACTTTGTTTCAAGCGTGGCTGATTTTCGGCATCACTCTCCGAATTTGATGAACGTTTCGGTGGCATTTTGTCTATTAAAAAATAATTACATATGTATATGTATTTATAACGAAAATATTTATCAAAAAAATTTTTATTGCGTACGAACAATTTTCCTAAACCTTTCCAATGTTTTTTTTATCTAAACAGAAACTAAACACAAACTGGAATAAACAAGAATAATCCTTCTGCTTACGAGCATGTAATCAACTGCAGCGACAACGCAGTAATTCATATGCACATGTACAAAAATATGTTCTTTTTCGTTTTTTGGCCGTATAACGAAACATTTTTGGCCGTAAATCGAAAAAGTGCCATAATTAAAATAAGCCGTTATAGCGAAAGGCCGTAAAAAGAGCGGCCGTATAGCGAGGTATGAGTGTATATGTATCATCTCTTCTACGTATAACATCGTCTTACTTCCAATTTAAACTACAATTTGCATTCTTTTGTCACTGAAGAATTGAAAAACTCTCTTATTGTGTTCAACGTTCGCGATCCGTCGGATACATTAGTTGAGCTTTCTCTGCTGAGAACTCGCAACATACTTACTTTAATTATGTCAATCAGATAGATGTAATATTCAATTCTTTAGTTTGTTGAGTTCATTTAGGGTCATTTAATTCAGAAACGTTGATGGTTCTACCATATGTTTATATACGGCAAAAACAATGCGCCTATTCCATTGCAAATAAGCATTTAATTTAATTCTTTGAGCACTCCTTCGTTATGATTAATTGCAATTGAAGCAAATCCATTTAATTCGTAAACTTGACAAATTTAAATTCTCAATTTAATGTAACAAAAGATTGGCATCACTGACACTGGCTACTGCAAAATCTTTATGACTAACAACACGTGCAAATTTTCATTTCGTCTAGACATGCTGTGAATATTTATCTCGTGAATAAAATAAATTTACTTAATGATCTATAAAATACACGATAAATAAAAAAAAAAAAAAAAAAGTGACAATTTTCGACCGTGACAGGACTCGAACCTGCAATCTTCGGATCCGAAGTCCGACGCCTTATCCATTAGGCCACACGGTCACATGAAATTGGTTAGCAACATGTCGGTGATAAAGAAACCACGAGGGAGTATCCACAAGATACGTGAATTCGAATTGGAAAAGGTTTGTATCATTTACGAGTATGTATCACCCCAGTTCAATGGTGTTTATTCAATTGAATCACTCCAATCAATGGTAGACATGGCATTTAATTATTTTTCTCAATTTTCTCAAATGTTAGACGCATTCTTGTGGGGCGAGTAAACATTGCAAAGCTTATTTTTTTTAATGTGAAATCGAGTGGCCGATTAATTCATGAATTGTTTTCATTTGGAGGTTAATTACGTCACCGGCCGTTCGTCCGCAGGTGGGATTTGAGATTGCACTTAGTTCTTCGCACTACTTGATTGCTAATTTGGAATCCGATAATTTGTTTTGATGCAATTTCAATTCATTTGGGCAGGTCAGAGAGTTCGAAGGTCAATTAACTAGTTAGGACGTTGGCTCTTTGTAAATTGTCATTGATCAGGTCAATGGGGTTTCTATTAGCACTCAAGCTGTCAGGTCTAAAGTCTGCTATCGAGCACAATAAAAATATCTCAGGCGATGGAGTGTAATTTTAGTAGGAAATTTCGGTTTCGACATATGTATGTACGTATGGAAATTAGAGCGTCAAGTTGTCAGCTAATAATTCTGTCTGTATTTTGAAATACGACTTTGCTGGTAATAATTGTGATATGTACTTCAAATTTTATATTTAGATACCATGTGGCAGACACCGAAAGAAATCTCAACGAAATCTAGATAGAGTCTGTTTGGCCAGCAAACGAAACAGATGTATCTCGTCATCCCCGATGAGATTCATTTAAATGTGGGAATTTAATATTGATCATGTTTAGGTATTCGACATTTACCTAATTTTTTTCTTATGAAAATATAATGTGAGCTAAAAACATAAAACACTTTTTCAAGATATTTTTGGAGCACGTGGAATCCGAAATCACTCATTATTGGAACGTTATTTTTTGGTACACTATTACGAATTTGAGTATTCGATTTTAGATTTTAGAATTCAAAATTCGTCCTGTAACTGACCTTCTAAATTATTGTACTTTGGCTCTTGCCAAATTGAAGTATGTATTACAAAAAAGAGGATGAAAAACTGTAATATCTACAATATCATGGAGAAAGTTATAGCCAATCGTCGCTAGAAGGACGGCAGTAGCAGCGACAAGTCAAATAAGTTCTGAGGTTCAGACTTGTATGCTAACGCCTGACGATAATTCGATAATTCGTACCCTCATGTAAGCCCACGCCCCGACAGAGGAGAAAAACGACCTTACCAAATACTGCCTCTATGAGCTCCTCGACAAAACCTACGAGCAATGCGAAGGTAGTCTCAGAAGTATCCGACCTGACGTATAGATGGCGGTTGTTATTTAAAAAGAATGACAATTGTTGAAAGTACCAACCTTATAAAGTTTAAATTTGAAGTTCGACGATGCTATGTTGTTTAGTATTTGTTCGGCAGCCAGCAATAATGAACGCTCCAAGGAATTTTTAAATATGGAAAAAATTTATCATCGTTATGTGACACAATACTTTCATTTGAAAGGCCTCAATCCAACCAACATCAAAACGGAATTGAATTCTACTCTGGGGGAGTCTGCTCCTTCGTTTACAACAATCAAATATTGGGTGGCAGAGTTTAAGCGAGACCGTACGAGTTGCCAAGACGAACATCGCAGTGGTCGACCAAATGAGGTGAGTTCACCAGAAATGTTGAAAAAAAAAACCGCAAAATGGTATTGGATGACTGTCGATTGAAAGTGCGTGAATAGCAGATTCACTGTACATCGCATGTTGACTGAAAAATTGGACATGAGAAAGCTGCAAGATGGGTGCCGCAACTACTTACAATGGAACAAAAACAGCGTCGTGAGAATGTTTCAATCAAGTGTTTGGCGAAATTTCACTGCAATAAAGCCAAGGTTTTGCATCAATTCATAACCATGGATGAAACATATGCCCATCACTTCACACCCGAGACGAAGGAACAGTCCATCTCCGGGCAAAGTCAGGCCGTCAGTTTTTTGGGATGCGCGAGGGATAATTTTCATTGATTATCTTTAGAAAGGAAAAACCATCAATGACATGTATTATGCGAACTTATGACAGCGTTTGAAAGTTGAAATCAAGAGAAAACGGCCACATTTGGAGGAGCAAAAAGTTATGTTTCATCAAGACCATGCACCAGTTCACTCATCCGTCATCGCGATGCCCAAAATCAATGAGTTAAAGTTCGGATTGCTTCCTCATGCACCTTATTCGACAGACTTAGCCCCCCTGGTTTATTTTCTATTTCCGAATTTGAAAAAATGGCTCGGTGGTAAAAGATTTGCCAACAGTAAAGAGATGGAGTCTACCGTTGATGGATATTTTAAGGAGCCCGACGATTCTCACTATAAACAGGTTATCGAAGCTATTGAACATTGATAGGAAAAGAAGTGTATTGAAGGAGACTACACGACTCTTTGTTACGTCGTGTAACTCCGGGACTATCCTTGTATGACGTAAAAATCATCCTTGGTGATTTTTAGTGCCAAGCTAAGCAAGCAGAGCATCAGGAGAGGCTCCTTTTGATGTGCTGGGTTTCAGCCAGACAAAGAAACCCCTGGTTCGATGACGAATGCAGACAGGCAAATCAAGAACACGACGAAAACAAGAACATAGGCTTCTCAAAAGAGAAAAGAAAGAGCACGAGAAGTGCTCACTTGAAGCCTTAAAGAGGTGCCACCAGAGGAAATAATTTTGGAAGTTTTACAAAAAAATAAAACAAACAAGCTTTCTAAGCTTAAATCTTACAAATCTGTTGCGCCCGATGACTTATCTGCAGAGTTTTTTTTTATATATAATTTGCGCGCGCTTAAGGGATTTAAGTACCCTTAAAATGGGTGCACACACAACGCGGGCAATGGAAAATCACGGAGGATGGAAAGAGAGGTACCGGTGAACGTTGGTTTTAAATGTTTGAAGGTTATAGTGACTAGGAAATAAAGAGCTAGGCAGGGCATTCCATAAGCGAGTTGTACGGCTTAGGAACGAAATACTTCCGAAAGTGGACTTAAGGGTATACTGATGAGCATTCATAGCAAGATGGGTGCTACTGTTCAAAGTTTGAAGAGCCGGAATACTATGGAGCACTGGTGGTGAAAATAGCGATAAAGCAGTGTGAGACACAAGACATTACGTCGGTGTTCGAGGGTGTCATGTGATTAACTGATATTAGTATCAGTAAGTGTGAGTTATGAGTTTTGTCGCACTGTATTGAATCCTATCTTTCAGTTCCAGAGATGTTTTTGGCGTACCTGACCAGATGTGAGCATTATACTCCAATTTTGGGCGGATAAACGCCTTATACATATATTGAGGTCAGATTTGAGGGGATGAAGAATTTCTTACATCGCTTGAGGAAACCTAGACATTTCACTGCTTTTTTGACGACACCGATTATGTGGTCATTCCAACTTAAGTTGTTATTGACATATGTACATACCGAGAATGGAAAGTTTTTCAGTTTCGACGATGCAAGTGTCATTCGTGGATTATGGCTGGGTGTTTAAATTTCGCTTTAACGACAGCAGACAGCAGACTGCATTGTGTTTTGGAGGCACTAAGTTCCACTCAATTGGTTATGCTGCTAATATCAGAATTTAATGAGCTTAACATACGCTACCGTTCACGTTCTACAGCCGAAGAGCAGGGACGTGAGTTCGGAAACGAATATGAAAAGCAGAGAGTACTGTCATCAGCAAAGAAATATATTGGATTAGAAGTAGCAGACAAGAGATCTTTAACGAAAATTAGAAAGTGTGTCGGAGACAGAACGGAGCCCTGGGACACATCAGCAGTTATCAGACTTGAAACCATCCAAAACAACTTGAATTGAACGTTCCGAAAGGTAGTTTCTTCCATTGAAGAAGAGCATGCATTTCGACAAAAAAGCCTGATGCCAAACTCTGTCAAATGTCTTAGAAATATCAAGTGCAACTATGTATCTTGCTTTCGCCAGATTGATGTACGCTTTGGTTCCACTTTTCTGTGAGACATGCCATCAGATCACCAGTGGACCTGTTGCTACGAAAAGCATACTGCCGGTCTTAGAGAAGTTTTCGTGTCTCGGGATATTCCATAAACTGACTGTCCATGACCTTGGAAAGAAGGTCAGGTTGGTCTTGTAGGACTGAAAAATTATTTCTCTAAGCCTGATGAGGGATAAAGGATCTCATTCCAAATATAATGGTGTTTGTAGTCATATAAGCAGCGGCATCCACGTCGTTATCAAGGAAACATAACGATCAGTTAAAGTTCCTAAAGAAGCTGTTAAGTCAGCTATAATTGACTTTCTCATACTGCTATTCGGTTCTTTTTGGAATCTTTTCTCTAACTGCGTTGGCGATGTACGAGAAATGATATAACACAATGGTCCGGCGAGCATAGAGGGGAAAGCACATGAACAGTGTACTTATCAGAGTGAGAAGTTAAAAACAAGTCTAAAGTGTTGACGGTATGACTATCAACGTGTGGTATTCGTGTGCGCTCATTTACAGGCTGGGTTTAGTTATTTTCCGCAACGAAGATCTCAACACACCTTCCTTCGGGTGTAGTCTGTCCAGAAGATCGAAGCCAACCAGAAGTGTGTAATCACGATTTCAGTATGAGGATACGGATATAAATTATTTGTATGGAGTCTCGTTAAAAGAAGAATTGCTGTCCAGTTTGGGGCTTCAGTAAATAAAGCAGTAGCGGATAATTTGCGTATTGTGATGGAATTTTAACCACATATATGTAGTTGAATTCCGAATTGGAACATGGATCACATTGTCCACTCGGAATGGACTAAGCGACCCTTCAACGGCTACTTTAAGTGTTATAATTAGAAATTTGTCAGATTAATAAATCACAAGTGCATGTCATATTACCTGGTAGATTTATCTAGTGTGTTCATACTCGCTTTTAAGAGCTAACAAATATTGCGTACTGCTGAAAGTTCTTGTTGCACTGCTCATTATCCATGGATTGTTTTACACAATTGCCTCCCATTCTATGATTAAGGACTATAGATACAACAAGCAACCTGAATACATAATTTTGTTGGGCATTGTGTCATAGGTAATCCATGTGGACTTTATCATTAATTAAACGATTTGGGAACAGCTCGCAATATTCCCCTGGCAATTATTCATTCAAAATCATTTTTCCTGGTCAAATGTAGCGTTTGGTTTGATAATTTGCTCCTGTCGTCTTTTCAGCTCCTTATATTTGCTGCTTTAATTTTGTCAAATCTCTTTTAAATATCATTCATAGATTGTAAGATGTCTGCTTTTAAGTATTAGCTGACTTGGAAATAATTGAAGACTGGTGTTTTGTGAATGGTTTTCCATCAATTATCATAAAATTGAAGCTGTTCTCTACACGAGATACTGAGACTCAACTAGTGGAAAGAGGGTGAAACAAAAATACAATAAGTACAAAAGTGTTATCATAGCTAACAAATTTGTATGGACATATCATGTCAAGTTGAAAACTGCCACTGAAGCCGATTTTTTGTAACAAATTGGGCGTAACAGAGGGTGGTACTTACAGATCTAGCCTTTTCTCGGTGAAATATTTTCCGATTGCAGTATGTTACTGTTGACGAAAGGGTTCAGGCATCCAAATATTACAGTAGACAAGATCTTATGCGCTATTAAGGCGACGGATGAGCAATTGAGGCGATCTTTTTTGTTATGGATTGGGTTTTAAATTATCGGTCATATTTTTTTTTTCTAACAAAATCTCAAGGATGAGCTGGTATACCATATGCACCGTCTCAATTCACCCCCGTCTCAATTCACCCCCGTCTCAATTTAGAGAGCCCAGCGAGCAGAAAATCTGGACCAGCATCTATTTTGTCTTAAGTTTGGTATTGCTATCCTTGCTTCACTGTACTCATTCATTTGCTTTCTGTCTGTCTTCCCTGCAAACGCATGTTTTCATTTTTCGTCAAACCAGCAGACGAATCCTAGCACTTCAATTCCGGCGCACATTTTGACTTCTTTGCTTGTAAAAAGTGGTTTTTTTAGAGGTATACAAATACAATATGAAATAAAAGACTTGAAGCTAATGTTAATGTCTATGATATTAACTTTATTTAATAGATAATTTTATGCCATATATTTAAATACGACATCAGGCACATGTGTTCCACGGCTAGCTCGAATGAAGCACAATCGTGGAGTCCAATTTCCGACAACTTTATCCAACAATAATACGGCGAATGTATACTTCCAAATCGTCCAACGTCTCTGATTTATCGGCATAGACTAGCGACTTCACATACCCTCAAAGAAAGTAATCTAAAGGTGTAAGATCACAGGATACTGTGGGGATTATGCGCTCAGCAAATGTTTCCGGCAATAAATTGATGGTGTCGCGCGCCGTGTAGCATGTTGCGCCATCTTGTTGAAACCAAAGCTCTGTCACGTCAATGTCATTCAACTGAGGAACGAAGAACTCAGAAATCATGTTTCTATAGCGCTCTCCATTGATGGTAACATTCTGGCCGGCATCGTCTTTAAAGAAATATGAGCCGATGATTCCACCAGCCCATAAAGCGCCCCCAACAGTGAATTTTAATGGTTGTATGGGCTTCTGGGTTTTCTACACTCCAAATTCGGCAATTTTGCTTGTTTACTTATCCATTTAACCAAAAATGGGCTTAATCGGGGAACAAAATTTTGCGTTGAAAATGACGATGAAGCTGAATCATGTTTTTGGCCCATTCACCGAACCTCCATAGCACCAATTGCTGGGCACGATGGCGAATCGACTCATTCGGATTCTCTTCAACACTGCGCTCCACAACGGCAATAACTTCTTCTGTTCGCACTGTTTGTCATCTTTGGGGATGCGTATTATCCACTAGAGTGTACATGGTGCGAAAACGTTTCATCGCGTTCCGAATAACTTGCTCAGATGGACGATTAGCACGATAAGTTTGGCGAACCAAACCATGGTTTTCAAAATAAGTTTGCACAATTTGCAAGCGTCGTTCTGACGTTAATCTATTCATCGTAAAACGTACTAACCACAAATCAACTTTCAACTGTCAAATTGACAATCTGTAAAAACAGTGTTGCCAGTTTAAAAACCAAACCCCTAAAAAAATACCCTTTACATATACACCCTGAATGAGTCGAACTGCAACCAACTTCATATTGCTATAATTTCCAAACCGTTCATGACAGTGGGCTCAAATTTTGTCACATGACAGATAGTTTTATTATTTACAAGCCTTTTAAACGATTTGCGTCTTAGTTGTGTTGAAAAATTTTTATCCGTGATGGAATTCAAACGTAATAGTGTGATTGCTTTAAACATATTTGGCTGGAAAACCACATAAATCATTTGTGTCTCGAACAATAGCTTGTTACCGTGATACTGGCAGCGTTGCAACATCGTCAGAAATGGTTCGGAAAGTGAAGGCTCGAATTGAGCGAAATTAGCGTCGAAGTGGAAGAAAAATGCCTCGTGACCTCAACATATCGTTAGAACGGATGCAACACATACTAAAAAATGAACTTGGGCTCAAGCCATTGAAGTTCCAAAAAGCGCACGACCTTACACCGCAACAGAAAAAAGTTAGAGTCGAAAGAGCGAAGGAGTTGCTACGCTTGCACGAAAGTGGTGAGTTGCCGAATTTGTTTTTTTCCTATGAGTCGCCATTTGTTATTGAGCAATATGTCAACAAACAAAATGACCGAGTTCACTTGCCAGAGAGGTCCTTAAAATTTACACCTCCGGACGGCCACCAGAGAGCTGGCAGCACCGATGGTGATGGTTTGGGCCGCCATAACAGCCGATGGTCGCTCTCCGCTCGTATTTTTGGATCGTGGCGTCAAAATTAATGCGATCGTAAACCGTGAAACTGTCTTAGAGGCAGTATTGAAGCCCCTCTCACAAACCAAGATTGGTTAAAAAACAATGTTCCACACTTCATTTCTTCAACACAATGGATTGCAAATTCTCCGGATGCAAATCCGTTGGATTTCTCTGTCTGGGGTATTTTGAAGGCGAAGGTTGGCACTAAAAAATACTAAAGTTTGGACCACCTCAAACAAGCACTTCGCCAGGAATGGGCCAAAATACAGCAGAGCAACTTGCGTGCAGCGTGCGATGCTTTCTTCGGCCGTCTCAAGGCCATTATTCGCTTCAAAGGTGGACATATTGAAAACTACTGATACAATCTGAAAATTTATGTATTTTCCAACATTTTTTGCTTTGACACAATAAAATTTATCAAAAAATAAAAAAATATAGCATTTTAAAAAGTTACAGTTCGAGTAGGTCACCCTGTACAATATTAAATTGTTTAATATATTTTTGTAAATGGCTTCATGGGAACCATAATTTTACTGCTCATCGGCAAAATTCGTGCTCTTTAAAATACCTCTTTACTGCCGAAAATATACGTTTTAAATACTATGTATAGAGTATTCCTTTTGCTGGAAATTTTTTTTAATTATTCATTATGAATTTAGTGCAAAAATATAATCAACTGAAAATGGAACAACCAACTATTGTACAAAAAATGAAAAAATAAACAAAAAATCCCATCAAACTGCGATAATGTTCAGCCATGCGTGCGTCTCGTTGTTTGATCAATCACCAAGTGAAATCATTAAAATAAAATCCTCTATCCGCCCGATATAAATTCGACCATTCTCTTTTTCGGCCACATGCCGGATAATTAGATAATTTCTGGCTAATTGCCAGTTATCGAAAGTAAAATACTAGTACAACAAAAAACAAATTCAAACTCCCGCTAAGAGGAAACTAATCGTGTGGGTCGAAATCTATTCGAATTTCATTCGACTGAATCTCACAATAATTGAGTTCACTTCCAATATCAATGCGACATATCATTCACAATTTGAAGAAATCTTTTCGCTCTTTAAATAATGAAAACGCCATTGGATGGCCACCGGATAGGGTTTTTAACCGCATTGCTTGAAGTAGATCTTATTTAAAATGGCAAGGGTAACAAAAATCGAAAGCTTGAGTGAACTGTCTGGCATTCACCTACTCACCCGGAAAGGGGCATGTAAAAGATTTGGCTTTCATCGAAAGCACAATGAAGTGACAGCGCCTACCTGTAGTCGGGACGTAGCTTGGCACAATTTATCGCCACGCTGGCATGGTGCCACTGTCGAGATGGTGGAAATATGCGCTTTTACGACGAGATTCATGTTTTATTTTATTTATGACAGAGGTGATTATTTCTGTTTCGGTTTGGCAGCATAAACAATAATTTCGGTTATCTGGTTCTGGATGACACATTTCGTTACCAAGTCGTTACCGTAGTATTTTCTACACACGAGTAACAGCCATATGAGATTTGCAGCAGGTTATGGAGGTTACTTCTTTTACAATCATACGGTATATTGTATCTGTCTTCCTATAAGGAGCATTTTCAGTCATTTTCAAGCCATCAACAAGCTTGCCAAAAAAAAAAATTAAATGGCAAAATGTCCGCACCTACATAAAAGCAGTACTTAACGCTTTTATCTACTTTTTACCCGTTTCCAAACTACTTCAAGAATGCAAATCTGCTCTGAACACAATCTGAAAGTTGTTCATTGAATCTTGTCTGAGTCTAAGATTGCAATAGGATAACAGAAATAAGATTGCTGTGGAAGACTGAGTTCACAGGACCTGAACGACATTCATCTTCCTTCAAAACTGGAGTAAAATGACTCCAGGCACTATAGCTCTTTCAATGTGTCAGCGATAATCTAACCATTTTGCTCTATAAATGGCTAAGGACTTCTTACAGAAGTTTTTACGAGGTATTAAGCTTTATCTTAAAATTTAGACAGGCTAATACGCCTAACATCACGTTTGAAAAAATCGCGTGTAACTTGCGAAATAACGCCAGAGACGCAATCTACTAAAACTCTATACAACTACGAGTACTTGCATATGCCGATGATGTTGATATTATGGCTTACAGAACTGGCACCCATGCAAGTATTGAAACAGAAGAGTCCAAAATGTGTTTGCTTGTGAATGAGTTGCTTCTGCTAACAAGAAAGGACGCGCAACTTCCACGCTACGGGCAGAGCGTCACCAAAGACAACTTTGACTTTGAGGGATTTTGATTTTGAACTGCGTAACTGGCGGCAGTTGGCCAAAGGCCGTTCTAATTGTAGTGCCATCTGACTAAACACGTAAATAAGCTTTATCTAAACATGCTAAACGACCTCTTCCGAGAAGTTATTTTGGGTTTTGAGAGTCCAGATACTCAGCAGTATACCTTTTAGTGCTAATTTACTTATTTAGAACAGCCAGCACGCGAACACATGATCCCTGGAAAATTTCTCCTCATTTAATTGTGTCCACCGTTGAACTCATGTGAAAACAAAGAAATTTACATCATTCCTCCTGTTTAGGACTTCATACAACCAAGTTTGTAGAGATTCCAGTGTTAGTTGTACCAGAAGATCTAAAGGATTTTTCTCATGTGAGGAAAAAAAAGACTGAAATAAAACCGACAGTGCTTGGCAGCTTTCGGTCATAGATAAACTAACCTAAATGTCAAACTTTCCAGATATTGGAAAATCAAAACCGCTTTTCTACTGATCGCCTCTATCCGTGTGACCCTATCTGTGAATACGTGTGAATTGTCATCAATGGCAATTTCCCACCCATTTTACACGAAACACGCCCATTTTACCCAAAAAACGTCATCGACATTACACACACGCGTTCAAATCGCCCTCATTCTAGCAACTTTACTTGTAAATTCCTCTCATTCTAACAAATTCTGACAGGTTATAGAAGTGGTAAAAATGTTAGTGCGAAAGTTTAGGGTTTGCAAAAGTATTAGTAGAGTTTGCCGTCTAGGTTAGTTCATCTATGCTTTCGGTGCGGCATGTTTAGCCGTCAGGGTTCACGTTTAGTGCGCACAAAAACAGAATGCAGAGCTGCGAATGCATTTAGCACTGGCTAAAAATAAAGACAAAAGTTCGTTTTAAGCATGTACTAGATGTACTATGTCTGACAGCGAACAAAGCTAATGGCTTCCGACTTCTCGTACTAACCTATGTAACAACTTGTAATACAGAAATAAGTAGCGATACGATCCCTTGACTTTAAATCCATGACGTTATCCACATCCTTTAAGACAATTAAATTGTACTGCGTGCCAATTGATGACAGGCATTCCATGCAAAATCGTAACGGTGAACGAGTTCAGAGCAGACAGTAGTCAAAGTCAAATTTTGACTCTACAGCAAAAAGATTCTGCGAACCTAAGTAAAAAAAGGAAGCTCTAGGGTATACGCAGAACACAAAAATGATAGTATCTGACCATCTAATGGGTGATTTTTTAAGCGTTTGGTTTTTAGTTGTCAAAAAAACGCAGGAAAAATTCAAAAGCGTATAAAATTTTTATGTCCCCATAAAAAAATAAACTAAAGGCATCAAATCGCACGATCTAGCCGGCCAATTCACCGATCCAAAACGAGAGATAAATTACTCACCGAACTCATTTCTCAATTGGTCCATCGATTCGCGTGCTGTGTGACATGTAGCGCCATCTAGCTGGAACTACATGTCGACCTGGTTTCGCTCGTGCATTTTGGGCCAAAAAAAACTTCGAAATCATTAAACGATAGCGGTCACCATTGGCGGTAACGTTGTTCTCACGATCATCTTTCAAAAAATACGGCCCAATGATTCCGCCGGAACATAAACCGCATCAAACAGTGATTTTTCCGGGTGCATTGGCAGCTCTTGTATTGCTTGGTCGTCGGACCAAATACGGCAGTTTTGCTTGTTAACATACCCATTCAACCAGATATATGGAAAGCTTCGTCGCCAAAGAAAATTTTTCGATAAAAAAGCGAATCTTCCTCCAGCTTTTCTAAGGCCCACTCACCGAAAATTTGACGCTGTGGCAGGTCGTTCGTCTTCAGTTCTTGCACGAGCTGCATTTTGTAAGGTTTTAGACCAAGATACTTGCGTAAAATCTTCCACGTAGTCGAGTAACACAATCCCAATTGCTGCGAAGGACGACGAATGAACAAAACACGGTCTTCATTATCACTGTCGCATACAACAGCAATATTTTCCTCTGTACACATTCTACGTATCCGGGTCCAATAGCGTGAAATTGGTGCGAAAGTTGGTCACTATGGCTTGAATTGCTTGCTCAGTAAGTCGATTGTGACGATCATAAAATGGTCGAAGTCCGTAAAAAACATTTTTCACAGAGCACGAATTTTGATAGCAAAATTCAATAATTTGTAAGCGTTGTTCGGGTATAAGCCTTTCCATGATCAAATGGCTATACTAACTGTTCAGGTTTGACTTTGACACATGTCACAAATTACACGTGATCGACCTTTATTATATTGTACATAGAGACAAGAACAATATGTAGAACTGTTGTCGTGGCACCATTAAACATATTGCCGTGGCAAGAGGGTCATCTGTTACCAGCGACAATGTGTCTGGGTCATGATGATGAATGGGATCGCTAGACAAAGTTATCGGATCTTGCAGCAGGCACGCTTCCAAACGATGAGACCCGAAAAATGCGAGAAAAGGAAATAAAGTTGGAAAGAAACTTGTGCAGTATGCAAGCATCGAAAAACTCTGTAATTGCAACATCTGAAGTTTTCTTAAAAAATTAAATTGCGGGTAACTGGTCTAGGTCAAAAAGATGGTCCACATCCTTGCAGAACCAATATCTGCTCCATGTATTTTAAGCTATTAAAATTCCGACTAATAAGGTCCTTTCGGTAGAGTGATAACCTTATATGCCTCATCCATAAGAATAGACGATATTATATAAATGTACTGTACGAACATTTTAAAAAATTAATCGGCAGGTACCAGAGCGGCGTACGTGGCAGACTAACAATGGGCCCAATTTTTACACTAAGAAAATTCTCCAGAAGGCAATTGAATTGCATGTCGAGACTCATCATCATTATCAGGAACTGATAATATAAATGAGAGTTTCAAACGTTTGGTGCTCCACAGCACGACGGTCGTATATTAACGTTGTATTGCGGCTAAACGCCAGCCGATAAGTTAAGACCACAGTCAATCAATTTCGGGCCGTTCTGTGGTGTATTTTCCAAAAAGATTCAGCTATCTGTCCGTAAAAGATCGCATTGACCTAAGATCTTAAACCAGATGACTATCGTCCATGTCGAACTTTCGGATGAATTGAATTGAATCTGAAATAAGTTCCGGATTTGCACCGAAAAATTACAATCGATGGCATTTCTGGTCAAATGGCTTTGTTAACACGAAAATTTGCCGGATTCGGTCCAGCGAGCACACGGGGACATTCCAACAGTCGCGATTGTCTCATGCCGTACTTCTCTTATTTGCAAGGCGCTAAGATCTCGTAATGTACCACAAGCGTACATAATAATAATACCCGATACAAGGTCCGTTGCTTTTTAATGTTGTACTAGATTGTCTATTGAAGCAAAACATAAGCGAACGCACGAACCGGCTTAAATGACACGAACAGTCTGCTGTAAACGAACGAACGTTATCGTTCTGCCAATCATGATATACGCATTGCAATATTGAACGATGCACTCATATGTGAAATAACATATAAAGGAAAAGTGACAACGACAGAAATTAAAATATTAGGAATGTCAGCAAGAAACTGACTGTTGAAAAACTTCAGGCTGAGCAGAAAAACAATTGAGTCAGTCAAACGCAACAAGAAAATCAGCAAACACCTGTCTTCATTAACTAAATAGCAGCCAGTAGAACATTACTAAGTCCGCAGATTTGGACAACCCCAGAAGTGGCGATATGTGGAAAGTATACATAGTTGTATCATATAAATTCGCTAACACAGGCCTCATTGCGTCTGTGAGTTCCTCGACAAAACGACTGATGCCCTAAATACAACGTGGAAATCGCTCTTGGCAATTTCAATGACAACCTAGGCTAAGAAGGACATCTTTAGTAATACAGTGGGGGAGTATAGCCTCCACGCCATCACCTTGGGAAGTGGACAGAGACGTATTGACTTTGTAGCGGGATGTAATGTTACTATGGCCAGCACACGGTTTCCTCACCTCGATAGCAATAAAGGGACCTGGCGGACTCCCTTTAGGACTGATCAACAAACCACAGAAAACGAAATTGACCACATTGCGATTGCAAGGCACACTTTTATACGAGTATCGTTGTAGCCAATTTACGGGTGGGGGTATCCTTAACAGCCCAAAGCCGCGGAACCACTGTAAAGAAGTTGAACGTCGAACGGCCACAATCACAAGAGGCTACCAGCGCTTTTCCGATCGAGTTTCCTTTAACCTCTCGAAAAGTCCGAAAGTCAGAAACACATAGACTCCTCAGAACAAAAATTAAAAAGCACGAGAAACGCTCGATTGAGGCCTTCGAGAGTTGCTACCAGAAGAATGAAGTTCGGAAGCTTTACCAAAGAAATAAACACGAACATGCCAAAGTTGTAAAGTCCGAACAGAAATCCGTAAGTTAGGAAAAGGAAACCACAGTTGGTACTGAGAATCTGGTAAAAAAATTTCTGCAAACTGTTAAACGGTAATGATGAACATCTCACCGTCAAGCATCTCACATTCAAACTGGACGAAGACAGAAAACATTTCCATACACCTGACCAAGATGAAGTCTAACAAAGCTGCTGTACCTGATGGCTTAACTGCTTAAAAGCAGCAGATGATAACTGAATACAGAGCATACATCAACTCACCTCTAAAATCTGAGTCAACGAAAGAATACCTGACGAGTGAAACCTCAACATTGTTTGAATGATCCTAAAGAAAGGAGGTCAACATCGCATATAAAATCTTGTCTCCTACAATGTGTCAACAGTCTGACATTCCTTATCAGTGTAGTTTTTTGATGGGAAAGATCACCATCTTAACTCCAAATGGATAGTATTGACATTGTTGACAATTCAGACATGCATGCGAATATTTACAGACACATGATCACATGTTTTAAGGCAATCCATCGACAGCCGACAGGGTGGACCAATAAGACCGTGACTTTTTGAATGAAAGATAGTTTTTTCGGCAAAGAAAATGTTGTATTTCTAAATATAGTCTTCTTTGAGCTAAATACACTTCGTCCAACGTTTTTTCAATATCTCTATGACTTCCAAATACCTATATAAGATTTGTGGGGTTGGACCTAAACCTCTTTCCGCCAAGTCATTTCTTCAGGTTTGGAAACAGAAAATATTCATTGAGGACTAAATCAGGAGAAAATGGCGAATGAGCGAGCAATTCGTTGCCCAATTCATAATTTTTGGAAAGTGTGCACCTGTGCATAAATCATCATTAAACCGGTGGAAGAAGTTGGTATAATATCCGGCATTGATTGGTATCTCTTTTGTAGGTAATCAATGTGTATGTCACATGAATCTAAAAAAAATGGACTTGACCTCCTTTCGCGCCAATTATCCCAGAGAAACCCATTGTTTCGATTGCTGCTTGGTTGCCGGTGTATTGTGGTGTATCCACAGTTATGAAACGCCGCAAACGCTAATCTAGGTTCCGGTTGATCGACGACAAACACTCATTTGAAGTGGTCACATAAAATTCACTTTTTCCCATTTTGTTTAAAATTCACAAGGCTGTCTGCTTTCAATGGCTGTTAAATACGACCTAAATGAAAGCAGCTTGTTCAGAGTTTGACAGCAGTCTACTGACAGATGGTTGACATACACGGTACAGATAATAACGTATTTGCGCATGTGTCAAAAAAGTAAATACCGAAAAATCCAAGATGGCTGCCGAAAGTGATCAATTTTTGTTTACATATGCTGTACGTTAATAATTGATTGAATTCGAATTCTTTATGGCGACTTTTACTCATTTATAATGACAAGTATTGATTAATAGCGATTCTAAAACAACAATCATCTGCGACTTGGTGTCGGGGTATCTGGAAACAAATTTAATATATGCGTGTATGAGAAAATTTAACACAAAAAGATGAATTCCATTTCTTGAACACATAAGTATGTAATTTATTAGAACATAAGTTAAAATAAAAATTATTCTATGTTTACAAAAAAAATATCACAACTTCAAAATAGACTAGCTTAACTCTACTATTTTACAATATTGTTTTTACCAATTGTCTTCTATTGTATAATTTAGGTGTTTAATTCTAAAGTACATACGTGAACGGAAGAAAATTTCTTTCACTTTTCTTTCGGATGGTTTGTCTTTTGAGGGATTAAGTAACTGTTTTAAATAGTTACGACAATCAACTATATCATCTCTATTAAACATTTTAAAAATTGTCTCCATCTTCTCCATTTCGTCTTTAGGTTTTTGAAGATATTCCTCCGTCTGATTAACCCACGTGAACGATGTCTCTTGCTGGGTATTTTGAACAGCTAAATCTGGATTCTTGATCCTGTGGCAAATGTATCCTGCCAAATACTCTAGTCCATCGTACTGTAGAGATTCCAGTTCATCTACCGGCTCTTCAGTTACTATGAAGACGGGATTAGGTGTCTTCAGTAGAGTGCTACTTTAAATAGCCCGTATCTTCTAAATCGGTTGTATTATCTGCTAAAGTATTGCCTGTGGAAGATGTAAATACGAACGTGTTGTATAAAAACAAAATATGGTTACTTAAAGAATAAAATATACCATTCATAGATAAACTTCCTTCATTTCGTCCAAGGATGTATGAACGAAGTCGATACATGAATTCCAAACGAAGCGTTCCGAAAAAATTCTCTAAAACATCTTGATTCAGTCTGTATGTCAGTAAATATGAAATATTGTATTCAGTCTTTAAGTTGTTGTACAGAAGTTTAAGAGAATTAAAAAATTTGTTTAAATTAGCATTACCTTTCTGGAAGGGCATCATGGTTCGTTTTCCTTTAACCCTCATATTAAGCATTACGGAAGTCATCTCATCGACCATTCCAAATTGGAGCGATTCTGAAAGTCCAATGCCTTGAACTGGTAAGGAACTCTTACCAATCATTCACCTGAAATTGTAAAGATGCAGATGACACATGATTTTTAAGGAAATCATGTTTAAGGGCGCCAAGTGGCCGCCCGTACTGTCCCACGATCGAAAACTTCCGCCAATTCTTTCAGATATCCCTAGAGACAAAGGCGTCCTAAATAAAATGATTTCCGATTTCTGAAAGTTAATTTTCAACTTCCAGTCATCGCAATATCGCTTAATTTTATCGAAGTTACGTTGCAAAAGTATATTGATAACCTCGATCTTTGGACCTGACTTGTACGCGATTAAGTCGTCTGCGTACGCTATGACATGGTGAAGTAAACCTATCAGATCACTGCTGTGTAAATGTTGAATAGGTTGAATGTTTTAAAGAAGTCACATCGCCATTCTTCACGATGAACTGTCTACTGGAAAACATATCAAAAAGAATATACAGCAGTGGCTTACTAATGCCCAATCTGTCCAACTTGAAAAAGAGTCCCTCTAACCATACGGTATCGAAAGCCTTTTCCAAGTCAATCAGGCAGGCACCAGTGCACTGATTATTGCCTTTGTTCCATTGGATATCAGAAACCAGTTTAGACGCAGCGTGAATAATAGCATGCCCCGCCTTGAAACCGAATTGATTAACCGGAACTATATGTTTGTCCTTAACCCACTTAGTCAGGACTCTATTGATCACCTTCTCGAAAACCTTACTGATGTTTGGAAGAAGACTGATCGACCGGAGATTCACCGGATTGGATGTGTCTTTATCCCTTTTGGGGATGGGATGTACGACCGCAGTTTTCCAATGCGCTGGATAATGGGCATTATTCATTGCATTATTAAGCAGGGTGGTATAAATGTTCACTGCTTCTAGTGGGAGATGTTGAAGCACAATGTTCGGTATTTCATCGGTTCCCACTGATTTCTTACTTCAAAGCGATTCGAAGATCATTTGGAACTGGGTGAAACTCGAGCTCTCGCATCGCCAGTTCACTATTTCATTTCGAAGATAGAAATTATGCACAAGGACTCGAAACTTCCTGGAAAGTCGCTCCTATAGCCTGTACCTTCTCCTGTTAATCCTCGATCACAAAGAAGTTGTCTTCATCAACGGCCTCATTTGGTTCGATGCCTGCTGCTATGAGTATGTGCTCGTTGTCCGTCGTTCGGGCGATTTTAAGACACGTTTTGATCTCTTCTCCGAAATATTTTATTTGTTTTCGGGAACATATTCGGGTTGCTGGTGTTTACAGCCCGAATTTTGTTGTTCCAATAGAAAATTACAGAATTTTTGTAATTTTCTTTTATTAATGCTTGGAGCTTTTTAATCGACGACTTTAGTGTCATGATCTCCGGATTATGCCTGTCAGTAAACTGTCTACTTTTATGTCGGTGCAGTGCGTCAACAGTTGGGTTGCGGAATAAGTCTTCGTTGTCAGTGTGTCGTCCATTGTTCGTTTAATTGTCTCGTCGATTAGTTTTAGGTACCTGTCAATCTCCTCGTTTTACAGATTTCTATTGGTCGGTGGCTAAAGCGAATTCGAGAAGAGTGCTCTCGTCAGTGTTCTGGAGAAGTGTGTCAAACGCACCCAAACAACCAAACAATGGTTGAAATTCTAATTACAACTAATTCCCATTACACTAATTTAATATGTCATTACTGAGAATATGTAGGGATGATTTCATCAGTACTACAGTCGACCATTAGTGGCTTATCTTGTCTACCGCGTCTACCGTGGAAGCATCAGTTTGCGTAGAGCAATCACACTTGTTTGATAGAAATAAATTCTGTGCGGGGACTTCCAGATCTATGTTCTCCTAGTCATGCACAATTAGTGCATCACTTCAGAATTATACCATATTGCTCGTTCAGTGGATTAATGGCAAAATCACTTTTTTAAATTATTTGCCACAAATTCGCGCCGTTTTTGTATTTAACTTGTCTTTTCGGCGGCACAAAAAAACCCACTGCTTGCACATTTTACTTTGTTTTGGAAACGAGTTATACGAAATGCCCTCATTTCCAGTTTTATTTTTGTTAACACAGCTCGTACGCACCAAAACGCATTTTAACGCCTTTAAACTTTGTTGAATCAATTTTAAATCAAAAATCTATCGCAACCAAAATATTTCCGCCTTTGTCGTCACTGTGGTCGGCCATATTGCCAGAATTTGACAGATGCGCAGAACGAGACCAAAATAATTGCCCCAAGTATATTACCTTGGTTGACATAGAGCAGTGTTGTTTTCATGTTAAGGCGCAGGAAATTCAAAACTCACGTACTTGTGAATCTACCGTCATATGTAGTTTAATTAATAAACCCTGTTGATAATACCATTTTTTTGACAATTTACCAAACTTCGGGGAAACTTTAATCCGATGAATGGTACTCTAATTGTGGCTCTGTTAAGACCTACCCCGTCTATTTAATTTAGTCCAGTTTAAGAGCGAACCGAATACAATACAGCAGAATGATAGTTTTCTTACAAGCAGGAGGACAAGAAAGATCGAACTTCTTTATGGCTTATATACCATACAAAACTCGAGGCCGAACATGATATACCTCTGCTCTGGTAGGCAGTCAAAAACCTTATAAGAACTCATTGCGATGAAAATACTCTCCATATTCCTACTATTAAATCCATAAGAGTGAAACTCAGTATCGAATCGTATACTTGCTCGCCATTATCACCTTGTTTGATAGCAGGACCGCCGGATAATACAACTTTTTATTAGAAAAAAATGAGAATACAAAGGTTATATCCACTTCGTTAATGTCAACGTCAATCAGGGCCTTGCATGACTCCAAATGTATATCGGTGCGAAATGTCAATGAAAAGGTAACAAACTTGATTTTTTTTTAAGTACTCTCTTTACTACTAAAAGGCTACAGAACCTATGAAGATCCCCAATGCATATGTATCTCTACTTGATGAATAACGAGCTATCAATCTTCAAAATCTCGGCACATTTCAATAACTCCGATGCCATAAATAGCCCCCATCATTTAACCTCTCAACACATACGAGTATTGTGTAGAACTATTCATCCAAATGTAAGCGGGATTCCTGGTTAATATCCCATAAATTACTCTGTCTACCGATTTGTCTAATTAGAATTCCATTTTGGACCAATAAGTCTCTCATGTCACATAATTTGAAACCGAAAAATTCAGCTTCATCGTCCGCAAGCAATTGTGGGTGTCAATATGAGTGCACATAATCCCATCACGATGGTCCTCATTAGGAACTCAATATATCCGAACACTACTCCTTTGCCACAGGATAATACACCTGCAATCCCATGCCGCTCAATGCAGTTACCATTTATTAAATATGGCGAGAACTCGATACCGTACCCGCAATGCGTACTCCTATGTCAAATATGAAACGTATTCATATGCCGCATTCAATTTCAATTAAGCCCATCTGCATTCACCTCTCGATTTAATGATTAACCAGCATCACCCCCGTGTCTCTCTATATTTCATTCACAGATCCATTTAGTTGATGAGTTCGACATTCTACAAATTGTTGGCGAAGGATGGTTTGGGAAAATTCTACTCGTAGAGCACCGTGCCTCTCAAACCGAGATGGTCCTCAAAGCTGTACCCAAGCCCTATGTATCGTTGAGAGATTTTTATCGTGAATTCCATTATGGACTGCATTTGGGTATTCACCGGAACATAGTGACGACATACGATGTGGCATTCGAAACAGCCGGATTTTATGTATTCACACAGGAGTATGCTCCATTGGGTAAGTTTGTGAAATATGAATCCTTAGAATGGTTCAGTTTAAGTTTGGACTTTCAGGTGACCTCACATCGAACGTAACCGAAACTGGCATTGGAGAATTGCATAGTAAGAGAGTCGCCAAACAAATTGCTTGTGCATTAGATTATATGCACTCAAAGTAAGATGTGTATGTTGGTTTGATATCTATCAAATAACTATAATTATACTCTCTCCTTAGAGACATTGTACATCGGGATGTGAAACTGGATAACGTTTTGATTTATCGTTCCGATTTTTCGCGTGTTAAACTTTGTGATTTTGGAGAATCCGTTCAAGCGGGCACTACTGTAGAGAGACGGAATGAATGGCTTCCCTATAGTCCGCCAGAAGTATTACAAATCAAGCCCGAAGGTACCTACAAGTAAGTCGGCTAAGATTTATTGTTTGAAACCAATTAAAACTATTTTTACTTACAGGGCAGATCCAAGTCACGATGTGTGGCAGTTTGGTATTGTGATTTTTGTCTGCCTGACTGGATGTTTACCATGGCAAAAGGCAGCTTCCGACGACCCTCGTTATGTAAGGTACCTCGCATGGCAAGGCACAATGATGCTTCCTATTCGACGAACACCGAAACTTTTTAAGCTTTTGGCTTCAAAGGCATCAAGGATGTTCCGGAGATTCCTAGAACCGAGAAACGAACGCAGGCCAAAAAGTTTAGCCGATTTGGCTAAATTCATCGATGATCGGTGGTTGGCTAAGAGCGCTGAAAAAGATATGGCAGAATATGAGACAGATGAGTTGTGTCCGTCTATGTACTCCTTCCATAGTAGTCCTGATGAGAAACATCGTCTACTTCGTACTCTCGTTGCTTGTGGCATTGAATCGAATGTAGATCGGGCGGCAAAGAAGAATCGTATCAAAGATTGGATTGAGTCCTCTATTATTACTGAAGAAGATGAGGTAGGAATTGTTGGTAAAGTACATATACATATAAGCGCTAAATATTTCTTTCTAGAACGAAGAGGAAACTGAAAGCGCCTCAGCATCACCATCATCTTCAATATCACGGGAGCCAGTGGCTGGACATATTTCTTCAATTCGCACCACTGAGCCGGCTAAAAAGGAAATCAAGACGACCCTCAAAGATGCCAACCAAAAACACTTTGATCCTCGTACCGGAGCCCTTCAACAAGGTCCCAGCTCAATGGGAAGAGTCTATCAAAATCCCTCGCCACCGGAAAACACATCCATTACATCATCAATGGACAGCCTTAAGGGAAGCATTCTAACTCTGGGTAGTCGCCAAGAACTTCTCTCAAGCGATTTTCATCTGTATGCCTCAGAGTTGAATGTGCACGCGTTAGGTGAGCAGCCTACGCAGCATATGGTTAGTCCAACAAATGGCATGAGTCACTCGCTTAGTTTTAATCACTTGAGCTCTGACGCTGTAACACGCATTAATAATAATTTTGCCAGCGGCACATCGACAGTTGTGAAGAAGAATCTTCTTCAACGAACTCGATCCGATTCCGCTAAATTGGCTATGGCCAACTCAAAACTCTATGCTTCTTCGTCAGCTCTTGATACTAATCATTTCGATGGGCCAACCTATGCAGGTGGCCATCCTAACACTAATGGTAATAATGTATCTTTTGTGGGGCTTACAAATGCTTTTCAATCGCTCGCTACAATGCCTATTGACCAGGCGTCATCATTTGTTTCATTTCATTCGCGGCAATCTGAAGTCAAAGACAGCGGCTATGGGTCCACGACAACAACCAATGACGATGGCCACAGTACTAAGTGGGTAACGGCCGAGGATATCTCAATCAATGACAACATGCAGAATCCTAGAGTTCAAGTTCAGGTGAATGGTAAAGGGCAATATCATCGCCAGGGCATTCATACAAGTGGACACTTCAATGGAGGAGCATCAATGAAAGACACACCCTATGATCGTGTTTCCGGTTCAAAGAAAAAGCAGTGAAGACGGTTTGTTGTTTAATTTTATTTCCTAGTTTCTTTCTTCTTCTTTTTTTTTTTTTTTTTGAAGGTGATATTGATACAGATATTTAAATTGTAAACCAAAAATTAAAAATTAAAAATTAAAAAAACATTATTTACGTGTACACTATCTAAAATTATAATAGTTAAAATATCGGATATGTTTTGTATTTTTAAGATAAATAAAGGTGAACAGAGGTTAGTTTTAAATATTTTTGTAATCTGAAGTGTTCATGCCATCGAATAAAATAAGCCAGCTATCTAAGAGTAAGGAACGATAACTACACCTAGCCAAATTTGTAAGTAAGTCTCTCTCCTAAATCCCAATCGACTGAGTAAGTATGTGTCGTTTACTTTAATCCATTTTTCCATTAATTGCGATTTTTGATATTTCGAGTAATAATTTACTGACCTAGTCTGCAGAAAGTGTCACTAAATGCCCTTAGATGGCCGTATCAGATTGGGCTGTTTCGCTTACTTTTACCACTAGTGTAAGCTGTAGAGAAGTGGATTCGATTGCGGCTTTCATTTTCTTCTACTTTCACATCTCCAATCTGCGAAGGACCTAGTTCTTCTTATAAACATAGCTGATACATCAAATTCGAGTCTATTCAACAAGTAACTAAGTGAAACAACAAAGTTTAAAGCCATAATGGTTTTCGATTGGTATTAAGATAAAATTGGCATACATCCTTTCTCGTGTTGAACCGAGCTTAAACGATAGCTCGAAATCATCCTCTTCAAACTCAAATTTCTTGGCTTACAATTTGGACTTACTCGTATCTTGTGAATCAAATCTTTTTAACTAAAAAGTTCTCTGTAGATCTTTTTCTCTGATTGAATTACAGGAAAGTTTAGGAAATCTCTAGAAAGCAGATCCCCTAATTTTTGGTTTAGGAAGGAGTCGATTTCATTGAATATTTTTTCTTTCCTATCGGAACACAGCTTACAGACAAAATTTTACTCCATTGTGTTCCATTTATGTTTCCTTTAATGAAATCTCTTAATCTTTTGAAGAAAGATAACTTCAGGGCACGTACAGCACCAGCAACAGTTATATCAGCCCCTAATACCTAGAGCTGAACGCGTAGGGCAGAAATTTGAATTTACAGATGGAATGCTCCTCTACGTCATTTTCGTCCGCACTGTGTGCAAGACATTTAAGGGTACTCAAATCCCTTGAGCGCGCGCAAAACTTGGTTCACCATTAGGATGCTAAAAAGTTTTTTCTTGTGAGAAATAGCAAAAACGCCGGTGACTTCTTAGAGACTTCCGGAAGAATTCCGCAACTTAGCGTCACCTAAGGTTGTGCTCATAATAGACCAAATTGTCAAGGTAACTGTAACCAGAAGACTCAGGCAGTCCCTACTCGAGTTCAGGTCATGAGAAGTCCTCCTCTGAGCCTTTTTAGCAAGTTTATCGATCTCATTTCTCATGATTGTGGAACCGAAATCAATTTTCCACCCGCGTTGTTGTAAAAACTAGCTTAAAGTTGCTGAGGAATTTAGGATCTGTTCCCCGTGTTAGTTGCGCATGTCACCGTTTGTAAGAAAGTCGCAAGTTTACGTACCCAACATCTTAGACTGGTTCTGTAGCCAGCGATGAAGATAGATAGATAGATGAACTAATACAAGAAAAGTCGATCTCGTGCTCGTGCAATAACCGAGGTTCCAGATGTCACTACTTCAGACGGTATCGGAGTCAAATGAAAGTCTCAGTTGAACCAAAGCCATGTCAATGGGAGGAAGACCCTTCATAATGCCTAGTTCAACCCGGGATGCGCTAGGCAAGATGGTTTACTTACATACGTTGACCCAAAAAAAACTAGTGATTCATTTACGCTGTGTTGTGTTGTCTAGCCGAGTTGCATATGCCTTCAAAAGTTACCTTGCCAAATGCGCCCTTAACTACTCCTTATCGATTACATACACAATTCTGCTGATTAGATTTTAAAGCCCGCCTTCACAAGGTCTCTGTGTTACATCTAAAACCAAGGATATATTTGATAAGTAATTTTGCACACATGAATCTCAACCATTCTCTTAAACAAGAACGAAGTCAGGCTAAAAGGCCGGCAGCTTTTTTTTTGCTAATTTTCGTTATATGCATGTAAATGTTGGCCAAAGATTCGGAATGTAGCTTAGTGCTAGACTAATGTCGTTTTCCATTGGGCTTTTCTCCGCGTTCGGAAGAGAAAAGTGACGTCGCACTATTTCCCCTCATTTTTTCAGAATCGAAATCTCGCTTCTCGTTTTCATTTGAGAATCGAAATTCCTCTCCTCAATTTTATGTCAAAATCTATAAATGTCAAATATTATTTGTGTAAAACTAGATTTCTGTTTTCGTGCAATAGGCTGTGTTTGGCCCGTATATTATTCTGAGTGTTCAAATTGATTCGCAAGCAACTATATTTAAAATATAAAAGTCCAAAGAAGTTCTTAGTGTTCCATTTAAATAAAAATCGGAGTACACAACAAAAAGGTTTTCTGACAGCCCAATGGAAAATGACACAACTGTCACGATTCTCTTTAGATTTGGCAGCAGCTGATCTATATGGTTTGGCAGCATGGATGGGAACATGTTATCCGTACCTGTTGAAGTAAAAGTTATTGGCGAAAGAAATTTGAAAAGATGTCACGATAAAATCAATAAAATCGTTATTTCAAATTCAAGTTCAAAAATCGTTAATTTATATTTAAAAGCTTAATACATTTATCGTGTTTAAGTCTCACTAAATTCTTTGTTAAAACATCGGCTACATTATCTTCTGATGGACAGTATTCTAATACAATTTGCTGACTCTTTATTACCTCCTTGATGTGATGGTATCTTATGTCGATATGTTTACTTCGCTTGTGAAGTACTGGATTACTTGTCAACTTCTGCGCCCCCTGGCTGTCGATGTGTACTACTACTGCTTCGCCATTTGACCATCCGACCTCTTAAATCTCGATAAACTTTTTCCTCAGTTTCAGCAGCATCATAATCTACATTATGGACTAAATCAATGTTAGCATCTGTATTTAGACAATTTTCATCATCACCAGTGTTGTCTTCATCTTTATCGTTCGTACTTATATTCGTTAAATGGTGCCCTTTGTCATTTTCGCCATCGATGTGAGAATAGATGTAGTCATCTGCCTTCTTTACATCGTTGTTGTTGTTGCTGGATTCGATAAACTCGGAAAGTTTTTCATCAAAAACGACGTCTCTCCGCTCTACGACTTTCTTGGTGTGTCTATCAAAAAGCCGGTATGCTTTTGAAACTGTTGAATATCCGACCATGATATATGTTGCACTTTTGCTTCGAATTTTCCGCGAATTGGTTTCTTCATGCTCACAGCTACACAACCGAATGTACGAAGATGTTTCACGTTTGGTTTCTTATTAAACCATATTTCAAAAGGAGTTTTACCATTTAATATATTTATAAGTTGGGCATCTGTTTCTGATGTAAGCCGACGTCATCACAGCTTCTGCCCATAGACTATTTTCAACACTGGAATGAACCAACATTGACCGTGCCATTTCAACTAACGTTCTGTTGGTGCGCTCAGAAACGCCATTCTGTTGAGGAGTGTAAATGGTAGTAAGTTGTCTCTGGATTCCATTCTTTTTTGCAGAAATGCATCAAATTCAGCATTCACGTAGTCCTTTCCGTTGTCCGTCCGTAAAGTTTTTATCGTACGTTCCATTTGCCGCTCAACTTGGAGTTTAAAGAGTTTGTGTTTACTTAGGGCTTCGCTTTTTGCCTTCATAAGTACACGTATATCTTACGGGACATATCATCTATGAAGGTGATGAAATATCTTGAGCCGCCTAGTGATTCTGTGTGTGAACGGCCCGCACACATCCGCATGTACAAGTTCTAGTAGCTTCTTTAATCGTTTTTCGGACTTTTTAGGAAATGGCAATGAATGTATATTGCTAACCATGCACGGTTTACATACTCCTTCTTTGATGCTTTTTACATTCAACCCTTTTACCATTCCTTTCGCACACAATTCATGAAGAGACTTGTAATTGAGGTGCCCAAATCTATTGTGCCACAAGTCATCTTTACTCTGTAAAACGAACATCTTTTGCTTAACGATCTCATCTACCAGGAACAGGCCATCTTTCTCTTTCGCATGAAGAACAGCAGACCCATCTCCGCGAATAACTGTAACACGCTCCGCATTAAACTTCACAGTTAGACCTTTGTCAACCATTCTGCTCACAGATAGGAAGTTTGCTTGAAGCTCTGCGGAATACAAAACATTTTGAAACAACAAGTCTTTGTTCTTGTATTGGAAAAATACATCACCTTTTCCTTCTGCAACAATTGATTTGTTGCCTGCTATACCAATGATTTCTTTATGTTGTTCAAAATTTACAAACCGGTTCTTGTTGTTGCATATGTGCGTTGTTGCACCGCTGTCAATATACCATGCATGACTTCGTGGTTGAGTTTCAGCTGCCACAATGATGGTCAGTATTTTCAACAGTACCAAACGACTTAAAGCCATTATAAGTGCATGGCATTAACCACTCATTTGTCACAACATCCGCTGCAACGGGCCGTATAACTTAACTTACTTGCAGTTCTAGCGGAGGAGTGAAGATTCCAGTCTTCTTCCAAAAAGGGTCTTAAATGAACTTTATAGAGATTTTTTTGGTTCCACAATGTAGTCGTTGCAGATCTGAATCACACTATCAATCTGGCGATCTGATATCAGATCAATCATATGTATGTTTTTGCATTTTGATGAAGTTTAGCCGTTGTTTGAAACTTAAAACTTATTAATTTAAGATATAAGGTATGTGAGCCGATCACTCAGTATTCACGCATTGTAATAGTATTCACTTAACACAGTCAGCCAAAAAGCGGGTCGTCTAACCAGACCTAGCGCGAAACAGTACAGGTAGAATTGAGAACACGTTGCGAAAAATATCGCAGTGATATTTTGTGCCCTATGCTCCCTGCTGGCTTGCAAGAATTTTAGAAAAGTCGGCAAAGCAAATGTATGTATATGTAGTTGTACCCAAAATACATCTACGGATAAAAACTGTGATGGGATTTACTTCTGAACGGCTTCAATCGGAATGAACTTGCCAGAAAGTTTACCGATCACGTAATCCTCAACGTCTACTCAACGCACTTACAAACTGTTATATGATATGTGATAAAGATCATTGCCATCGATTCCAAGAAGTCATCAGAAACTGATGTGCTGAATTTTATCCTGACACTCTTACAATTGGTTTGATAAAAATAGAAGCAAACACATATAGTACAGTAAAACAATTCGATTGTGAAGCGACCCGGCATAGAAGAACATGAGCGGGACCTACGCCATAGATAAACTAACTAGATGTCAAACTCTACTTATACACACTGTAAGTGAATTCCAACATGTTTACGTTCTCTATAACAAGTAAAATTGCTAGAACGAGAGTGATTTGCACGAGTGTGTGTAATGTGGATGACGTTTTTTTGATTAAAATGGGCGTGGTTTGTATGAAAAGAGAGGGAAATTGCCACTGATGACAATTCACACAAAGAACATGAGGCGGTCGAAGAAATGGAAAGGTTCTATTCCAGGCACCAAAAGTTAAAAAGAATGTGTCCAGCCAATAATACACTTTCAGAAACACGTAAAGATGTCCAAAGGTAGTAGTATAGTAGTATAGTACTAGATAGCAGTAGAGGCACACTCGGTGCACAGGATACCAATACGATAAAACTACTGGTGCAGATTCTTAAACGCCGATGCCAACCCGCTGTCAGACTAAACAAACCATTGTAACTTGGGCGGTGTGAATATCAAAATTAAGTAAAAACAGGAATATTTTAACCAAAGCATAAGTGGGCCGACGGACGAGATAACCTACTTGAAACCATTTTGTCGACAAACGAGCCATGTGAACATATTGGTGGCTCTTGGAAGGCGAAAAGCGAACAGAACGAATTTCATTGACACTTAAGCCGATATGTCAAACAGACAGCGCGCGCTTTCGGAATTTGCTTTGCTTTGAGTTTTTTTACTCTATCTTTGCTCTTTGTCATCGCCACGACAGATTTAGCTACGAACTAATTGGCCCGTACCCGTGAGGTTTTAAGCTCAATAGGTCCATAATTAATAAAATACTCAGGTTGCAATGTCCAAATCGATACACATCACCTCCTTACAGATTTAAGACCTACCAAACTATTGTGCCGAATGAAGATGGAGAACGCTCGCTGTTCCACAAAGTTCAGAAGTAACTTTACCGAAACCTTTTAAGTTTAGACAAAATGATACACTATCATGTACTTTCCTAACATCATACCTGAGAAAAACAAAATCCAACACCAAAGACACACCTTTCCAAAAGTCTATGCAACTTCTTGCATACCCTGATGTAATTGAAGGTTTTTCGGAAAAATTCCAAGCATATATTACTCTTTATACGTTATCTTTTAGCGTCTTCAGAATAAGAAGAAAATAAAAGTCCTTTCGGACTCATTAATGGGCTACTTCAACTACAAAGTTTGATTGATCGGAAAACTACTGACTGTTCTTTAACTTGGATTGGGCCAGTAGCGCAACAATCAAGTTCGTAGCAAAGTGTTTGCCTTAGCTCTAAATTGTGATCCGCCGCTGGTAATAGCATGAGTACCTAAATCCTAATTCACGAAGGCTAAAATGTGACGAACCAGCAAATAGCTGGATTCGGATTCACTGGCAAGCGTTTAAAGGACAAAGATCTTCTGATCAGCACGCAGAATGTTTGAGCCCTTAACAGAACGCGTGCAGCAGGACAATCAATCTTCGACTGCAGTAAAGCAGATCTAAACGCTATCCGAGAAGTGCGATGTAATGGACCGGACAAAAAGAGGATGAAAAACTTTGATATCTGCTATCATAAAAGTTACAGACAACTGGTTCGACAAGAATAGCCGTCGTGGTTAGGGAACAAGTCTTGAGCTTGGGGCATATAAGCGAACGCATGACGACGATTCGTATGAAGGATGAATTCGCAAACATAAGCCTCATAAACGCTCACGCCCCAATGGAGTAGAAGGAAGACCTTACTAAAGACTGCTTCTACGAGCTCCGCGGCAAAACCCTCAAGCAATGCCCTAAATATGACATTTCCACACCTTGATATCCATAAAGAGACCTGGCTGGCTCCTAATTAACAAACTATCCAACAAATTGATCAAATTGCGATCGGGGCATGCCGTTCCTCTAGTATTTTGGATGTCCGAACGTTGAGGACAGCTAACATCCACCTGGACCATTACGAAATCGGGTTTCCGTAACAGCAAAGAGTCAGCGAACTTGGGAGTTTCTTTTATCCTCTCGAGGAGTTCGATACCGCCATCATCGAATGTAAGAGACCAGTGGCATCAGTGTTAAACGGCAATCAGAGAGAGCCGCTCTGATATGGTAGGTTTCAATCCGCACCAACAAAGAAACCCTTGGTTCTATAACAAATGCAGACAGGCGAATCAAGAACGGGAAGAAGGCAAGAACAAAGAGAAATTAAATAAAGAGCAAGAGAAGCGCTGAGTCGAGTTCTTAAAGACGTGCTAACAGCAGAATGAACTTCGGAATTTCTGCTAAAAAATAAAACGAACATGCTGATGCTTAGTGCTCGGTTTTGAGGACCTGCTAGAATTATTTTTGCAGACTGTTAAATAATAATGACGAACGACAACTCGCCATCCGACAGAATGAACCACTCAACCTAGACAACGATGGATAGCACTTCTATCCACCCGACCAAGATGAAATCAGAATTATATTTATAGCTTAAGTCTACTAACCCTGTTGGATCCAATGGCTTATCTGCCGAGCTTTTTAAGTCAGCAGGTGATGATTGGATAAAGAGAACACATCAACTCATCTTTAAAATTTGTATCTACGAATGGAAGCTCAGCATTGTTTGTCCGATCCTAAAGAAAGGAGATTCCTGAGCTATGCCTACGATAGGGTAATAAGTCTACTCAACATCGCATACAAAATAATCTCTGCCGTATTATGTGAACGCCTAAGACACTTCGTAAACCGTCCGGCCCCTTTCATGTAGTTTCAGGCCATTATAAATCAAATTTTCATTTTCTTGGAAAAACCCAGGAGTTCCAAATCGATACAGGTAGTGCTGTTCATCGATTTAAAACCGCATATAACAGCATTTAAAGGGTGTCACATTAAAATCTTAAGTCCGACTTCCTTCATGTTGACTGGAGAGAATGATCGAGATGCATGTACGCAAAACTGCCTTAGGATCACATCTAAGGTCTGCAATTCAACACGCCTACCAACGCGGAAGGTCTTGCGAGAGTGCGCTTTAAAATCTAGTAGACAGAGCCAAAAGCGCACTCAACAAGAAGGAATATGTCTAGGCACTTTAATCGACGTTGTGGGTGCTCTCGGCAACGCAACTTTTGACGGCATGTGTAACTCGGCCAGACAACACTGCGTTGGCGGATCACTAGTTTTGTGGATAAAATCAATGCTGACGAATAGGACATTGATTTCGGATGCTGACTGTGACCAATATATGACGGGGGGGAGGGTAAACAGTCGACTCACTGCTCAACGCGCGTAATAATTCCGACGTCTATGCATAAGCATACGCGGATGATATAGCTGTATTGTCTACTGAATCGTGTCTAGGGACTGTCTCCTCTAAAGCGGAGGTAGTCCTAGACGTGATCGATGATTGGTGCACTAAAAATGGCCTTTCAGTCAATCCACCCAAAGCTGAGGTTCATCTTATTACGAGAAGGAGGAAGCTGCCTGCTCTGGCTCATCTAGTGTTTAAAGGCATCACCACCCAATTCTGCAAAGAAGCTAAGTATTTGAGTGTCTTCCTGGAGAACAAACCTCTATGGACTAAACAAATTACATCGAAAGCCTCTAAGGCGCTATCGGCCTTCTGGCAGTGCAAAGGCGCTATCAGCAAGACATGGGGCCTTTCTCCGAGAAAGTATCTACACGGCTATAAGGCCAATTACTATATATCGTGTACGTCGGTTGTCTAGTGGAATAAGCTCTCCGTTCTAGAGGGTCTCCTTGATATTCATATCATGGGCTGCACTCTCAAAACCATCTTCCGTTTTGTCTTTGATACACAAGCGCTTTGATGACCTTGTGCGCCGACAGTCCCATGACTCAGGTCGTATGGACATGCCATCAGATGCAATGACACCAGAATTAATGGTGCGGAAAAAATACGAAATCGACTTTCCCTGTGCCCAAGACTGGTTTCGGACAGAATCTGAGCCAGGAAGGTAATGAAGTCAGATCTTCACGGACGGTTCCAAAAGCGATATAAGATGCGAGGACAATTTTAAACTCACTCCTCGTTAAGAAAACATGCGTCTGTCTTCCAAGAAATATACGCAATACTATATTGTGAAGGACCGGTGGAGGAGGCGAAACATTTGTATTTGCCCTGACAGCCAAGCTGCGCTTAAAGCCTTGATGAACCCTCATACAACTTCCAAGCTAGTTCGAGAATGCAAGATATCACTGAACGCAGTCGGAAGGCTAATTTCACTGAGTCCTGTCTGGGTCCCAGAGGTCACGGGAAATGAAATCGCCGATGAACTTGTAAAGCAGAGTTTTCCAGGACAAGAACCTACGTTGGCCCTGCCGCGTCCTCAGTTAAGGCATAAGCGATACATCCTGCGATGCTTGCTGTGAAAGTGATGACGACACCCGAAGCATTACCTCTGTGAATGTCAGGTTTACACTCGCATCAGGCTGCAGATACTCGGTGTTAACATTGTAGGTTCTGGTACGTAGTCACTTTATTCCTGAAGCGCTTAATCATCTTTCTTCGAAAGACTCCATTAAAAGGAACTTACAAGGAGTACAATGGGCTAGTTCTAAGTGCTCTGTTCCGACAGAAAATCAAATGCATTAACAGAACCAGGAACCGTCAAGAGCACCTCCAATGGGAATTCCACTGACATACCGAACTTAGTCCTCAAAGGAAAACGAGGGATTGTCGAAGTAGTACACACATTGGAATACCGTTCACGGGCGCAGTGCTTTACCGAGTTTTCCTGACAATCTGCTGCCCAAATATATATAGGAAGACGCACATCAGATATGCACAAGTCGTGAAACCTCCATGCATTTGCAGCTCTGCCTTCCAAATCCATCGAAACATCACTAATTCGGAACTCGAGTGTGGTTGATGTGCCGTTTGGCGAAGGCAATAATCTGGATCCTCCTGCTGTATTCGCACTTCTTGGTCCACCGTAAGTTCAACGTAAACTCGAACATTGTCTCATCTCAAACTACGAAATCTTAAATCACTTCCTACTCGCAAGCACAAACAAAAGCACCGGTTCAGTTCCAGTTCGACCAACTAAAAACACTTTGGCAACGTCTCCTTTTTATAAAAAGTTAAATTTATTAAACAAACTGCACCGCACTTGTTTACTTAAGTGGGATGAACCTAGAGCTGTGGGTGGCACCAATACCGGGCCTACCGTGCTTAACGGGTTTGTATGTGAACGAGAACTCTCCCAAATAGTGTCCAATCATTTCTGGCTTGATTTCAACCTGCAACCAAGACAACAAATTATTAAAACGTCACTTCGTATTGATGTGGTCCATCTTATGGATGCCTCACCTGACTGAAATCTTTGCCATTATAGACGCCAATGATGGAGCCGGTCATCTCTGGGACGATAATCATGTTTCTCAAGTGAGTCTTGACGATCTCTGGCTTCTCATTTGGTGGAGCCTCCTTCTTGGCCTTCCTCAATTTCTTGATCAGAGCCATTGGCTTGCGCTTCAGGCCACGGGAGAACCTCCTGCGAGCACGACTGTGCATAAGTTCAACAAGCTGGTTGCTGGAGACAGAGCAGAATCGTATGATTAGCACCCGGAGGCGAAATATTTTAATTTTTGTTACTTACTTGGGCATGTCAAGGAGCTGATCCAAGTCCACACCTCGATAGGTGAACTTTTTGAAGGTACGCTTCTTCTTGAGAGTTTCATCGACCTGGAATTAGTGAGGGTATATTTCAGTATCACTTTGGGTGTGGGAATTTCACATAATTCCAATAAATTTGTGTGCAGTTTTTTGGCAGAAACAATTTGGAGTACGATTTAGTGGACATTTTGAAGAAAGGGAAAAGGATTGCACATAAATTTGAAGATTTTCAAAGGAAAATTACCTCAGCCATCTTGACGTTTGAAAATTGCAGAACGGAAAGAAAAACAATTTCACGCAGTGGTGCCAAATTCGTAAAATCCTCGAAACGGTTTGATTATCGTGAGTTTCTGGCAGTTGGCAGTGCTGATTGGAGAAAATTGACGTTTGTACAGTAATATTGAAATTAATTTAGTGAAGAAAAAAATTAACAAAACACAATTGTGCGAGTAATTTCAAAGGAAGAAATCCACACTTTTACATGTTACTGATGCAAAATACATTTGCAACATCTTAAATGCATAGACTATAGATATAAGGTCAAAGTTATGTTCGATGATGATATCCAAAATGTTTGAGGAATCAAAGAAGGAGCAGCGCAAGGCTGCATTAAGGTTTTGGGTATAAACCCATCGATGCCCCAGAAGAAAATCCACATTCAGCAAATAGGCAACTGTCAGCAGCTGTGCAAATTTTCTGAAAATAAGTCAGTTGCCCGAAGCGCATTCCAGTTTTGCAGTTGCTTCCTTCATCATTTTACCATTTGCAAAAATAGCTAGTATGAACATTTTTCTTTCGGTATATCACGAAGATGTGTATTTTATAGCGGTTTTAGACAGGGCGACGCGCTGTCATGTGATCTCTTTAACATCATATGTACTTAAAGGAATTGTGCGGAACTCACAAGCGAACGCTGGAGGAAAAATTTTTCGAAAGTATCGCACGCCGATGATACTGGCATAATTGGGAGAACTTAGCGATCTATCACCGGTGCGTTCGCAAGTATTGAAACGGTATTATTCTAGCGGTATATGAAGATAACCCCAAGTACATATATGCTGCCAACAAGAAGGGACGCACAAAATCGACGAATTGGATAGAACGTCAAAGTCGAAAGCGATAACTTAAAGGTAGTAAGTGGTTTTGCTTAACTTTGCCCTACTATCAATTCTGCCAACAACACGTCAGCGAAATTAAAACGAAGAATCACTCTGGCCAATCGCTGTTTCCTTGGGCGTAAGGCCCTATCCCGAACAACTAAGGAGACCCAATATAAAGCCTTGATTATCCCAGACCTACTTTATGGCGCTGAAGCATGAGAGAGAAAAACTCTTCGTAAGATATCCGCCCCGTTTGCATTAACGGGCTTTGGAGGAGCGGATTCAACGGTAAACTATACGCGCTGTACGGCAACATCAATCTAGTCAGAAAACTGCACTGCACCAGTCGCTTGATTTTAATTTTTTTGTAATTTTTAATTTAAGAGCTAGGCATCAAAAGAATGATGGAGGAGATCTTGTTTGAGACGAGGAGTGCTCAGGTTGAAATAAAAAGGATAAAGGTCTAAGTTAACCTTTCGGAACATTCGGGAGATTGGTTCGTTGGAGCCATAAGAGGTGTGGTGGACCGGTAGAAAGAAGAGACGAAGACAACGTAGATTGCGGGTGTTGGTATTGAAGGAAATGGAGTTCAAAATGGATGCACAGTCGATGGAACCTGAGAGCATGAAAAGAATGTCAGCAGTATTTTTACGTTCTTCTAACGAATTCATATGTTATTTAGAAGTTTGAGGAGGTCCTGATAGGGAGGTAAGATTTCAGGGTCATTCCACGGCAGACCACGGCGAACAAATCGGAGGAATCGACGTTGAATACCCTCGATTCGGGAAACATGAATCCGGTGAAAGGGGGACCAAGCTTGACTGGCATACTCAAGCAGGAGGCGAACAAAGGTAATATAGAGAGATCTGGTTACATACGGGTTGTAAAATTCCTTGGACCACCGTTTAATAAAGCCAAGTGATGAGTTGGCTTTGAGAATCATCTTGTCGATTTGCGAACGGAAATTAAGCTCGCAGTCGAATAATATGCCAAGGTCTTAAAAAGACTGAACCAGGAGAATTCGTTGACCATGGAGAAATTAAAGCCGGAGTACGTGAGAAGGTTAAAGATTGACATTTGACTATATTAAGTTCTAGGCAGTTTTTGAGGCCTAGATTGAAAACCGATCAAGGTCTTCTTGAAGAAGAGGGGAGAGGAAATAGTTTTAAAAAAATTTGTGCCGTCAGCGTAAAGGGAGAGGGAGGAGTGTTTAATGACCCTCTCAACATCGGTGCTAGTAAGAATGAAGAGAAGAGGGCCAAGATGACTGCCTTGTGGAACTCCAGATGAGGCCAGGAATGAAACAGAAAGGGCGAATCTAAACCAAACACTATAATATCGGTTTACCAAGTAAGAAGAAATCAATTTTGATAAGAGAGGCTCAAAGCTGAGAGCAGACAATTTGAAGAGATCAATTGGTGAGATATCTTATCAAACGCATTAGTGAAACCAGTTGCGATAACATCGATTTCTTTGTCATTTTCTAAGGCTAGGAGAGCAAAAGACACGAATTCAACTAGATTTGTGGTAGTTGATCTACATATATTTTAGAAAACCATGTTGTCGGGGTGAAATAAAAGGCTTGCATTTGAAGCTTAAGGCTTCGTATAAAATGCTTTCAAAGAGTTTGGGTATATGAGAGAGTTTAGCAATAAGACGATAATTGGTAACTTCATGCTTTGATCCCTTTTTGTGTATCGGGTTTATAAAAGAGGTCTTCCAAATCTGGGGAAATTCCCCCTGTGTAAGGGATAGACAAAAATGGTAAGAAAGGAGTAGAGACCGTTTGGAAGAGCATTTTTTAAGAAACACGGCGGAGAGTCCGTCTGGGCCAGTTACAAATTCTTCTTTAAGATTTAGTAACTTTTCTTCAATAACTGCAGGATCGAAATTTTGAGTGAGAAAGGGACCAATGGAGAAATTTGGTAAATCATTGAAGTAAGAGGGATCTGGTACGAAGGAGTTGTTGGCAAATGATTGTTTGCAAAATGTAGCAAAAAAGTTGGCGATGGTAGGAGGATCACTTGAGCATTTGGTTTCGAAAGCAAGGGAGGAAGGATAACCATCAGTCTTAGTTTTGCAATTGACAAATTGAAAAACGGACTTGGGGTCGTTTATGAGAATGGTTTGCGCTCTATTCAGGTAGCGTTGATATAGAGAGTTATAGAGTTCAATGAAATGAAGATATATATATACCTAAATAATTTGAATATTCTGAAAAAGAGTGGGTGCCAAGGAATACCGCCCATAAATTGTTTCTTTTGTTTCGTAGAGAGCGAATTCTACGATTATACCAAGTAGGGGATGTAGAAGAAGTTTTATGGTGGGAATAAGCCACATAAAGGGAGATGGATTTGAATATTTCTCTGTAAAAAATGGAGAGGGCAGCAACCAGAGATAGATTACTAAACTCGAAAGAAGCCCTGCTTACATAGGTATTGATTTTACGGAAATTAGTTTTGTGAAAATTGTAAGGAAATAGAACTGCGGGGAGAGGTGACTGTATGGAGACCCAATGCACACTAATGTTCTGGCCCGGAGAGTCTTCGAATCTTAGCCGGAGGGACAACGCAGTAGAGGAACACCTCCGCTTAGATTGCGCGCACACGTAAAAAAGGACCTTAACCGACTTGGAGTGCGCAACTGGAGGGAGTTAGCTAAGGGCCGGTCTAACTGAATAGGCTTGTTGAGGCCCATGTTCGCCCGGACTATAGCCGCACCTAAGTAAGTAAGTAAGCGTCTTAAAGCGGTCAGTTATTTGACACAGCGGAAAAGGGAATCCGGGTCAAAAGAAATATTCTTGTTAGAGGTCTCGGATTTCCGAGGGTGATCAATAAGATGTTTTAAGAAAAAAATTATACATCCCAAGAACTAGAAAACATATTACAGAACTTCGAAGATCAAGGGTGGAAATGCAGATTTAAACGGACGCTTCAGGGAATCGAACTGCGAATACGAAAAGTGCCATGGAAGAAATTTTCGGAATAAGAAACTCAACAATACATATTAAACTCATGCATAGAATAGTTTGGTGCAGTCAGACCAAATCACATGGAGGACATTGTCCTATAATTAGAAACTTGGGTTTATGTGGCTCACGATTTTATGCAATAAAATGTATCGATATCGGATACAATGAAAATTTGTGCATCAGTCGGCACGCACAGTCAACATTTCAAACGACTTGTGGGTAGTCATCTAGAAGAGGACACAATAATAACCATCTGGGGCGATATTGCTGTATGAAAGTTGAATCTTTGCTTCCAAAATTGTGAACGCACATGGAACCAAATATGTTGTGAATCGTGCTCTAAAAGTTATCACGAACATCTTAATTTCCCCTTGAGGCAACGCATAAACGCTCATAGGGGAATTTCTTTGCGATATCATAGTCGTCCTCACACCAAGCGTCGTTGCCAACAACGATGTGCTTGATGGATGAAAGAGATTCAAGCTGGGACCTTGCTTTGCAAGTTCATCCACGATCTCATTCGCATTTTGACCTGGCACTCACAGAAGACTTAGAACTCTTAACATTCTTACTGCGTTTAAAAAAAACTTACGACCTTGAACAATTTGGAAATGCCATAAAGTGGTCTGGTTCAAAGCGCAGCTTGTCTATCACTTCAGAAGCTAACACAGTGTGTTCAACAAAAACGTGCGTCTAAAAAGCTACGAAAAACGCCAGAATTTTATTAAATTATATTTTTTTTTATTAAACTATATACGAGTATTATATCAAAAATTTCGCAATTATATTAGTAGGGAATCTAGCCACCATTATTATTTATCATTGCTGTCATCGTCTTGTGCAAATTTCACTTAACTTTTGCGCATATTTTAAACTTACACCTCTCCAAATTTGCTTCAAGACCCGCGTAAGTTGTTTTGTCGTGGCAATTTTTTAACCTTAAGCCACAGCTTTATTAAAGACCACGCATTTTCTATTGGATTCGCACCAGGACTTTGGGACGGCCAATCTAACGTCTCTATACCGTTTTCCTCTTTCCAACGCATGCAATGGCGACTCCGATGTTTTGGATCTTGCAAAATCCAGTTGTAATTGTTTGGTCCATACCGAGATTCGGCAGATTTTAGCAAAGCCTTCTGGTATAATTTTACCATGAATTGTGCGGTATGAATCCATAAACGTGAACTTTTGTTGAATGTTTTACGATGCGTTCCAGAAACTTTTCATCTTATTTTGTCCAGGCTTTCTTCCAATAATCATAAACAAAAAAAGTTGACTCATCTCTAAATATGATGTTGGTCCAATCCCGGTCTAAATTCTGCGTTGCCCAAATTAGCTTCTTTTCAATATGTTTTTGAGTCAGTACTGGTTTAGGTTTGGTACTCCTGTTTTTGATGCCGGATTCTGACAAACTCGGATTGGGTTGATGGACACTTTAATATTTATCCTAGACATTTTCTTTTGCGTTCCTCAGACTAGTTGTGGGATTTCCCGAAATCATGTCCTTACTGGATGTGCCCGCTTTGATCCCTCTACCTGACCCATCATCGACATTACCGCATTCTTTATACCTCTTTATCCACTTTCTCACAAATGCTTCTGTTGTTTTTAAATCTTTTCCTTCTGACTTACTACTCATTTGCGGCCCTTTTGGGTTAGTTACGTACTAATTTTGTAAAGATTATTATATCGCCGAAGTATGTAAATATACTGAGGAAATGCCAAAGAATGCGCGATCGGCAATTAATTGATTAATTTAGCTACAAACATGTGTGTTTGAGTAAAGTAAAGGATTTAATTTAATGCACGATTTTTTGGAACACGCTGTACCTCATCACCTGTTCGTAACAATATTATTCTTTGCAATTAACATTTGCGTACGCGTTCGTTTAAGAAACTTAGAAGAAGATACCAGTAATAGGTTCAGAAGAAGACTTCCATTGTAGGGAACCTGCAGCCTGATGCGAGTCTAAACCGAACATTGACAGGAAAATCTCCCCGTGATGTTGTCATCTCTCTAACAGTAAAGTAAAGGCCTTGACTGTTATGTCTATCACATTAAGGTGCTTAGCAAAAGTCTACAGGACTTCCTGCCAAAGGAAGTAAAAAGCCGGTGACATCTTAAGATGCTTTCCTATAACCTGAAGAGTCGTGCATTGGCCTGGTTCTGCATCGAATTACCTTAGAGGTGGTGAGGGTATTGAGTAAGACCTTAAGCACACAATAGCATTAGACGCAGAACAGTTGGCCTCCTTGACCTGTTTTTCACAATGCAGTTCATTGCCATATGTACGTCCCCGCGTGAGATATACAAAAAAGTCTTAGGATGCCAGCGCCACATCTTTCATCGGCTTTGAAGCTTTCGGCGAAGTTATTTTATTGGCTCGGATTCTGGCCGACGCTAGTCTGTGTACAGGATCAGTTTTCGACAAAAATATCGATAAACGGTGAATATATTTTTTCTAATCGCACTAGCCCCCAAATCTATTTCTTGAACGTGTGCTGATCTACTGAAAAGATGTTGATTTGTTTGCATGCCTTTGTGTTCCGTAAGTTCGTAGTAACACAGGCATGCTTCCAGTGGGTTAGTTTTATTCTTACTGAGCAAGGGCACAGAGACAGTTCCGAATGTTGTTGCCGATAGTACGATCTTCCCATTGACCGTATTACTCCCAGGAGCAAAATTTTTTAATTAAAAACACGCCTTCGTTTTACATATCAATATATTCAGAATTTGTTTATTCACTTTCAATAAATAATGTTAACATTACGGTATGTCAGGTATCTATATTCACATACGTATATTCACATTTATTTTTCCATCTCATTCTCAACGTCTAAATGCAGTTTAAAGTGGAACTTGTGATAATACCGAGCAAAGAAATATATGTCAGTCTCTAGATTATGTGTGATCCAACAGAAGAAAAAGAAAGAAAACAAAAGAAAACTACCGTTAATCACATTTAAAATTAATCAAACACAAATGCAAATTAAATTCGTAAATCTACTCTTCGTCAGTGACCGACTTTAAATCACGCCCTAGCCCTTGTAGCTTGGTATCCAAACCAGTATTGCCTAATAACGTTTCGACTTTGACGTTGTTTAGGCAGTTCTCCTGCTCCAGTTTCATGTTGATTTTCTCAAAATCTATATCCGAAGCACTACGCTTCTCACGTGATGCTTTCAATGTTGTCATCAAGTCTTTGTGGTCTTTGTTTACCTCCAAGATGTCTCTTCGTATGGCTTCGATGTTTTCCTTTTCCATTTCATTCTCGATTGCGGAATTTTTTTTAACAGCAGCTTCTGTTGATTTTGATTGTGGAAGAGCTGGTGGAGAGCCATTTTGAGGGACAATATGTCGTTCTACTTCATCCACTGGGAGTTTACTTTTCGGCGCTTCCGTGATTTTGATTTCTGTTTTCTTTGTAGAGTCAGAAATAGGAATGACTTCAGCAATAGGCGGCTTTTGATGGTTTCCTTCTGCGGCGATTTGTTTTGCTGGTTTGGAGGGCTCTTGCTTTGGTTTTATTTCGCTCAACATTTGACTCTGTGAAGCGTTGATCAACAGGGGTAAAGGCAGTGGGAGCCGTAAGTCCGACGGGTTGACGGCATCATAAATCTTTTTAGCGATTTCGCCAGTTTTGTACGAAAGTGGTTCATAGACAGGCTCCTTAGCTTTTTCCTTTGTCGCATTCGTTTTGCGGTTCTCTGTAAGTAGGCCAAGAATCGAAGCTTTCGGAACTTCAATCGGTTGATCTACGTTCGCAATGCCCTGACCTTCAATCTGGCTATCTTTATGAACTTCGCGTTCTATTTGCTCCACTTTTTCGACAACTTGGCCGAACTTCTTTACAACTAAGTCTTGAGTTTCCTTATTCTGCTTTGCTAGTTCTTCCTTCAACTCGTCCACCTTACGCTCCAGGAGCTCTTTGGTCTTCTTCAATTCGTTCTCAGCTTTGGTGAGTTGTTCCTGCTTGTCTGCTTCCTTTTGCTGCTGTTCTTCAGCAGCTATCTCTTCATCCTTCTTGATAGCCTCTTTGTCGATGCTATTTGGGTTTGGACTAGGTTTTAGTGGTGGTACCTCACTTGCAAGTGGGACTACTTCTACCACGGGGGTTGGTCCGATTGCCGCTTTCTCTGGTGGATTGACTTCGGGGGACTTTTCGGCCTCCTGTTCGACCTCATCAACTGGCAGAGGTGGACTAGTTTTTGCTTTCTCTTCGACCTTTTCCACACGTACTGGAGCTTGAATGTTTTGCTCTACTGAAAGTGGATCAGAGATTTTCTCCGAGATCTTCAAATCACTAGACAGCGATAGATTCCGAAGAGGAATTTCCTTCACCACCTCCTTGGGTTTGTCAAAATTATTGTCGAACAACGGCAGCGGTGTTGTTGGTCGGGTAACACTCTCCAAGCTGATCTGCGGCGCTCCGAAACGCTTCTCATCGATTGCACTCAGATTGGCATATGTGCCAAGTATCATCAAACAGCAACCTCCAACTATAATAGCTTGTCCAAGAGTCCTCTCCGTAGAATCCTTTTTCGATATCTTTCGAAAGCATGCCGCAGGGAATATGACGCAAATAGCAACGCCAATCGTTGATCCAACAAGTCCTATCACTAGTTCTATTGATGGAATCAACAAAGCAATACATAGAGAGCCAATCACTATGATGGCAGTGATAGACTTAAAGCGGGCCTCAGGTATGTAACCAGTGGTATCGGCATGGCCCTGAAAGTGCAGACAAATTGGAGGACGATTTTTATTTGAATATGCTTCTGTTCGAAGGCGAAACGCACCCTTCTGTAGAGCAGCGAGTAGATACTCGCTCGGCATGGGAATATCACCAGTGGAAAACTAAATGCAACGGACAGTACGAAACCGATTTTAATCACATCGCTGCCGAATGTCGGTGCAAAGTTGACGAGAATGTTGCCTGTGGAAAAAAATTCGTTATTCACCTTTGAAAATGCAGCCGAGTTACATACCAGAAAACGTGTGCGTGCAAAAGGCGACGTATCCAAAGAACCCAACTGCAATATAGACCACAGTGCACATCCAGGTTGCGTTCTTAACGATAGTATTCAGCTTTTCCAGACTCTGATTATTTACACTTTCCAGAACCTCAAACAGTTGCCTGAAGCAAGAGAAAGTCATAAGGGGATTCGGTTACAAGATACCCTACCAACATCTGACAAGACAACGCCATACTGAAGATTGGTAAGCACTGCAACACGCCCGATGGCTCCCAGTAGGCAATTTCTCCCTGCCAATCATTGGCCAAAATGTGTGCTTGAGATTCGATGATGATCTTCACCACTAAACAAACATAGAAACCGACAGAAGCAGTACAAACCGCAGACAAACTGTCAACATTTTTCAGCATCCCCAGCGGGAGAATACAGAAAATCGTCACAATGATCATCACCCAAATGCGCAAACTATTCGTACCATCCACATTGAATATTTTCGTCACAATCTGTGGTCCAACATCACCAACCACAACGAAATATGTAATGCACGATCCAATGAGGTATCCAATGATACAGAGCTCCACCAACAACTTTCCAAATGAACCAAACGCATGGAAACCTGCAAGAGTATATCATGAATCATCTTGGAAAGTTAGGTATCGCCCAGAAGCAACTTTACCCAAGAACTCAAAGCTCTTTCGCCGAGTTAAAAGCGACGACTTGATAAGATAGTGGCACGAAACCCTCGTTATGAAGTTGTTAAGTATCAACAACAAGATCGACAAGATTATCCCACACTACAAGAGATCGAAAACTCGAAATTACCCTTCAAATTCTAGAGAACTACTCACCTTTTGAAAACAGAAGGGCATAGCCAGAATCCCAACGCCGATAATACTGTTCGCCAGCGTCATAACATGACCTGAATTTGATATCATCGTCATCCAATAGCAATCACTTTCGACGCGTTAAAATTACTAAACCAAAAGCTAAACTCTCTCTAAAAATAGAAAAATAGTGTGAGATTTATGATAATTACTTCAATGAAGATCATTCGTGAATTTATGAATCACCTTGAGCGAAGCAGCCACCAAAACGAACAACCAAACACCGCTAACCGAATAGATAACAACAAAAGAATTTGCTCAGCCAAATTCAGCCAGCATGAAATTTCTCATCGCTTATACGAATTTCGTGCCACTGCACTGATTGAGAACTAATTATCCGTGTTTTTTTTAAGTTTCGAGATAACAAAAATTCTTTATTTATACTCTGATTTGTTTTGTAAAACGTCAGCAAAATCCGTAGGGTAGGAAGAAAACATAAAAACAATCGGTAGGTACATGCATTTCGAACACTGCTGTGTCGTGACAGTTGATTTGTGTCAGCGAGCTGAGTAACGTAAATAATAATACGGATGAGGAAGCGAACCGATTGGATAGTTTCCGGTTTTGTGACATTGCCAGGGTGGAATCGAAAATAAATATTGTCTTAAAGTTCTTTAACTATTTCCTTTGTTTAAAATGGTTGGATTCTCAGGCTGCTTCTACACTGAATAGAACAAAAACGAGTTAACCAAATTAAATACGCGTGTCGCCATTGAATAACATGAAACGGCTTTGTTCTATTGTTTATGCCAAACATTACACGTGTGCTAATGGAGCAAAGTACATTGCAATAAGCAGTAAATCATTTTAAGCAAAAAAATCAAGTAAAGCAAAAACACGAGAACACAGTTAAATGTGTTCTCTTTTAGTGTGGCTGCTGCCTAAAGCATCGAAGCCAATTCATGTGATAGAGTCTTTAATAGGCAAGATAGTTTATTCACTTAAATTCTTCTGTTCGTATCGCGTTGGAACTTAATGCAAAGAGAAGTCTCTAAACTATTGTATTAGTACATTTGTTGTTTCTTGCTAGAGGTTATTTTTGGAGTCCGTCTTGCATGTGGTCGGGTAGCTACTAAGCAATCAAATGTAGGATTGATCCAACAGCGTAACAATCATGGTTCTGATGAAGCGCTTACTTCATGGTAGCCCATGGGAACTACGAGTGCGAGTGCCCAGCTTGAACGCTACACCAGCAATCTATACTACTGAAACGGACACAACGCCTCGGATAAAGACTGGTCAAACTTAGTGAAACATAGATAGATCCCCGCCCACATCTCTCAGATCACTCTGATCTGAAGCTACCTGGCTGCAAACTAGTGGGATTATTCTTCTCTCTATTTATTCTTCTAGCTTACCAAACTCTACCACAATGTAGTCCCTGTTCCAATCCGGAATTCAATTTCATGTGGCTAAAATTCCATCTCCGTAAGCAAATTATCCACTACTGCTTCATTTACAGAAGCCCCAAACTGGACAACAATTCGACTTTTAACGAATCCGATGCGCTGTCTGACTCCATCCAAAGGATTGTATCCCTGTATCCTCGTGCTGAATTCGTTATTACGAATCAAATTCTGGGTGCCATCGACATTCTGGACAGACAACACCCGAAGGACGGTATGTTGAGATGTTTGCTGCGGAAAACAACTTAACGCAGCTTGTAAATGAGCCCTCGCGAATACCAGACATTGATAGTCATACCGCCAACACCCTGGACTTGTTTTTATCTTCTCACCCGGATAAGTACTCCGTTGATGTGCTCTCCCCTATAGGTTCGTTCGACCATTGTGTCATATTAGCTAATTTCTCGTACAGCCACCACACAGTTAGAGAAAAGATTCCTAAAAGAATCGTATGGCAATACGAAAAAGCCAATTGCAACGGACTCAACAACTTCTTTAGGAATTTTAACTGGTCGTTCTGTTTCCTCGATAACGACGTGGATGCCGCTGCTGACATAATCACAGAAACTGTTTTCTTTGGAATGAGATGTTTTATCCCTCATCGGATGAAGAGTATCAAACCAAAAGAAAAAGCATGGCACTACTCCAGCTGTAAAGAGGCTGTCAGGATTAGAGAAATGTGTTTTCGGTCCTACAAGCCTAAGCTGACAGAGGAAAACCGAAAGAAGTTTAAACGAGCCAGGAATGACTGCAACGTCTTTCTTAAACGTGTAAAATTAAAATACGACCAAAAACTGTGGCAAACAATACTACAATTTCCCAAAGGTAGTAAACATTTTTGGTCGTTCGTCAAAAATATTAGAAATTCTGCCTCATCCTCCATCCCATCGCTCATTTACAATGACATTCCAGCTGTCAGCTCTTTGGACAAGGCCAATTTGCTTGCTGCACACTTTGCGGCCAGCTTAACACTCCCAGGTTGTGTTTTATCTCCGCCTACACTTGAGTGCGTCGAATCTTCAATGGGACGAATCCACTTTCGCACTCGTGTAGTAGCAAGAGTTCTTAAAGATCTTATCATTCACAAATTCGCCATTCTAGATGGTATATCTCCTCTTCTTCTGAAGAGGTGTTCTTCCTCGTTGGCAAAACCACTGTGTAAGCTTTTTCAACAATCCTACTCTTTAGGACTCTTTCCGAGCAGATGGAAAAGAGCATTTGTCCAGCCCATTCCTAAGAAAGGCGAATCTTCCTCTCTCTCTTCCTACAGACCCATTGCACTTACATCCCTTGTTTCCAAGGTCATAGAAACACTGATAAATCGTCAGCTCATGAAATATCTCGAAACACGAAAACTTCTCAATGACCGGCAATATGGTTTTCGTAGCAACAGGTCCACTGGTGATTTGATGGCATGTCTCACCGAAAAGTGGAACCAAAGCGTACATCAATCTGGCGAAAGCAAGATAGCTGCACTTGATATTTATTTCTAAGGCATTTGACAGAGTTTGGCATCAGGCTCTTTTGTCGAAAGCGTTTGCTTTTGGAATCGATGACTCTCTTTTGAAATGGATTAGAAATTACCTTTCGGAACGTTCAATTCAAGCTGTCTTGGATGGTTTCACGTCTGATATTCACCAAATAAATGTTGGTGTGCCCAGGGTTCCGTTCTGTCTCCGACACTCTTTTTAATTTTTATCAAGCATCTCTTATCTGTCACTTCTAATCCATTATATCCCTTTGCTGATGACAGTACTCTCTGCTTTTTATATTCGTTCCCGGACTCACGTCCCTGCTCTTCGGCTGTAGAACGGGAACGACATGTTAAACTCATTAAATTCCGATATTAACAGCATAACCAATTGGGGAACTATCAATAGAGTGGAATTTAATTCTTCCAAAACACAATGCTGTCTACTGTCGTTAAAGCGAAATTTAAACACTCAACCATTATTCAAGAATGGCACTTGCATCGTCGAAACCGAAAAACTTTCCATACCCAGTATGTGTGTCAACGACAACTTACGTTGGAATGACCACATATTCGATGTCGCCAAAAATGCTGCGAAATGTCTAGGTTTCCTCAAGCGATGTAAGAAATATTTCACCCGCTCTGATCTGGCCGCAATATATAAGGCGTTTATCCGCCCAAAACTGGATTACAATGCCCACATCTGGTCAGGTGCTCCTAAAACATCTCTGCACCTGCTAGATAGGATTCAAAACCGTGCGGTAAAACTCATAGGTGATACTAATATCAGTCAATCACTTGAAACCCTCGCTATTTCCACCACCAGTGCTCCATTGAAATTGCCAGTAGCATTGCGCCCATTCAAACTTTCAACCGTAACACCCGTCTCGCTATGAATGCTCATCAGTATACCCTTAAGAGCATTTCCGGATGTACTCTAAAATATCGTGATTCGTTCCTAAGCCGTACAACTCGCTAATGAAATGCCCTGCTTTTCCTGGTAGTTATATGTTACAAACATTTAAAAACAATGTACATAGGTACCTGCCCTTTCTTCTTCCCTAAATTTCCTTCGCCCGCGCTGTGTACAAACATTTTAAGGGTACACACGCCCCTTGAGAGCGCGCTCAGTATAGAAAAAAAGAAAAGGGAACGGAACAACTAGTCGAAGTCATATACCGCTATAAAGCAATTTTTAAAGCCATCTAAAGAGCGCGATGTCAAGTATCGTATTGCTCCAGATAGCAGAAAAGTTTATCTGAACATTGGTAAGGAAGCAGACTTAGTCAAAAAAAAATTGCACTTTCGACACATGGTCGAAGGTCCAATGACAATTCACATTAAGACTACATAAATCTCTCCCAAAATCAGTATTCGGTCGCTTGGAAAAAGACTCCGCGCAGTATATTTGTTCCATTTGTGGTGAAAAATTTTAGAGGAAACCTACTCAACAAATTGCGTTTCGGACGCATTACGTAGAGCAGACAGACAGTTACCGCACTTGTGATTAATACGTGTGGTATTCTTTCTCCGTAGCTACAACAGTGCATGGTGACTGACTATCGATGCTCTACCATAAACAGATGAACTATATAGTTACTAGAGTCTGTCTGCGCAAATGCACAGATAGCCGTAAGGGCAGTCTATAATTCACACATTGGAAATGAGATTTTTGTTGGGCTGTGTAAAGTCGAAGTTGGTCTTGGACAAGAAAGAATATATGTAATTGGATTGACAAAAGGCTACATGACGCTTACTAATGAATCCACGTCAAAAATTTCAAAAGCGCAATCGGCTTTCTGTTCTACATGGCAATGATATGTTTTCTAATTCAATTGGAACATGTATGTACATATCTCGAATCCAAGTGTTTGCTCTTTGATAGTGTTAGAAGAGTTTACCTAAATTTCCTGGTGATCGCTTTGCTCTATTGCAAAATAATAAAACTAACAAAGTATGCCTTGATATAAACATTATGAGTCACTAGTTTTCGGCCCTTTTCGACAAAATGAACACGTCAAAAGTAAGTAATTCTTTTTGTAAAAGATATATCCTTAGCTTTAATTATTTTTATTTCAACGTTTCTAAAAAAACTAGCGCAATAGCCTTCTCCATCAACTACCCTCATCTTCCGTAAGTTCTGGCTTAAATCTTTGGCAATTATTTAAAAAAAAAGATTTTTCAGTCCTCTTTTCAATCCACTTCCATTGAACTGTATCCCCGTATGCGTGGCACCGAATTCTACAGACAGCCGCCTATTCCAGAAGAATATCAGAGTAGAGACTTTGAGCACCCCAAAAATCTCAACTTTACTCAAGAGAAATCTCTTTCAACCATCAGCGAGAATAGACACCTAAAGGTAGTCCCTCCTAAAAATTCCGACATGCGGGTCAATCGAAATAGTTACTTTTCATAAATAATTTAAATCATAATCCAATAGATATGCACATGTTTTTTTGAACGTTATTTTATTTTTAAATTAAATAAGAGTATCAAAAGAAAAATAAACTAAAAAAAAAAGAAAAAAAAAAGAACTGTTTCCATCAATACGATTACTAACGATGCACTTTAAGTATTCGAAGCAGAAATTAAATTGCACAGAGCATACTAACACTTGAGTACTCTAACTAACACTTGAGCTTAGTGATTTGATTATTATTATTACTTTTTTTCACAAAACGAAAAGAAAAAGATACATACGCCTCGAATTGATTGTGATCCACAAAACAGCTACTAACTACAATAGAAGAATTCTACAATAACAAACAATTGATAACAAGTATTAACACTAAGGTGATGTCTCCAGATACATGTATCCATTGGGTGTTTCTCTATTAACATTATTACTTTTATTATTATTTTTATAAAAAGATAAATTGAGTTCGAGTATTCCAGAGGTTTGCAAGCCATCTCCTTTTTTCTCACGTGGCAGTTGAAATTTGTTATTCGATATTTCAATCCGGGGCTTACAATAAATCACCTCCTATCTGGTGGAGATCATATAGAACCTTCAATTAAAAAAGAAATTCGTTATTAACAAGTTTTTAAATAAGAATTGTAGTTTTTAAAAAAAAACTTACCTCCAAAATAGAAGCAATGCTCCACGCTTGCGTCCTACATGAATCACGGCAGAAGGATCCTCTTTCGTTGGTTAATTCTGGCAATCCACGCCAATGAGAAGTTTGGATTTCCTTTAAATGAGCTTGGAGGACTTCCCTGCAAAGATTCAATTAAAATACGATAATTTAACTTTCTTAAGACATTTTAAAAAATTGATGACTATACATCAAGTGTGGTTGTTTTATTTGTTAACGTTACCCAGTGGTAACAGGAATCATGCTTGACTTGGTAAACTTATAAGACCAAGTGTTAAGGAGGAGAAAATTACAACACTCTTACGTGCTACCAAAAATGACTGAAACTCAGAAGGAGAACGTAATGTTGAGGAATTTGGTTGAATGAATAAACGGTGGCGTCAACATGGCAGATTTCTTATATGAGTTACTTCATCGTATTTGAAGTTAAGGTCAGTAAGGACTTTTCAGCACTAGTCAGGGTGCTGAAATAATGGAAGATTATTGTAGGCATTGATCGCCGACACCAGAATATCCGGCTTCTTTCATCCAAGGGATTTCCAAATATCCTGGCCCTTCAGTAGAGTTCACCACTGGACCAAGTATAAATTAAGTGTTGAAAAGCAACCAAAAGCCTCGAATAAGAATAGATCTACTGTTGGCGACCCACGCAAATAAAAAAAAGAACAAAACTAAGATGAGAAACTGCGATATCTTCTACGGTGACTGCCAAATTTGAATGCGGATTTTTTGTTCGAGAATGACTCAAGCAAGGTATCTTAAGTTTTCGCTTCAAGACAGTTGACGATAACTGACAAAGATTAATTGACTTTTGGGCGGAGAAAACTTTAGCAGCAGCGGTTTCTACATCTCAACATTCACAAAAGCGCATGGCTAATCCCTGATTAATGAAATGACCAACATTGTCTCCGTTGAGGGCGAGGTACGGATGGGGATGTCATAATCATCGGTAGTCAACCAAATGTCCATTCATCGCTCCAGAAGCCCTTTTGCAGACATTATCAACCGTCGAAGAAATGTCAACAGGCCAGCAGAAAATGCGTTTGTAATGTAATAGCTTTAATCCGGTCATCATTAACCCTTTACAGCGCTGGATTGAAGTTCTGCATCATACCATAAGAATACGCGTAGTCGCTCGAATAAACAAAAAAATTACCATTTTGCGCAGTGTTGCAGATCTACAGCAAAGCATTCTTACGAAGTAGTTGCAGTTATTTAAACTAGTTCGCGCCATTTTCCCTTTTTTTTGTCATTTGAAGTGAGGAACTTGTCAAAACCGGTGAGATTAATTGTTTGTATTTATTAGTGACAGTGAAATCATCGACCTGAAATTGCTTTGGGGTAACGGTAAGTTATTAATTTTCGCTTCTTTGATGTAGTTCAACTGTATTTTACTACATTAATAGAGATAGGCTACACTTTTGCTATGATGCAGTAATACATCATTGCGTTAAACGATTATTATTTATTACTTACAAAGCATTCTTACGAATTAGTTGTTTATTTTTTATACTAGTTGACGTTCTTTTTAATTATGTAGTCATTTAAAGTGAGAAATTGTCAAAATCGGTTTGTGTAGTCCGCACGAGTATACTTCGACTTGAAACTGCTGCAGAGTAACGGTAAGTTATTAGTATTCACGTTATTGGTGTAGTTTACCTTTGTGCTAAACGATTATAATTCATTATTTTGTATCTAATATGTACGTATCTTTTTATCTTTCAGCCTCATTATGAGTTCGAGGCTTCTACGTTTAGGTTCCAGGCGTACGGCTTTGACGGCTAAGGAAATGGAAAAGATTCTGAGCTATTGGGAAGACAATGATGATGGCTTAGACTACTCAGATGACGATGATGTAACAGATCCATCATACGTATTGGAACGGAATGACCAGAATTTACGTGAAGACTCGGATGAGGAACCAGAAGTACCAGACCCAAACGATCAAAACCAAAATATCTTGCCACCGAACTTGGAGAACAATACCAGCACTACGATTCATTTATGTGAGAAACACCCTGCTATTCCAGAACCCAGCACCAGTTCAGCCACCACTTCAAAAAGCACATGTGTTCCTAAGGCTATATGGAAAACTAAAAACCTAGAGCTTAGCGAAGACCAGATGAAGTTCCGGGGATCTTCCACCTTACCTAATGAAATATTGGAGCTGCAGACACGTTATCACATATTTTCATATTTATTTACTGGCGACATTTTTGATCTAATAAGAGATGAAAAAAATCTGTACAGCGTGCAAAAAGATGCAAGTAAACCCATTAATGTTACAAGCCAGGAAATACGACAGTTTGTTGGAATTACGAGTATTTACTTCATGTCCATAATTCGTATGCCTAATGTGCGAATGTACTGGTCAGAAAAATATGGTTATGCCCACATACACGAGACTATGACGCTAAAACGTTTCGAGCTTCTGAGACAGACATTACATTTCAATGATAACTCCAAAATGATACCATATGGTCAGCCAAATTGTGATCGGTTGTATAAAATCAGACCTATGATTGAAAAACTGAACCAGAGTTTTGCTAGAGTGCCCTTTGAAAGACATTTATCTGTTGATGAACAAACGTGTTCCACTAAGGCCCGAAGTGCTCTAAAGCAATATTTACCAGATAAACCCCACAAGTGGGGCTTCAAGGTATTTGTGATTTGTGACGTAAGTGGTTATGGTTATAAGTTCGAAGTCTACAGTGGCCAGGAGAATATATGCGCAAATGGCGAGCTTCAGTTAGGTGCGTCATCTAATGTAGTAGTTCGTCTTGCTAGAGATATTCCTGATAATCAAAACTACCGTCTGTTTTTTGACAATTACTATATATCCTTACCACTGATTGAATTTTTGTCACGCCGTGGTATATTGGCTTTGGGAACAGTAAGAAGAAATCGCATTATTAATTGCAAACTTCCAGAAGAAAAGCAGCTGAAAAAACAGCCCAGAGGGACATCAGTTGAACAGGTTGCTAACTATAATGGAGTTGACATATCCGTAGTAGCCTGGAGAGATAACAAAATTGTGAATCTTGTATCTAGCTATGCTGGCAAGAAGCCTACTTCTGTATTAAGCAGATTTGAAAAGTCGCAAAAGAAGCACGTTACCGTAGAGCGGCCTTTCATTGTGGCAGAATACAATCGTCATATGGGGGGTGTGGACCTTATGGACTGCGTTATGGGCCACTATAAAATAAGACTACGCAGCAAACGTTGGTTCATACGACTATTCTATCATTTTCTAGATATGACAATGTGTAATGCGTGGCTGCTTTATAGAAAAATGAATGCTGATACCAACAACAAGGACCGAGTGTTATATTCTGCTGATTTTCGGCTAGAAATTGCTGAGATATTAGTGAAATTAAACAAAACGAAACGTCTCAAGCGTACTAGTGACGTAGAAGTACAGATCCAAAAACAAAAAGAAGAAAGGCCCATGTCAGTATGTTCCACCCAAAGAAGTAAGATTGGATCAGTTAGGTCATTGGCCTGTATGGACTGAAAAAAGGTTGAGATGCAAACTTCCAGGATGTAAAGGAACCGCCCAGACCGAATGTCGAAAATGCGGCGTAGCCTTATGTTTTAATAAGAATAATAACTGTTTTCAAGTTTTTCATACATCGTAACTTTTCATATGTTTTAACACCATGATGCACTTCTGCGTCATCATGTTTTTTTTTTCAAAAACAAATATTTTTTCTAACACAAATTTAGTTTTATTATTTTTCCTATTATTTATGTTCGATAAATGACCTGTTGCAATTAAAAAAAAAATAAAAAAAAATCTTGTGTCATAAAGGGTTAAGAGACATCAGCCATCAAGACAGGAATAAAAACAAGGCCAGGCGTAGGTAAACAGGAGACATACAAAGCGACGTTACAAACAAGGACAAGATCTGCTCGTGAGTTTTACAAAGAAAAGGAGAAGTGGGAAGCGATCCACTACAGGAACAAGGTTGGAAAGTTTTACGAACGGGAAAAGAAAACGTCAGAAGTTTAGAAAGCCGGAACCGAAGACGATCAAAGAAACCTAGCAGTGCTTATCATCCTTAAAATGACACTTTTGTTAATGTTTAAACTGCATCGATGACAGAGATACCTCTGTCGGCATAATTGCCGTCCACCCGATCTTAGCAAAGTTTAGCTAGCGATGTCTAGTCTTAAATCATATAAGATGCCAGTGATGAGTTGTTACGGCTTATGTACTAACCTGTTTGCAATATATCTAAACATGGAAAATCATTGTCGTTTGTCCGAAGGCGACCTTCTAAATTGTGCCGACTCAATACATGGGAATCAGTCGCCCGAAAATCGCATATAACTCCTAACTCACATCTTATGTTAACGTCTTAAACCCAACGTTAATAACAGGATCAATGCCATGCGAGTCAAACAGCGATCGGATTGGAATAACCAAAACGATAGATAGTGTCTTTATGGACCTTCACGCCGAGTATGGCAGCATTTATAGAGACGAGCTTTTCACAGCTATGCCCGCTTTGGCATCCCTGCAAGACTCGATCGACTATGCAGGACAACGATGGAGAGAGCATTCTGCTCTGCGGCATATGACTTTTTTTAAAATTATACTTGAAAGAACTAACTGTGCAGAATGACGATATTTATATTATGAGGAGAACCCAGCTCGGTGCCACAATTAAGTTTGTGAGTTCTAAAGAAGTCGACAAAACGTCACAGTAGGCAGATAAATCTTGGGGCAATAAGGGTGGACTATCAACGTCGTCTATGGACTTCATCAATATCATGATTAGCTGAATACCTGGTCGTTTTGGGCGGAAATATTCAATATGACTTTGGACGCTATCTGCAGTGAGAGTCGATGGAGACGCAGATTACGAATAAAATACGAATAAAATAATATTGTTTAGTGCTGAAAAACCAAGAGCTTTTCGAAGCTGGTCTTAGCATTGAGAAAGCCTACACAATAGCTATAGGTCCTATACAATAGCTTTCATCCTCAAATGCTCTTGGGCTGAAAGCACTAACATCAGTCGAGTTTCTACTTCATATTTATTTACAAGGAAACGACAAGAAAACTAGACAGTATAGGATCTAAATGTTGAATTAAAGTGTTTAAAATGGATTTGGGATTATAGGACTACTATCATTGGGATGAAGATGCCGTTACTCGCTTTATATATTATATTATTTTAAAACTCACCATGTTTCAGCGATAGTCTCAGGTAGATATCCACACTTCTTGGCGAAAATTAATCTCGCTCTCAGGTAATACCCAATTGGCCACACCCATTCGGGTCCTTGATGGTAGTTAGCTCCCTGTGCAACAGTTGCATCTGTCGAATCATTACTATTATCATAATTGCCACGGTAGTTCCAATCATCTGGATCAAGAGTCTTCAATCCAAGTGGTCCCAAAAGATGCTTGCGTACTAATTCAAGTGCTTGCCAAGCATTGTAGGGATCAAATAACTCTGGAGCTACAACCATAGAAATTGGGAAATTGCATCGCAATTGATAGTCAGTCCACTTTTGATGCGCTCCATAGGAATCTTTGTAAATTAGTTTTTTGTTAGCCAATGGAGCCTTTTCTTCTTTGGTGACGAAGAAGCATTTCTCGAAGTTTGCCTTAATACGATCAGCCCACTGACCATAGGTCCAAGTGGTTTTTTCACCTTTCAAAAATAAAAACACCAAATTAAAACTCATTCGATTGGTTTTGATTTAAATAATACTCACCATTTTTGCCGTGTCTTTCTACAGATTTAAATGGTATCAATGACTCTTTACTCAATTTTTCCATAAACCTCAGCACGGACATCTGAAGACCAATCAATTCTACAGCAGAACCATCACGTGGAGTAATTGGTCTGCCTCTATTATTCGCTTTGTCAGATGAACCCATTTTATCCATCCATGTGCCGCAATTGAAACCGTTTCCACCAAAGACAAATCCAGTTTCTGGGTGCACTCCAATCACATTGTTAAAGCCGCTGTCTTTCATATGAGCATCGATTTCATAACCAGCATGGCGTTCTCGGTACTCCAGGCCTTGGAAATGTACATTTAATGCTTCCTGCATGGTGTCATATAGGAACTGATCATGTTCACCAGCTGACAAGTGATGCGAGGAGTCTGTGGGGAAGAATCTTGATACCATGTCACGAAGAATTTCCTTGCCATTCGGAGCTTCGTGGACATATTGTTTAATGCTATGGAGCCACCACCAAACTGCATCGCGGCAATTGTACCTAGGACTGAAGCCTCCTGAGAGGAGATTAGGAATCAAACCATGACGTAAACATTGTGCAAATCCAATAATGATGTAACGGGCTTCATTGAAGCGTCCAGTTAGGAAGAGATTTCCGCGAAGGCCAATGAAAGTATCACGACCCCAGCAACGCATGTAACCAGTTGTGAAGTGAGGCAAACCGGCTGAAAGAGTGACACAATACTCTTCCGGCTTTGGTGGATTAATATTTGGACTGAGCGGTGGTAGATTTGCTGATTTACATATGGATAGGAACTGCAGCGTTGCCAAGGCTAGTGATTGAGCAAAGTTGCTTCCTTTATGAAGGAATCTGCAAAAAAACAAGAGAACATATGAAAAGAAAGTAATTTTGTAGATGGGAGCCGCTTACTCCGGCATTAAAGAATACGCATGTTCGACTAGAACGTCATATGCCCCAGTTACAATTGCATCAAAATAGCATGGAATCAGGTATCTTGGAATAGCTTTTAGTGGCTCAAACGAAAGTCGTAACCACTTGGCTAATTTCTTAGTTTCCCGGAAGTTTCTTAAGCGTTGTGAAATATAATCTGAAAAGAAACAGCATTAAAACTCATTTGCTCTGTAGTGAATAACGTGTACTAACCCATCATCCAATCGCCTTGTCTCAAATTTCCGCACAGTGGGTGGCCGAGATCATTCTTCGGAGCGATTTCAGTCAAAATAGATACAAAGCCTTGTAGACCGCAGTAGACAACTGGTCCATAATCAGGAATATCATAAGCTGCACTACCTTGTCCTAGATCTCGTTCTTCTGCATCGCAGGTGAATAGAGCTCTATTTAGATCAACCAAGTTCAGTTTTGCAACGATTTCCTTCAGTTCCTCGAGCACCGGACCTGATCCCTTATGTAGATCGGCAGCAATGCCTTGCAATTTTTCAAAGCTTGGACGAGTTTCTGGATTAAGGGAAACCCTTATAGCGACGACACATCCTGGCCGAAGATTCACAAACTCTAACTTTGTATTGCTCCCATCTATGACTGGTTGCTGTCGGAATATGTGCGATTCAGAAAGCGGAATGTGTTCGCGGATTTGCAATTGGAACTGAGTGTAACCATTGATGGATTGTTCGTCCATTTTAAAGGCTGCTGGGCGATCAAATGGTTTCGGGCTTTGATTCAATAATTCTGCCTCGAGAATAATCTCATCGAGGCAGCCTTCGAAGCATAGTGGACGGACAGCAGTCGGTCCGGCATATGGATCTGGATAACCAAAAGCTGTATGAGCAACAAGGATAATACTTTCGTGACTTTTTGGAGAATGACGGGTAACCGCTACAATGTTGGGATCCATTTGATCCACGTAGACTTGTGTGAAGCCCTCTTCTGCCATCTGACCGTGCAGGAGATTCAAAGCACGCTTGGCGGCAATGATGCCTGTTTTATCGTTGACGGCTTTTCCCCATTCTTGATATTGACGCTTCTCGTCTACAACGTGGATCTAGAAAAAAATTATCTTAATTTCAAGTTTGAACACTTCTATGTATGTATAAAAACTTACATGATGAGGTACCAGCTCATCGTAACCACGATTGCTTCCAGTGGCACAGCAAGCCATTGATACCAGCGCAGCAGATGGTAATAAATCGTAGATTGATCGCTTTTCCACTGGCGATGGATTATCATGAGTCAAATCAAGGAACAATGCATGAGCGATGCTTGGAGCCAAATGGCGTTTGGGAGATACAATAAAAGCTCCGACTGGTTCACCCCCATATCGATACACCAACCTCCCTTCTTCATGAGAATCCCATGCGGACTGAGCTTCTCTAATCAGCGATGTAATTCCCAGTCGATTGACAAACACATTATCTGTAGCATCCGAATTGGTAAACAGCTCAGCTACCACGTAAAGTTCCGGGTTGACCTTCCTTGCAGCATCCAACAGATACTCGGCCACATGCAATGGAGTTGAGTGACAATTGTCCAGACGCACACCATCGAAAATCTTCGCTGTAGTTTCTACATACTTCCGCATGTGGCTCCATAAATAAGGACTATCTTCCGGTTTTTGTCCATACCGGAGTTTTACGCTGTCACCCCAAGAGATCAGTTCTCTCTTTAAGTAAACATTTGCTCGACCAGGTTGCTCCTCAGCAAAGTCCTTCAATGGATCACTAGATCCCATAACCCAGCCATTGTGAGCCATCATGAGTTTGCCCTCCTCGCCGTACATACACTCTTCAATTTCAGGCACTGACTTGCCCTCCACTACGAGTTGAGTGAAGTATAACATAAACACGGGATACTTCTCAGAGATTTCCCGGACCTTGGGTCCACCTTCCTGAACACGTTCATATCGAATCCCAGCTAGACAGTTTTCCACAGCGTAATCCATGTAACCCCATACCTCACGCAATATATTCTCATTTGTCTCATTCAAGTAATGATTCAGTGATTCAGCGCATTTTCGTATGCGTGATTCTTCATCAAAGCAATCGGCATGGAAAACATTGAAAATTTCCAATGTCAGGTTCATATCGATGCTAGACTTGAAACGACGGTACTCGGGATCTTGGATTAAAACAACGTCTTTGTAACGATCTGAGTGGGAGAATTTCTGCGGCGGTGGTGGCCTTTTGCGTACTTCTTGGGTAAATTCATCGACAATCTTTGCAACATCACACTGGAATAACTCATGAATGTTGACTCTTGGAAGATAATTAGTTTTGAGCTGATGACGAAGGGCTTCTAAATGACACTCCAATTCGATGACTTTTGGAACTCCAGACATTTCAAGAAGACCTGCCTCGATATCTCGTCCAACTTGAGCTAGAAGAGCATCTAGTAGAAAAGCTGGTCTTAAGTAAGGGCAGGTATTGCAAGAATATGTTGCATCAGGATGTTCTCCAAGCCAGAGGGATTCATTTGCTGTATGATTTAAGACAATGTCACAGATTGATGCAATCTAAAAAAAAAAAGAGATATTAGTTAGGATCGCTTCAAAAATGATTCGGGTTAACTTACTCCCCATTCCTGACGACATTTCTTGATAATTTTGTCAACATCTTCAAAAGATACATGACCTTTAGAGCCAAATTTGGAATTAACCTTCAATTGATCTCTTAAAGAGTAGGCTGAATGAGATCCTCCGAGTTCTTGAATTGGGGTAAAGTGAATGACATTGTAGCCAGATTCTTTGGCGACCCTTAGTTTTGCTTCCCAAGTGCTAAGCTGACCCAAACACTTGGCTAACACAGTCTGACAACGAACCGAATTTAATGGGATGATTTTTTGTGCTCCTGGTGGTCCAACGTGAAGAATTGGCTCGACTTGAACATAAAGGGAGCCTAGAGGTTCCTTGCTTTTGATAAAAAAAAAGAAACCATGTTTAAAAAAATGCTTAATTAATAATAATAATAAAATAACGGATCAATAAAAGCAAGATCTGGTAAACGAAACAATGACAACGGCTTTGGGAAACTTAAAGTATTATGAGTGACCGAATAACTGAAAAGTTGATACCTTTGATCACTATAAAATGGATTTCAGTGCTTTCTATAAAGTGCAGTGGGATGGACTCGGCAAAAGATATGAACAATTGTGACGATTACTATAATGGTTGCCACAAAGAAAAGAAGGAGGAAAGAAGATGTTTTGAGGCCCCGGCATATTAGAAAAAGCCCTGTAACAATCCGAATCAAGTCAACATTATCGTAACCACATTAATGAGGGATAACGTTATGTGATATTGTTTATCTAGCTTCTCGACAAGATCTATGACTAACGTTACGATCATTTAAGGAGATTTTAACGCCAATGTAAGAATGAATGAACGGCTGCCAACGAAATATGTAACACTGATTGACTTTGTTGCGCGGCAAGGTTGCTGTTTTAGCAACTCAACATGCACAAAGAAACAAGGTGATTTCCAGCTATCTGCTTGGGATAAACAGAGGATGCAGATGTAACAAATTTCTGAGCCGTTGTGGCGCGACGCTGCAGTTAAGCTTGTCGACTACACAAGTAAAAAGTAATTTTGTTGGTATCACCATCTTTTCCGCGGGCAATGACAAATCTTCGCCCTGTGAAAGAGTCTTCTACTTTTTCGCCATTCGGAGTCGGTGAATAACATAGTAAGTAGGGGAGTCTAGGCCTTGATATACCCCGAACTGATATGCCAAAAGAGCCCCCGCCCAATTATCAAGGCTTCGCCCATTAATGACCCTGTCTAATAAAAAGCGGGGGGAGAGCAAAGCACTGGTCTTACCGTAACGGTTTTCAGATGACGCCACCGAAGGTTGCTACGATTTGACCAGTTACCGTCCGGACGGTAGAGGTCAGAGGTGTAGTTGGCGGTAGGACCACCGGTAGTACCTACCAGGACTTAAATTACGGTACCATGGAAGTCAGGAGCCCCTCGGATCTCAGTCCGGGCCTGACTTGTTGAGGTAGGCCCCCTTGTGGGAGCGTCATGGTGGCTGTGGTTTAAGCCCAAATCGCGGGACGGGTTCTCCTGTTCGTTTGACCCAATACAACGTTGCAAGAACACAAGTTCTGCTTTGGTATTACACTATTAATGTAGGTAAGCGATAGTAAGGCTTATCCTTGCTCTCATGGATGTAAGGGAAACAGCCCGTGAAATAAAGTCTTCCCGACAGGTCTTCACGTTAGTCCCATGACCCGCTGTTGCGTCAAAAATATATTTCTTTCGTCCACCCGGATCACTATCTGCATACAAAAATGTAGCCGAGGTACGGATGCAAATAGTCTAGATACCACAGCAATGGCAAAATACTACAGCGAAATTCTTAGACAGACGGCTGCAATGAAAAAAAAAAAAATAACTTTGCCGATCCTCAAAGATATTCAGATATGCTATGGCGGAATGATGTTAGAAGATGAAAAGAACATACTTAGGATTCGAAGCCCGAACAGAAGCCTAACGAGGCAATCAATAACAATCTTATAACAGTCTAAAAGCTAAGTCAAATATTTGAGTACTGAGATTTTTCAAGAACTTTTTGCTGGATGGTTAATGCCTGCAAAACATGTGCAGTAAAACTCGTGCAGAAAAATTAGAGAGGAATATTGAGGAAAATACAAGTAAACATACGTGTTCACTGCACCCCATGCATTGCTGCAATATATCGCAAATTGCTAATTAATATAATTTAGTACATTTTAAGTCATTTGATGTATTTTGAAAACGGCAGTTTGTTTTTACCGGAATTTTATATACATTTTTTCGAAAAACATTGATGAAAATGGAGGAACAAAAATAAAATGCGATGCGATGAAATGTCACATTTTACTGCACGTGGGTCTCATGTGCGTTACTGCACGCAGTAATCTGAGCAGTACTACTGCACATCTATTTCAGGCATAATGGTGAAGTTGTGACAACTTTCTACTGCCAGTCAGAGCAATTCTCTCAACAACGACGATGACAACCAATAACTACATCTACAGAGCAGTGCAGTTGAGAACCTAAAACGGAGTCTTCATCAACTTACAACGCAAGTCTCTTCCTAAAAACTTGAAACAATACCACAGTTCGTTTTAGTTTCAGAAAAGGATTAAGATAAGGTGATGCGATGTCATGTGCGTTTTTTAAACTAATTATCGAAAAACACGAACGTAGCACTCTATTACGAGTACTTTGTAAAAGCATAGTCCACTTTTAGTGCGGCACCTGTTGATTCGAATAAAGCGTTTATGCTGCGCACTTGACGCATTGGCAGATAGCGAACAAAATCACTGTTAACAGCTAGTGTTGAAGTAGTAAGGTAGTTTCTTTAATATACTTTAAGAATCAAAACCCTAATGATACCGACAAAGGTGACTTTAACTTTGTAATCAAAGATTCAAAGGAGAACTGATGACTGCCGAAGCTCCTATCCAGAACTCATGAATTCAAACTAAGTGGACGATGCAGGAGAAAAAGAAGATATCTAAGGTCCCGTGTTTTTTTTTTTTTTTTTTTTTTTTTATAATTTACGCGCGCCTAAGGGGTTATGAATACCCTTATACTATTGCTAGGGCGCGGGCGGAAAGATAGAAGGAGGAGAAAGGAAAGTTTGTGATGTAGTGATTTGAAACTCAGGTGTGTTTGGTTTCGATATTGACTCTCCAGGGGTGGGAGTCCGAATGGGACGGAGAGATTTTTCTTCTCTCGGAATGCGAGGTTGTGAATTTTAACGGTTGTTTTATGCTTGAAAACCCTACAACAGCCAAATCTACATGTCAGTGTTATGCCTTCATACGCAGATTTTTCTGACTGAGTTCCAATTACACAAATGAAAACTTGCTGTGGCTAGGATTCGAACCTTGACCTTCCGAGTGAGAGGCGATAACTAGTACCACTACACCACGGCCACCCCCTATGCAGTTTAAAGGGGATCTTGACAAACCCGGCATGCGAAAATGAACGCATTTAGATAAGGATTAAGCTGGTTGAAGAGGATATTTGATTTAGGCACTGGCCCACTATGGACCAGTATCATTCTTAGGAGTAAGGGCTAATGAGAAACCCTGAATACGCACGCTCAGTATGGAAGGAATTCGCCACTCATTGCTATGGGCAACCTTGGGATCAGATAGACAGTCAAATAGTCACGTGGTTAACGTGGGAACATACATGGATGTTTAAGTCCACGGTGCACCATTACACATGGGATTAGAGTGCGTTAATTATCACCCTGAATTTTAGATTGAGAAGGACCCCTATTTGTGGATCTTTAGATCTTCCTAGGGAGACCCCATTTAAGTGAGTATCAAAATGAAGTCATTTGTAGACTCTGAACTTTCTCTTTAGTGAAGCGTGAGGCCGATCTAAATCATCCACCAATCTAAGGGTCATGGCCCCCTGTATTTGCTATATTTTCGTATAATCCAACGATAATCGGAAGATCCTTAATGCATTTGGGTGTACGACGCAGCCACCAAGATGTTCGCACAAGGTGGCCAGCCTAAGCAATGGGCTGAAAAGTCCGTTTCTAAGAGAGGGCACCACTTGAATTAAATCCATACCATTTTCTGTTAGTACCAACCTTCAAAAGACACGTGTATGAATTTGACAGCTATCGGACGATTAGTTCTCGAGAGCGTTGTGAGTGAAGCAACTTTTGTATTTGTGAAAAAAATGGATTCAAAGCAATTTCGTGTGTTGATTTATCATTGATTTTTGATGGGAAAAAATGCAGCCGATGGCAGAAATGGCTTGATAAGTGTTACCCGGACTCTGCACAAGCCGAACGAATCATTCGCAAGTGGATTGAAAAATTTAAAAGTGGTCATACAAGCACCGAAGATGATGCACGCAGTGGACGTCCAAAAGAGGCTGTTTCAGATGAAAACATCAAAAAAGTCCACAAAATGATTACGAATGACCGTAAAGTGAAGCTGATCGAGATAGCTGAGGCGTTTTGGATATATCATACACGAATATTGGGACATGCGAAAGCTCTGTTCAAAGTGGGTGCCCCGTTTGGTCACATTCGACCTAAAACAACAACGTGTTGATGATTCAGATGATTCAGTTTAAAGCTGTTCAACCGCAATAAAGCCGAATTTTTGTGTCGGTAAGTGACAATGGATGAAACTTGGCTCCATCACTTCACACCAGAGTCAAGTCGGCAGTCAGCTGAGTGGCGAGCAGGCGACGAACCTCGTCCAAAACGACCAAAAACTCAACAGTCGGCTGGCAAGGTTATGGCATCCGTATTTTGGCAGCGACAATTAAATTGCGTTGTTGGAGCGTTTGAAGGACGAAATCGCAGAAAAACGGCCGCATTCGAAGAAAAAGAAAGTGCTGTTTCATCAAGACAATGCACCGATGAAAACGATGGGAAAATTGAATGAATTCGGCTATGAATTGCTTCCCCACCCACCGTATTCTCCAGATTTGGCCCCCAGCGACTATTTCCTGTTCGCAGACCTCAAAAGAATGCTCGCCGGAAAGAGATTTAAGACCGAATCGCCGAAACAGAGGCCTATTTTGAGGCTAAACCGAAATCGTACTACAAAACTGGTATCGAAAGATTGAAAAATCGTTTCAATCAGTGTATCGCCCTCGAAGGCAACTACGAGTATATTGATAAATAAAGTTGAATTTTGCAAAAATTTTGTGTTTTACTATAAAACGGCACTGACTTTCCAGCCCATGTGTTAATTGGGCTGGGGCCCTATGCGGCAGTCAAGACTCAAAATCTGCTTTTATCAGTCATTGTGTGATAATTGTATTGAGTATTATTCTATCATTATACAATATCCACGTGATCCTTAATTGAAAATCATGGGATAATCAGATTACAAAGCGGACAATTTTTTAAGCGATGTTCCTCAAGGCTGCATACCATGTTCTGTGCTTTATTTTTACTGGCCAGTTAAATGTATAAAGTGCGCCATTTTAATCCACCACTTATAGTGTGAGATGATAGACAAAAATTGGAATAAGGAAGAAAAATACTGCAAGACACCACAGGATGAAACTATTTCCGAGGCGATAATCTAAGATATAGTACACCTGTATGTACTCGTACCTAGTTGAAATCCGCTAAAAAATGCCGGTTAGAATTTAATGAAAAGTGCGAATCGAAATCACATCCCTTTTGTTTTTTTTTTAAATAAAATACAAATATCTGGAAAAGTACATAGATGACCTTATGACGTAACGATGTGGACCAGCTTAGACCTTCGTATTTCAACTTACCCATTTTTCTCTTGGAAGTAGAAATAAAACGTTCCAGAGATGTTCATATTAACTTCAGCGTACGCATCAATATCGACGACATGGACGTATTGATTTTTTGCTGAAGTTATTTGCTTTCCATATTTCGTATGCCAGTCAACGACACGATGGTTAGTACGAATAAATTCTTGTTTATCTGGAAAATTTTTAATCAAATTCGAACATAGTTTAAATTTAATTTTATTATATTACTTACCATCTCCGGGATAATTGGTGTAGAGAATAATCTGCTTACCCAGCAAGGCTGTACCTGGATTAAGTCTAAGCAATGTACCACGTTTTATCCGAAATAGGCTACTCTCCATATTACCCTTTTCCAGGGCAATCGCTACTGTTGTTACTTCGTTAGCCATTGTTGTTAATGTTGCTGTTGTTGTTGGTGACTCCTAAAAGTAATAAAATATAATACTCGTAATTAATAAGCAAAGTTTATCTAAATCTTCTTAAACATTTAACAGGATTACTAAAAAGCGCTACTTTGAAAGGATATTTTTAGAGAAACATAATAGATCTGCCGATGAAATTTTTTTGATTTTACAGTCTTACACAAAGTTATTAATGTTGTTAATAAAAACAAAAAAAAATAAATTTATACCAGCACAGGTAGTAAAAATATTAAATATTAGGTTTGATACTGACCGATTTTGTACTTGTACTTGCCAACTGGAGCTAGATAGTGCAACTGAAACATCGAGACTTGAAAACAACTATTCGGAAGCATAGACAGTTGCTAAGTCCACCTTTATCTAATCTCTAATCGAGCAGTGATGTTATGCCTGAAAAGGCGAAAGATCAGCGCAATGTCAACTTATAAAACTGTAGAATGCAATACCGATCAAAGCTATGTATGCAGGGCATTTTGAAACTATCACGAGCTAACATATTGTTTTGGGCATAATAGGCACGAGATTACATGTGTCAGTTTGTTTCCGTATTTGTTTTCAGATGAATCGTATATAAAGCCTAAGAATAATCTATTTTTGACTAGTTTCATTTCTAAAAACGGCATATAAACAGGTATTCGAGGTAGTCTTCCATTTCGCTTGGCGAAAGCATGGCTCGCACGCCAAAAATCATTTGGCAATCAATCGTTACCAAGGTTTAACACTTCTTTTTAAAATCTTTATTCGCCTTTTTTTTTGTTCTAATTGAAGGACAGAGAACATCCCACTCTGAAGACTCCTATGGACTGAACGAGAAACGAAAGACTCTAGGAGCTCAAATTATACCAAGAGAGGATCGAAGTAACACAACTATATCAAATGCAGGTGAGAGATGTAAACATAGCTTGCGACGTGATAAACGTAACTACACTAATGCTTCAGACCAGTAAAATGAACATCAACAGCAACAATGCTACAACTACAGTCTACAGAGTCGCCGAAAATTGTCAGGTGGCTTCAATTCTACAATACAAACATCGACTAAAAGCCTAAGATGCTTCAGTTTCGTCAGCAACATGCAATTATGCACGGATTCACATCTCGAAACCGAGAAAAGATGAGATTGCTGCAGTGATTTAAGGTTTCTAGAAAAACAACAAGGTATTTCGTGATGGCAATACTGCCAAGCTATTGTACTTAGCACCAACAAAGTCCTGCTTCCACCAGTAAAAAATCAGTTAGGGATCTTTTCCCGAAGAGTGAACAAGTTATTGTAATTATCATCAAACCTGTAGTTTCTAAAAGAAAAGTTTCCAAATTGTAAGGAGTTTAGTCAGCCACGAGGCGTCCATGTTGCAGCATTAGATGGCTGTGTCACGCTCGCAGTAGTTCTGCTCTAGCTATATATCCTAACTCAACTTCTCTCGTGCCAAAATATCAATAAAAGGATCAATGATAGTTATAAAGAAATCTACGTTGGACGAACTCAAAAGAAAGGAAGAGAGAAAGATAAGAAAAAAAAGAGGAAAGTAAACAGAAAGATCACATTAATGTGCAAGACTGGGACCTATGTGCCTACAAAATCATTTTCGTCCAGCGAATAAAAGACCATCTTGATTGAGGACAATCTCAACACCGATTTTGACTTTTTGGAAACACATCAATACCCCAGCAGAAAATTAATTTGGCGTACGAGTACCTTGAGCAGGAGAAATATATTGGAAAAATTATAACTGTTTTTAAGGTGATTTATGACAGATTGAAATGGCTTATTTAACCAGAAGGGAAGGTGTCGGACGAATTCAGGCCTCAAACAAGGATGTGTGTCGTTTCGTCAATACTGCTTTGGTTGATGAAAAGTGATCTCTCCGCCCTATCAAAACGATTTAAAGGATTTCGATGAAGATTTGCATTATTAAATCAGCAGCCAAAAAGGTGCGGTATTTTACAGGATATACAGAAAAGTGTTTCCAATAAGCTCCGCTTTAAGTGCGTGCTGATATACACATGAGTGAAGTACCTAAAATATGTTTTCCACTATCACAACAAAATTGCAAGTATGGTATCTTAAGAGTGGTTTGACTCAGGTATACATGGAGCAGGCCAGTGGAACAGAAGTCATGGAAATTCAAGAAAAGTTGGCGTGAGGTGAAGCATAAAAAGAGAAGCCGTATGCTACTCGTATCATTCGTAGACTTAGATAGTGCAAACTTTAGGACCTTTGGAGCATAAGTAAACAAATTAAAGTTGTTTAGCGCTACGTCCACAAAGTCGGGCGCGTCGCTCAAAACCTTCTTCAAGCAAGAACCGACGAGATCTTGTATGGCTGCAATAAATAAATTCTTAAATATTTTGTGTGTAGAGATCCTCAGATGTGATTTCGTTACTTATTTGTTTTCAATGTTTGAAGATTATAATAACCCGGAAATAAAGCGGTTCTCGTCTTGGCAATACAAGTTCCATTCATGGATACGAGTATTAACTGGCCGGAAAGGTTCGTTTTAAGGAAAGAAGACAATATTACGTTTTGGAAGCATTTAGTTCCACTCCGTTAATTTTTTGAATATCAGACTTGATACCATCTAATTTGAATTGAAAATCCCTAAAGATAAATAATCTATAGTGCATTGAAGAACAGATTCATCGACCTTAAATAGCCTGAAATTCTGCCAAATGTCATTGAAATGTCAAATGCGATTACTCATATCTTGCTTTTACCAGATTAACGTAGACTTTGTTTCACTTTTCGACAGGATATGCCATCAAATCATCAGTGAACCTATTACTTCGAAAACCTCACTGCCGGTCCTTGGAAAGTTGACGCATCTCAAGATATTTAATGAGCTTCAGATTTATCAATGTTCTCATTGCCTTAGAAAGATGTAACTGCAATGGGTCTATCAGGGAAGAGAGAAGAACATTTGCCATTTTTAGGCACGGGCTGGAGAATTTCTATTTAATGCTTGATGAAACAGCTGTTATGCCAGCGCAAAAGAAAAGCTAGGCGAAAAAAGGCGGTCTATAAGATTTGGACTACTGGATTTTTGAAAGTTAAGATCTTTAAGTATTCTTGCTACTACGTGAGTATCAAAGTGAACAGGGCCCATTGAAAATTCGACGCGATAAGATATAGGCACAATGTGGAAGCGATGAGCTGGCTGTGAATTGTCCTACAATTCACGAATTAAAGTGGGTTTGGGGCATTGTAGTATTTGCTACCTCAGTTTTTGGTCATATTGAAACTTTACACGTTTAAGAAAGGTGTTGCAGTCATTCCTTGTTCGTTTAAATTTGTTCGGTTCTTCTCTGGTGGGTTTGTTTTGTAAATTCGAAAAAAAACAGTTCACTTTACAACTCGAGTTTAGCCTTTTGGTTTGTTATTCGTCATCCGATGAAAGATAAATGATTTCATTCCAACGAAAAAAGTATTTGTGACTTTACTAGGAGCGTTATCAATGTCGTTATCGAGGATTACGACCAGTTAAAATTCCTGAAAATGCTGTTAAATTCGCTTCAATTGGATTCTTTGTATGCCTTTTAGAAATATTGACTCTAACTATGTGGCTTATTCCTACGTACGAAAAATTAGGTGACAACACAATGATCCGAGCCTAGAGGGGATAATACTCGTACATCAATTGTGTATGCGAAAAAGGTTTGAAATAAGTCTAGGATGCATAGACTATACGAGGATATGCAGTAGGGTTGATCACATTAATAGCAGAGTCTTACATTTTCTTCGGGTGCAATGTGCAGATTTCGAGTTGTTCTCTTGTAAAACTACTGTCGAGTTTTGAAATCTAAAATGTTCCATACGTACATACTCGTATTTATAGTAGAAACATTTCAGAACTTGTTCAGAAATAACATTTTATTCAAACAATGGTATATGGTAGTCAATTGAAAGCGTCCTTCAAGATTCAGGACAATCTATTTGTGGTGAGGCTCTTCAAAGGTAAACCATTACAATGTTGGCATATATACAGTGCTGTTAGAAACATTTTGGTCAAAATTTTTTTTTCGAATTATGGCATATTTGTTGCAATAACTACATATTTTTAAATGAGTATTTTTAAGTACCTCCCTCATTTTCAGGGATTAAAGAAAAATGCTTTATTGGTGCAGTGTTTTGTTTTGTTTTTGCTTCTTAGAAACATTCTCTATCTAATTAGTACTTTGTTGGACCTCATCTTGCTTTTATTACATCGGCGAGATATTGACTCAGATAGGTTTTTCCATGTGGAAGCAGGTATGGTATTCCAGGTCCCGATAAGTAAATTTTTTAGGTTTTCAATTGACTCTGGACGCTTCTTTGCAACCTTAAGTTTCATTATTGACCAGATATCATCAATTGAATTGAGATCTGGACTGAAGGGAGGCCAACTTATTACATCGATATTATTTTCTTTTTAACCTAAGAAATGAAAAAAAATTCAAATATTATTTTTAGTCATAAAAGTTCTAGCTTATTTAAAAGCGTGATATTAGTCCTTCATACGTTGGGCGCGGTAAGTACGTAGGTGGGTGACCACATGGGAACTCAGTACTCCGCGTGCTGTTGACAAAAACGCCCCACATGGGCATAGTATCCCGGCGTTAAATCCCGGACCCTACAAATTGATTTGTATCGTTCCGTTGATAATAATAATAATAATAATAATAAAAGTCTTTCATACTAAAAAAAAAAAAACAAGTTCATATTTACAATTTGTTCTAGGAAGACCATTCCACCTTTTTCATCTCCAGTGAAACATCCCCAGACCGTCACACCTTCAGTTTTGGTGGGCATCCGTAAGATGCATTCAGAGCTCAGTCTTTCCTTTGGTTTTCTTCGCGCAAGAATCCTCCCATCTCCAACATGCAGCATAAACTTTGATTCGTCGGAAAAAATTACATTGTTCCACATGTCTTGAGTCCAATTAAGATGCTCTTGAGCTTAGATCAATCGTTTTTCTCTGACTCTTTTTGGAAAATCCGGTTTTAGTACTGGCTTGAGTACTCTAAGTCCAGCTTTCACGAGCCTTTTCCTCAGCGAGCTTGACGACATTATTTTTCCTGTAGCTCGACACAGATCGTTTTTAAGATTCACCGAAGTCTTGAACCGATGGCGTCGGCTATACAACACCAAAAAACGACCTTCCACTGGGGTCGTCTTTTTTGGCCTCCCTGAGCCTTTCTTTCTGCTGGTAGCCCCGGTCTCACGATATTTTTTTAAATTCCATGCCACAGTTTGTTGAACAGCATTTAGTCTTCCAGAAATTTCACGTGCTGTCAAATTGAGACGTGATAAACACAAAATATTAGCTTTGCACTCCGAGCTGATTTTTCCCATTTTTTTTTTCACTAAATTACTTCGGTTTGTCTCGGACTGCTATCATGAGCTGAATTCACCTCTTATTCATAATAACATTGACTTTTATCCACTATTTGAACGACATTTTACTACCTAATGCCAAAGAACCCGTAGCTCTCATAAATTCCAAGAACTGCGCCCGAAAAGGATAATAAAATGTTTGACCAAAATTTTTCGAACGGCACTGTAAATGGCATGAAATGCAAAACATTGAAACATTCTTCAGTTCGCCCTTATCTTATGATTTCTTTACTCAAACTTAATAAAATCTTCCTCTTTCTCATATTCAGTGATATTCACGGCTTTGTCATTAAATAATTCCAGATAACAATTTTATAATCGGTCATTGTTTTATAAACAAAATAAAGTGCGGATAGAATAGTATACAGATACATTTTTGTATCTTATCTACAAAAAATCATCCTACATCATTTCGTTGCCTAACGAGGGATTCATAAACATTAACAGCCTGAGTAAACTGATCTTCTAATTTATTTTTAGATTTTAATTAATCAGCACTAACGAATAAGCGCGCTGATTTTAGATTTATGATCACCCCAATAAGTTTTGATAAGCGCCAGTTGATTATGCCTGTAAACAAAATATCATGTACTCAATACATGAACACTTGTTGTCTACTTTTCAGTAGGCAGGTCAAGAGGCCTCTAAGTAAACAAAACAAAACAAAAAAAAACTACAAATTAAAACAATTAATTAGTAAACCAAACTGGTACCAGTTGAAACAGCGTTATAGTTCCGACATTTGTATTGTTACATATGAGCTTTCAGTTCATCTAGCCAAGCGAATATCGGCCTCCATTGTAAATAAAAATGACATATTTTTATTCTAAATATTTAATTCTAAAATAAGAAAGAAAAAAGTTTTTTTCTCATCCGACTTCCTCCTAAGAACTGACTGAACTGATATTTTTTTACGGTATGAACCTTCCTTCTATGATCTATCTATCAGTTTTATGGTTGGTCATTAATTTTTTATTGCTACTGAAGGAATATGCCTTATAAATCTCGAGTCTAAAAGAAGCGGCCTTATCTCTCTCTATATGCTTCAAGTATGTTTTATCAGAACCTTAAGACCAAAGAAGAGATTGGACAACCGTTGTGTTATATGATCACTAAAGTGCACTTTGGAAAAAGATAAACAAAGAAGGCTTTCCATCTACTGTCTTTTACAAACAATTTGATGAAAAGGGAGATGAAATTGCTTGCTAGATTCAGAATATCGAAAACTAATTGCAGTAGCAGCAAAGTTCGGAAATTCAATAGAAAAAAAAAAACAGGAAGTCCGCTATCAATTCGTAAGGCAAGCACCTTTCATGGACATTTTAAACACATTTAAATACTCATACTAGACAAGGAGTACCAGGCCCACAGTTCGAATTTTTCTCCGAGGTAAATCCTATTTATAGAAGACTGTCCCAATTTTTTGATTTCAAGGCAACATGCCACAACAATTACCGCCCTGATGTCTAAAAGAAGAAGACCTTATTGACGTTCCCGGAAAAACGGATGCAGTTCTGGCGGGTAATAGTGGAAAATACGCACTACACTAGTTCTGTTCAGTGAGGCTGTTCTGGGCAGAAAAGAACAGAAAAGTACAAGGTTTTGTGTTCAGTGAGAAAAATTTCTGTCCGAAACTGTTCTACTTTGTGTTCAGTGAAGTTGTCAGAACAGAAAAGTACAGAAAAACTTGCACCTACTCTTGAGGTAGAGCAGACTGGTGTGCAGATGTCAAAATCAAATTTGGCTGTCATTTAGATTTGTTTCTAACAATTTATTTGTTTGCGATTGTTTTGTCCACCAATTCTTCTAATATAATTTGTTGAATTTTATTTAAAGCCATTTTTATTTATTCAAGCTTGTACTACGAGTATATTCCACTTTGAGAATCTTTTCAACTTTTCAACAACTTCACAAGAAATGACAAATGCCGAATGTCAACATTTTTGACAGCTTTTGTACTTTTATATTCTAACTTTGATCTGACATTTTTCACGAATCTGTGATTTTCCGTTTTAGTTTTTCTTCACTGAACAAAGCTACTGTCATCTTTGGAAATTAACTGACATAAAAAAAATCGGAGACAAAACTTAAAAAATAGTGAAAAGAAATTTTCCAAAAAGTATACGCGCTCTCAAGAGAGTAAGACGTATCTTTCTTTCTCTGACGTGTCGCAATGATCCAAAAATTCCCAAGCATATACGAGGCCTTAGCAACGAAGATCCTGGATCTTCAATCGCGTAAATACAAAATAGCCATCGCATAATGTCGAAGCAAGGAGACAACTCCAATAGCAATTACTGGCAACCATTTAAAGCTCAATGTTCATGGGACGCCGGTGAAATTGATGATGAAATGTCTCTGACTGCAAATGTCACTAAAGTCATTACACCTCCCATAAAATTACTTCAAAAAAATCTGCTGTATATGTTCATAGTCGAATGAAAGAAATCAAAATCGATACGAGTAACTATTCAGTTAAAAAAATATCTATCGGTGCAAATTTTTTTTGCGAGTGCATAACCTCATTTAATTTGGTGTGCGCGGGATTAAAAAAAATAAAAGGTGTCAATATTTTACGCACGACTTCAATGGCGGGGTAAATATCGTTGTTCTCAAGGCAGAATTATGTAAATTATGGACATTAAAATGGTTAAATAAAATTATGAGCACTGCACGCAAGTATTTTATAATTATCACAATTCTGGAAAACCAAAGTTTAAAAATTGCTGCCTTGAGGAAAAACATACGTCACGTTCTCCATACTCAAGTCCGTTGGGAGTTTCAATGAAGACTAAAAAATAAAATCACTCAATGCCATCGTTGCCAAATGTGTGGCCATGGCGAATGGAACTGCAGAATTAAAACATATTGTGCAAATTGCTCCCAAGACTGTGGAATGTATAGCTACCAGAATTTCCAAATGTGCTAATTGTCAGGAAAATCACAAATCCACTGATATACTATAAACTATGCTCGAAGAGTAAAATACTTCGAGATAAGAAGCAATAGAAATCTCAACAGAAATCTAGCACTGACTCACGATCAATCAAAAAATCCCCCAAGATCAGCCCAAAATATATGTATATAGTCCCAGCCAAAGACGTCCTATATGCAACCATCAATATCTTCAGCTGCTCTTTAAGAGCATGCACAACCACACCAGTGGACCCAAAATGCAACCGCATACAAACAAAACGCTAACATCAATGAACCTGATCTCTTCACCCAAGATGAATGAAAAACTTTGGTTCTGCTTCTGGATTATGTTTATCTGATGTCTTAAATTCCTTCCTATTAAGCCGGAAAATGATCTCGGCTAAGTGGCCGGCGCCAGAATTGATGACCATTCCAGCCCGATTTGTGGCAGTTTCCATCACTCTTGCCAGAACTACCGGCGATAGGTTAAATCAGGCGATCTTGCCGGCCAGTGTAAAACTGTGTGCACTTCGTAATACGAGTAGAACATCTTACAGTCTTTCACCAAAATTCTCTGTAAAGACCGCCCAATTGCGTGGCACGTCGTCTGGTCGATAATCCGGGATCTTCTGCGACATTTTCAACCACAGCTGCGATATTTTCAACAGAAAGGCTGCTCTGTGGCCGGCCAGACCTGACAGCATCTCGTGTTGTCCCATACTCTTCTAGGCGAGCGGCTAAACGTCATAGTGTTTGCCTGGTTGGTGTTGGACGACCGGGAAATCTGCGCCGAAATTCACCACCGACGAATTATTCCGCAAGAAAATCGTAAAAATTATTCCGCGTTCTTTAGGAGTATAGCGACTCATGTTATGTTTTGTTGGCGTGTATTTTATATCTGTTTACTTCACAAATGTCAAAGTAGAATTGACATTTGCCGCCATTTGCACAAATTATAGCATCTTTCAACAGGGTGATAAGTTTTGCGCCACCCAGTATTGTACATATGGTATATGGTATGTACTCGTAAATCAAAATTGGAACAGTTTAATGTTATAACGTAGCTTGTGACAAAATATTTATACAATCATGTCATATTAAATTAAACTTCAATAATGTATTAAGTATTCGAAATAAACATATGGAGTCTTTCAATTTTCTTAGTGTTAATGCTGTTGATGCGTGTGAAACGTGGCTAAATAATAACATTTCCTTTTTACACAATAATTATCACTGTCATAGATCGTAAAGATGATGAGGTGGGAGGTGGAATTGTCATGATTGTCAAAATAAATTTAGTCCATAAGTTAGCACGAAATGTCAAAACCAATATTTTTGAAATAATTGGTATTGAATTGACGAGGGTAAGCCGAGCATTCACAGAGCTCCGCTGTGTCGTTCTCACGTTCACAGCAAGCATCACAGGATGTTGTGTCACTTATGCCCAGTACATTTAAGTGCTTTGCAAAAGTGTAATGCCGGCACGACGCCAGTAAGCCACCTGCAGATTTCCTGCTGAGGAACAGTAGAAAGTCCGCTGACCTTCTACAGACGTCGGGAAACATTCGTTAGGCCTGCTTGCATCCCGTTGAGTTGTGCCATCTGCAGTTGTGCTCATATGAGACCCAATTGTCAATGGAAGCCTTAACCGAGGACGCAGGCAGATCCAACGTAGGTTCGAGCCCTGAAAAACTCTCCTCAGAACCTTGCCTGGCAAGTTCATCGGCGATTTCATTTCCCATGATCCCATTGTGACATGGGACCCAGACAAGGGTCACTGAATTTAGTCTTCCAACTGAGTTCAGTGATCTCTTGCATTCTTGAGCTAGCTTGGAAGTAGTAAGAGGATTCAACAAGGCTCCAATCGCAGCTTGGCTGTCGCTATAGATGCAAATGCTTCGCCCCCTCGACCGGTTCTCCGCAATATAATTCGCTGACATCAGGATGCAAGCTTCCCTAACATGAAGTGAAATCTAATTTTGTCGTCCTCTAGAAAGACACCAGCGCCACATCCTATATTGGTCTTGGAGCCGGCTTTGACATTGCAGCCCATGCTATGAATATCAAGAGGAGTGAGATTTATTAATGCGTCTAGAGCAGAGCCAGGAGTACTGGGGAAAGTCCCAATGCATCCGAGACAAGCCGTTCTTTGGAGTCTAGTAAAAGCAGTAATCACGTATTTTCGCGAGAGCTTATTCCACCAGACAACCGACGCATAGGATATAATTGGCTTTATCATAGCAGTGTAGATCCGAAGGACCCTTCTCGGTGACAGGCCCCATGTCTTGCCGATAGCTCCTCTGCACTGCCAGAAGGCCGACAGCGCCTTAGATGCTTTCGACGTAACATGTTTAGTCCAGAAAAGTTTGTTATCCAGGATGACACCCACATAACACATGGGCTGAAAAGTCCGTGCCGTTTCTAAGAGAGGGCACCACTTGAATTACTCGTAAATCCATACCATTTTCAGTTAGTACCAACCTTTAAAAGATACGTCTATAAATTTGACAGCTGTCGGACGATTAGTTCTCGGGATATACCGTTGTGAGTGAAGCAGCTTTTGTTATTGTGAAAAAAAATGGATTCAAAGCAATTTCGTGTGTTGATTTATCATTGCTTTTTAATGGGAAAAAATGCAGCCAATGCAAAGAAATGATAAGTGTTACCCGGACTCTGCACAAGCCGAACGAACCATTCGCAAGTGGATTGAAAAATTTAAAAGTGGTCATACAAGCACCGAAGATGATGCACGCAGTGGACGTCCAAAAGAGGCTGTTTCAGATGAAAACATCAAAAAAGTCCACAAAATGATTACGAATGATCGTAAAGTGAAGTTGATCGAGATAGCTGAGGCTCTGAAGATATCAAAAGAGCGTTTTGGATATATCATACACGAATATTTGGATATGCGAAAGCTCTGTTCAAAGTGGGTGCCGCGTTTGGTCACAGTCGACCAAAAACAACAACGTGTTGATGATTCAGATGATTCAGTTTAAAGCTGTTCAACCGCAATAAAGCCGAATTTTTGCGTCGGTATGTGACAATGGATGAAACTTGGCTCCTTCACTTCACACCAGAGTCAAGTCGGCAGTCAGCTGAGTGGCGAGCAGGCGACGAACCTCGTCCTCGGCTGGCAAGGTTATGGCATCCGTATTTTGGGATGCACATGGAATAATTTTCATCGACTATCTCCAAAAGGGGTAGACTATCAACAGCGACTATTACATGCGTTTGAGGGATGAAATCGCAAAAAAACGGCCGCATTTGAAGAAAAAGAAAGTGCTGTTTCATCAAGACAATGCACCGTGTCACAAGTCGATGAAAACGATGGCAAAATTGAAAGAATTCGGCTACGAATTGCTTCCCCACCCACCGTATTCTCCAGATTTGGCCCCCAGAGACTATTTCCTGTTCGCAGACCTCAAAAGAATGCTCGCCGAAAAGAGATTTAAGACCGAATCGCCGAAACAGAGGCCTATTTTGAGGCTAAATCGAAATCGTACTACAAAACTGGTATCGAAAGATTGAAAAATCTTTTCGCCTAGATGTCCTTTATATCTTACTAAGATTATACAAAGTTTTCTCGCAAATAGAACATTTCAAGTAAACTTTAATAACACACACTCGTGTTTAAAAAAAACCTCACATCAGGAGCTCTCCAAGGATCAGTGTTAGCCCCGTTATTATCTTTAATCTATGTATTCAACTTTCCAGAAATTTTGAATTGCGAAATAGCAGTGTTTGCAGATGACACCGGTATTTATGGTTGAAACTTTATTGGCCATGAAATTGAAAATAATTTGCATCATGCCCTAGACATTATTGTCGATTATTTCGAAGTGTGGGAAAGCTAAATTAAAGGCTGACAAAACCCCATTCCATATTTTTCACTAGGAAAAAGAAAGCGTGTGCTCTTCCAATTGGCCACCTACAAATTAACAGTTACGATATCCCGTGGGTTAATTCTGTCAAATATCTCGATGTACAGTGTTGTGCAAAACATACCGGATATTTCTTGAAAATTTTTCATTCTAAGGAACAGGAATACAGTCAGTACACTTGTTTTGGCAATTTAAGAAAACCTATTGAATAAGTTTACAAATAGAAAAGAAAAACAAAGCCTGCTATCATTATTTTTAGAGTAGCTTAACTCAATGCCATGCCTTTGCAAAACATACCGGATTTTCAAAAGTAGCGTATTTTCTTGCTCTTTAAGTTGCTGATAATGGTTTTGGCTGCCATTTGAAGTGAGTTAACAAAAGTTAAAAGGTCAGCTGCCTTCAATTTGTTCACTAATAAAATGGCTAAAAATAAATACAGTGGTGTGGTTAAAAATCAGGTTGTAACGGATTTCAGGGCAGTGTAAAAACAAAAATCCATAGCCATAAAGTATAAAACGCCATCGTCGACAGTGTGTGATATTACAAAAAAGTTTCGGAATGGAAAACCGGTCGCAACCATTCACTGTGGAGGACGTCCCAGAAAAACTACACTCCAAACCGACCGGCAAATTAAGAAAATCATTCTTAACGATCGTTTCTTGCCTTTAAGAAAGATTGTTAGTGAGCTCAATCTTTCACTTGAAGCAAGCACCGTACGCAGGCGTTTAAAAGAAGCTGGTTTTTGTGCTTTTTGACCAGCGAAAAAGCCTCTACTTACTGCTAAGCATAGACAAAAAAGGTACCATTTTATTCCTATAGTAAGTCTTTGATTACTTGGCTAACGCCAATCGTTCCCTAGACTGCAAATTCGCAAGAAACCATTTGAATTGGACAGCAACGAAGTGAAAATTCTACTCTTTAGCGACGAGAGTAAGTTCAACTTGATTGCTTCCGTTGGAAGTAATCATGTTACACGAAAGAAGGGGACACGTTTTCAGCCACGACATTCTCGTCCAACCGTGAAGTATGGAAGAGGCTCAATTATGGTGTGGAGATGTTTTTCTTGTGCGGGATGTGGACCAATACATGAGATTAGTGGTATTATGGATCGTTATCAGTATAGGGATATACTGGAATCCGTAATGCTATCATACGGTGAGGAGAAGATGTCAGTGCGTTGGGTTTATCAACATGATAATGATCCAAAACATTCATCAAAGTTGGTTAAGGAGTCGTTTGCGCAGAAAAATGTTGGTGTGTTGGAATGGCCCTCTCAATCGCCCGATCTAAACCTTATCGAGAACTTGCAGACCATTTTAAAGATGCAAGGAGGTCTTAAAAAACAATGGTTACTGGATAAAATATTAAGTATAACGAAAATCCGGTATGTTTTGCACAGTCCGTTACCGAGTTAAATTAAGTTTTTGTTTTTGTATAATAAAACATATTATCGCAAAACCTTCTTTTTTCTCTTTTTTGTAAACTTAACATATACAACAACTTATCTTAAATTGACAACAGATTTTACTTAGGTTCTTTCTGTTCTCTAAAATTCACCAAAGCAAAATGTTTGATAAAAATCCGGTATGTTTTGCACAACACTGTATATATAGAGAAGATATTAACCTTTCGAGACCATATCACAAATACCACCATATCACAGCTACTAAAATGTTATACTCTCTAAGCAAATTTAACACAGTCATACTATAAAGTCATTTTGCAAGCCATCATCATTTATGTTTGTCCAGTATGGGAAACTTCTACAAAGTCACAAATTCGAAAATTTAAAATTTCACAAAATAAAACTTCAAAAATTATGGTAAATCTAGCCAGGCTTTTTTCGACTCAACCTTTTCAACTTTTACATGAATAAGCTAGAGTACTACATGTTGCAAAGAAAATTGAAGTACTCAATCAAAGATTCAGATTCAGATGTAAAGATTCAAACAACATGTTAATAAAAAATTTAATAAGTCAATAAACTTTTATGAAGCGCTTATCTAAATGTTATTGTTTTATTTTTACTTGTTCCTATATTTGTTTGTCTGTTTATTTATTAACAAATCTATTTATTCGTACATTGTTTATATTATTTTGCAGTTATTTATTGGTTTTATAGACTTATTTATTTTCATGTTATTTTCATTAAATTTCTTTTTTCTCTCTTTAACATGATTGTTAACTAATTAATTTATTCATTTATTAAATTATTATAAACCTCTTTAATTATAATATGAATTCATACATTTATAAACTATTATCTAGTCAATTAATTTTTATAGAAAATTAAATTATTAATCGTATTAAATGAAAGTTTTAATCATAGATTTTCCTTCAAATATTCTCCTCAATCAAAACTGATTCTAAAATGTTTAAATAATTTTTCAGTTATAAGATGTAATTTATATTTCAAATCTATGAGCAAGCTGCGTATATACTATAATTTGTAAAGCCTTAATCTATAAGAAAATAAACATAATTAATTAATTAACTACGAACTACTCTGTGGAGTTTGAAAATATTTACCACACTCAGGAAGATGTAATGTGATAGGATCATTTTAGATTTGAACGTTGAAAGGACTTTATTTAAATTACCATCAAGCCGATAATATCCGAATAATTAACCATTAAAGTGTTTACTTCGGCCGGGAAGTCAAAGAAAGAAGACCAAACCACTGCTAAGAACAAACGTTAACTGACGAGCAATACCAATTCGATATCAACTCTATAAACGACATCTTAATAAGGATTTGGTGGATTTAAACCAATTCTAAAATTGAGACAGATCTTCCAATTTTAAGGTGCAGCTATCACGTATTCCAGGAAGCTTTACTTATGGCAAGAGATACTTAAGTAGGGAATTTACAACGACATACATCCAATTAACAAATCTCAATAAAAATGTTCACCAAAAATTTACCAAACTGCCAAAAAAATGTCAAAGACGTTTTAGATTTATGTCAATGAAGATAAACAGGGTGTCGTGAACAAGCTACCAAATAAGACACCAGACGGAACCGCATCCGTGCTAGGATACTCAGGGTTTATCTTTTCTTTGAGTTGAAAATACTTCCAACCTCGTGGATTCCTGCAGTTCCTTTTACGGATAAATTGAATTAGATGGATGGAGAAGGTAACGAATATGGTCAGGGATACGCTTGAATTTTTATCCAAATACAAACAAGACACATTCCACGGACCACTTTCTCGCACACGTCTGAGAAAGATACAAAACCTATTGACAGCAACAAGAAATGAACAAGTCTTCAGACTGATCAATGCATCATAGCCGCAGTTGCACCATTTTCTACTGCCTCGAACAAGGCTGAGAAGAACAGGACTTCTGCCACAATCTCTGGTGATGGTTTTCGCTGAAAAATGTCAAATTGAAACGGATGCTGCAGTTTTAATTGGCAGAAGTTGCGTGTCCAACTATCGAGGACTGTCAAAAATAACTAACCTGTTCGACGCAGGGTGCAAATAATGGGGAAATAAACTGTGCGAGATAGATAAAGCAGCGAATACTTAAGTGACTAGGAATTTTCAAGGCGATTGAACCCTCTCATGTCCTTGACTACATACGACTAATTATAAAATCGTATCTCGTAAAGAAAGCAAGAATAAGAACTGAAATAATAAAAACCTTTCATCTCTTACTGATTCTAATTCCATTATGTCTTAGATTCATATCTGCACTTTTAAGGGAAAAATTTAGAGATGAGTGCACTTGTTTATCTACAGGTATAAGATCAACTCCGATCGATCTTCAAAACTCCATAGCTGCTTCTTTCTTTTATGTGTAGCAGGCTTTCAGTGTTGAATGCAAAATCTAAAATATTATAATATCACATGACCACGAACACGAAGAAAACGCATCTGTGGTCTTAGACGTTTACAGCATCTCGCATCATTGTATGATGAACTTCCAAATAGTCGCGAACTTCTGCCGACATCACTCTTAGCACATGAGTTAAGCCAGTTCAGCTAACAAGATCTGGGTGTTGCATTCATTAGCTACGCAGCGAACGGAGAATGGTATAAGTTCGTCGCTGAGCCAGTTCATTTTCCTATGAATCGGTACTAGGTATTGCCAGTCAAAAGCTGAACATACGAGTAACTTGTCGCAATAAACATGTTTATACTCAGAGTACACTTTGTGGCAGGTTTTGGTGGAATTTCAGATGTAGTCGTCTTCTGGGCTAGGCTACACTACCAACGTTGACATCAAAGATATTACCAGACGGAAAGTTTTCTCGGAGATGTTGATTAATAATATTCGCCTGCGAAAAAATCTGGGAGACAAGTCACAAGCTTCAAAAAATATGTTTCCTCAAAGCACTAGCAATCGCTCAAAGGTCTTGAAGGTAAGTAGGGAGATTTATTTACAGAAAACTGCGATATATGCAATAGATGGAAACAATTTTTTTTTTAATACGTTACTAAACTAGCGTGGGTAACGCCGTAACATTCCTCCTATTGTGGGACATGAAGACGAAACATCATGAAAAAACATTATGAAGATGAATTCAGCGAGGGAGTTCATCGATTTATCCAGAACGACTTTTCTTTTATTTGTCCGACGACAGCGGTAATATAGTTGACGACATGATAGCCCTTAAAAAAAATCATGAATTGGACAAAGGAGTGAGGAGATATTGACTTACGAAGCAGTCATACTCGTACGAGTATATACACCGAATGTTTCCATTGCCGTTTTTCCAAATCCCCAAACCTAACCTCCGATATTTATATGGAATGAGTTATTCTCCCAAAGGATAATAAATTCAAATATGATATTTAGGGTCTGCCGTAAACTATAAGGAGAATTGCGATGACGATGTCGCAGATAGAGTCAACGTGGGATGACTAAAATGGCTCAATATACCAATAATGGCAGCGGCAGAGATGAAAATTATTAAGGATGCCAGCAGATATAGGAAAATGTGACCTCATTAGTTGTAGGGGTATATATGGAAGCCTCTCTATTAAGAGACAATTAGTTGAAAAACTCTAGGCTGAGTGCATCAACTGATTTCGCTATGTGATACGTAAGAAGATGTTCCTATGAATATATGGTCTGGAAAGTTTGTTTCCAGGAACACTATATTCTATCAAATGAGGCCACAACAATTTCAGCGCTTGATTTGACTATAAAAATTGTTTCCTAAAACAATGTTTCCTAAAACAATTTTTCGGAAAAGATCGAATAACTTGTCTAATCAACTAGACTGGAAATATTTAGGAGATCTGTACAGTTAGGTACATAGGTCGAAAGTCTTAATCAGTATCTGGTACACAAAGTCTTAATCAGTATCTGATTTTCAAAATCTGAAAAAAAAAACGACGTGGAAAGGCGAAATCGTATGACACTGGCAGATCTGATCCTAACAATTATTGGTAATTAGAAGATTAAATTGTATATTGTATATTTAAGGCAACTAAGGGATTACGTGTTAGCTGAAAGAGAAACTTTACTTGTTAGGAATGATAAATGTTCTACCAGAAATCGACGATTAGTTACAAACTGTTTATCTGTTTAAACAATTTCTTTTGCACCATTATTTTGCAGTTTTTGTGATGGCATTTTCAAGGACTAAATCTTTTAGCCAAGGGAGTATTCAAAATGCCCTCAGTACGAGAACATACGTATATTAGCATTTGGTGAGTTGGTTTGGTCAAACGAACTACAATAATTAACACACAAACATTGTCATGTGCAAAGCAATGATTAGTGCTTCAAATGTCTTTGAAAATTCTTCACAATAACCTCTGAACGAGGACGTAAGCGACTAGGATTATTGGCGACAATAGTTCAAATACTAATTACTCAAATGTATAGCATACTAAAAACTAAAAAGCCAACAACAAATTTAGAAACTCAAATTCAAGAAGGATTGACCGACCAACAACAGATGGTCCCATTCACTTGTCCCCCCACTAATCTTGGCAATTGTTTGTCAATTTAAATCCAACTCTTTAGCAGCAAGCAACATTTACGAGTATGTGTGTGCCATGTGTGTTCCCAAATTAACTTTAATTACATCATGACAAAATAAAGTGTTTGCGATTCCAATTGAATGTCACCCAATCATTGTAGACAAATGGTAATGGCATCGTCATCACTCGGGCATTGTTTCGACATCGATAACATGAGTTTTGGACAATTTTCTTACCTCGTCAATTGACCGGTCAGGAGCAATAAAACGCCTAGCTGACGCTAGAAAGTATTTCACAGTCATGACAATTAAATTGTTTTTTTTTTTTTTTTTTTTCTTTTATATTTTTATGTACTATACTTAGAAATTGAAACTAGGAACTACAAATTCGAAGAATAATTCGAATTAGAAACTTCTCGTAGAAGAAACACTTCACTTAGCACACGGTATCGGTAACATTCCAATCGGCAAGTACTGGTGCGCATTCCCGGTGCAACAGACAATACGGTCGATGCAATCGGCTAAATGCAAAAGTTCAACAAATACAATTAGAGGCAACGACCAACGGGCCAAGACGAACCGATTCGGCGAAAAATTACTGGAATTCCGATGGTAGAAATGTGATTTTTTTTTTTTTTAAATCGGCTTTTATGATTTTAACGGTTTATTATAACATACATACATATCAATCAGACATACCACTACACTTGATTTATTTCCCATGACTAGGACCGCTCTTAGTAAGACGTACAAATCCACAAACAATTGCAACACAAACAGCCATGCAGTGTTGAGTGCCGACTTCGAGTGCGTATAGAACCGATTCATTCGTTCGATCATGGCTAGAGAATAAGGAAGACTGTCTCTCTAACTGAAGCAGTGCCATAGATCGACGTCTGTCTGAATTTGTTTTTCTATTTTTTTCCTTTTTTTCGAACAAGTATATTTAGCACGACTCAAGGCAGCGATTTGCTTAGTTAGTGATTGATATTTAGGTAATTAATGATAAGACGGGTCCGATCAAACGACAAGAGAGACACTCTCTCATTGTTCACAGTGTTCTAATTGAGATGTTTCAAATGAAATTGAGAAAAAGTGTTTGTGATCATGATTACTCGTATAATCGGTACAGATCAAGGGGCACTACTGGTAGTGACTAGCATTTTCACATGCCTGCCGATGAAATACAAAATGGCAATTGAGCAATATACTGATTCAGAAGTTGCTTGGTATCCTTATATTTCACGAAAGCTGTAACTTGAAGATAGCAAACTATTTGGTAGAAATGTGTGAGATTTTATGGTGCTTCAAATGCTCATAGCTTCAGCCAGGCTATGATTTTATGTACACAAATGTTAGCACTGGCTTAAAAGATACATACCATAGAAACGAAACTAGTCGAGAGATACACTACACGTTAAATCATATTTAAATTAATCCACCTTCTAGCAGAAGATGGCCAGCCTTTGATTTTGAACAAGTTTGATGTGCAGTCTGCGTCCTGTTGCGGACTTCATATCCTACTCTGGATTTTGATTTTTTTTTTGCTCACCCTAAAACATCAGTTTACAGCTAGTTTGGAGCTCTTATTTCTTCACATCACTGTCATACCAATCAATTACTCGTACCTTCTCATACAGGAGCTACAAAAAACCCTGCACTTCGCAGTCAGCTATACGTTTCCAGGTTACGCCATGTCACTGCCGACACTTTAGCACGTAAATCTTCAATGGGACACAACCTTTTAAGCAACTTTTCAGTGAAAGCAAAAGGTAATTGAGTGTTGTACGATTAGAGCCAACCTGGCGATGTCCGCGTTGGTAGACATCGGGTAACTGGTCTCGCACAACCAGAAGATGTTGACCAAGAAGAAAGGAGCATAATTTTAATAATTTCTCGGAGAACACTTACCCTTAGAAGGATGACATGCGGATGAATTCACGCGATTGAATAAACCATGGCATAATCAATCAGCATGGCAGACACCTTATATGAGTTACATACGTTAACGTATTTGGAGCTAAACGTCAATAAGCATTTTCGAACAAGTCAGACGGGCAAAATATAATAGGTGGAAAATGAACCCATAATTTGTCAACCACAACTGTTTTATCCTGACTATTACTGACTCCGAAATAACTGGCTTAACTCTTTCTTACAAGGGGTCACAGTAAGGATCTGGCTCTCCAGTTTGGTTGCTTATGCTTAAAGTAAACTACGCCGCAAGAACAAGATCCTGCAAAATTAAAACAGACAATTTTTATAATTTTTGCAAATGGTGGCAAATGTCAATCCCGCTTTGACATTTGTGAAGTAAACAGCTACAAAATACACGTCAACAAGAAAGCGGAATACTCGTAATTCTTACGAATTTTTTGAGGAATAATTCGTTGGTTGTGTTCGCGCAGCGTGAATTTCGACGCAGATTTCCCGGTCGTCCGACACCAACTGGGCAAACATTACGACATTTAGCCGCTCGCCAAGTAGAGTATCGGACAACACGAGATGCTACCAGGTCTGGCCGGCCCCGAAGCGGCCGTACTGCTGAGAATATCGCAGCTGTGGTTATAGATGTTGCAGAGGACCACGGAATATCGACCAGACGACGTGTCACGCAATTGGGCATCAACCGGTGGCCTTTACAGAGAATTTTAGTGAAAGACTGTAAGATGTTCCCTTAAAAAGTGCATACAGTGCAGCAGCTGTTAGCTGTTGACCGCCAAGCGCGTGTAACCTACGCTTAAGCCATCCTGAATCTCGACCACGATGGAGACGACTTTTCATCGAAAATCATCATGAGCGACGAGGTCTCCGTGGATATGTGAATAAACACCAAATATCCGCGTATAACCCACGAAGAGCCATTACACCCGCTCAAAGTTACTTCATGGTGTGCTGTTTACGCTGAAGGCGTCATCTGGCCTTATTTTTTCGAAAACGCCGCAGGCCAAACGGCTTCTGTGGACGGCGAGCGCTACAGAACCATGCTCAACGACTTTTTCCTTCCTCAATTAGATGAATTGGGACTGCAGAACATGTGGCTCCAACAGGATGAAGCAACGTCGCATACTGCACGAACCATAACCAAAATTCTGAGGGCTGCTTTTCCGGGTCGCCTAATCTCTCGTTTTGGCGATTTGCACTGGCCGGCAAGATCGTCTGATTTAACCGTTCCAGACTTCTTTTTGTGTGGTTTTTTGAAGTCACGAGTCTATGTCAACAAGCCTCAGACTCTTGAAGCCCTCAAAGAGAATATCCGTCAAGAATGCGAGGACCTATCGCCGGAAGTTCTGGCAAGAGTGATGAAAAATGCCACAAATCGGGCCCGAATGGTCATCAATTTTGGTGCCGGCCACTTTTCGAGTTAATGTAAAACAATTTAAGGCACCAAATAAACATAATCCAAAAGTAGAACTAACATTTTTTCATTCATAAAAAGAAATTACAGCCAAAGAACATCGGGTGGCAACTTTTGCGCCACCTTGTACAACGATGATAACTATGGAAATTGTGAGTATTTGGGAACAGATTTCATTTAAGTAGCAGACAATTATTAATAGAAATTTTGAGCTTTCGATGCTCAAATTATATTAGGTGATTTGAACCTCAAACAAGGGAAATCAGACTTTGGTATTGTTGGAAAGCATAGCCTATACGACACCATGTCTGAAAATGGCATTTTACAGACTATCACTTCAACTAGCACATCCTTTCCTTATTTCAATATTCAGAAAGGAATAGGACGTTCATTTGATCGTCAAAGTGTAAATTAAATTGATTGTGCTGGAATCGCGGTAAGGCACTTCTCCAGTATTTCAAGTGTTCGAACATTTCAAACGGATTAGACATTTCCAATCGCGTATCTCTCAACTTCTCAACAAGTCCAACGCAACCTGCTTCAAGTCCTGAAGATCAGTGGCATTGATATCGATGTTAAAAGACCTGTGCTAGCTAGGACATGTAGCAAGATAACTCGACTACGAAGCGACCCTGTATAGAAGGAAGAGAGCGCCTCGAGCAAAATGAAAAGCAGGGGATTGAGGAAATGGAGAGATGCTATTCCAAGAACAACGATCAGAAGTTTTACCGATAGGCAAATAGAACAAGGACCTGCAAAGATAAGTAAGAATACTTTTGTAACAGTGTGAGTCTGCAAAAGCATGCAGATTTTTTAACCGACGAGAACGACTAAAATTGTCCAAATATTCACACTAATTGTAATTGTTAAAAAAAAAACAAAAGTCAATGCAAATCTCGCAAGCCATTACTACATTGGCACAATTTTCGAAAAGTCTATGCAACTACTTGTACATATATGCCGATGGCGTTGATATCAATGTTGATATACCCATGTTTATATAAACAGAATAAATGGATTTACTTGTGAAAAAGGTCATGACCATAAAGCAGCCAACAACAAAGGTCTCACAACATCGACAAATAGGAAACAATGTCAAAATAGACATATCTATAATCTTGAAGTAGTTAGTGGTTATTAACTCTGAAAATGAGATGGCTAGGACATGGATATCAGCACTCCGGCTCGAGGAGTCTTCGATTCGAACACAAATGGAGAAAGATTTCATTTTATTTAAGTAAGTACGAGTAAATTGATAATTCGAACAAGTTCAGTCTTTATAATTACATGTCGATCAGGTTTTGTCAAGATTTATCCAATCTATCCTATCCGCGATAGAACTTCAATTCAATTAAAAAAGTTTTCAATATAGTGAATCATTCCACTTGTTACAGATGATTCTACGGATTTTCAACTCTACAAAACTTCTTAATAGATCCAGAATGGTCTCAACCTTTCTCTAGAACTATTTAGAAAGCGAAAAGCCCATTTATGTTTTTTCTATGACAAGAATCAAGCTACTGCTCCATTTAATTAGGCGAATCGCTGAAGCACGTATAACCTTTTTTAAAATTATCAGAATTCTAGTTCTAGTTAATTGTAGATTTGTGATCGGTTTACAATTTTTTGTCGGACTCCTTTCAGAACCGTTATTTGGTTGTGTCTCAAGATCCTGTGAACTCTCACGTCCACTGCGTGACATCAATAAGCTTGACATGAAAGTCAAGGAATTCACCTTGGCTCTCAATCAGGCTATGGCTGCTTCCTGTCCTCTTATTCTACCTTGAAGCACCAAAAAGCCGCATTGGTGGACATCTGCACTGGGACCGCTTAGAAACGTTTTTAGAAAACTTTTCAACCTAACAAAAAGCACAAGAATCCAAAGAATCCCTCAAAATATATAAAAAGACCTGAGGAAGGCAAAGCGACAATTCTGGAGATCATTCTGTGACAAAATTATAGAAATCTCTGAGACATCGCGGCTAAAAAAAATCCTCTCTTCAAATCCTATGATGCCTAGCTGTTTGAAAAAACCGATGGCTCTTGGACAACCTCAAGTGATGAATCACTCAACCTGCTACTGGACACCCACTTCTCAGGTAGCTCCCAATTCGCGGCCAGTAGCAACCCAAACAGGCCTACTGCAACCGGGACCAAAATTCATGGTCTTATTATAAGAGACAAACTGCTCTGGGCGCTGCATAGCTTCAAATCATACAAGTCTGCTGGTTCGGACGATATGATACCTGCCGAGCTACAGAGGTCCTAAGATATTATTCTGCCTTCGCTAGAAAATATTATGAGGAGCAGTGTAGAACTGATCAACATTCCACTGTCATGGAGAGAAGTCAATGTAGTTTTCTTTCCCAAAGCCGGAAAATATTCGAATGTTGTCCCAAAGGACCTCAGACGTATAAGTCTATCATCTTTCCTTCTGAAAATTCTAGAACGACTGATTGATATCCATATATAAGCTAAAATTGATTCAAGACTTCTGTCAACGGCTCAACATGCCTACTGCAAAGGAAAGTCGGTGAAAACGGCCTTGTATTCACTGACTAGCCACATCGAACGATCTCTACAATATACATAGAGAGCACACAATAGTTGTGCCTTTAACAAGGTCAACGCATCCGCAAACACGACTGCGCTGTCAATTATGCAGGTAGACGACTCCACTTGCTAAACAGCTGGATAATCAACTCCAAACTGAGTAAGACTTCTGCTAAAATATGTAGCAGCAGAGGTATGCCGTAGGGCGGTGTCCTTTCTCCCCTTCTCTGGAACTTAGCGGTTAATGAACTGCTGATATACCTGGAAGCGGGTGGTAGAAGGGTGATTGCCTATGCGGATGACGTTGCTATAGCCGTCTCACGTAAGCAACTTAATACCATTAAAGAACTCCTTCAACTAAATCTCAACAGATTAACCCGTTGGGCAGATCGGTGTGGATTGGGAGTAGACCCACATAAAACTGATCTTGTCCTCTTTTCCAGGAAATACAAAATTCCAATTATAGACCCTCCCTCAATAAACGGTACCTGTTTCTTTTCCGATACAGCAAAATATTTGGGTCTCACTTTTGACAGGAAACTAAACTGGAAACCTAACATTCAAAAAAGAATCCGCCTTCCAAATCACTGTAGCGTCTTCCAAGCGGAAATTTTGGCGGAAGAAGACCGTGGCATCTGTAAAGGATATCCCCATCATTTCGGATAGTCAAGCAGCTATCAGTCCCTGGACTCAGTCTCATTAAATTCTAAAACCGCCCTTGAATGCCGATCATCTCTTGTGGAGATGGCAGAGCAGATCAACCTTAACCTTTGCTGGATGCCGGGCCACAGAGACATTCCAGGGAACTGTAATTGAGTTAATGTTTCCAACAGCCACTCTTACCTTCCTACCTAAAGGGATTCTTAGAGCACTTTATTCTTAACTTATTTTTTTTGTTTACTTTTCCAATGATTTGACAGATATCCAGGGCTTTAATCTTTTATTAAATTTTGTCAAGGGTTCTGTACAGGGGCAGTTTAGTATAAGCCTAATTAGGCAAACAATAAACACATCATAGGAAGCAGAAGCATTACTTTCAATGTAAACATCGTCGTCCCAAGACTCATAAAGTAAAAGATTTTTTAGCTTCATGAAATCAATTTTTGCGTTTGGTTTTTGGGGGTCATACCATCAAAAAGTTCCCGGAATTTATTCAGAAAATTTTACATACAAGTTTATTCATCTAAATCTATATTGTACCCTTCAGAGTAATCCCCATCAACTGCGACACACTTATGCCAGCGCTTGATCCAATCCTCGAAACATTTTTTATATTCGGTTTTCGGTATGTCCTTCAGCGCTTCCTGCGATTTTTCCATTACTTCCTCTCGGTTGCTGAAACGCGTCCCCCGTAGTGGTCTTTTCCATCGATTGAACAGAAGGACGTCACAGGGAGCCATCAGGTGAATTCGGTGGCTGTTGGATGGTATTTGTTGCATTTTTCGTCAAAAAATTACGAAAAATGATGGCACTGTGCGACGGTGCGTTATCATAGTGCTAGTTCATTATCTTCGATTGTCTCACGACCACTGGTAAACGACCGTTGTCTTTAGAGAATCGTTGCCGAAACACTTTTCCAACATTTCCAACGTTCGCGCACCATTAAATCCGTTTTTTACGCAAAATTTAATACTCGTACAAGTTCGTTGTTGCAGATTTAAATCCATTTCTAAAATTGTAAGAAATCGCCCACACACATAGAGATAGATGTACTCGTACTCTTGGCTACGTAACTTTTGCAAATGTCAAGCTATGACGCTAAGATTTAGAGGGAATGTCAACAAGATTTACCAACTTAACAAAAAAAAAACAGAACTCAAATCGGAACAATGGGAGCGCCACATGGTGGTGTGGTACGGGAACTTTTTGAAGGTGGTATACTTCGCCTTGGCTGGTACTTTTTGTTCGAAAAGTGTTTACCAACAGACCTACCGTTGAGTAATCAGTGATTTGAAAGTCTTTCGCTGACGCTCAATGGTAAGTCTACAAATCGCCCATTATTAATCAAATGAAATTAGCTAAACCATGGGAAGCCAAAAGAGTCAAGAAATTACTCACAGTTTCGCTATAATCTAAAAGTCGCAAAATATTTAAGTTTTTTGATTTTAGTTTGTCCAACAGATAAGAAAATTCTTCTGTGAACGCCACAAGATTGAACATATGCAGTCGAGAGACGGACAACAGAACAAAATGTATCTGATTAAATCTAGCAAAACCATTTACAATGTCTGCACTCAGAAAGTCGACACACTCCGCTTAATTTAGTATTAATTTTCTTTAAAAAAAAACAGCCAACCCCGCCTGCAGCGTAACCTTTATCTGGATTCGCAAAGAAAACAAAACCCAGCAAGTGATAATCGTTAATTTCAAACCCATAAATCCAAATTTCAGATATTGGGTCTATAACTTCGTGCGGTTTGCTAAGAGATGGCGTAACTTGTATTATTCCATTGTTATTATTCCATTGGAACATGCGTTGGAAAGCTACTGTTATTCATTTGAAGCCTAAACAACAATAATTTTTTTTCACTCAAATATGTCGAACTTTGTGCCTGAAAAAGTGTTTTTTCAGGGAGTTCTTCATTACTTTAATATGAAGAAAACTGCTGCCGAAGGTCATCGTATTTTGGTGGAAGTTTATGGTGAACATGCGCTAGCTGAGCGAACGTGCCAAAAGTGGTTTGCACGATTTAAAAGTGGTGATTTTGGCTTGGAAGACGATGAACGTCCTGGGCAGCCAAAAAAGTTTGAAGATGAAGAACTCGAAGCATTACTCTATGAAGATTGTTGCCAAACACAAGAAGAGCTCGCAGAATCTTTGGGTGTCACTCAAGCAGCCATTTCAAAACGTTTAAAAGCAGCTGGATATATTCAAAAGCAAGGAAATTGGGTTCCACATGAACTCAAGCCGAGAGACGTTGAAAGGCGGTTTTGCATGTCCGAAATGCTGCTGGAACGCCACAAAAGGAAGTCATTTTTGCATCGGATTGTTACTGGTGATGAAAAATGGATCCATTACGACAACCCCAACCGTAAAAAATCATATGTGAAACCCGGCAAACCAGCCAAATCAACGGCAAAGCCGAATATCCATGGAGCGAAGGTAATGTTCTATATTTGGTGGGATCAGAACACAATTAATCCGTTTGAAGAGAGCAGTGGCCGAAAAACGCCCGGAATATGCGACCAGACACGAGGCAATAATTTTCCATCATGACAACGCTCGGCCCCACGTTGCTATTCCGGTTATGAAGTATTTGGAAAACAGTGGATGGGAAGTCTTACCCCACCAGCCTTACAGCCCAGACCTTGTCCCTTCTGACTACCATTTGTTCCGATCGATGCAGAACGCCCTCACTGAAATACGGTTCATATCAAAAATTGGCTTGATTCATTCTTGGCTGCCAAGCCGGCGCAGTTCTTTTGGGATTCGATCCACAAATTGCCAGAAAGATGGGAAAAAGTCATAGCTTCAGAGGGGCAATACTTTGAATAATACTATTGTACATGTTTTTCTTAAATAAACGTTCAAATTTTGAAAAAAAACCGCACGAATTAAGTTATATACCCAATACAATAACAATATCCTGAATGCAATAAAAAGAGACGCAAAGTTTTCTCTCAAACTTCTAATATGCTGGTGTATGACAAATAGTTTTTTTTATGCAGTATGAGCTATTTTTAAGGACATTATCACTGTTTGCATAACTTATATCGAATATAGAAAAGTCATCATTTGTATTATTAAATTCAGAATTCATTGAAGTATTAAAATGGTTTAAACAAGTGCAAGATCATTAAAAGATCTAAGCGAGATTACTTTTCCACCCTCCTTCTTCCGCAAAAGTAATGGGTGACAAATTGTTATGTTTCAGCAGCTGTCAAAGTTACCGATGACATCCAGCTGTCAAAATATTCAGTCAGGTTTGCCATTTCATCATGCATCGTTTTACGCTTGCCGAACGTATGAAAATTGTTAAAAAATATGGCCAATGTCGCGTTCGCGCGAGCGTGCTTTATCATGCTTCATATACGCTTTATATCGAACTTACGATAGCTTGCGTCAAAAGAACGAACTTGAAATTTTCAAGCCGAAATGCCGCTTCGGCGTTGAGCTGACAGATAAAGTATTGTTTCCCCAAATTTCTAATATACGAATTCGTTGCACAAGGTAGCGTAGAAATGTACTCTTCTTATTCATATTAAAATTTAATTAGGAGAAAGAACTCCACAAACAATGTATTTTGGTAGAGAAATTAAAGAAAAAACAGCAAATACATAGTTCAAATTACTATTTTGTGCAAGAAAACCGTAATAAGATAATCGCAAAAGGATTTTATCCATTCGAACAAATCAACGTATCGTGTAATGTCAAAGTGATAGCTGATAGCCGATAGCCGATAACTGTCAAACGCGCGACGAAATAGAGAGTAGCTCTACTAAGGCTTTGATGTCGAGTTTATGATATTTATGATCAAAAGTGTCTGAAACGCCTGAGGTTACATTTTGGATTGCTCCATAAGAACCCATTGTTTCTACTCTATGTCAAAGCGCGACATTGTGATTTGGCCAATATTATCGAAATTCCGGCTCAGGTGTAAATACGCAACATGAATTTCGTCGTGAGGTCGGTCATCATCATGGCCTCAGCGTGCTGGTAATTCGTCGCACGGTGGAAAAGTTTAAGCGTGAATACACTCTTTTGGATATTAAGCCACCAACCAGACAGAGATTGGTACGAAATATAGCCGCCGTAGCGGCCAGTATCGTAAAAGACCCAGAAATGTCGATTCGGCGCTGATCAGCTGAATTGGGCATCGCCAGAGAGTCAACCCGGCTTATGTTGCGGTATAAGATTGTGCTGACGTTAGAATTGAAGCCGGACGATCATAGACAAAGCCGTGAGTTCAATAATTGGGCGCTGGAAATGTTCACCGGAGATCTGGATTTTAGCCAAAAAATCATCCTCTCAGACGAGGCCAATTCTCAGCACCTATGTATGTCAACAAGCAAAATTGCCGTTATTGGAGCGAGAACAATCCGCAAGTGTTCGGACAAGCATCAATGCATCCACAAAGATTATCTGTTTGGTGCGATTTATAGCATGGTGGCATCATCGTACCTTATTTATTTCGAAATGAGGAAGGAGACACCGTTACCATCATGGTCTGAAGTATAGATCGATGTTAATCAACTTTCTGTGGTCTGAACTCGACAACATCTATATAGCCAAGCTGTGGTTTGAACAAGACGGCGGTACATGTCATACAAGCGACGCAACCCACGAAGTTGTGAAGGAGAAATTTGGCGGCTGGGTCACCTCACTGTGAGCGTTCATCAATTGGCTGCCGCGATCATACGATTCGACACCACTCGACTATTTTCTCTGGGGCTTGGTCAAGTCCTTAATCTACGCTAACAACCCACCACTTTGGACGAGCTCGAGGCCAATATTCGGCACGTTATTGCCGGAATAACGCCGCACATATTGGACCGAGTCGTCAACAATTGGAACGACCGCTTGAAGCACTATCAGCGAAGCTGAAGCCACCATTTCAATAATGTGCTATTCCACGCATAATGACATGAACGTAGCTTCAAAATAAAACCAGAATCAAGTTTATATCCCACACCGTTGTTGTTTTATTTAAATTTTTTTTTCCTATCGTACTCGTACTTATCTATAATTTTTCCGCATCCTTACTTTTTTCGCCTGCTTGAAGAAGGCCCGGGGTGTATGATGTAAATACAGCGTTGATATACAATACATATATTACGCTTGCCTGTCTGCCGCCACTGCTACTGCTGTGGGCGCTCTCGTTATCAGTCGCGTTAGAAATTAGGCTTCCCCTCTTCATGATCCGCTGCTTCATCGACAGGTCAGTGAACCTAACACAGATGATCGATTTGTTTGGAGGTCTGCTGTTTTGTTCTTTGTTTCGCATATTTTTCACGTATCAGCATCGGGACCATCAATTGACAAAGCATTTTGGAATATTTGCTGGGCTTTGTTGTTTGCATTATTGTTGGTGACGTTTGGCACACCAACAAATTCGATGCAGTTGGAGAGAGGATGTTGTTAGCTTTCAGCTCCGCGTTTTCGATTCATATCTCGTTGAGTGAACCCAGGAAGCGATTGTTTGTTTCTTCCAGCTTGGTTAGCTTCAAATAAATCATTTGGAGAGTAAATTCAGATTCGGCTTCACCGTGTGTAGGTGTATCTGGATGCGCTGCTGTTGTTTGACCTCTGTTGTTAGCTCCTTGGTTATGTAGCACCTATGCGCATTTTTATTATTCTTCCTCCGGGTCCTTGGACTGGATTTTCCAATGAATTGCATTTAAAAAGCTCGTGGTTACGACATTCTCTCTCTTCGTCTCTATTTTCAGATTAATACCCACCAACATACAAGCTTTAAGATTTTGTTATCTATTAATCTTTCACATACGGGTAATTCCTGACTTCTTTCTTACAGAAATAAATGGAAAGACCGATAAAGTTGTATAAGCGCAAATTGAACTTTTTAACGCACCTTCTCTCTAAGAATTATTTTAGGATCCACAGGCCACTATTTTTGTACTAATAAGACTGCGGCTGCGTGGCGATTGATCGGGAAACTGCTGAGCGTCCTATAATTTGGATTGGTCCAGCAGGGGGCAACAATCAAGTTCGTAGCAAAGTACTTGCCTCCACCTCCCAGTGGTGGTCTTCGATAACTGCATGAGTAAACCCTTACTCATACAGGCTAAAATAGCAAGGGCATGTCCAGTCAATAGCATTATACTGACCTATGCCGTCATAGGGCTCACAACCTGATACGAAAGAGATTAACGAATGTGACGAACCAAATAGTAGCCTCGGGTAAAAATGGACTCGCTGTTGACGACCTTCGGATTTGTACGTGGAATATTCGGACCCTTAACAGGCCACGTGCAGTCGAATAATTAGCAGAGGCCCTTGACTGCTATCACATAGATATCACCGCCATCCAGAAAGTGCAATGGGATGGGCCGGACATAAGGTGGATGAAAAATTGTAATATACTCGTATACTATGGTGATTGCTATAGGGAAAAGAAGCAGCGCTTATTCGGATACGGATTTGCCATGTGCGGCAAACTTAGGCAAGAAGTCTTGAGCTTCCTATACGTGAGCGAACATCTTATGACAATCCATATCAGGGCTAAATGCGCTGAGATAAACCTAATATCCGCCCATGAGCCCACGGAAGCCAAGGACGACGCCACCAAAGAATGCTTCTGCGAGCTCTTTGACAAGACATATGAGCAATATCCTAAGTATTCACGATTTTAACGCCAGCATAGGGATAGAGGACATCTTTGGTACGGCAGTTGGTAAACATAGCAGATACAACACCATGTCTGGCAAAGAGGTTAGGCTTATTGACTTTGCGGAGGGACGAAATATCAGTATAGCTAGGGGGCATGAAACACTAAATCAAATTGATCACATTCCGATCGACATAAGACATGCCTCCAGTATTCTGGACCTCTGAGTCTTCCTGCAGCCAAGGTACGAATGCGTATTTCCCAAGCGCCACAACAAAAAAGAACTGCTGTGAGTAGATACTAAACGTAGAAAACGTAGACACCGCCCGAATCTTCACCGAACGCGTATCCCGAAATTTCTCGACAATATGCCGTTAGTATTAAGTACCAAAGACCAGTAGCAACGCTGCCAACGTGCCATCGGAGACTCTGCTACTGATGTGCTCATCACCACAAAGCAATCCATGGTGTGATGAAGAATGCCGGCAAGCACATGTAGCCAATCAAGTTGCATATAAAGCGGCGCTGCAACGAAGGGCGAGAGCCACTCATGAGCTCTACGAGCAGGAGAGACGGGAAGAAAATCGCAGAGCACCCGATCGAAGATTTTGAGAGCTTGTATTACCAATAGGTAAAAAGAATGTGTCAAGGCAAGAAGATCCGTACAGAAGCTTGTATAGATGAAGAAGGAAACCTTGTAGTAGAGTCACAGTAGGTGCTAAAACTGTATAACGGTGGCGAAGCTCAACATCCCGCCGTCAGACGGAATAGACCATTCAATTTTGACGATGATGGCCAAAACTTCTGGCCACCTAATAAAAATGAAGTAAGGACAGCAATATTTAAGCTGAAAACCAACACCGACTAGACGGCTTACCGGCCGAGGCTGGAAATGACTTTGTGGAGGAGATATATTTCTCAACTCAATTCTCAGATGTAGGCAGAATAATGTATGCCTGATGAATGGACTCTCAGCACCGTACGCCCGATCTGCAAAAAAGAAGACTCCAACAACTGCGCCAAGTATAGAGGTATAAGTCACCTCAACATCGGATACAAGATCTTATATGCCATATTGTGTGTTGAATGTCGGAAACCCTTCGCCAACAACCTGATTAGTCCCTATAGTGGGGCTTCATATCAGGAAAGCCCACAATCGACCAACTCTTCACACTCCGGCAGATACTGGAAAAAAACCCATGTCATCGATTTAAATGCCACATATGATAGCATTTATAGAGACGAGCTATATGTATAGATCCATGTCTAATTTTGGCACCCATGACAAACCCGTCTATCTGTACAGAATGACGATTGAGAACACTCGCTGCTCAGTCAAGGTTGGTAACGACTTAACCGAGACCTTTGATTACAAAAAAATTTCAGACAGGGTGACGCGCTATCATGCGACTTCTTTAACATCATACTTGAAAGAATTGTACGGAACTCAAGATGTCGTCATAATTGGGAGAACTCAGCGAGCTGTCTACGGTGCGTCGCTAGTATTGAAACCGAAGCTGCCAAAATGGGTTTAGCGCTAAATAAGAGCAAAACCAAGTTTATGCTCTCAACAAGAAGGCACACACAACATTGTCTATCTTGGATCTATTATAAATTATGCCAAGAATGCCTCAGCACAAATAAAACGAAGAACCATTTTTACCAATTGCTGTTTCTTTGCTGTTACTGAAGCTCTACCCCGAAAAACTATGGAGACTCTATATAAGACCTTGATCATCTCAGTCCTACTTTATAGCACAGAAGCATGGACCCTTTCGAAAGCGGATGAAGATGTCCTCAGCGGTTTTGAGGGAAAAATCCTTCCAAAAATATTCGATCCAATTTGCGTTTATTGGCTTTGGAGGATAAAATTCAACGGCGAACTATACGAGCTGTACAGCGACATCGATCTACTCAGAAAACTGCGCATCAGTCGCCTGAGATGGCTAGGACATGTAGAGCGAATGGACACCAATGCTCCGCACCACAGAGTCTCCGATTCTAACCTTTCTTTCTATGTTAGGAAGATTACAGCCATTCGTGCTGTTTCTGCTTATAACAAGCCATTTCGATTTAACTGGGTTCAGTCTGAGCGAATTATCTTCAGACCAATCTAGAATTTTTCGAAGATCTTCATTAAGTTTATAGGCTGCATCGTCAATGAGGCCTAGTTTACAACTCAGGTAAAGTTGTACATTATCTGCATACATATGCAGCGAGGAGTATTTGATTACTTTCGGAAGGTCATTGATAAATATCGTAAATAACAAAGGACGCAGTATGGATCCTTGAGGTACGCCCGCTGAGGTTGCGATAAAGTCCGATATTTCATTATTAACAGCAACCGCTTATTTCCTTCCACCAAGGTATGTTTTGATGAGCCTGATAGCAGATGATGAGAAGCCGAAAAACCTCTTGAATTTGGAGAGAAGCTTCATATAATCCACTGTATCAAAGGCCTTGGAAGAGTCAAGTAGTGTCACAAAAGTTATTAGGTCTTTATTCATCCCCGCTCGGATATCATCTGTGACTTTTAATAAAGCAAACGTACAGCTATGATGAGGTCTGAAGGCTTATTGATTTGTACAAAGTAATTTATTGCGTTGGATAAATACTGACATCTGCTGGTGTATTATCCTTTCTATAAACTTTGACAAGAAGGGAAGGATGGCAATGGGTCTATATTCAGTCGGAGAGTTGGAGGACGTTTTCTTTTTCAGAATGGGAAGAGTTCTCGCGATTTTCCACGCGCTTGGAAATGTAGAAGTCATTATAATATTATTAAAAATATGGGCTATGGCTGGAAGAATGTAGGCTAGTATGATTTTAATGAAAGTCTGGTGAATTCCATCAATACCAAAAGCCTTAGACTTAATTTTGCATATAGCCTTAACGACATCAGCTGGTTCTATACAGGCAAATCCAAAGCCATTAAGCGTTATATCCAGTGGGTCAGTACTTGTGCTGGATGTCGTTTGCACTTTCGTGAATTTTCTATTGAGCTGATTGGGATCGATATTCACGTAAATGATGCCAAAGAGTTTTTGAAGGTAACTTGTGCTATTTGTACTGAAATCAAACAGAGGATTACACTAGCCAATCGATGTTTTTTTGCCTTAAGAAGGCAATCGAGAAATATGGCTTCGTTAAGAAACAAAGCTCAGCTGACTTTATATGTATGAGTCCCTAAGTAGAGCATTGCCGCTCAATCTCGTAGAACTACGAGGGTAGTCTGAAATGTTTCCGACTGCAACGTAAAGATAGAGGCACTCGTCAATAAAAGCTAGTGAATGCAAGTTGTGCATCTTTTGACAGTTACTGAAGTTTCAGTCATTTTGGGCGCGCAGTTTTTAGTAGTTTACAGTCGTTTGAGTGAGTCGATCTGAGTGTGTTTTGTGAAAATGCTATTAAATTCTTGTTTTTGAAAGGCAATACGCCTACGCAAATCAAAAATGAGTTGGACTCTGTGTATGGGGACTCTGCACCATCATTTACCACAGTGAAATTTTAGGCAGCTGAATTTAAACGTGGCCGTAAGAGCTTGGGAGATGATGAACGTGCGGGACGTCTAAAAACTGCTAAAGTTCACCAAATGGTGTTAGACGACCGCCGAATTAAAGTGAGAGAGATAGTAGAGGTTATGAAAATGTCCAAAGAACGTGTTTGTTACATATTAAATCAAGATTTAGGCATGAGAAAGATGTAACGATTGCTCACGTTAGACCAAAAACGTGTTCGAATGAACATTTCCAACGCTCTGCTGGAGCAGTTTAGGCGCAATAAATCCGAGTTTTGGCGCCGATTAATTACTGTAGATGAAACTTGGATACACCATTATACGCCCGAAACAAAAATTCAGTCAAAACAGTGGACTGCAAAGGGCAAGCCGGCTCCAAAAAAGCAAAAACCGTTTTTTCGGCTGGGAAAGTGATGGCGAATATTTTTTGGGATAGTAAAGGAGTTATCTTAATCGATTATCTCCAAAAAGGAAAAACCACTACAGGAGCATATTACGCATCATTACTTGCCAAGCTGAAGACAGAAATTGCGGAAAAACGGCCACATTTGCAGAAAAAGAAAATCCTGTTTCACCAAGACAACGCGCCGTTTCACACCTCAGCGGTTGCCATGGCGAAAATCCATGAATTACGGTTTGAACTACTTGACCATCCGCCTTATTCACCAGATCTAGCCCCAAGCGACTTCTTTTTGTTCCCTCATCTAAAAACTGCGCTCGGAGGACAAAGATTTTCGTCAAATGAGGAGGCAATCACCTTCGTGAACAATTATTTTGCAGAGAAAAACGCCAAGTACTATTTGGACGGGTTAGAGATATGGGAAAAAAAAATTGAGAAAAAATGTCTTGTATCATTGTTCGGTCGGAAACTATTCAGACAACCCTCGTATAGACGTTAGCGAAGGCTGATAAAGATATCCCTGGCGATCTGTGAGTGATTTTTAGTCTCGCTGCGTTGGTGTTGGTGGTGGGTAACGCTTCGGCCTTCAGATTCAGATTCGGTCGATTCCTACACGGAGGGACAACGCAGTAGAAGAATCACTCACCTGCGTGAATGTGCATAAGGGGAATAAGACTTGAACAATCTTGGAGTAAGTACCTGGAACCTAAGCCCCCGCTTAAGAGGCTTATTTATTGAGGCTCAGTCCAGTAGTAATTTTTTTGTTAGGGACCTGGAATAGAGTTAGTTATTTAACCTAACCTAACCTACGGTGCATGTTGATTATGTCTCTAATTGACAATCTCAAATATTCTAACCCCAGTGCCTGCGGTTATCTTAATATGGACTATACTTCCAATGCGTAAAAATTGCAATCCCATTTTGTACCCAAATTAGCCTGTATATTCTCTAGTTTCAGTTTGTTATTGATTTTAGTTCGGTGTGGTTTAAAATATTTATAAAATATGAATCAAGAGGAACGCCTTAAAAAGATCATCGACAAATGGCTCGAAAATACTTCGCGTCCAAACCATTTCATCGCAAAAAATTTAAACATAGCACGCTGTTATTAAACGATATTTGGAGACGTAGACAGTTAAGCGAAAACAGAAAAGTGGAGCTAAAAGTGGAGCACATGATACAAATTTGGACAGGAAAATAGTGGGTACCATCGTAAAAAACCGGACTATGTCATCCAGAGATGTTTCTCGGAAATGTCATACCAACCAAACAATGGTACAAAGATCTAAAAAACGTAACGGTCTAAAAACACGAAAAAAACAAAAAATACCAAAAGTTACTGAAAAGCAAAAAAACACGAGCCCGAAAGCTATACGAGTTGATCGGCAACAAGAAAGCGTGCTTGATTTTGGATGACGAAACTTATGTCAAAGCCGACTTTACTACTCTTCCAGGTGCGCAGTTTTACAATTCGTTTGAAGCTGAGATTCTTCCGCAATCAACAACATCGATTGGGATTCGGGTCAAAATATCTCGTTTGGCAGGCCATTTGCCAATGTGGACACAGAAGCTCATCGTTTATTACAACGGGAACAATTAACGGAGAAGTGTACATTAACGAGTGCCTAAAAGAACGGTTGATTCCTTTCTGAAACAAACACGAGTGTTCAACATTATTTTGGCCAGATGCTCATGTGACGTTGAACTTTCTTGTTGCTAAAAATGTCGACTTTGTCCCAAAAGACATGAATCCACCCAATGTTCCACAGTGCCGTCCCATTGAAAGGTATTGGGCTTTGGTCAAAGCTAAATTGAGGAAAAGTGAGCAGTGTGCAAAGGACGTAAAAGATTTTAGTGCTAAATGCAAAAGAGCGTCCAAAAAGATCACGCGTGGAACTGTAACCAACCTTATAAAGGACATTCGAAAGAAGTTGAGGAAAGAATGGGAACCCAAATAATTTTTTTTATTTTTTTTAATTGTGAATGAATTTAATAAAAAACAGAGTTTTAAAGCAAATAAAAAAAATTTACATGAATTATGAAAATATTTTTTTTTTTTACTTTGAAGTTTACAAATTTTATTCGTTTCAGTTCTTAGGCTAGATGTACTCTCCGCGGGGTTCTACTTGTATGCTCTTAAGCGCAGATAGGTCTACAAATGCGTTTTCAGTCCGGATTGTCCTTTTGATGAAATACAGACAGCTGTCTTGCCTTTATTTTCAATTTTCGCAAAACTAAGTACTCGTAGTTCTGGGTATCATTCTCAATAGACTACACATGTCGCGCCAAAAATCGCCAAGGCGCTCTTGGTTTTCTTGGGCTACAAAGACAAAATTGGCATTTAACTAAAGATGGTCCTTTGGATCTATAGAAAAAAAAACTGTAATAAAAAATCGCCTTCCTTAATTACCTTAAGGAGCAAAACACTTGAATTTGATAGATTTAAGACTCACAAGGATGTGAAGTGGATGTTCATTGTCTACAAAATATTTCCAAGTTTCGCCACTGACTTCGGTAGTTCAAGTGTGAAACATAATTTTGTATGTGCTAAGGAAATTCGTATACCTTTGCCAGGTGAACTCATATCAGAGTTGGTTTTTAGCTATAAGCAGTTACCGATAAGCTTAACCAGAACCACATGTGGTTGTATGTACGTGCAATCGACTTCTCGTATTGTGCTGGCGTGAAGGTTACCAAAAGTCAAGTAATGAAGCCGAAATATACATACCACAAAGTACGGAAAGTAGCAATAATGAGTCAACTTTATACTTTCATGTTAAGTCTATGTACTTACGTAGCCACATGCATACATATGTACCTACCATATATACTCAACTTTTTATTACTTAAAATCAATCAAAAAAAAAAAAAAAAAAAAAAACAACTGCGATTGTGATTTTAATACTAACTGTGAACAATTGAAATAATTGCAGCAGGTGGTTACCAGTTCAACCAAGCTGTGCCAACATCAAAAGTTCAAAAAAGCGTACCGATAAAATGGGGTTTTTACTGAAGTGGGGGGTTCGTCGTTTTTTCATATCTATGCCAACAAAAATGAGAAAATACATTTTGTTTGAACTTTATTTCAGAAAAGTCCAACAATGGCTTAGTCATAGCACAAAATTAGTATTCTGCAGATACGTGATCGAATCCAGACCTCAGCCTCTTCAAAATCCAGAATGAGTCTGATGTATTTCGGTGGCTCCTTTTCCTAAGGTCACCTTTGTACTCGATTATAAATGGTTCAACTGATTTTTTTTTTTTTAATGCTTATGAAATTCTGTTTTTAGGTGTGTTTTACATACTTATATCTATGTACGTTTGCACAATAATAAATTCGAAATCGTGTAATTTAGATAGACATCTATGTACGAATATTTAGACAGATAAGTCTACGCGGACATTACGATGACGGTATCTGATGTTTAACACCGCAATCAGTTGTCAAATTAAAAAAAAAGATATATTTCATTTTTTAGTGTGAACAGATACAAAAAGCAAGTAGGTATTTGTGAAACAAAAAATTGGCAAAAAACTGCAAATTATTCAAAATTAAACGATGTAGATTCTATTGGAATCTATGTATAAACAAACGTTTTGCAGGCGGAAAGTATTTCTACGCTGTAGAGTTCGCACATATGTACATGTTTTATGAATACAGAAAAACTATTCGAATATCTTGTTCGGTTGTATCAAAAATTAGTGACGTAGTTGTCACATAATTAAGTATTTGTCTTCTAAAAATAAACTTAATCATCATTAAAGTAGGTATGACATCGCATTGAAGGTCACTTACCACGAAAAGTGAAAACATGTACCCACTTTGGAACTCCGAGACTGTCAAAGTCACTTGGAAAAATCGATGAAGCTACTCGTAAATTATAGTATAAAAAAAAATAAATATTGTAAACAAAATAAAAATGGAAAGTTTATTGACATGTCTAAGAATAAAAATATGTAAAACAAAGTATTCACAGATAACTAAAACAAAGTACCCCCTATACTCGTGGTAACCTGAACTGAAGATACAATTGTATCCGGGGCATAGAGCCATCTCAATGTCCCGCGGCACATATTCATAGCATTGACATAGTTTCGCGCTACTGCACTTGAAATGCACTTGCACTTGTTGATTTGTATCTCAACACGTTGCCACACACTAAAAACTATAAAGCCCGAAGGTGAAAGCAGCATAAAAAAGCTTCCTTTGTATATTCGGATTGGTTATTTTGTTTTTTAAATAGACAAATTGTTTCAGATACATTTGAAATATGTTGCACTTGATCGTAACTAAAATAACGACTTTTTCGCTTTGAAAATAGACAATTGAACAATTGAAAAACAGAAAAACAGACTCAACCTACAAGGATTTGTCGCTATTTTTTTTTTTCTTTTATTACAAATATTCACTTTTGGGTGTGTATCTGTATCTGAGGGTTGATGTTGGATAGTCGTTTGACTTTGACTTTCAAGCGGCAGATAACTATAATACAATATATTCACTCTATTTTATAGACTCCATTTCGACTTCTAAACTATTTCTTTGATATTGTAGATTGCCAGTAACACTTTGACCTTTAAAAACTAAATTCGTAACACCATACGTAAGCCATAAATACATGAAGAGAGAGAGAGAGAGGGGGGCTGCAGAATTTAGAACAAATATTTAAATCACACTTGTATCAGAGATACAAAGTCCAAAATAATAAATGCATTTAATAGAAAATGCTCACCCTGTTGTCTGTATGTTTATTATCAGCGTTAACACAATTTCACCACAAAGATTGAAATTTTGTCAAATCCGGAGAAATTCTTTTCGATTTTAATTTTTCACTTCTTTCTGGTCGACAAAAAAATCTTCAACTTCGATCGTTCGTTCACTTCACCGCCCGATTGGAAATTGAATGAGAAAATGTATCTCAAGGTGACCTCTAAACTATCAGCTGTTAACCTGAGCTTTTTTTTTTTACAGCTTTTACAAATGATTGCGCTGGCGTTAGAAGTATGTATCACACCCCCAAAAAGGTGCCCCCCACTGTTTCCGCTTCAATATCAGAAGAAAACGTAAATCGCGCGTCAACATTGCATATTTGTGTTATACGTTAGTGTATGTATGTAGCACGTGGAAGTGACGTCGACGCGGCGCGGCGTTGCTTTCCATGTTGTTTTAGAAGCCGGTTCTATCGGCAGGTTTTGTGTTGTTTACGTTGCACAAGTTATGAGCCCCGCAAAGCGCAAGTTTGTCTAGGAGTTTTTTTTTTGCTGAAGTTTTAGTTTGAGATTGCGTAGTGTGGTGAGTATTTTAGGGCATTTGACAGATGAAGAGCTTTTTTCTGGGCACTGTTAGAAACGGTATTGCCAGTCATGAATAAATTAACAATGGCGTTTCGATCAAAAATGAATTCGTATATCTGGAGTGGGTTTTGTTAAAAATTTCGACAGGAACGTGTGAGTAATAATTTCAATGAAATACATAATACCTGAGGATAGACGTTTACGAGAGCGCACTTAAGCGCGCTATAGAATCGGAAAGAAACCAGACAAAAACCAGCATTCGCCAGCAAAATAAACTGTCACGGCTTAAATAAACGAAAAAGATATGTTGAATAACTTTGATGAAAAAAAAAATGTAATAGAAGTTCAAAAACAGCGCAGTGTTTCAGAAAAGTGAAGCCACATAAATAAAGATAGGAGATAATGGAACGATAAGATGAAAAGGACTGTATAACACAAAAGTAAATCTTTTCACGCGTGATTGGTCCGATCAGTTAAACATCCGACGATGAATAATATTGGGTATATATATTCGCGCGGTTTTTTTTTTTCCAAAATTTGAACGTTTATTTAAGAAAAACATGTACAATAGTATTATTCAAAGTATTGCCCATCTGAAGCTATGACTTTTTCCCATCTTTCTGGCAATTTGTGGATCCCATCCCAAAAGAACTGCGCCGGCTTGGCAGCCAAGAATGAATCAAGCCAATTTTTGATATTCTGCTCTGATGTGAACCGTATTTCAGTGAGGGCGTTCTGCATCGACCGGAACAAATGGTAATCAGAAGGGGCAAGGTCTGGGCTATAAGGCCGGTGGGGTAAGACTTCCCATCCACTGTTTTCCAAATAGTTCTTAACCGGAATAGCAACGTGGGGCCGAGCGTTGTCATGATGGAAAATTATTGCCTCGTGTCTGGTCGCATATTCCGGGCGTTTTTCGGCCACTGCTCTCTTCAAACTGATTAATTGTGTTCGGTAGCGTTGCCCATTGATGGTTTCACCCGGTTTTAGCAGCTCATAATACAGCACACCCAACTGATCCCACCAAATACAGAGCATTACCTTCGCGCCATGGATATTCGGCTTTGCCGTTGATTTGGCTGGTTGGCCGGGTTTCACATATGATTTTTTACGCTTGGGGTTGTCGTAATGGATCCATTTTTCATCACCAGTAACAATCCGATGCAAAAATGACTTCCTTTTGTGGCGTTACAGCAGCATTTCGGACATGCAAAACCGCCTTTCGACGTCTCTCGGCCTAAGTTCATGGGGAACCCAATTTCCTTGTTTTTGAATATATCCAGCTGCTTTTAAACGTTTTGAAATGGCTGCTCGAGGACATCCCAAAGATTCTGCGAGCTCTTCTTGTGTTTGGCAACAATCTTCATAGAGTAATGCTTCCAGTTCTTCATCTTCAAACTTTTTTGGCTGCCCAGGACGTTCATCGTCTTCCAAGCCAAAATCACCACTTTTAAATCGTGCAAACTACTTTTGGCACGTTCGCTCAGCTAGCGCATGTTCACCATAAACTTCTACCAAAATACGGCAGCAGTTTTCTTCATATTAAAGTAATATAAGGAGAACTCCCCGCAAAAACACTTTTTCAGGCACAAAGTTCGACATATTTGAGTGAAAAAAAATTATTGTTGTTTACGCTTCAAATGAATGACATATACTGAAATGACGTACAATGACAGTAGCTTTCCAATGGATGTTCCAATGGAGTAACACAAGTTACGCCATCTCTTTGCAAACCGCACGCAAAGTTATAGACCTAATAGAAATGCAACGGCAAGGCACAGGCGAAGTAGAAAATATAATTTCAGATTCCTGCCCAACGAAAAAATACTCGGAAAAGATTCAATCGACGAAATTTATTCAAGGCAAGCAGGGACGCTTGCTATCAGGGAGCAATGAAATTTACAATAAATGGTAAGAGTATTTGAATGCGTTACATATAGGAAGAATCCCCACGAAGTAACATTCCAACTATCGCGCACGAAGAGGAATTGGTAGATTTTATAGAGGCCAAAGTCAGCGAACCGGCCGCGCCGAGTCAGGCCTGATCAATGTGATCATTCGTCGAAGCATGGGCGAAAATCGGAGACCTTCCTTTGATGAGAGCCATTCGGTTGGCATATATTTAATAAGAGCACGCATGCTTGTAAAATAAGATTTTATTTTTATTTTAATCAAAATGAGAATGGTTGCCATTAATAATGAACAACAATATCTGCCAAATGACCTCCATGACCTCTGTTGCACATCCACCGTCTTTTGATAATATATCATCATATTTTCGCACATTTGCAGATCTAATAATATGGATTTTGGCTTTGTATGGTTCAATGGACACCTCCTTCTCATGTTGCGTTTTTGCCTCGCCGAAAACAACTTCAAATTTCAATGTATGGCATCTTTTTCTTAATAACTGGAATTCTTAATAATTCACACGCATTCACAGACAGATGATTATACGACTTTTAAGGCAATTACTGGAGGCAATTTGTTTTTGGAAAGGTCGAAATATGAAAAGTTGCCTATTTATGTAAGCTAAATTATGCCCCAAAGAAGAAGTCGCTTGGTGTTAAATCACATGATTTCGTCGGCCAGTTGTGATTACCATTTCGAGGAACTGCCTTGACTAGGACACTTCTCGGTGGTTTTGCTACTTGTATGGCCCGTAGGTTCATCTTGTTGGAAATAAAAATCGTCCGCATCCATACCCACAAGTTTCGTCGTAAAGATGTGCAAATAGCGCAATTCATTCAGGATAATAGTCACGCAGCCACGCAGCTTCAATTGAAATCCTTAGATGCTTCCAGCTAAGCTCCTAATTCGGGAATTCTCCTTATTCACAAAATCTTGAAGATGAAAGTGTAGCCCATCACTCAAGGTTTTTTTTGGTTAAATTCTTAATGAATTTCATGCATTTCCTATACGCAATTGGCAAAGTTACGACACTGCTGATGGTCGACAGGCTTTAGTTCTAGCGTCGATTGATCTTTATAGACTTTATGATCCAAATTTCTGAATCAATTTAACAATTGGTAAATGAAAACATCGAGATTCTAAGAAGGATAAACAGAAAGGAGGATACTTCAAATCCATACCCTAACCGATGGGTGGTTAGGGACTCTATTTACAAACAGTACTCGTATACAAGAAAAAAACATTGTCTTCACACAAAATATTATCCTATAATACCCTTATCATCACAGTTCTGTTTTGCGGTACAGAAAATACATTACAGACACCGGGTAGCATTTTAATCCGCCGGCTTTCAGGACAGTCATGCAATCTGCATAGAACCGAACTCTGTTAGCCTAAGCCCAACCGAGAACGCAAGCAGTCCTAATGCAGATCCGGGTCCTAAGAAATATTTTCCTTAGCATCTATCAAGTTTATTGGCGATTTGATTTCCCGTGATCCCACTATGACCTGGACCTCCAGCCTCCAGATTACGTTTAGTAAAGTCCTTCATCCTTGAACTCGCTTGGAAGCGAAATGGATGCGATATTTGGCTCCCCCCACCAACTCTTTAAAATATAGTCGATTGCTATCAGGGTTGCCTTTGCCTCCGTTTGCAAGTTAGACGCAAGTTTTCTCAACGAGAAATGAGATCTAAAGTTGTCATCTCCAAAAAGGCAACAGAGCTGTATCCTAAATCCTACCTATTCATATTCGAAACTCCAACAACCTTGACACCGATGGATGGCACAGGTAAATTACTCATCGCTCCTTCTGTTATCATATTTTACGGTGGTGGGTATGTCAATGTAATCCGAAGGGCGCGAATGGACAGACAAAAAGTAAGTCATGCGTAGAAAAGGAACCTCCAACTTCATTTCCTGATATCTGAAAACCGGAGTTCAATGTCCTTAACTCCCGCCTTTGTATTTTAAGCGAACGATGACTTACAGGCCAAGCATGAACTTTCGTGAATGTGTACAAGTTGAGAGTTGGAAAAGCTTCGGAAGTAGTCACAACGGCGTCAGCATCTGACATGCGCGTTAGTTCCGTACCGGTGTGTATGTATGAAGTTCTTTGCATGACATTTATTATGTAACCATGGTCGTATTAGATACAAATGCAAGTATTCAAAGGACACGTGGGATAAAACTTCCCAAACATAAAAAAAAAAACAAGAAATGTCGCAAAATGGAGGAGAAAATCTCGTACTACATGAAATTCCTTCGAAAGGGAAAGTATCTTACATTCAAATGTCAAGGTTACAAGCAAACAGATGGAAACGGTTTACTCTTGTTAACATACATACAGGTATTAAACATCGGGATGGAAGTCGGAAAAGCATGCCGTCCTTGTAACAAATCCTTGCTTTTGCGTATCCCTTCGGGGTAAATTCGAAGATTCTCCGAACCGTAGCGCTGCGCTAGTGTATTTTTATTCTAGATGTTCCAAATATTCTTCAGATTCTTCTTACTCGTATAAGCTCGATGTCGTTGTACAGCTCTGAAATTTATTTGCTGTATCTCCTTCTTCCATGCAGACCGAAGATTATAAGAATTTTTTCTTTCGAAATAGTTTAGCGCGCCTTATTTATTTTTGACAAAGTCCATCTTTCGGCGCCATAGAGTTGGGTTTGGATAATATGATTTAAAGCAGACCCATAATAGGCGAAAGGATCCCTGCGAGTACGTACGAAAATGTGAGAATATCAGCAAGTAGTATGCTGCACCCATAATGTCGGACTGCTCAGTTTGGTCGAGTTTTCATTCACTCGTACGTAAAGTGCGATCGGGAGCCGCCGTTCTGCTGAGAATATCCCAGCTGTGGTTCAAGATGTCGCAGAGGACCCCGAAGTATCGACCAGACGACGTGCCACGCAATTGGGTATCAATCGGCGGTTTTTACAGAGAATTTTGGTGGCACACTGCAAGATGTTCGATTACAAAATGCAGACAGTGCCACAACCGAAATTCTGAGGGCTGCATTTCCGGGTCGCCTTATCTCTCGTTTTGGCGATTTACACTGGCCGGCAAGATCGCCCGATTTGACCGTTCCAGACTTCTTTTTTGGGGTTTTTTGAAGTAACGAGTCTATGTCAGCAAGACTTAGACTCTTAAAGCCCTCAGAGAGAATATCCGTCAAGAATGCGAGGACCTATCGCCGGAAGTTCGGGCAAGAGTGATGGAAAATGCCACAAATCGGCCCCGAAGGGTCATCAATTCTGACGACGGCCATATAGCCGATATCGTTTTCTCGACTTGATTGAAAAAAATGTAAGACATCAAATAAACATACTCGTAATTCAAAAGCAGTACCAACATCTTTCATTCATAAAAAGAATTACAGCCAAAGAACATTGGGTGACAACTTTTGCGCCGCCTTGTACAAGTAGCGAGTATGTATGATTATGGTAAGAAATTCATCCACAACACGACGAATAGCAAGCTTAGATGGTCGATTATGAGGATCAAAAAAAAAAAACTTAATCTGTTTCGTGAATTTTCGACCAATTTTTAAAACAAGTTTGAATGATACGGAAGCGTTCTTCTGGTTTAAGTCTGTTCGTAATGATTGTAGATGAAAGTCATCTCTTTTCTAGATCGTTAAAAACAAGCACCCCATACATCAGCCTAACGTGACAGCTCTTTCGACGATAATCCCTACCAAAAATTTTAACGCTCAGCCAAAATAAAAACATAATTTTCTTCAGCTTATTCGAAGGACAGGTTTTTTTTTCGGCAACTAGCTAAAATTGTTGCTAAAAAAGCGATAGAAACGGAGGAGTTTCTAGGGAATCAATGGCACCACTTATACCCTCGTTGTTACTTAAGTTTTGAGATATGGCAATACCGGTGTTGATGCGTTAAATCTGACATCAGAACCATAAAGTTTGACGTTTTTCATAATACATGTCTTCAGAACGTTTTGTCATACGAGTTTTTTAAAGTCTTGAAAAATTCATCTCAGAAATTGAATTACATCGAAAACATTTTCATGGGCTGGTTTTTTATGATTTTCGATGTGGATTATCTCAACAACAGTGTGCCGTTCAACTGGCTTCAATTTTTGATGATGAAGCAGCATCCTGGTTTACCGTGCTTCGCTGGTTTTCCAATTCAATCGTGGTTGTCGTTAGCTCCAAGACAAATCGTAAAATTGAGGCATGGGCATTAGTTCCGCTTGCATACATTTAATATTGCACTAACATTTGACCGTCGAAAAAATTTCTTCCCGTTTGATACCGCATAACTTGATAATCGCTCAAAAAAAGGCTCGTCTCGATTGGTCCAAAGAGGTGTTGAAAAAATTCAATCGCAGTGCTTCAAAAGACGTCTACATATTGTATAAAATCATGCCAGGCGACGCTATGATTCGCATCTATGCATATGAACCCAAAACTAAACAGCAGTCGACTGTATGAATCTTTCAAGACGAGCCAAATCCAACAAAAGTTGTTCGCTGACGAAGCACTTTCGTTTCTTCGGAAAAACCTGACGTGTCGCCACCGTATCAATAGAACGTTGAATGGTCAATTCGGAATGGTACACCAGAAATCTTTGAAGAAACCGTCGAACACGGATTATTCTCTACCACGACAATGCGAGCTTTTACAGATCGGCTCAAACAAGTGACTTTTTGAGCACTCAAAACATCGGATTGATGGGTCATCCTCGGTACAGCCAGATTCCAATGAATTTTTTTCTACTCCCACATATCAAACCTCAACGCTTTTGAACGCCTGAAGAAGCCTTTGATGCGTTTAAAGTGCATGTGTTGGAGTTACCTCGATCGGAGTCGAAAAAATGCTTCGCAAATTGGTTCAAATGCATGCAAAAGCATATTGGTCTTTATGGAAAGTATTTTGGAAACGAATAAAGCTATTTTGGATAAGAAATATTAGTTTTTCTTAAAACTTAAGTAGCAACTTAAGTACTGTCTGAAGGATCTGTCCGACCACGTTAAACAATATATGTTGTGAAGCAACAAACGGTCTCGGAAATTGACAAATTTATTGTTATGAAAAGCGGACAACGACTTTCAGTTATGCAAATATAATGTTCAAACCATAAAAATATCTTATGCAGGTACACAGTCCACGGAACCCACAGACCGCTACAAAGCGAATATTCATTGATATCTAAGAAGTTCTATGGAAGGGCCGAAGCGAAGACGGATGAAAACTTGTAACATTTACTATGGTTATTACTATAGAGAGCAGAAGCAGCTCCAATTGGGATGTGGATTTCAATATAATCCTCCCCAACATCGCCTTCTATCTCACACGGCACATCGCCTTAGGCCGTTTGTCGAAACCTGATCTATCCATGTTAGTATGCTTTTTTCTCTCGTGCCTTAGAAGCCAATACCAGACACAATCATTCAAAAGTGCGTTCAACATGTTCACAGGTATCGCTCTGACGCACCGAAGATGATTGTAGCATTCAACTAGGAAACGTCATTTTAGACAGGGTAACTGAGGTAGTTAGGTACTTCGTCTATTTAGGCCCTGTTTTCAATTCTAAACGTTGAGAATAATTCTTTCTAAGATTAAAAAGCATTTGAATACCAAAGCCCCCTCCTGAATAAGTAAAATGACTATGTAACATACAAGGCGGCATAAAAGTTGGCACTCGATGTTCTTTGGCTGTAATTTCTTTTTATGAATGAAAAACTTCATTCTTGACGGATATTCTCGTTGAGGGCTTCAGGAGTCTGAGGCGTGTTGATATAAACTCGTGATTTAAAAAAAAAAAACCCACAAAAAGAAGTCTGGAACGGTTAAATCCGGCGATCTTGCCGGCCAGTGCAAATCGCCAAATTGCACGATTGTGACTCGTGCAATTCATCCAATTGAGGAAGGAGAAAGTCATTGAGCATGACTCTGTAGCACTCGCCGTCCACAGTAGTCGTTTGGCCCGCTGCGTTTTCGAAAAAATAAGGCCCGATGACGCCTTCAGCGTAAATAGCACACCATGAAATAACTTTGAGCGGGTGTAATGGCTCTTCGTGGATTATACGCTGATTTTCGGTGCTCCATAAGCGGTAATTTTGCTTATTCACGTATCCACAGAGATGGAAATGGGCGTCCTCGCTCATGATGGTTTTCGATGAAAAGCTGTCTCCAACGTGGTCGAGATTCAGGATGGCTTGAGCGTAGGTTACACGCGCTTGGCGGTCAACAGCTAACAGCTGATGCACTGTCTGCACTTTGTACAGGAACACCTTACAGTCTTTCAGCAAAATTGTCTGTAAAGACCGGCGATTGATGTCCAATTGCATGGCACATTGTCTAGTCGATAATCTTCAACCACAGCTGCGATATTATCAGCAGATCGGCTGCCCTGTGGCCGGCCAGACCTGGCAGCATCTCGTGTTGTCCCATACGCTTCTAGGAGAGCGGCTAAGCGCCGTAGTGTTTGCCCAGTTGATGTCGGACCACCGGGAAATCTGCGCCGAAATTTACGCTGCACCAACACCATCGACGAATTATTCCGCAAAAAAAAAATCGTAACATTTATTCCGCGTGCTTTAGGAGTATAGCGATTCATGTCTTGTTGACGTGTATTTTGTATCTGTTTACTCCACAAATGTCCAAGTAGAATTTGCCGCCATTTGCAAAAATTATAGCGTCTTCCGATAGGGTGATGACTTTTGCGCCACCTAGTATATAATGTAAAATCAACAACACCTGAGCCTGGGTGCATAGGTTCAGAATAAGGTGTAGCGAAAGATCAAGAACTACGAATCCGGCGCCAGTCGCAACATTTCGGCCCTTGTCCATTCACTATGTTAACACGAGACTGATAAAAATTTCCTAGTCCAAACCTTCACGCTGATCATTAATTAGATTACAAAGAACGCGAATTAGAAGAATTGTAAGCGATTTTATAGAGGTTGATAGCTGAATGATTGGTGCAATAAAGAGGACTTGCTTTTATTTTGGATCGCACGACCCTTTCATTGGAAAGGTTTTGACCCGACAGCAGTTAACAAATGAGTTAGTGCATACTTCTAATCAAGTAATCTCTTCTTTCTCATCGGTAGCAAGACCATCAGTCGTGGTAGTATTGTTTGATATGAGTCTGAATATTCGTATTGCGATCTTTAGTTTTTAAATGGTTCGTTACAGATTGAAACCTTACGTTAATGATTATCTTGTTTATCAGATCCCTTTAGTCTAGATATTGTATTTCTGTTTCCTTTAGCTAAATCCAAATTATTATCTATTGAGCTTAAAAAAAAGGTAAAAGAATCACGGTACCTGAATTCTTTTCTATCCCCTCAGCTTTTTCACAAAAATGAGGAACCCGACTAAACTAGTAGTAATAGTCATCGTCATCTTGGTCTCCAATGAAGCTAAAAATCGTTGAGACATCATCTACAGTAAATTTTCAAAACGCGTGCGGGCTATTGCCAAAACATACTTTTAGTTCAGAATCTTGCCAAATTTTAAATCGAATCGTATCATACCGTAAATTATCAATCGCTAATATGTGTCAGTGTTCCAAACTGAATCTAATGGAATGATCGGATTAGAAAATCATCGGTACTTAAGGCACCACATTCAAATAAGAGAAAAGGTATCTTAATTTTGTCAAGATGTTAACTGAGCTTGTCAGAGGTCGGGGATTCTAAGGTCCTACATAAAACTGAAGTTATGTTAGTATAAAAATATACATTCCTGAGTATTCCTGCATAGCAAAGGAGGATACACCAAAACATTTTCTCTGTTATTGTCCAGTAGAAGTATCGAGCTACAAATCATTAGAGCTGATCATTATCGCTGAATGTGCTTCTTTTTTACTGCACAATTTGTACTGATAAAATAGGGAAAAGCACAATGGACAAATACTGACAGTATTTTAACTTTACGAACTCATTAACTACAATTTGATTGTGTTACTGATGTATTTCTTTTGATTTAAAACTAAAACTACTTCTTATGAATTGTAAACACTAAAGGCGCTGATTCATCCTCCGGTGGATCGACTTTAGTCACAGTTTGTCCCTCAATGTCATCATAATCAACCGACGACGAACGAACCAATTTGAATTGTGCTACTTTTTCATTTTTCGTCAGGACTAGCGATGCTGGTCTTCCTAAAAATAATAAACAAAAAAAATTATTTAAAATTGTTTTTAAATAAGAGTAGAATTGTTAAAACTAACCTACAGGTGGTTTGTTGTTTCGACGTTCCACGGGTAAATTCGGCTTCTCCGAAACATACTCAACATGCGGCAGAATATTGTTTCCCTGTTTGATGGAGACACGCTTATCAGTCTTTACAGCACCACTGTTGGATGGATTTGGTTGTTTTAAAATTGAATCACGACGTTGCATTATCGGCGATGATGGAGCTGTTATTGGTAATGCCACGGGTAACATGGTTGATGTTAGAGGACTTCCTGCCTGCAGATCTAAATCTGTGAAAAGAATTTATTTATTAATTTTTAATGAAATTTATAGTTTGTAAGTGAATTGGATTTATTTGATGTTTTCACCAGAGGTCAATATTTTAAATATTGATATTATAAAAATAATAAAGGATCTAGCATACGAGGGCGGGTCAATAATTCCGTGATTTTTTGAATTTCTGACCTCTTTACTAAAACAGCAACACTGCTCCTGTCAACAGGCATTTGTCAGTTGATTCCTGTCAAAATTTAAACTTGCTGCGTCAGTTAGTTTGTGTTTGACAGCTATTTTTATCAGACTACTCACTAATTTGAGGAGAAAATGGAAAAAAGTGAATTTCGTGTGCTTATTAAGCATTATTTCTTGCGAAAAAAAACCATTACCGAGACCAAGGCTAAGCTTGATAAATACTATGGGGACTCTGCACCATCGATTTCAATGGTAAAAAAGTGGTTTACTGCATTTCGTTGTGGCCGTACAAGCACTGAAGATGCCGAACGTCCTGGACGCCCAGTTGAGGTCTCTACACCCGAAACAATCGAAAAAATTCACGATATGGTGTTGAAGATTGAAAGTGCGAGAGATTGTGGAAGCTGTAGGGATCTCGCATGGCTCAGTGGTTTCAATTTTGAATGATCACTTGGGCATGAGAAAGCTTTCCGCAAGATGGGTGCCGCGTTTGCTCACAGTCGACCACAAACGCAATCGTGTAACAACTTCACAGGAAGGTTTGGCGTTGTTTAATCGCAATATGGAGGAGTTTTTGCGTCGTTTTGTAACCGTGGACGAAATATGGATCCATCACAACAAACAACAGTCAAAACAGTGGGTTTCTAAGGGTGAATCGGCGCCAAAGAAGGCCAAGGTGGGTTTGTCAGCCAATAAAGTTATGGCGACTGTTTTTTGGGATGCACGCGGGATAATCCACATTGACTACCTTCAAAAGGGAAGAACAATCAATGGGGAATATTATGCCAACTTATTGGACCGATTCAATGACGATTTGAAAAAAAAAGGACCTCATTTGGCCAAGAAAAAAGTTCTTTTCCACCAAGACAATGCAAGGGTGCACACATGTGCAGTTGCCATGGCAAAAATCCATGAATTGGGCTATGAATTGCTCCCTCATCCACCCTATTCTCCAGATTTGGCTCTGAGCGACTACTTCTTGTTCCCAAACCTGAAGAAATGGCTTGGTGGAAAAAGATTTGACTCCAATGATGAAGTCATCTCGTCATTTTGAGAACCTCGACAAATCATTTTTTTTGGAAGGGATAAAAAAATTGGAGAAGCGTTGGACAAAGTGTATAGAGCTCAACTGAGACTACGTTGAAAAATAAAATTATTTTTATATCAAAAAAATCTGTTTTAATCCAAAAGTCACGGACTTATTGACCCACCCTCGTATCTACAAACTATTCCGACTCTGCCGCACATTTTGTGTTTGTTTTTCTCATACTGCAGGGGTCTGATGTTCAATAAGTCCTCAGTTGCGGGCAAATTTTGATCTAATCATGAGATGAACATGTGATATAAACGAACAGAAGATCAAAATTTTATATATTTAAATAATGCATTTAAAATAGAAGAACTAATCTATTATGGAACTGATGTGTCCTCGTATGTTTCTTTAAGTTTAGTTTCTAAGTCTTTCCTAAAAAGATGAGTAGTGGTAAAGTGCTTACATTTCAATGCCTAATCCATTCACCTTGTGCTCAAGAAACCTAATTTCCAACGGAAGCTCTCTTCTCGCGGATACAAGTAGCCCTAAGTCAAAATCAGGGCCTCCGAAACTTGCCAAAGCAACTTCATTAGCAATCTCATTTTCTGTTCGGCGAAGCTCTGCATTGCCTTGTCAAGGTGAATAAGGTCATTGAAACTCTATTCTGTCATTTAAATTGGAGGCTGTCTTTGAGGATGAAGCCTAATATGAATATAAAGGGAGGGAAAATTCAATAGCGAGCATAGAGCAGAACCAATCAAAACCCAGTGCAGCAGAGCCAAACAGTTTTTTAAGATAGGTGAAACCATCAGTGGGATATTTACGGGGAAGTATATTAGCCTAAATAAGCAACGCAGAGGCCAGGACGGTCTCTTATGATAGCCTTTGTTGATCAAAAGACCAATCTTGGTGACAAGCCCATGTATTGCGTTAGGTTCCCTTGCACATATAGAAAATAGTTTGCTATCGAGGATAACACCCGAATATTAAATTTTATCAAGAATACGGATAATGGTAGTTTGGCGCAGTGGGCACGTGGCTGATTACTGCGCAAGAGGATCGGGTTTTAAAGCACGACCAACATCAAAAAGCAGGAAAAGTAACTTACTCAGTTTGATGCCACCATCCTTTCGGCGAGCAATAGTAATCCCCCAAAAGAGCATAAAATTACAAGTTTAACCACACTAGGACTTTGTGTGCTGCAAGAACAATTTTTTTTATTTATTTTTAGAAAACCAGATGGTGGGGCCTTGAAGCGATAGTTGAGACAAACGGTGCGGTTTCACTCTTTTCGTGAAGAGAAAGTTTCAATGAAAGATCACTACTAGTGCATTTTCAGAACATGAAAACAGAGCAATTACTAAACCTTTTTAAGAGATAAATTATTGGTTGAATTCTTCGGCCTGAGCACAAGAAAGGCGGATAGAGGAAAAGTAATAATCTTGACCTCATTGAGTTTAGGTCAGAGAACATAGAAGGAGCATATCTAGATGGAAGGGTACTATGCCTCAGACAGATGGTCCCACAATTTGCTTAAGGTAAGTAAGTCACACTTTTGGTCTCCAGGACTTGAAAATTAGAAGAAGAGCGGGGTTAGAGCAATGCAAGTTTTTTTTTCTTCACTTAACTTAAGTGGCAATGACTACACTTAAAGTACCTTAGCGCGTGTCAAGTTTTCAAGTTTTTAGGAAAATGGGACAAAGTGAAAAAGAAAGATGTTTGGGTTCAGTGGTTATTTCGTTCAATGGGTGGCATCCAAAATTTAATGGGGAGACTAAATCATTAGTGTAATTGGACTTGTTGTATTTTAGGCAACCACTCATCTTATGTGATTTTAGTCGCCGGAAAAAAAGAATGCCCCTCGGGCGCGTCCGATTTGGAAGGAAATACACTACCACTTGAGCCACTGCCATCCGTGTTCTATTACGCCTATAGTATTGAAATACCTTATAGCACAAACTAAGCAACCACATCAATAACACCAGAAAATAATTGTCCTGCATCATCGGTAGTCAGCACGATTGATAGAATCCAATAAAAACCTTCTAGGCCTTCTCTTGGCTCTTTATTAAGAACAAGGGATCGAAGACAAAAATAAACCACTGGAATTAGTTCACCATCTTCACTCTAATATTAACCTTTGTATTGTTTTTATGGTATGGAAAGGCTTATCTATTCGATTTACGTACACTCTAAAAGTGCAAGGTGCTTTAGGTAGGTATTACAGATGCATTGTAAGGGTTTCTGATCGCTTGGGCGAATGTACTCCTTAAACTTCCATTCCTACATACAAATCTTTTGAAGAGTGCGGTAGGAAACGTACTCAAGCTTTACCATCTATTTACATATCTCCCTTCGAACAACAAAACAAGTTGGACACATGAAGATCCTTGAAAAATCCAGATGCAAGCGAATCGCAGTTATTGGAATCCTTCAAAAAGTACCTCAATCCAACTCTAACGGTTCAAAAATGTTCAATGGACTAGAAGCCGGGGATTTGTATTCCAATTAAAAGCTTTCTACACTACTGGGACATTCTACATTCTTCTGTCATGCTATCGACCTCAACGGAGGCATCAAAAGTAACTTCTGAAAATCACACAGCAATACTTTGCCAGATAGTCATGCAGCTCGGCAAGTTTGGAAATACCTATAGGTGATCATGCAGTTTGTTTTATACAATAAAATTACACTAATAAAAGTATGAGCTAATGGCCATAGAGATACCACTGGAAAAGTGGAATCGCCGACTAAGTGCTCAATCTGCATTTATTGATGATTTTTGTCGTCTAGCGACCAACCTAATAAAGATTGATGTACAATGGGAATGACAGAAGTTGTTCGCTTACTGTAACGCAAAATTACGGATTTCCTACCAAAGAACAAACTCACTTCCTAACATGTTATTACTCATTAAAATACCCTTTTAAAGAAATTGGGCTCATCCATCCAATCAGATACTTCCCAAATTTTGTCTTCATACACCGCAACAGTCCTGCGTGTCTTGTGCGAATGCACTTCTAAATGTCTTCACACCATCATATGATCTCATGCCCTCACTTCTTCTTCAGCTCCAGCAATCTTAGGTTTTAACCAGAAACAGACTTTAGTGCAATCTAAGAATCACCAAAGGTGATGAGACAAAAGAACTTATATAAGGACGAAGTGCTGCCTGAGGCATCTCTCATGCCCTAAAACCTATTTTTTGTTTTCTTGTAGTAAATATTGTAATGCCTTTGACTATATGCCTGAGATGGTTTAGATGACGAAGAACATAGAACTTCACAATAATATCCTCAAAACCAAGTTGAAACTGAACTGGTTGTTACATATATGTAGAGTATAGCGTTTCCCCATAGAAGGTTCCATTTCAACTATGTTATTAATAAAAGTGGAATAACGCAAGCTTCGACAACAAATTGAAATTATTAAAATTTCCAATAAAAGTGGTGGGAATGTAGCTGATATAGTTTGAAAAGTTTAAAAATGTTCTCAGTCGATGTGCAGCACCCACTCTCTTCCAAAAAGTGTTAAATTCGTTTAGAAATTTGAGCTATTGAAACAAGTTAGTGATGCGTACCGAAATCGAAGTTGAGTGCTTTGTTGAAATCGTAGAATAACACACCCTATCACATGAAAAAAAACAACAAATGCGGGTCTTAATTATCTATCAAAAATAAAAGAAATGATAAAGTAACTAAAACAGAAAAGCCCATAAAAAAGCATAGAACACGCTTGAATAACTTATGTAAGCAACTAAAACAGAACCTTTAGAAACTTTAAAAACAGTGCCTAAAGTACTCACCTTGAAAGCTTAACAGCAGAAAAAGAATCCAATTATTCCCCTTGAAAAGCAGTAAAAGGCACTGAAATACCTAAAGCGACTGCGCCGCTAATCAAAAAAATAATAAAGAATGGGAGACCTTAGGCCGTTCGATGGCCAAGCGCATATTCATAATATCAACGTATCGGAAACAACAGCTGACAATTATACAATAACAATTGCAAGGTAAACGAAATTTAAAAATTAAATAAATAAATTAAAACCAAAGAAAGCTACCGGTTATGCCCTAACCACTGGAGAAGTGCTTAATGTTTTTAACCCAGCTCCTCTATGTGTATAGCAAACGCAACGCGTAGCGTAGAATACGCCCCGAGTCAATGAAAAGTTATACAAGTCATAATGGTTCCAAAACCAGGCAAACCATGCAGTGACAAGAAGTCTTATAGACAAATTCCACTCCTCCCAATTTTGTTTAAAACTTTTGAGGGGATGATACTTACGGTTATACTGCCGGTTATTGAGGGAAAAAATCAACCGTATTCCTTGATGTGAAAAATCTTTGACAAGGTTTGGCAAAATACTTGAAATTCAAACCACAACTGATTTTACCCGTAAGCCTATATAATATACCGACAACATGTTCCGAGAATAGAAATGAGTTCTCGCAGTTCAAAAAAAATTTATCCGACGTACTGCAAGGAGGCGTTCTCGATTCGCTTTTATATTTCCTATATACCCGTCAGATACCGCAAGAAGAGACGACCGTTTGCAACGCTTACTGTTGTTATACCAGCAGTGGGTAAAACGATCGAAAAAAGAACTACAACTCAACTACAAAGCTCTCTTACTAGTGTAAATGAATGGGGGATTGCCCAAAATGAAACCAAATCTGTTCAACCAAATGCTACTTACAAAAAACCAAAAAACGGGCAAGTTGCCTATCCTACCAAACTCGGTCTATATTCCGTTCGTAAACCTCGAAATGAGACTCAGCGTAAAGCTTAAATGCAATAACGCAAATAACTCGAAAACAAATACAGAGAACTGCACTGGTTACTTGGAAAGCATTCCAAGCTCAGCATCTAGAACAAGCTGCTCTTATATAAGCAAGTGCTGAAGTCGGTGTGGACCTATTAATGTGTTTCAATAATACAGTCCTATAAATTTTGGACGAAAGAAATTTTTTACATATATTAGTCTTCAAACCTATTGACGACGCGATAAAATTCAAGCACATTTAAAAAGCGGAACTTTAAGAAACCTCTCCAATGTACTTGCCACGATTATTGGGATCTGGTCGACCGTTTATAGTGCGAAACCCATTGATTTCGGCAAAAAATCTCACACTATTAGGCGCACGCGCTTGCCATCCTCAAGTGTCTATAGGAGATTTCCATCTTCCCTCGGAGGAAAAAGAAAATATATTTATATAATATATGTATACATTCCTGCTAAAATGACGCCCAGTTAAGTTATGTTCAAAAAATTAAATGAGTGCAGTGCTACGGACTTTGTTTTTTCAGGTAAAAAATCAAGAATTGTATTTTGAATGATTTTAGCTCTGTTATTTTGTCCGCTACTGTACGTACTAGTAGATTGCTACTTAAGTTTTGAGAAAACAACTAAGAACAAATATTTATCATCATTTATGGCTTTATTGTTTTCAAAATACTCTCCATAAAGATGAATACACTTTTGCATGCGTTTGAACCAATTTCCGAGGCACTTTTTCAACTCCGAGCGAGTTAACTCCAAAACATCAACCGATACTTCAGGCATCCAAAAACGTTGGCCTTGCAAAAGACTTCATTACAGCGGATGACCCATCAATTCGTTATTTTGTGCGCTCAAAAAGTCACTTATTTGAGTTGACCTTATTTCTCCAAAGACTTCTGGCAAACAAATGGTGGTGTACCATTCCGGATTGACCGTGTACGTTACCCTAATGGTACGGCTGCCACATATCCGAGTTTTCCGAAGAAACAAGTGACCATTTGCTTCGAAGTGCTTCGTGCGCGAACAAATTTTTTCGGATTTGGCTCGTCTTGAAAGACCCATACAGTCGACTGCTGTGTAGTTATGGGCTCACATGACATAGATCAATAATTCGTCGCCTGTTACGATCTTATAGACGTCTTTTGAAGCACCGAGATGGAATTTTTTCAACATTTCTTTGAACCACGAAATGACACGAGCTATTCTTTGAGCGATTGCTAAATTATGCAGTACCCGACGTGAAGAAATCTTTTTGACGGGCAAATGTTCATGCAATATTAAGTGTAACTAATTCCCATGCCTCAATTTTACGATAAGTCACATTATGAACTTGCAATATCAGTTCCCAAACAGCGTTGTTTTCTGGCACAATAACCAATTTTGGACGACCTTCACGAAATTCGTTCTGGAGCGAACGACAACTACGATTAAAATATCGAAAACCAGTGAAGCAACAAACAATTTAAGCTAGTTGATCGGCACACTCTTGTTGAGCTAATCCGTGTTGAAAATCATACAATATTCATCGGACGAAGATATTCAAGATTCGATTCCATTTTTTGGCTGAGATCAATTTTTCAAGTCTCTGTCAAAAATGCAAATAGCACTCGTATGACAAAACATTCTGAGCACGTGCACTATTAAAGGCGGCATTACGATGCTGATGTCAGATTTTACGTATCTGCACCGATGTTATTATATCTCAAAACTTAAGTAGCAACCTACGCATCTACAAATATACCATACATGCTACCAAATGAAAAAATTATTCATACCTACTTGCACAAAAAGTTTAAACTATTTTAATTTAAATCAACTAGGACCAAAGTATACTTTTGAAAAACTGTTCGCTTCAAATAGTTATTCTTTATGCCTTATAGATCTTGGTACTCTAATGAAGGATGTTTTTAAAAATGATTCCTTAAAAAGTTATCTAGAAACGTAACGAATAAGACCAACTCAACCACCTTAAAAGTAAAATGATGTATGATATAGCATAAAGGCTACACAATGAACATGTAAAATCGAAGCAACGACAAAACTCCCAAAAAAACAACATGCAACACGAATGCCAAAATCGCAAAAGCATCCCAAAATCAATCACCAAAGACCATTACTATTTTATTTACTCGTACATTAAAGATGTAAATGCAATGTAAAATGCAAAAAATAAAACTCGTATAAATTTCGTTTGCTAAAAATAAAACGCCACACATTGCTGTTAAATTGTAAATTTATTATTATTAGTTTTTTTTTTGTTTAATAAACATTCCTATTAAAATGTTAATTAATTTTTTTATATGCATTTACATATTTTTCTATATTTTTTTTTTTAATAACAAGCTCCCATGCTCCTATTTAAATGAATAATATTTTGTTTTTATCTTTTGTTAACAAAAACAAAAAATAATAAGTTAATTAGTTAAATAATTTTTTTCTTTTGCTTTTGAATTGCTTTTTTAGTTGTGTTATATAGCAGATCTTTATCTAATAATTTTTCATATTAACTTATCGATTAATAGTCGTCTCTTTTAACAAAAATACTGATTCAATATTTGATTTTTTCCATTAAAAAAAAAATATATATATAAAACACTCTTTCATTTATAAAGCAAATAAGCAGAAACAAAAAAAAAATCATTGCACCATTTCAATTGTTAAGATATTTGGTTATAACACTAAAATGTTTGTTTCGTGTTTTAATTTTTACAAAGAAACAAAAACAATTTTCTGAAATTTTTAACAAAAAAAAAAAAGTTAAATTTAAAATTCAATAAAAATCAAACCCGTAAATGAGTGTGCACATTCTGGCTATTTTATGGAGTGCTTCCGAATTAGTTTTCCTTTTTAATTTTCTATTTTTTTTTTTGTAATACAATCGGAAAATTGTTTGCTTATTTGTTAAAAAATATAAACTCTTATATAGAATATGATTATGTAGATTTGATATCTGAGTGGACATATGTACGTATCGGGGAATAATTTCTTGATTTTGGTAGTGGCATTTAGTGGGCAAGTTTGTTGTTTCAATGTGTCAAATAGACCTAAAGCAGCTGCAGCATTATGTTGATTAATTTAAAGAAGCCACAAATTTTAACTTGTTAAGCTCAAACATAATTAATTTGATTTGAAAACAAACCATGTAAGCTATTATCGATCTACTTACAAATGTTTCCTCAATATTCACTTTTCTAGCGGCATCATTTTGAAAGCTTTTGTCTCAATGAGATAAAAGACTTTTAGGGATGACCATCGTATTTACTTCAACACAAAAAAACAAGTGCCACAGCAAAACTACGATATTGAATGCATCACCAATAAGTCAGCAGATGGTCATATGTTCATAGAACACTTGGAGATGCTCAGTAATGATCGGCCAAAATTAAAAACAAATATATTTAAACCACTTGTTGCAATACGAGTAATGTAGCACATATGATACACTATGTGAATCCGCAGTCTGATGAAAAAATAAAAATGTGAATGTCGTTGACAATTCAGACGATTTGTTGTCTTATCATTTTGTTCTCAACTGAAATTGATTTTTCATTTTTTGCCGAGTAAGGCGGCGAGTAAGTGATATATTTTGTCATAAGGATGATTAAATTAGAAATTTTGTTTTTTTCTATGTTTTTCAGTATACAGTATGAATTTGAACCCAGATCTATTGTGTAGTAGCCAGCGATCTAACCGTCCCCCACAAGATATTCACAGTGAGTCAAAAACTACAACAATGAATTCTCCGTGGAGACACATCATCATATACCGAATATCCTTCGAAGCTCTGCAGTACAAGCTAAACAAAATTCATCGCACAAAGCCCGTGAAGAAATAGTGCTTTGCACAATTGCTGAACTTTTATCAGTAAGTAGATGCGTTGTGGCAAAGTTCCAACAGTTTATTATTTTTTCCAGTTAGTCAAGTTACTGTCATATCTAGAGGATAAAGCGAAATCATAGTACGGTCGTATCAATCCATTATATATGAGATTACAAGATTATTCGATTATTCGAAATAAGTTGTCCCTAGCAACCCAAGTTGTTTTTTTTTCTTCCTTAAAGTAGACATACACTACAAATCATAATGAGAAACTGCTACTACTTGAAAGTCATTTTCTCTTAAAACGAGACTTGCTTCAAGGAAGCACATTACAGTTAGAAGAAGGGTCTACGGGTATAGTGCATAGAAAGTTATAACGACTTCACCAGACTCGTAGATGTATGATGTTACGATAATCTACTGTTAAAACTTATTTTATTAAGATTAAGAGAAAGGTGCATATAATAATTCCATTGCAAAATATTACATATGGTATGTACAATAAAATTCATGCGACCGATCCGGCAGAAAACTGGTACTCCTAGATGGAGATTAATATGTGATCATGACATGAGCGAGCTCAGGAAAATTCTATCCCTGTTCGAGATAGAAGGATCAGAACAAAAATCAATTCAAAGCATAGCAATGAAAGCACCACTGCCAACATCTTAAAGGGTTGAAAGCTAAGCTGTCGCGGTTATATATTGTTAACAAGTAGAAGGCTTGTTAAACAAAATAGATCTTCTACTCTTTTTTCAGGCATATCAACTGCATTAATTAAAGGAGTATAGTTTAACTAGAAATGTTGATAGCTTTATTGATATGCGTTTCGGAAGCTGTACAAAAAGGATACGACGCTGCCACATTTAACAAGAAGACTGTTACAATCTAAACACCTAGTAGATCATTTCATAGATTTCCACTTCATTTCTGACATAACTTCAAAAAGATATTTCACAGGCTTGGGATTCAATTTAATATATGATGTGCAGAAGGAATATTCATGTGAAAGGCAGTCTTTAAATTGTATCATTCGCTTTGCATCTTGAACGTAGTTATAATTGAGTAATTTTGTGTGTGAAATGGATGTAAAAACAACTGCTGGTCCAAAAACTCAAATAAAGGTTGAGAGTCTTACAAAATCTCCAGTTGGTAAAACTAATTGATAACATTTCCTATTTATGGAATAAATGCTCTGAATGGTTTGGAAAATTTCAAAAAAAACATCGAAAGTATCTTTGGGTTTATGTTAAAAAAAAATTTACAACAACGCTGCTGCTGCTCGGAAACTCTTTGAGTTTGACGCTGCATAGAGGAAAAACCTTCAAAAATCAGTCACTCTCTAAATTTACGGAATTGAAACGCAACTTAGAAAACTAACACACAATAGTGCGATAGTAGCACATGCATGAGGTGTACAGGGATTTATTTATTTTATTTAGTGAGTTTATGTGAACCAACATAAAATGGAGAAATTGAAATATGATTTAAAAGACAAAACAGCAAGACATACATATATGTAGATGATAAGCTTTGAAGTCTTTTGGATGACTGATCTCCGAAACAACGAAATTCAAAAACCGCGGCAGTCAAAAAATTGATTATATGTATAGTATATGTGGGAGGAATGGCTCATATTCCAAATCAAATTCTGTAAAAAGAAAGATCCCAAGTTAAGTCTTCGGATCACAGATAAAGACTGTTTTAAATATTATGTTGCAAACAAGTCGAACAATCGATGATTGTAAAAATATACAAAAAAGCAAAGCAAATGTTTCCTGGCCAAGATAACAGCTAATTTTTAATTGGAACAAACAGCTATGGCTCTTGTTTCTGTGCGGCCATAGTCTGACAAGAAATTCTTTATTTATCAAAAGTATAAACAGACAATTCTTCATTCAAATTCTCAAAAAAAAAAAAGATCAGTTTCAGTCACAACCTATACTTTCAACCTATTGCATACTCAGATGGTAGTCATACTTGCAATATTTAATGATTTAAGTAACACAAAACAATCACAATTTTACAATAAACACATCGAAACGTTGAAAACACCCAACACCCAATACCCAAAACCGAAAAAAAAACAAACTAACACCCGAATTTTCCATAATATGTACTAAACAATTCTGACTATCCATCAAATATTCTACTCGTATCTATAATTTAGTATCATCAACTCCATTCGAATCTACATTTGGTATAACTACCACAGTTGGTACTGTGCTATTCGTTCGTTGATCATCATCAAAAGCGCCAGCTCTTTGAGCTGCCGCTGCCAAAAGCTGCACTGATGCTGTCGTACTTGAATCTCCGACTAAACTGTGACGTATATGATACATATCGATCTCCTTAGCCTGTCCATTCATAAGACTACCCATATTATTCAATGATAATGTACTTCCACCATTATTGTTAAAATGTAAATTATAATTACTAAAATCATTTAATAAAGGCGAGTGCTGGTGAGCATGATGGTTATGATGATTTAAATTATTGTGAGTTAAAAATTGGCCATCATCACACGGTGAACCAAATTCAGAAGACTCCCGAATTGGTGCTAATTGCAGTTGTGCTAACATCTCACCTGTTGGTAGGCCGGATGGACTTGGTCGCTCACTACTGGCGACATCTTCGAAGGCTTCTTCGTTTAACGTTTGCAAGGCACCACATATCATTTGCTCTTCAAGAGTTACCTGAAAGAGAGTATACACATGAGAAATGAGAACTTTTTTATTATTATCTAAATTTTGGGTAAAAAGTTTTGTGAAATAAAATGAAATGTATTATAGAACTTGTTCTAAGGGCACATCAAATACAACAAATACTTGGAGATAAAACAAAAGGCAATAACTGGAAGCAACATATGTATATAAACAAGTACATACTCGTAGTAGTACGAGTATCTTTTAAAAGGATAAGCTGAGAAGGTTGATTCTTAGTTTTTGATTTTCAGTTAACTTGGGGAAACAGGATGAAGGCGTTTGAATTATACAAGTATGATACGTCATGAATTGATCTTGAAGATTTCAATTTTGTTTTATACTATTAATGAGATGGTTTAGGTAGAAATTTTGTGCAACAGGGCAATATTAGTAACACAAACGAAAACATGTGATATTTTGGAGCTGTCTGGTAATTTAAATGCATGCAAAAACATCTTTTTTCCAAACAACATGAAATAATTGAAATCAGATGGACTAAATGAATAATAATCTCTGTGGGAATGATTAAAAAAAAGAAAGGCTTATTGACAATGAAATAAACACTTACGGACACAATTTAGCAATGAAATGAAGAAATTAAAATACATTTTACACTGACAGAAAAACATTTGCAACTCTAACAAATAAATGCTGTTTCAATAAGAGTGTAGAATTTGTTATTTGAATAAAACAATCAATTGTTGAGATATCTCTGAAACCGTTATTACTTTATAAAGTACACACGTGGGGATTATTTATGAAACACAATATGTTCCAAATGACGGCCTCGGCTCTGCTTGCAGACCCTCACCCTTTTCTCGAAGATTTTAATCACTCTTTCACATAATTGGGGGTTTATCTTGGCAATGGTGGCATCAACGTTCGCTTTCAGAATTGGATGGTTAGCGTAGCCTTTGCTTTTAACATAGCCCCAAAGAAAGAAGTCTAACGGCGGCGGCCAATGGGTGTCGCCGAAACGCAAAATTATGGGCAATAGCTCGATTATTTCGCGACTTGGCACGTAGCACCATCCTCCAGCACCATATGTTCCAGCTCCGGCCACAGACAATTGTTTATCATGTCTCGGTAGCGCACTCCATTGATCGTAATGGCTTTTCCGGCCTCATTTTCAAAAAAGTACGGTCCTATGACACCTCCGGTTTAGTTTATCGACACCAGACAGTTAGGGTGAAAACACACGGGATCAAACAAAGCGTGTTTTGTTTCATAATTCTATTTCAACACATACCAACCGAAACACAATATAACAAAACAAATCATTTTGATTGGTGTGCATTAAGAAAAAACAAAACCGAGTTTGCGACTTATTTATTGTGAAGTTCGTCACGCATTCTCAACGAAAACTCTCAAATAAATAAAAACCAGTTCAAAAAAAAATAACAGCAATGAAAAACAACTTTCCAGCTATCGACAACGAAACATGTTTCGTTTTGTCTTTTTGTTTTATTGCATGCGGTGTATGCTGCGCGATAAGCAAGTGTGCAGCAATCGACAACGACGCTGATTTGAAACATATTTATGTGTTCGGTGTAGTTTGTTTTAGGTGCATTCGCAATTCCTGAATCACTCGTGGAATTTCGGTGCGCCAGATGCGGCAACTTTGCTTATTAACGTAGCCGCCAATGTGAAAATAGGCCTCATCCGAGGCCTATGACTTTCTTGCAAAAAAAAAACATTGTCAGAATGGATGTTTCCCAGGACCCAGTCCGAGAACGTAAGGCGCTGCGGTCATTTGCAAGATATTGTATTTCATAAATAATCCCCATATGACTTTTCAGAAATATCTCAATATCTCAACAATTGTTAAATCCTACATCTCTGCTTGAAACACCTTTTATATCTTAGGGAAAAGATCTTGTACCTAGTTTTAACAAATAAATACTCGTAGAACAAGTATCAAACACTATTTGCGATGACCTTTTGAGCTATGCAACTAATTTATAGATCACCAACTAACAATCGAGACTTGTCAAAATATAAAGAGTGGTCAAAATACAGGTTTCTTTTTAAAAATAAAATAAAATTAACAAAAATCACTTATTTTCGGTATGTTGCGGCTTTATTAGAAAGAGCGAACATTCCCATTAGTTATGGAATACGATTTCATTCACGTTGCTGGCTCAGCTGGTCCTGTCTCAGCGCATCCTGTCAACTCAGTTTTCCAAGAGGTTGTTGAATGTTTCTGGTTCTATCTCACGAACGGTTCGGACGAAGGGCTTGAATCGTTTCTGGATTGTCCGCATAAAGTCAAGATTGCAGACTGGCAGCAGGAAAGAGCTGTCAGCGTCAAAATAACATATGATTAAAAAAGAAATCCCCAAAGGGACCACCGTGTATTTACAGCTAATGCTACAAATGTTTTCCACATATCTGCATTACTACTACGTCGCTTGCCGAATTGCCTAAATTTGTGGACTTACAACTATTCTACAGGATGCTCTTTTTCGAATCACCTCATTTCTGATTTGAGTGATTCAATTGGTTTTTTTTACCTCTATTTTAAATCAAGGCTAGAACTTTGGCCTATATTGTTTTTTGAAACAGATTTTCTGACGACCTTCGTTGAACGTGGCAAAACCAATCGATTTTCTCGGCCTGAAGTTTATGAACTATTAGTTTCTCGATGTGAAGATTTCCAGGTATGCGCATATTTGTTGTAAGACAATGTTTTGCGCATTGTTCCTTGCGACATCGCAATTTCCTTAGTAAATGGCACGAAGACTCCTATTAGAAGTTTGGTTTGCAGGTTCAGAAAAACAACAATGCAGATATTCCCTCTTAGTACGACTGATTCGTAACTCGTTATCTTCTAGCGCCTTAATGCAATTATAAAGTGTTGGCCAAAAATAAAAGATATGTAGTTCCATACTAATTAATGCGATGCTTCAATAGAAAACCGTACACTACATTAAAAAGCAACAGACTATGGTTTGGTGTACTACAACTTTAAATTCGAATTCTCCGGTTATCCCAGCTGCGCATTTAATTTTTGCTTTGTCGTATTATTCTTGTATACGTTTCGAGTGCGTTTTGAAATCTAAGCTCCGTTCAAATCGATGAAGAAGATATGCAAATCTTTCTGCATTGACTGACATGTAGTTTAATATTAGTACGCTATCGTCTGTCTATAACTCTCTCGTATATTTTCGATCAGAAATGGTTGCAGTTGTTTTGTGTCGGCTTTGCTTTCATATAGCGAAGCAAGAAAGTTCTTCCTTCAGTTGCTTGACATCGGATTGTCTTTCATCTTTTAATTGAACAAAATCGCCAGCTTGAAAGCCTTGCTTCTTGCTAGGATGAGACTACATACATAGATGCTCTTCGAGAAACTCAGAGGGGTAGCATGTAACTTGATAGGTAGATGCGGAGAAAAGTCCTACGCTGAAATCATCAACCGCAAAAGACCAGGGGCGACATTTTCAACAAGTCATTAGAGATGCCGCATGTAATATCCAAGGTTTCACTAGACCACCACAACGAATATCCTGGTTTGACAAACATTGCCGAGAAGTGTATGTAGTGACAAAAAAGGGGTACAAGGTGGTGGTGCAAAAAAAAAAACGAGAACTGCTCATGAACTCTACGAGTAAACTACAATAAATTTTTCAAAAAGAAAAAGAAGCTCTATCGAGACCAGAGAAAATTGCTTTTGCAGAAATTGAGTTTAAAAGTCCAGAGATAATGATGGGAATGTTATAGTAGACCCACAGTCGGCATTACAAATTTAGAAAGAACCAAACCATTCATCGTGGACGACGATGATAAGACGTTTTCAAGGATTTTTAACCTGCGCAAATTATAGAGGAATCAACTTTCTAAACATGGCCTAAGAAATTTTATCTGCCATATTGTGTAAACGCTTGACACCGTACATCAACAATCTAATAGGTCTTTATTAGTATGGTTTTAAGCCTAGTAAGTCCACCATCGATCACATCCAGGAAGATCTTCAAAAGAAAACCCAGAAACTTTAAATCGATATCCACCACCTATTTATTGGTTTTAAACCCACTTATGGAATGACCGTGTTTGATGAGGGGAGCTCTATAAAGCCATATCAAGTTTTGGAATTTCTCCCAAATTCATCCGCCCGTGTAGGATGACATCGGAGAACGCTCACTTCCCTATAAAAGTCGGTAATAACATGTGTCAAAAGAGATTTGATTGTGCGAAACTAACAGCACAGGAAGAAATCAGCGAGCTATAATTGAGGTGTTAGTCCTAAAGTATATAAATCAAAGTATATGTTGTCGCAAAAGAGAAAATCTAACACCAACAACTCGCACACAACAATAGAAAGCTATAAGTTTAAGGCGGGAGAAGGTCTTTTCTATCCGATCTGCGATGGGAATACAAGAAAACGACACAGCCGTAGAAATCAAATGAAGAATCACACTTTCGTTTTCTTATGCAGAGAAGACAACTGCGAAATAAGTGCCTCTTACGAACAAAGAAGAAAGCACTTATCTTCGACTCTTATCCACCAAGCCCTTCGGTATGGCGCGAAACCACAAACTTTATTGAAAGCGGAAAAAATACAACTTAGTTGCTACGAGAGAAAAGTTTTTCGAGTGATTTTTGACTTGGAGACAATGGCAAAACTGCGCTAAATAGGGAGAGATGTTGGTTAAGCACCAGGTGTGTTCTGGACGGTAGGGTTAGCTAAAGTATTGTAAATAAAGTAAGAGGCTGTGATGACCATGGCTCTTAAAGGCCCAATTTTTGTGGTTCTACTAGACCGTTTTTCGATTTCGATTCGAGGTGGTCAAACTGCCAAACCAATCTTTACCTAGATTCAAAATTCTTCCTAGAACTATATCCTCAAATTACCTTCAATCGTATAAAGTTATTACAAAAAGAGTGGATTTAAAACTGGAACGCAGTGTACACATTGTATGAAGTAAGTTATTAAGCAAGACAATCAGAGAGATTCTAAATTGACATCGTTAATATCTCTCTCCTTACCAACGGTAGTCCAGTTAGAATAATCTTTCAACGGGAAGAAAGGAAATTCTCTTCGACGCACACTGGCCGATTTCGTACAACACTAGCTGGTCATAAGTGAAAAAAAAAGTTGTTACTATTAAAGAAAATACCGGTAGACTTAAAGTCTGCGTAAACAATAAAAGAAATTCTATAATTCCATTACTTTATAAATGGGAAAAACTCAATGCAATGCATAAAGCTTTGCTCACTTTCGATCGTGCGTTAACAGGTGTTTATAAAGTGTTATAGTGAAATATAGTAAAAGTGAAATAATTATTTGTAGCAAATATGTCAGAGTATGCTGTTGGTAAATATTTTGAAATTCAGAGTATTTTTATTAAAAAATAAGTAAAGCTCTGTTACTATGATCTAAATGTGGTGGTTTTTTTTATAGTGACGAGCCAACTTTTTTTTTATTTCTTGGTCCATAACAAAAAAGTGCGATAAAGTGACATCGTGACACTTTTTTAATTTGAAGATTGGATTATTACCTTTAAAATAATGCTTAATTAATGTGCCGAAAGTCAGCGCAACATTCTTTTTTCTTCTCCTACAGGCATCAATCCGCCCTTTCCAGGGCGACCATTACTTCATTACTTTTACGTCAAGAAGTGTTTTTGTTCATTCAGAGTGAAACTCTTTTTAAGTCATCAGTAACGGTTTGTGCAAGTGCTATTTTGAAGTACGTGATGTCAAGTAATAAGCGTTCTTGATGAAGCTGCTCATAAAAAAATGCCTCGAATACAGTAAGACTTTTGTATCACACCTTTTCAAAAAGTATAAAGAAAAAAAAATAGCACCAGAACGATTCTTAAAAGCTGAAGAGTTTTGGCTTCAAAAAGAGTTCCTAATTCCATTGCCTGAAATTCATGTGCCAACATCTGCTAGGCAAAGAAGACCGGAAAAGGAATTCCAGGAATGTAGAACCAGGGCTAAAAAACGAAAAATTCGAAATCTTATGAAAAGATCGCCCGAAGAATTATGATTTGCTGTTGATTATAAGCTTAAAAACGAAGGAAAGCGTTCTAAAGCCGAAGTCGTAAAAACGGTTGTCGAGTGTTCTCCTAAAACACTTAAAAAGTTTAAGAAACCAGAAACTCCGAACACGACCACGCCATATACACCTGAAGAAGCCCTAGCCCTTATAACCGATTTCAAACTGACAAAACATCAATATAAGCAACTTCAAAAAAGCGGAAAAGAAAGAAATGCTAATATTTATCCAGCCTATCATACTATTTTAAAAGTAAAACAAGAGTGTTATCTAACAAGTAATTTTTTGACTATAACCGAAACCTTATGTGATGTTAAACTACAGCCATTGTTGGATTTGACACCACAACCTTTGTCTGCTGTACACCTTGAAACTTTTGAGAACCAGTTAGAAAACGGTGATACTTTTGTATGTTGGTGGAAATGGGGCTCTGATGGCAGTGGAGGGCACTCGCGTCATAAGCAAAACTTTTTGGTAAATCCTGAAGCAAGTGATACTGATATTGTGCTGACATGCATAGTGCCTTTAGAAATAAGTAAAATTGGTTCTGGGACTGAAAATATCTGGATAAATTCAAGAACATCTTCTCCAAGATATTGCCGTCCAGTACGTTTTGAATTCGCAAAGGAAGATATTGAGACACTAAAAAGAGAGTTCAACCGTATGGAAGCTGAAATAAATTGTTTAGAAACCATAAGGGTAACCTTTAATGCTTTCTCAAAACAATAGTAGATGACAAAAAATGTAATGCTGTTATAGAGAACAGAGCTAGCTCAGTTTGCTATAAATGCAAGGCATCTCCTAAGGACATGAACAATGTTGAACTTTGCTTACAAAAATCCTCTGACACCACTACTTATTCATACGGCTTACAAAGTCTTCATGCACACATTAGATTTATGGAAGCACTACTACATGTATCTTACAAAATTGAAAATGAACGCTAGCTGATAAGAGGAGCTGAAGAGAAAATTAAAAATAGAAAAGAATTAGAATAGATTTCCCAAAACAAGGTGGAGGAGACACCTACCAATGACGGCAACACGGCCCGAAAATTTTTTAAGGATCCAGCAAAAACTGCTGAAATAATAGGCTTAGACCCGCAACTGGTCGAAACGCTTTTCAATTGTTTTAAAGACATTAACTTCGGGTTTGAAAATTGATACCACTAAATTCCGTACTTACTGTTTGGACACAGCAAAATTATTTGTTTCCAAACATAATTGGTAACACTGTAACTGTAAGTGTCCACAAAATTCTGTTGCACGGTGCTGACATCATTGAAAGTTTTCCAATCCCTACCAGACAGCTTTCGGAAGATAGATGTCTTAGAAGCCCGTCAAGAAGGTTACAAAATTTTTCGAAGCGCGTTTTCAAGAAAGATATCCCGAATCGCAACAAATACTGAAGTGCTTCATACCATGTCGATATTTTCGAATCCAAATATAAGCGAATTGCGACATCTAGCAACCCGACGACCCAAGATACCACCCCCTGAAGTCATGGAAATGATTTTAAATTGATTTATAAAACACATTTATTATTAAACATAATAAAAAAATTAAATCCGAATTAAATCCAGCTAATGACCCTAAATCGACCACTGTGCGACGCAATAAATCTAAGCTGACTACAATGCACTCGGAACATGCTAGTTATAAGTGCCAATTTGTTGTAACTTTACTTATTCCAAAAATTTAAAAAAAGTGAGTTTTACTATGAAATGTGCCATCGTAATCGTTTACGACCAAATAAAGAGTGTAGACAAACTGTTACCGATTTCCAAATTCTTTCTCTTCCCTCTGTTCGAAAGTTTTGCTTGTTTCACAAAATATATCCCCTGATAGGGTGTAAGTTTTAATTTTCTAGATTTCTAGAGTCTTTAGTGGTAAGTAAATAAAAGGAAAGAACAACAGCGACGTAAAGAATGTAAGCAACAACAAGTTGAAAATGCTGAGCTTCAGATAAACAACAAATAGAGATAAGTAATAAAATGATATTATAACCAACAACTTAATTACCACGACATTAAGAGGTTTTCAAAAAATCAATTCTACATTTAGTATAAAAATTAAAAAAAAGAAAAAGAAAAAAAAAAATACAAATTAAAAATCTTAAAACCAAAAATCCAACAATAGGAAAACAAATCTTCAAATACTGTTAAAGGTAGAGTTACATTGTTTGCTTTACCTGTAGATATTCGTAATCATGAACTTTTGGCTGCTTTTTGTTGTATTTAAAGAAATAATATATCGATTATGAAAAAAATCATATGATAACATTGCGAACAAGACATAAAACAATGCAATGTGAATGAGATTGGATGAAGTGAACGATTATGCGGATCAAAGTGTGTATTCTTTTTGATATTTGTGTAAGAGACGGTTTATTGTGAAAGTATATATGTTAATTCATACCTGCTTCTCCATATGACTGCTACTGGAATTTTTACGCGAGTGGGGCGCACTCGGCGCGAGACTATGCACTTCTGTGTTGTCTCTGAGACTATCCGATACAATAGCGGGTGTGATTTTTATTTTACGCTGCATTTTCTCACAATCGCGTAAGGTAGTCACTAACAGGCGAAACAGCTCCCAATGGCCAAAACTTAGACTTAAGACCTAAAAATTGATGTCAAAGCTGTTACAAGAAAAGAAAACATAATCATCCAAAGGTACAAACCGATTTCAAATCATTTATATCACAATGTTTAAGAACTCTGCCAGTGATCGAGTTCTCTTTAAGTACTGGAGATAACTTTGGCAAGGCGGGTTTTAAGTCTTCAATACGTTCCACAAGTGCTATAACACCATCTACAGATAGTTCTGATAAACTTATTTGCAGAATATCCTCCTAAAAGGGAATAAAAAACATAGTCAGGACATAATCGGTTTCGGCAGAACTCCAAAACTTACTGGGAAGGAATCAACGGGAGAATTCATTAGAGGAGTCAAGGGTGGTGGTTCGGAACTTGAACTTAAATTACGTTGACGTAGATCACTAGCTCCTACAGAAGGATGGATCACATTTTGACTGTACATTGCTTCGTTTTGGTATATATGGTGGTATCCTCCAAAAGGTGGCGCCATGTGTGTAGACTGAGGAATGCGTATTAGTGGTGGTATATTTGGCTTTGTTTGTAGAACAATTGAACCTTCGTCTTCAATTGCTTGTTGATCCTCTGTTTTTTTTTTTTTTCGAAATGAAACAAACGATTATTTTACATCTGAACAAATTAACTTGTAGAAATATGTACTACTCACCCTTTAATACTTTTCTTAGATATGGATCTAAATTAATGGTAAATGGAAGAAATATCCTAAGATCAGCAACTAACAAATCTGATTTGTGTAGTTGTAGAAAGGCATCGAGTTTACGCTCATCACGATCGAGCTCAAGAAGAGGTGCTGCCTCACGGAGGCATCCCAATTTTGGACGAACCCTACAAAAATGAAAAAAAAAAACAAAACGAATTTTCCACATAAGAGACTGACAAAGACCTCACAACCATTTAAACTTACTTTTCGTAGACACTTTGCAAAGAAACTGAGTCATCAAATGACTCCATAATCTGATCATGTTGAAGGACAATCATACTTGCCCGCAAAGGCCATTGCTCTGTAAGATTTATCCACGAACTTAAACGATACCAACTAAAATCTATTTGGAATGCTTTCAAAAGGCGAACTAGACATAAGAAATTAGAAGAAAAAAACAAGAACAATAAAATAGTGTTTTTTTTTTGCTAAACAATTCTCAACTCTTACCAGTAATGTAGATGACATTCATTAAACGACGCATACTCCTCGGATTTACATCACTGAAATAATCATCGGTAAGCATAATTTTCGACATATCCAGCACTCCTTGTGGATTCTGGCCGATTCTATGCAGATTGGAACCAATTGAACTTGCTACAGACTCGGATAAACGTAATTTTTTGCCACCACTTCTATTCGGATTCAAAGGTGTTCGTAGTTTCTCTTGACTAGACATGATTTCCGATGCATTCGATAGTCTCCTCGCTGAAACTGAGTGGCCCAGTGTAGGTTCATCTGACTGAAAGTCCGTGTAGTTCCTTTTGAAGAGTAGCGCTGTCATCTGAGCACGCTGAACTTTACGTAGACCAGAATTTTGTAAGTAAACCGGGAGATGGACAAGATTTCTGAGAAAATCATGACCCCCAATGCCGCCCTCTGTGAACAATCGACGGCTATTAGCTTCAGCAGCTTTTGCTATAACATGAGGGTCTACAGCAATTAGTAGCACAAATGGACGATTCGGCGATGAGAGAAGAGTTTGCACTGCGTTCAATACAGAGAGAATGCGCTCGGTATCACAAGAGTCCAGAGCATCTACAACACCTACTAGCCGGCTTTGCTGATTCGTAAAAGCATCCAAGCACTATAAAATATTTAAACTCTGTAGAGAGCATTGCATAAATTAATATTTTTAATAAAACTCACTTTGACCATATCTGTCATCAGGGCAACCTCTGTTCCAAGTGCTGATAGTGGGGCACCTTCATTATGCCGCACAGACCTTCGTAAATTTCTTCCCTGCGATATGAATAAGGAACCCAGCGCCTTAGCTAGCACGTGTAAATTAGTGCACACAACGGTGAGCAAAATAGCTGATATCACATAAATCGACATCAACACACTCTCAGTATCAATTTCTGAATAGTAAGAGAAATATGATATGACCAGTGAGATACCAGCAATAAATGTCAACAATCCCAATTCGAATATAATAACAATCGGAACACAACACATTCGGCGCCAGCGCCAACCAGCAGAAGCTTTAATCGGCTTAGGTCGAAAGGCACGATACAGTCGCGTTGCCAACCATCCATAATGCATCTCTATCGCATCAAATAAATTAGATAACATCTGTCCAACAGCACCCTCTCCTGTTGGCGATGCACTACTAGCTTCGGCAAAATGAAACCTTACAGGTTTCGCTTGTGGATCACTCTGTGCCCCAGGTGGATGGCAAAATGCCACTTGAAGAATTAACCTTAGTTTCCCTATTCGCTTTACAATTCCATGATGTATGGAATACGCCCAATACATGTCCATTCTATAATTGGCATATCTTATTCCGACAAGTGTCAGGTAGACCACAACCATAAAAAGTAAACCAGCGGTTGATCCCCAAATTCCTGACCATGTTGACAATCCTACAATGGTGCCTAAGATTAAAGCTATATGCAGGCAAACTAGGAACAATAGACCGGTGGTACTTATAGGTGGTTCTGTCCACTGGTGGGCAAAATTGTTCATTTCTTCACGGAGCTTATTGAGGAGAAAACTTTTGCCACTTCCCCATTTAGCATACAGACCTACAGTAATTGGAGTGGTTAAGGTGGGTTCACTTAATACATCCGCCAAGGCTGATGAATATAATTCATATCCAAGCATTCCCTCGGAGTCTTCATTTGTATTGAGACGCCGAGCACCGAACACTTGTCCAAGAATTGTCTTTTGATGCAGGGTATCAATAGCATACGGTGTTTCACCGGCTTTATTAGCTCTATAGAGTAATTGACTGTTTTTGGGATTACGCAGAAGAGCTTCAACTATTGCTTTGGAACGTGCACGCATTGCTATGTGAAGGCAAGTGTCTCCACGTTTATCACTTGCTGTGACTTTGGCTTTGCGTTCAAGTAACATTTGTACGATTTCTAAATTTCGATTGCGAACAGCTCGCAGTAGGGCTGTATCTCCGTCTTTTGTTGCTAATTCCAGGTCACCATTAGAAGGTAGAAGAATCTTTACAATGTGCGTATGGCCTTTTTCAACGGCCGTGTACAAAGCAGTCTTCCGATCTTTTCCTTGAATATCTACGTCTGCGTGTTTTTTAAGCAATGCCTCGACGACACCTCGGTGCCCTCCTTTAACGGCGTGAATTAGTGGTGTATCTCCAGCACGATCTTGAATATTGATATAAGCTCCAGCGCCAATAAGAGAAATTGCAATATCTTGTAGACCTTCTCTACTAGCGATCGCTAACGCTGTCATACCATCTTTATCAAGGGCATTCACATTTGGCTTCTTCTCTAATAGTGCTGATACACAATCTGTATGACCACTCGATGCTGCTACCAACAGCGGTGTCCATGAGTACATACCAGCTGTATCAACATTAGCACCAGCTCTGAGAAGAATTTCTACAATGTCGGCATTGCCTTTCCGGCAAGCCCATACTAGAGCTGTTGTACCATATTTATCGCCGACATTCACCTTCGCTCCGCGTTGTATCAGCATTTCGACAATTTCTTTGTATCCACGACCTGCTGCCCAGAGCAATGGTCCGAGATGATAGTTGCCGTGAGCGTTAACGTCAGCATTTTTTTCAAGCAGGATTTGAACAATTTCTGTGTGACCTCGATATGCGGCCCACATGAGAGCTGTCCAGCCGCCCTAAAAATAAAAGATGAAACATATATTAATGAATATGTGGAACCAAATGAAATATGTACGAGTATGTAGTTAGTGATACGAGTCCGAAAGTCAAGACTGTAACTTCAATTAAGATTGAGTCGAATTTTTGAAAGTACAAATAGATGATATAGAAAATTGTATCAGACCACGAGAGTACTCTTGACTTTGAAGAGGGCAAAAGCTACGTTTACAGAGAAAACGATTTTGGTAGTTACATCCAATCATGAAGACAATTGCTTGAAGAACTTAGCGACCAATATCAAGGCTCGAACATTGGGTGATGGGTCTAAAGTCTTAAGCAATTCAGTGGTCATCTTTTCCGATTTGCAATACAAAAGCTACTTTCCCTGTTTGCCGAAGGTTTGACACGTAGGATACTGCAAGACTAACAATGACATTTTCTTAAGAGTTGGCAGTAGTTGGATTTTACCTTTTCACAGTGTTACTGTAAAATTTGGAGGGTATTACATTTGCAGTTACGGTAACGGAGACTATTTTGATCTGAAGTAAGTGTAAATTTTAGGTCTCTACTTGCAATTTTGTGGCGACACCACGAGATATTCTGAATGATTTTAGCCTGGTTTTGGTCTTTTCGCAAAGATCTATACACTTGTAGGAAGCACTCTTTCATATTTGGATTAGCCTCTTATTTCTTTGTAAATTATATCTTGCTGGTCTTGTTCTGTAATTATTTCAATTATTTTTCTGAACTACATAGTTTAAAGTGACCTATTAACAAATGTTTTTGTTTTCCTGCGAAGTGATAGATGATCTTGTAGGATGTTTTTCTACATTCACTCGTCAATCTAAAACATTTGACAAGGGCCCTATTTAGGCTCAGAATAGCTTTCTGCATGTAGCTACTGTCTCGCTTTGAGTTTAGGTATAATTTTATCCAGATTCTTTTCAATGTTTTTTTTGTATCCCTTCCTTTTCATTGCAGGCTTGGTCTGACAATTCAGTGATAAGTGTTTCCAGCTTGTTATCTTCTATCTGTATTCCGTCGTAGCAAAGGTTGACGGGAAGACAATTATGGTGATAATGTCATGTGTCAATTAAGCATCGGATATTGGTCAAGTAGTTTGAATGAGTAATGGTGATGCCCCAAGGTTTGAGAAGTAGACTCAGAGGAATGGTTGACAAATTTCCGAACCCCAATATTTTAGGGATGTGTCTTCCGACTTAAAGAAGATGCCTTTGGATAACACTCACGCCAAAGTTTTAAGGTCTTTTTGAAAAAAAAAAATAATCACTTACCTATCCAGAACCTAGACAGAACTCAAAACCCAAATCACTCGCGTTTAATGCGACAACATCATCCGCCTTTGCTGATGTCCACATTGCTGTGACATAGAGTAGAACTATAGGAGATTTATGTAGAGTATCCATACTGTTACTTGATAAGGTATTATGAGATGCCATTATCAAAGTTAATATCTGATCCGAGTTAGTCTCTAACCACTTCAACCTTATAGCTGTCTATTGTGACGTTCTGTTTATTACATCGATGTTGTCCGTTCTTTCTTATTAACAGCTTACACTCGGTTTTACCATTGGCTTAATCCATTATTACCGCCCCTTTTCCAATACTTGCGAACACACCAGTGACTGTAATCACGAATTCAGTATGAGGATACAGGGATACAATTCTTTGTATGCAGTCAGACAGCGCATCAAACTCGTTAAAGGTCGAGTTGCTGTCCAGTTTGGGACTTCTGTAAATAAAGCTGTAGTGGATAATTTGCTTACGGAAATGGAATTTTAACCACATGAAGTTGAATTCCGGATTTGATCATGAATTATATTGTGGTGGAGTTTGGTAAGCTACGTCACTACGCACGTAAATGGCGAGACCGCGGTGAGAGAAGAATAATGGCACTAGTTCGTAGTCAGGTAGCTTCAGATCAGAGTGATCTGAGGTGTGTGGACGGGGATCTACCTGTGTTTCACTAAGTGCCAAAACAGCTGGTCTGTACTTACAGACGTGGACGTACGCAGAAAAGTGATTACTTTTTAGCCCGCGTATATTGGCTATATGTCTACCCTGAATTCCTTAGTCATAATCACAAACAAACACAGAAAACACAAAAACAGACGATGCTAAGCAAGGCTGCGAATTGAAAATTCTCACGTTGGTTTGCCATATTAAACTGCTGTAGGTGTCATGTCCTTACAACAATATGAAACAGTGCACCAACAAAATTTTCACTCACAACATGCTATCTATCAGTTGTTACATACAATCAGTCACTGCCAGTATCGTGTGATAAATACGTAATCGCAATGACCGAATGCAAGCAACAGTATAGTACTTCGACCAGGGTACGGAAGACGTGGGATACCCGCACTCTGTGATACTCGTATATATTTTTTTTTTTTTCACTCCACTGCACTATTGTTTTTTTACGCTGCGCGGTTTTTCTTTGTATCATCAAAAGTCTTGGTGAGATAGCTTCGGACTTTTACATAGCTGCGACCTTCTCTATCGTCATCACACGCGCCCTCCACTAAGCTTTCGGTGGTGGCCTGTTCAACTGTTGTAATTTTCTCGTTTTACAGGATCATCAGGAGTAAATCGTTAACTATCTTTTGCTATTTATTGCTTTGAAACAATAGGTTTTATTACGTGACTGAGTTTAAAAGCCCACTTACAACCTTCAATCCTGGCCCTTTCTGGAACCGCGCGCTTGATGATATGAGAATTGTCGTTAATCAGTTAATAGTTTGTCCGACAGTATGTCTATTTCAGCACCCTGACTAGTTCTGTGTCAGCCAAATACGAATCTATCATGTTTTATCGTCAATCGTCAATCGCGCGAGTTCATCCCCGGACGCTCCAATCGATCGATAGATAAAAAGAGTTACGGACAATGTTTATTTAACAAGAACCCAAGGAAATGATTCAGTCCTCTAACGCGGTAAAATAACTAAACAAGTATCATACTATGAGCGACTCACTGGACGCGATGCCTCAATTTCAAGTCCCAAAGTCACGACTTCGTTCTTGATTAGATAAACTCTTGTAAAAACTCACCATATCCCTGTGTTCGATATCAGCTCCATTTTCTAACAAAATTTTCACAGCATCCAAATGTCCACCTTTGGCTGCACACAATAGTGCTGTCCAATTGTCAGCATCTTCTGCTTGTATATCAGCACCACGCGCAATGAACTCCCGTACAAACAAAGTAAGACCACGTCCAGCTACTACCATAAGTACAGTGGTTCCATTCTACAAAAAAAATATATATATATGGTATATTTAATCCTGTAGTTAATGTATTTTGAAAAAAAAAAAAACTTACCTCATCTCGATCATCAACTGGCAGATGGCGACTGTCTAAAATTGATTTAAGTCCTGACAGATCATTTGAGTCAACATACTGCAGCAGTGCTCTGTGTCCTAATGAACCCATAGAATCTCCGTATCGATTAAGATTCTTTAAAAAAGAAAAAACAAAAGAAAAACAAAGATACAGATTTAATAAATGAATAAAAACTATTTTTATTTTGCAGGTCAAGAGATTAATTAAAGAAAATCGTTAACTTTAGTGCGGCGTATTAGTTTTTCATATCATTGTAACGTAAAAAGAAGGGAGAGCGGGCAGATAAATCAAACTCGCATTCCACAGATACATTCTAAAAACAAACGTTATGACAGATTTTCTAGTTATCAACTTACGAGTATGTTACACTTAGATGATTTTACGAAGATCTACGAGTAAATACTTACAAATTGTATACGCACTATTGTACTTATTTGAAGTACGTACCCGTGTCTGTTGTTGAGAATGCGGACCAAAACAGAAAATTTAATAACTATACAGATACATAAATGAAAAAGAAAAAACAACAACAAAAACAAAAAAAAAATAACAAACCTGGAATTAGATGGATTGATTGGCGCAATCAATTAGGTCACCTCAGTCGGTTAATCATGGTTTGTGAGGGCTAGAGACACTTTTAAGGAGCCTAATATGCACTCGTATGCACATACGAGTACATTTCTGAATAAGGTACTGGAAGCTTTGTTTATATCCACTGTGAGTAAGAGCTGTAAGCTCTGCCTACATTGTGACCATCGATCATAACCGATCAAGCAAGCGATCACTCACAAAGTATTGGGTCTACAAGTAAGTTTCCAGCGTTTGTCAGAGATGGCGCCATCAGTGGATCCCGGGCAGAAATGTCAGACCCCATGTGTTTTATTTGTAGGTTTTGTATCTGTCAACAACTTTGCAGCGTTATATTTGAGCAGTTCTATCGGTGTAGTACATTTTATCGAGCAAAATCATGGCAAGTTTCCAGCCAAATAAACGTCATTTGCGGGAAGCGCTGCTTTTATTCTTTAATATGAAGAAAAGTGCGGCTGAGGCCTATCGTTTGCTTTCGGAAACGTATGGGGCGGAATGAATTGGTGAATCGACGTGCCGCGAGTGGTTCAAACGGTTCAAAAGTGGTGATTTTGGAGTTGAAGACAAAGATCGCCCCGGAAAGCCGAAAAGTTTTGAAGACGAGGAATTGGACGCTTTACTGGATGAGGATCCGTGTCAGATTCAAGAAGAACTTGCTGCGTCATTGGGCGTCACGCAACAAGCCATTTCTCTGCTCCTAAAAGCACTGGGATTCATTCAAAAGGTTGGAAACTGGGTGCCGTACGAATTGAAGCCAAGAGACGTCGAACGGCGATTTTGCATGTCCGAAATTTTACTGCAGCGGTATAAAAATAAATCATTTTTGCATCGTATTGTCACTGGTGATGAGAAATGGATTTATTATGATAATCCTAAACGCAGAAAATCGTATACAAAGCCCGGCGAGCCCGCCCAATCGACGCCGAAACGAAATATTCACGTGAATAAGTCGTATACTACGAACTGCTTCCGAGTGGTGAAACCATCAAAGGACCATTATATCGAACCCAACTAATTCGTTTGAAGCAGGCATTAAAAGAAAAATGAGCCAGAATATGAGACCAGGTATGAGTCCGTCATTTTTCATCACGACAACGCTCGGCCACATGTTGCGGTTTCGGTGAAAAACTATTTGGGGAATAGTGGATGGGAAATTCTGCCTCACCCGCCTTACAGTCCAGACTTGGCACCATTTGACTACCACTTGTTTCGTTCGATGCAGAACGCTCTTACGGGAATACGCTTCAGCTCAGTAGAGAAAATCAAAAATTGGCTGGATACGTTCTTGGGCTCGAAAGACGAGAAATTTTTTTGGTCCAGAATTCATAAATTGCCAGAAAGATTCGGGAAAATTGTAGGTTCCGATGGACGATACTTTGAATAAAGCATTGTAACTATGTGTTCATAATAAAACTTCAAATTTTGGTGAAAAAGCTTTTGGCTTTTTGGCAAGGATAATACATGTCGCGGTCAACAATATACAATATAGGTAGTTAGCAAATGTGTAAGTAATTTAATTATTCATCTGATTTTGCCACTATTGTATAACTAAGGATATTTTGTGCATTCAACAGTCGCCATGTGTCGGACAATATTTAAAGAGCAGTGAATCACTGGATCATGCATATCGCTCTTTTAGCACTCACTTTAATATTTGATATGATTATGTGACAGCACATCACAGATCTGTTCGCCGATGCAAAGGTTCAGACACGAAGGGACAATGTTAAACAAAACTCCTCCTCTATCAACGTCAGAACATGTAGCTCAAATTCGAAACGAAATTACACGGAATCCACAAAAATTGATAAGAAAGAGTGCGCCCTCTACTGGAATAAAAAAAATACAAACCTCCCCAACTCCCGCTCACACAGGCGCATACTCCATGGGTTTTCGTCTGGATATTTCTTGCCAATCAAATCCACCACTTCAAACTACAACCGGCCGCAAACCGAGCACGATATTCCGAATCTGTTTTCGACGAAGCGACGTTCAAATTCTATATCAGCAGCGACGAGCTCACTCACAAAGACTTTTCACGGGAATTCAGAATGGAATCGTCGACTTGTAATCCTTCGGACTTACGTTTGTACTCGTCCATTTCGAGCTTTACGTTACGTCTAACGTATCGCATTGGCTTTTTGTTGGCTTCACGTTTTGCATCTGCCTGTAGCTTACGCGATTCATGTATACGATCAGCAGCATTTTCTTGCATAGATTCCTTGCCGTTGCGTAATTAGTCTCGCTACGCTTTCGAGATTCTCGCAAAGAGATGGTAACGTAGAAACGAGCATTTTGGTGCACAAAAAAAACATGTGGGTCCACAGCGCAGGCATATCCATGTCAAGAAACCAACAGTGCTTGTAGTTTTTAAAAAGAAATTAAAAGTTCCACACACACAAGGTGCAAATCGTGCAAGGTCTTAAGGAAACTGATCATCTTTTGCGAGCAACAGCAAAAATGCTTCAACAGATATTGTAAAGTGACGAAGCACACTTTCATATCGATGGCTATGTGTGTGAATAAATACATAGGACATGTGTTACTGGTACATCGGCAACCCTAAGGTGCCGCATCAAAAACCGTTGATAGTTTCTGTCCGAGGGATAATTGCTGAAGTGTATTGCCAAATGATCGACGAGTTTCAATAGTTGCCACAACTGTAACTATTTTCCGGGTGCAACGCTATTTTAACAAGACGGTGCCACTCCGAATACTGCTGGAGTCTCGATGCAGAAGATGAGGCTGATATTTCGAGTAAATTTTTTTTAACAAAAATGGAGACATTCCCGAGGAGGTCAGCTCGTGACACACCATATGGCCTATTTTTGTGCGGATACCTCAAGTCGAATCAATCCTCGAACGATCAGACCCTACAGGAAAATATTCGCCGTCAAGTTAGTCTATTGCACCTATGTTTTCCGCCACAAGAATACTTTGAAAGAAACTTACGTCATTTATACGAAATTGCACTCGTATTTAAAAAAATGGATTCTGCATTGTTAAGAATTATTCCTTTCCCATTGAGCAGCCAAATTTAAGTTAGAAGACGTTCTGCATAATAAGTGCTCTATAAAGGCTCGGCTTGAAGCTGTGTTTCTTGCTGCTCACCCACGGGGACTAAGATTAAGGTAGTATCTCTGCAAATCAGAGAGCTTTGTGAGAAAGTTAGTGAACGAACGTGGAAAACAAGGACCATTTCAAAAGCTGATAGAAAAAAAAATCACAAGATTTGTCTCAGAAAATCAAGGCAAATATTATTAGAAATACGAGTAGATCACTCACGATGTTTTCGTAAAAAGATTTTTATTAAAAAGCCGTTGTGGCAAAGCCTTCGTTAACCGAAAAATATATTAAAAAAAAATCTCTTGTTACACGTGTGTGCAGTACGCACAAGGTGAAAATGTGGTCCAACGAACAACAAGCAATTTGGCTGTTTTTCTACGGTAGAATGCTGAGAATTGGTGAGCTTTACTGAAGATCTCAATCCAACTGTACAAAAAGAGTTGTTGCCATCCACTGAAATAGTGCTCGGACGAGGAACTTAAATTGACTTCTACTAGAGGACAGCAATCCTAACTATCGTAGTTGTATCTGTCAGGACTTGAAAAAGGAAAATGAGGTCAATTTGTTGGATTAATGTCTTATGAAATAGGGTATCAAGGACAATATACATAAAAGCTTAAACAGTTTTTAAAAATAATTTGACGACAATTACCGCAAACATGTAGAAAAATTGACTGTAACTTGTCGTCAAATAATTATTGACAATTACGAATGCTGGCGAATGCATTGTTAAATAAAAGGATTTGTTCCCCTAGGTAAAGCGGTTGTTCTCTTGTGCTTTGTCAAACACAGAGCGAAAATAGATTGCTGGAATCTAAAATTGATGCAAAAGCGTTGACAAAGTAAGGAACCTTTTTTCGATCTGAAAAAAAAGGGCAAATAGCTAAGCAACATTCGATTGTTCAAAATAAAATAAAAATTAAAGTATCTATAATAGATATATCTCTATTGACAACTTATTTCCATTATTCGTAAAACCTAAAGCCAAAGCACTTTAGCACTTTATCAAATCGACAGAAATGTTTATTTTGTAGAAGTACTCGTATCTAGATACTTATGATAGGATTGTAAATTGTGAACAGTTTTTACAATGTTTATTTTTGTATTATTTCAGGCGCACTTCATGAGTAAATAGTCACTACAAGACTAATTGAAACAAATCACAGGGATAATTTTTAATTTTTTTATTACAAGTATGATAATACTCGTAGAATCAACTATTTAAGATACCACGGCTTAATTAAGGGATTGTTACAGAAAATTTATCGATGTCGAAAATTGTATGCCTCATTACATCATGTTAAGTGATAGTGAAATAAAGATTTTTTTTTAGCTTTACTTTACTCTATTCTTTTAGAGGTTAGATTCTCAGGCGGCGGCCAAAGTTTTCTTTCAGCGCTTGGAGCAGTGAAGGCAGTATTCAGAAAATACTCGTAAGTAGACAAAATGTCTCGAAATTACAGATTTCATTCCTTATTTTCTAAGATTTACTGCACTTGGGTGATGAAGGGATAGGAAGAACACTGAGCGGTATTAATGATAGAGGTCTCGGCGCAGTGAAGATTGCAGAATAAATTCTTTATAAGGCAGTGATAACGCTGATATTACTGAGCCGGATTATTAACGCCTAGTAGCCAATCCCATGTTCTGGAGGATTTTGCGCATCGACATAAGGTGAGTATTCGGGGTACATGTCTGCTGATTGGATATGATCGGCGACTTACAGTATCAGAAATTGATGCACTTAACTTACATGTCTGCTCAATCGAGCATTTCTGATTAATTGGTTTTTTTTTTTTTTTAAAAAAATGTCAGCAAGGATGGGCCTCCGCCTCAAATCAAAAAGCGATGCATTGTCACATGTAATGAGACGTGGGTAGCTGGACCATGCACCCTAAAATCAAAGCAAGCAAGTATGGAGTGGCGGCAGCAAGGAGAAGCCCCCTCGATAAGCAAAGACATCCTTTGGGGATGAAAACTTTTTACAATTGTTTTATGGGATGGCGTACTTGATGAAGCAAAAGCGGAATTTTTACGAAAAAATCTTAATTTTTTTTAATTTTGGTGGGGGCTGCGGCCCCCATTTATTGGCTTAATACAAGCTTAATCTAACTTAAAAACTAGGACTAAAAACTAACAGAACGACATAAGAGCTAGGGACCAGGGAAGTGATGGAGGAGATCTTGTTTGAGACGAAGAGTGCTCAGGTGGAAATCAAAAAGGAAGAGGTTTGAGTTGACCTTTCGGAGCATTCGGGAGATTGGTTCGTTGGAGCCATAAGAGGTGCGGTGGACCGGTAGATAGAAGAGTCGTGGACAACGTAGATTGCGGGGGTTGGTATTGAAGGAAATGGAGTTCAAAATGGATGCACAGTCGATGGAACCTGAGAGAAATCGATGAATGAAAAGAATGTCAGCAGTGTTCCTAAGTTTTTCTAACGAATTCATATTTAGAAGTTTGAGGCGGTCCTGATAGGGAGGTAAGATATGATGAGGTTGCAACTCATAAACACATTGGCCAGTTCATCGTTGTACTTGTATTCGCCGAACCAGATTGAATAATTCTCTGGGTCGAACTTCTCCCAGAAGTATGAAATCGATTTGGCTTCCTCTTCGTTGGAATAGAAGCGTTTGAAGTCGTCAAAGTTGAATGTTCCCTTGGGCATAGAATCGAATGGATCTTTTGACTTGGGTTCTAGAGCAAGAGCTTCATCGGCGGCATCTAATTCTTCTGTTTCCTCAGCTTCCTTCTTAGGAGCTGACTTCTTTTCTTGCTGTTTCTTCTCGTCCTTCTTCTTATCGGTCTTAGCAGAGCCAGCACCGGCACCAGCACCAGTTTTGCCCAAGAATTCGGCGTATTTCTTGGGATCGAAGGCGAAAGTCTTCTCGCACAGGACGTAGCCCTTGAGGAACGGCTTGAACCTGTGGCTGATTGAGGATTGCGTTGAACCATCTATTGAGATTGCCATGGGGCGCACGTAGAGATGGCTCCAGCACATACTGGTACAAATGAAGCAAACTGGTAAATACAACGATATCGGGCAGAGTGATGCGTTCACCCACTAAATAAGTGGATTCGAGCAACTTATTGTTAAGGATGGTCAAAGCAGCGCCGACATCATCCTTAGCGGTGCTGTTCTTGGCCAAAGGCATAATGCCCAACAGAGGGAACACCCAAGTGCATGAGGCCGGTACAATCTCATTCTCAGCAAAGTTGATCCACTGTTGAACTAAGGCTTGTTGGTATTCATTGGCACCGCGTAATTGTTGATTGGCCAGGAAGTAAGCGATGGCATTGCTTTCACTGAGGTACTTGCCATCAGAGGTTTCGAATGCACTCACCTTGCCAGTTGAGAACTTCTTGAGGAATTCCGAAGTTTTATTTGTCTCGCCAAAAACAAAATCCTCGGCCACTTTCACTTTGGCCCCAGAGTACTGAGCAGCTATGAGTGCTTAGTATGCACGGAAGTTTTCTGGATAAGTATAAAGTGTTCCTGTCGCCATCGTTGCGGTTTGCCGGAGAGGAAAACCGAAAAGCGAGAAACTGTTGAGTAATTTTTTTTCATGACAATGCTTGGCCGCATACAGCTTTTTAACAATTAAAATACTTGACGAAATTCAGTGCGAAACACTTGAACACCTACTTTACAGTCCAGATTTATTGCCCTGTGACTACCTCATGTTTAATCACATCGAACTATCTCTAAAAAAATACCCATTATTTTTTTTAGAGGTAGGTTTTTTGAATAAGCTTCACACCAGAAAAACGCAAGCAGATTGCACAAATTTATTTCGAAAATCGTGGTTCAGTTCGCGTAATTTTCCATGAGCTACCTCTGTAATAATCGACATAATTGTCTAACTGACGAAGTAATTCGAATAACCATGGATCGCTTTCGCACTGCACATACTCTAATTGATAATACTCATCCGCGTATAGAGATGTCGTAGAGTGCGCATTGAATAGGCTGTCGATGGGTCGGAAGACCCGAACGAGTCGTTTCGCCATCGTGCACAGCAATTCGAGCTGTGTCCTCCGGCATTATGAAAAATTGTGCAGAAGGATCTTAGTTCTTTGTGAGAATTGAAGCCGCTTGACCGTCGAGTGCGTCGTGGCTTATTTCGAATTTATGGGGCCCTTATTTTGAAAGTGGTGTAAGTCCATTTTTTTAAAAAGTGACACATAATTTTTGATTAATTTAGTGTACCTTTTGTATTTATAACATATTATGTCATTTAAAAAAAATGGACTCTTCACCCAACGATCTATAGTGTTGAGTTAAGATATACAATAAATTATAGATAAACCAAATTTAGTACTCGAAAATATACTCGGCCGCAACACCTTTCTGGGGTATATTTCCAAGCGGGGAAAGTCTGCTGGGCTGCGCTTTTACATATACTCGACCCTAACACGATACACTGCAGCCAATGGCGTAACAAATGTTAGGTGAAAGTATTGTACGCCCCTTAATCGATCCAGAGTCAGAAGAGTACTATATTAGGGTTGGGGTTGGTCAGCAGCGGCACTTCAGATAGCTACGTCGAATTACAGTTCGGGTTCCTTCATTCGACATATGAGAGTGCTGTTAAGGCTCTGGTTTTCAAGCTGCTAACTGTGATTCTTCCAGTCTAACGAATGGTACCTGACAAATGGCATCATCTGGAAGTACCGCGTTTAACAGACCCACAATTTGGCCTAACAAGACAGATCCATCTTCTGTGCGAAACTGAGAAGAAGTTATTAGGATGGATTGTCTTCGTAAAAGTCCCAGCTGAGAGCGCAAAACGCATACGCAGCCTTGTATAGTTTACCGACCTAAGCCATCAACTGCAGAAATTCTGGAAAATCGAGGAGACGCCATTTCAAAGGCCAAACACCGACGAGGTCTTTGCTAAAAGTGCTAAAAACACTTTTCTACGCATACCAGGCGGCTTCTTAATGGGTGATACGAAGTGGAGTGGATCAACGGCATTCAAAAATGGGCAGAGGTAGAGAATGCGCAGTGCGAACGTTCACTCATTTCGAACGACGTTTCAGTAAGGACCCAGAACTGTACGAAGCTTACGCTCGATGTATTGCCGAATATGCTAGACTCGGACATATAGAACCAGCGAGGATGATCCAGTCTTCAAAACTCCATACCACTACTTACTTCCCCCATTGCGCCGTGGTAATAGAGAGTAATACAACCACGAAGTTAAGTGTGGTCTTCGACGCAGTACCAAAAGCATCACGCGGGTCGTCGTTGACGGACCGTTAATAGGTCCAAAATTGCAGACGTATATTGTTGATTCCATCTTATGATGGAGCACATACATACATTCCAACTAGGCGCCAGAATGATTTGAGAGGAGATGTACGAGTATGTGGATGACCTAATATGTGGTGCGGATTCCATCGAAGAAGCCATCCAGAAGAGAGATGAAGCCTGCCAATGGCTCTCTGTGGCTGGCTTCAAATTGAGGAAATGGACAAGAAACCAACAGTTCATACTGGAGAACATTGCAGAAGAAGGCCGCGAGATAGACTACGAGTTAACAAATCATGTCAACACGTTGCGAATTAAATGGTTTCCTAAGGACTTTTACTTATTTTGGATTGTTCAACCCAATATAGACGACATAACGAAAAGATCCATTTTGTCTACCATCGCTAAACTCTTCGAACCGCTCGGCTGAATTCTCCCTGCATCGTAACGTCAAAAACCAAACGCGGAAGATCCTGCGAGAATGCGCTTCAAAATCTGGTAGGCAGAATTGAAGGCGCACTCGACAAGGAGGAATACGCCTTGATCATTTTCAAAGACGTTGAAGGTGCTTTCGACAACGCAACTTTTGACGGACAGACAACACGGTGTAGACTAATCAATCGTTCTGTGGATAAAAGCATTGCTGGTGAATAGGGCATTGATTGCGGATGCTGGTCGCGGCCAATATGTGGCGGTGGATGTAAACAGGGGTTGTCCGCAAGGCGGTGTTCTATCTCCACTGCTGTGATGCATGTTGGTCGACACACTGCTCAACGCGCTCAATAGTTCTAACGTCTATGCACCAGCATACGCCGATGATGTAGCTATGCTGTCTGTTGATTCGTGTCTAGCAGGCAGCCCTAGACGGGATCGACGACTGCTGCACTGGTAATGGGCTTTCAGTCAATCATCTCAAAACTGATGCTGTTCTCTTTACGAGAAGGAGGAAGCTGCCTGGTCTGGCTCATCTAGTACTTAAATGCATCATCATCCAATTCTCCAAAGAAGCTAAATATTGGGGCGTCATCCTGGATAACAAACTTCTTTTTACTAAACATGTTACGTCGAAAGCATCTAAGCTGCTGTCGGCCTTCTGGCAGTGCAGAGGAGCTATCGGCAAGTCATGGGGCTTGTCACCGAGAAGGGTCCGATGGATCTACACGGCTATGATAAAGCCAATTATGTCCTATGGACTCTCAAAGTCAACTTCTATTTAAAAAGAAGTGGTCTTTGGTACAACACGCACTGGATCTTTGATGACCTTGCGCGTCAGCTGTCTTACGACTCTGGTCTTATGGACATGCCGTCCGACGCATGACACCAGAACTCCTTTTGTGGGAAAAATACGAAATCGACTTTCCCTCTGCCCGGGACTGGTTTCGGCCCGAATCAAAGACAGGAAAGGAATGTAGTCGGGTCTTCACGGACGGCTCCAAAACCAATATAGGATGTGGCGCTGGTGCTCGCATCTGTCCAACAAGCGGAGATTTACGCAATCTTGATGGCGGCGAACTATATTGCGGAGAACCGGTGGAAGGGACGAAGCATTTGCATCTGTAGCCACAGCAAAACTTTGCTTACAGCCTTGTTGAACCCTCTTACGACTTCCAAGCTAGTTCAAGAATGCAAGAGATCACTGAACTCAGTCAGAAGGCGAAATTCAGTGACCCTTGTCTGGGTCCCAGGACACAATAGGATCGCAGGAAATGAAATCGGCTCAGAGGAGAGTTTTTCAGGACCTGAACCTACGTTGGGTACTCGGTTAAGGCTTCTATTGACAGTTGGGTCTCATATGAACACAACTGCAGATGGCATAGCTCCCCAAGATGCAGGTACTCCAAACGAATGCTTCCCGACGTCTCTAGGAAGTCAGCGGCCATTCTGCTCTCCCTCAGCAGGAAAGACTGAAGGTTGATTACTGGCGTCATGACAGGGCGCAACACTTTTGCAAAGGACTTAAATGTGCTGGGCATAAGTGACACAACATCCTGCGATGCTTGCCGTGAAGGTGATGACGACGCCGCAGAGCACTATTGACGTGGTGGGTGCTGGTTCTGTAGGCATTTTATTTCTGCGCTTACTCATATTTCTTCGTAAGACTGAAAGATAGTTCGATGACTGCTATGATTGTGTGATGGCATCTGTTTTTATGTTTCAACAGTATAATTTACATGGCTTAGTTTTCAGCTTCTGTATTAGAAAACATACTCGACGCCAGGGCGATCACTGACGTCATGAATGTTGGGTGAAGATGTATATTCGAGATAAGCTGCATCGTACATTCACTAAATGGACAGAAAACGAATCTCTTTTTCAACTTGTTCAGTGTTGGGGCTCATTTTTGGTTCAATGTTTATATCAACAAGCAAACTTGCCCCATTTGAAGTGAAAGGAATCGACGCGACGTTATTGAAGCGATGCTACATCCACAAAAAGTCACTGTTTGGTGAACTGTAGTCACTGGTCAACGTTTCTTCAAAAATTATACCAATTTCAAGTTTATAGTCGATGGGGAGCACTATAGATCTACGACTACTGACTTTTTCATTCGCCAATTGAATGGCATTAATATGGAAGAGTTGTGGTTTCAACAACCAATTAATTGAAGGAAACATTCGAGGAGCATATAATTTTTCGTAAGGGACCTGCAAATTGACCTCCAAGATCGTGTGATTTAACACCTTTATATTATTTACTGTGGGGACATGTGAAGGCGCTAGTATACGCCGATAGACCATAGACCATGGATGGCTTGGAACCCAACATTCAATCTTCAGCTGGTCGAAAAAGTGTTCGAAAATTAGACTTCAAGATTGCACTTTATTCGAGTCTGGTGTCCTTCATATACTTGCTATCAAATTAAGGCCTAAAAAATATCTTTCTAATATAGCCAGTACCATGCTCACTACTATACAACAATTTTATGTCTTCTTTTTCATTTCCGTGCCTCTAAAACAAACACCCTAGAAGGGTGGTAAGTGACATGGCAAACTTTTTTCTTTTTTGAGAGAATTAACAAACTTCCCATTAATGGGAAAAATATTAAAATAAAACTGGAGATTATGTAGGAAATATTATATATTAAATATTTTTTTTATTCATTAAAGTCAGACTTATCATACACTCCCTGGCATGTTGGTATTTTAGCCGCCCTATTCAATAATCGTGATCGATATCAATTCCTCGTGCAATGAAATGCAAAGGTAGTTTGTCTAGATTATATTACTTGAGGACAGAGTCTTGAAATTCCCACCTAACAATTTAGTTGCTAATTCAAGTATTAGCTAAAGTCTAAGACGGTATATGCTATATGCAACTACTCGTATGTATGCGTTCTACGGCAGATACGAGTGGTATGAGCATGAAAACTAAATAAATAAAGCATGTAGAAATAAAATATAACCCAGTAGAACATATAGCAAGTAATATCACGTGTAAGTATTTGAACTTTATTCGGAATATTTAAAATCAGCTCTAATTGGAAAAGCAATTTAAGCCTCGCACGCGATCGATTGGTTTCCTCATGTTAAAAGGTAATACTGAAATTCAATAACTTCCGCTTAAAAGATTGTTTCCCATCAAAAAGCCATTTACGGCATTTGATACTTGTATCTTTAGGTCTGATTGATTTTTCAAGAAATATAAAAACCCACTGTTATGTATTTAGAAAGTGCTACTTCACTTTTCTTCAATGCCAATGCAATGAACGTTGACAGCTTTTGTTACAAAAATATCTTAAACTTAATTAGATTTCCTTGTTTAAACTAAATTAAGCATAACTTGGCCTTCATCCTTAATTAAATTATGGCCTATCGAAGCATACAATTTTGATTACAGTTAATTTATAACTCAGTTCATTTGTTCAGAAAAAAAAATGCATACTTAGGCGTATATCAATTATTTCAACATTGAAATGGAAATACACTCAAAAGACTACTTGTTCAGGAGTATACGAGTAATTGTCACTTCAGGCAGTCCGATGTAGACGAAACCGCCGCATACATGCTTTAGCAGGCTTGTACGAATGGCAAAAGACAGCTGCAGAAATTTTGTAGATATAGATACTTTTCGGTATTTATATTTTTAAATTTTGGGACCAACAATACTTGGCAATGTGAAGAATTTATACATAACATATATATGAGTTAATATCTAACTGGATAAATTTTACTCATTCAAATTTAATATTTGTTCGATGTCATCCAACTTATGTCATACATATGTATGTGACGAGGAACTTTAAAATTTTGGACCCAGCTATGTTGCCAAGCCGAAGAGTATGCGTTTGCCTTGGTGCTGTCTTCGTTGCAGTTCCAGAAAGATGTCGTAATGATTGACAAATTTTAAGCCAGTCATGTATTGGGTCTATAACTTAATTCGTGCGGTTTGCTAAGAGATGGCGTAACTTGTATTATTCCATTGGAACATGCGTTGGAAGGCTACTGTCATTCATTTGAAGCGTAAACAACAGTAATTTTTTTTCACTGAAATATGTCGAACTTTGTGCCTGAAAAAGTGTTTTTGCGGGGAGTTCTTCTTCATTACTTTAGTATGAAGAAAACTGCTGCCGAAGGTCATCGTATTTTGGTGGAAGTTTATGGTGAACATGCGCTAGCTGAGCGAACGTGCCAAAAGTGGTTTGCACGATTTAAAAGTGGTGATGTTGGCTTGGAAGACGATGAACGTCCTGGGCAGCCAAAAAAGTTTGAAGATGAAGAACTGGAAGCATTACTCTATGAAGATTGTTGCCAAACACAAGAAGAGCTCGCAGAATCTTTGGGTGTCACACAAGCAGCCATTTCAAAACGTTTAAAAGCAGCTGGATATATTCAAAAGCAAGGAAATTGGGTTCCACATGAACTCAAGCCGAGAGACGTCGAAAGGCGGTTTTGCATGTCCGAAATGCTGCTGGAACGCCACAAAAGGAAGTCATTTTTCCATCGGATTGTTACTGGTGATGAAAAATGGATCCATTACGACAACCCCAAGCGCAAAAAATCATATGTGAAACCCGGCCAACCAGCCAAATCAACGGCAAAGCCGAATATCCATGGCGGTAAGGTAATGCTCTGTATGTGGTGGGATTAGATGGGTGTGTTGCATTATGAGCTGCTAAAACCGGGTGAAACCATCAATGGACAACGCTACCGAACACAATTAATCCGTTTGAAGAGAGCAGTGGCCGAAAAACGCCCGGAATATGCGACCAGACACGAGACAATAATTTTCCATCATGACAACGCTCGGCCCCACGTTGCTATTCCGGTTAAGAACTATTTGGAAAATAGTGGATGGGAAGTCTTACCCCACCCGTCTTATAGCCCAGACCTTGCCCCTTCTGACTACCATTTGTTCCGGTCGATGCAGAACGCCCTCACTGAAATACGGTTCACATCAGAGCAGAATATCAAAAATTGGCTTGATTCATTCTTGGCTGCCAAGCCGGCGCAGTTCTTTTGGGATGGGATCCACAAATTGCCAGAAAGATGGGAACAAGTCATAGCTTCAGATGGGCAATACTTTGAATAATACTATTGTACATGTTTTTCTTAAATAAACGTTCAAATTTTGAAAAAAAAAAACCCACGAATTAATTTATATACCCAATACTTATTCTTGAACTTCTTCTTGTTTACTTAGCAGTCGAATTTTTTGTTGACCAAAAGTTGCTATCACTCTTAAGGCCTTTCTAACCAAGCCCACCTGTAATTGAAGTGAAGCTTTATTCTTTTTTTTCAATGAACTTGCAAACGGTCCAAGAGAGGACAGCGAACTGTTGTTTAGCTGCAGATGGATTTTATAGATACATAAGTTGCTTGCAGAGTCTTTTATCTTTTGTTAACTCGAGTGGGAGTCAAATTATTAGAGGATAAGACGTTTAAATTTAAAAAAAATAAATTCCAATGAAATAATTATTAGATAAACAGGGTCTTTCAATAGGGATTTCCGAACTTTGACAGTTGATAGCGGCCATATTGTTGAAGCAACATCTGTCAAATTGGCTGTCATTTATTCAGTCTGTTTTGCCAAATCACCATGGACGGATATAGCGTTCAACAACACGTGCAAATGATAAAATTGTTTTATCAAAATGGGTGTTCTGTTCGGGCAACGTTCCGCGCGCTTCGCCCATTTTACGGTCGCCATAATCGTCCTACCGATAGGACTATTCGCAGTGTGGTGGATAAATCGCCCGTGAGAGTGTGCAGAGGAATCCAAGGCAACTTGACGAATTTTGCGTCGTGATTTGGGCCTGCACCCGTACAAATTTGAACTGACCAGGAGCTGAAGGTCAACGACCATAGACAATGACGTGTGTTCGCTGAATGGGCTCTGGAGCAGTTGGAGACTGACCCTAATTTTCATCGAAAAGTCATCTTCAGCGTTCAGGCCCATTTCTGGATGAATGGGTATGCCAACAAACAAAATTGTCAAATTTTGGAGGATACCAATGCACATGAGATCCAAGAACGTCCAATGCATCCCGAAAAGGTCACTGTTTGGTGTGGATTTTAGGCTGGCGACGTCATCGGTCCATATTTTATTGAGAACGACGTTGGCCAAGCCATCACCGTCAACGGCGAGCGCTATAGGTCGATGATTACTAACTTCTTTTGGCCTGAATAGGATAATATGGACACCAACGACATGTGGTTTCAACAGGACGGCGCTGCGTGCCACACAGCTCACGTCACATTGGAAATTCGAAATGCGATTCGAGCGCATGGTCATCTCACGTGGAGGTGATGTGAACTGGTCACCGAGATCGTGCGATTTGACCCAGTTTTACTTGTGAGGTTTTCTGGAGTCGCAGGTCTATGCGAATGAGCCACAAACCACAGCGGCCCTCAAAGCCAACATAACCCATCCCATTGGTCAAATTTAGCCTGATTTATGCGCCAGGGTCATGGAAAATTGGAAATTTCGGATGCGAGCCACCCAGAGAAGCCGCAGTGAACATTTGAACGATGTTATATTCCAAACATAATGGCATAGATAAGCCTTTCAAACGAATAAAAAAATTTGATGATATCTCACACACACTTTGTTTTGTATTGTTTTGTACCGACCGATCATTCAATAACGCAAACTTTCAAAAGGTGGTGTAATTTTAGAAAGCTCCTGGACTCGACCAAAAAACCTCTTTCGTATCATACAATTATTTTGAAAACCTGTCTTCTTTTTTGGTCATCATAATTGACCAACCCTACTACAACATCTACATTTAAGCTTTACTGGTACTTTCTTTTTAAACAACAACTGCCTACTATACGTCATACCATCTGGGCCTACCCTCGTATTCTTATTTTGATGCGGATAATTTTTGAACCAACTAGACTTTTTTGATAGTTCTTGAGAGAATTGTGCGAAACTCATAAGTCAAGAGAGGCACCATCTTTCAAAAGTAGCATATTGACATAATGGGAAAAACTGTCAATGAAGCATTTCGCGCCTATTGAAACATAAACGGCAGAGATGGGTCTAGCGGTCATGAAGGTCATGAAGGATGTCGACGCCTAGGACAAAATGTCATGATAGGCAGCTAAAACTTTGAGGTAGGAGGGGACTTTATTTACATCGGCTCCGCTTTCAACTCCGTCAACGATGCTCCTGCTAATCGCTGTTTCTTTGGGCTTAGAAGGTAATTGAGCAGTAAAGCCCATTTTTGAGAAAGAAAAAAAATATTATACAAGACAGTGATCATTCCTGCCCTACTTTACGCTGCAGAAGCATGGATAAGGACGAACACTGATGAAAATGATCTCGGATGCTTCGAGAGAAAAGTTCTTCGGGTAACTTTCGGTCCCGTTTGCATCAATGTAACATATATGGGCTGCACAGCGATGCCGACCTACTGGCGAAAAGCTCGGGCAGTTTTAGATTCTATTGTTGTGGGAGGTGGTATAAAGAATCTCAGATCACTACGGCCACAGATAGGCCCATTATGATATCCTCCATTAGGAAGGCGGCTACATCTTTAGGAGAGTTGGAGGCTATGTCCGCCGCTACAAAGTAGAATTTACCAAGGTAACCTTGACGTGTTTTGGTTAAACTATTGCAGTCACATAGTAGCTGTCTCCACGTTCTCGTGGCACAGTCTGCATATATTGTCTTGTGATATGCCCATGGTCATCAGGTGTTTTTGCACACGGCAGTGTCCTGTGAGAAAACCTGTGGTCACTCGAATCTGACTTCTACTTAGTTGTAGTCGTTGTTTCGTTTTTTTGTGGCAGCAGCTTGGCTTAAGGTTTTTGGCTTATCCGTTTCATTCGGTTTCTCTCCAGAAATGAAGCTTCTTTTCCTCTAGCCAGGTTTTAATACTTCCTTTCATTGTATTAACTGATAGCCCACAAAATGGTCTTGGAATAATGAATTGAGATGCGGATCCTTCCCTGCTTTTTCGTTGCGCTCATGTCCGCTGGGTCCTGGCACCCAAATCAGATGAACTTTATATGTGGTGGCTAGTAGTTTTAGGAGTTGAAGGAATCCCATATCAGTTTAGACTTTATTTCAAAGGCGTTAATTTGCAAGTAGGACTGCTCTGCTGTCGGAGAAGATATAAATGTTTTTATTTGTTATATGCCTGTTTAGATTCTCTCGAATGCAAGGCTCTATTGACTGAAATACGGAGCTGCTTGTATCCATACCGGCATATATGGATGTTTTAGTGCAAGGACCATATACTCCGGCTCCAACTCCCTCACTTGTTTTGGATCCGTCTGTGTACCATACATGTGAGTCCTTGGCAAATGTTGGTTTTATCTGTTCCTAGTTAAGACGGTCTGGAAAGGTAACTTTAAAGTAGTGCCGAAAGTTATATCGTGGTAGACATTTCCAACCGTGGGTTGGAATATAGAAGAGACGAGGACAGCGTAAACTACGAGGGTTAGTGTGGAAGGAAAGAGAATTGTAAAGGGCAGTGCAATCCACAGAACTAGAGAGTAGTCGATGAATGAAGAGAATGTCAGCTACGTCTCGAGGGTATTCCGGTTAAGAATTTTGAGGCGGTTATGATAGGGAAGTAAGATAAAGGGCTGGGATAACTCCTTTAGTCCATGAAGGGCAAATCGAACAAAACGACGTTGAATGTTCTCGATTCGGGATATATGAACTCGTTGAAGGAGGACCATATTCGAGAAGGGGCCGTGATCTTCCGACATAAGGGTTGCAAAATTCTTTAGACCATCGTTTGATAAAACCAATATGCGAACGGAAGTTTAACTCTATCATATAATATTCCAGGGTCGCGAAGGGATTGAACCTGGGGTATCAACCTTATTTTCTTTATGCAGAAAATAAAGTCTGGACTTACGAGACAAAGTCATAGATTGACATTTGGAGACATTAGGTTCAAAGTAATTTTTTATACACCAAGTGGAAAACCTTTCGAGGTCTTCTTGAAGGAGAATAGAGTCTTGGGCTGAATAAATAGTCTTGGAGAACTCGTAGCTCGTCGACGTAAATGGATAGGGAGCTGTGTTTAATAATCCTGATCGTTAATAGTTAAAACGAAAAAGAGGGGACATAGATGGCTGCCTTGTGGGACACCAGAAGTGGCGAAAAACCGGGTTGAGAAGACTGACCTAAAGCGAAAGCTATAATAACGGTTCTCCAGATAAGAAGATATCCATTTTAACAATATGGGGTTAAATCCGAGGAAGATAATTTGAAAATAAGTTGAGTTTGGCCTGTACCTCTGCGTTGCTTTATGCCACGAAACGGCGGCTACATACATGATGACAGGTCTCGTTATCGCCGTGTACATGCATAGTGTCATTTTGGGATTAAGTCCCCAATTTTTTCCAGGTAGACTTTTGCTGGTTCATAGTGAGGTCCTGGCCTTGTCAATAGTCTTAGTAAAATGAGTGTTCCACGTAAGGTTTTCATCCAGTGTGATTCTTAGATATTTGACTTCCGTTGAGAACTCTATTGTTTCACCGAAGAGAGTGGCATTTCTGAGTCTCTCTCGCCTTCTGCTCTTGGTGAAGGCGAAAAAACTCGGGTAACCCGGCTTAGATTGATGGGTCACTTTGAGCGCATGGACACCAGCCCAGCCCGAACAGACTTCGACATCAACCTAGTCGGACAACTTGGTAAGGACGATCTCATCTTAGGTAGCGCACAAAAGTGGCGAGCGACCCCATCTACCTTCGTGTGCACATCTGGAGGCAGATGGTAATGTAGTAAAATACCGCGTTAGCTGGAGAAGGATGTTAGCTGAGGCCCTGGTCCACTCCGGACTGTGGCGCCATCTAAGTAAGTGAGTATCTGGTCATTCGCTCCATAAAGGCACAGATGCCGCTTTAGAAATAGTCAAAAACATTTTGTAAAAAAAATCTTCATCTCCCGGATGAAGGATATCAGACAAAAAAAAAAGTATTAAGAGCCTGTCAGGGTTAATGGAAACCGACACTTTTCTAAGACATGGGAAGTTTTACAAAATAAATCCTGGTGTACCCCAGTGCTCCGTTTTTTCTCTGACATTGTTTTCAATTTTCATCACCACACCAGATGGAAATAGACTCATATACTGAGGCCAGAGTTAATTGCAATCTTTATGCCGAAACAGTCTATAGGTAGCGTATGGAGCAACCTTTTGAGAGCGGCCGTTGGAGAGTTTCTTAGCGCGTCAGTGATGCTCATACATGCAGTTCGTTGCAGGTCGTTGATGGAAATTTAGTCCTTTGAACGGTGTTTAATAATCAAAATTGGAAATACGCGTTCAAAATATCAGATTAAAACTTTCGCCAAGAATTTAAAAAAAAAAAAATAATTTCAGAATAATCATCCAGAAGCAAGGGTTAATCAAGATTAGTTGTAACTGAAAACCCCTTCCTTGCACTTGACTTCGGGCTGTAGAAAAATACCAAATAAAATTTAAAAATTTTCCCAAATTTATAAACGACCAGCCTTCCAACAAGTGATATACAAATAGTATCTCTCTCTTTCTGGTCGTTTTTTCCACTTCATCTGCAGTATTTTCATCTCTAGTGACGTAGTCAAATATTTGCAATGCGTCTTACTGAAAATTTACAATCGTAATTACGTGCAATTGCCATGCAAAAAAAGATTTCCTAATTATTTACTCACAAAAGTATCTTTTTACCTCATTCCCAGCCAACACTTCTCCTTTTGTTTATGTACGAGTACATAAATTATTTTATTGTATTAATGACACAGAGAATAAGTAGAATACCGAAACCAGAGTATCTTCCATTCATCCTCAACTGTTCCCTATTTGCTTTATGTGTGTCGTGTTCACATTTTCATTTCTTACGAGCACATGTATCATAGGTCGTCATAGAAGATACAGATTACAGATAGACGCTTATTTTCACTGGATTAAGTACAAAGATATGGTCGGAAAAAAATTCACAAAAAAACAAATCACACTCGGTATACTTCATTTCGTATCTGCCTTTATCTTTCTGTCAAAAATGTTGACAAACAATTTAACCATAGCTGTCGCATTTTAATATGAAATCACCTTTAAAATAGATGTAAATTGTTAAACAAAAAGTGTCACCTGTTTCTTTGACGTTCACACGCGCCACTTGATAAACGCGAATACGATATGAGGCATCGAGTTCACTGTCAAGTTCTGCTCTCGCTGCTCTCGACTACGAGTATGAGTACGAGTACCCAATTCCAATGAGACAATCCGATTTCGACGACTCGTTTAATGTGGATTGTGGTGCTTTAGATTTTAATTGACAATTCGCATTAATATGTTGCGACTTACAGATACTTGTTGATTGTTGGTGCATTTTCTTAACTGTTGTTCGTTGTTTTATTTATTTTTTGTAAGGAATTTTCTCAATAAATTATTTAACAGAAGTTAGAATTAGTCCATAAAAATTTCAATCGTAGATTATCATTAAATAATCACTTATCTCAATGTCAATGCGTGAGAGGTGTACTAAAATGGAATAACCAATAAATCCAAATTTCACGTGCCGAAAACAATTGACAAATAAAACTTGAACTTAATGTAGTTAAAGCAACCATCTTAAAGTTAAGGTTTTCCAGCAAAAATGAGCCTTGTTGTTGGCCTCGATCCTCATTAAAAGCGTGGGCAAATCTGCAAATCTGCTGTATGTAGATTTCTTTATAGATGGGACCAACACAGTGATCAGAAGCTGCCTCTATTTCCTCTATCACCCAGTATTAAAGCTTTCTGAACGGCCACTGTACATATAATAGACTCGGACTACTATCTGGGTGCAGTTACCGAACGTCTACAGATATATCAGACGCCACAGCAACGGAGAAGTATTTTGTGGAGATTTTACCTTGACCGACTGCAATCGGAACAAACTGTCAATGGTGTATTCCTCATCTTATCGACAAGTTCTATGCAATGTGCATCAAGTGCTGAAGACCAGTAGCTTTAATGCCAAGAAGAAACCATCATCAACTACTATGTTGGATGATGCTCGACTAATCTCACGCAACTCCTGGTTCTGTACTCTATGAGCAAGGCAGAAGAGAAGAACATCGGCTTCTCCGGAGGAAAAAGAACAACCAAATAAATGGAGAAGTGCTTCTCCAGGAAGAGTATTCGGAAAATTTATCAAAAGGTTAATTCAACAAGATCCGGACAAAAACCTGTAGAAATGAGGATGACAACATTTTGTGTGTACGTCGACAGCTACTTGTCAACGATCCCATTGGCTTCTACATATTAGTGCTATTACAAATCAGGTAAATTCACAATTGACGAAGACCATAAGACCAAGTTGCCCAGGTCGATACTCACCACAATTCTATCGACTTCAAGCCCTTATATGGTACCACCTATTGAGAACTGATAGAACTATACAGATCTATGTCTAGTTTTGCGTCCCTGCGAAACAAGTCAGATCGTGCGGAATAACATGCTTCTTAAAAATTGGAGGCAGTATCATCGATCATCATACGAGAAAATTGTTATGCGAAAATCGCAATGCAATATCAGAGGCAAAAAGTCGGCACGACCACTTGCACACACTAATTTCAATGGTGCGGTTATAAGTGTTGAAACAGGAGCGCCAAAAATGGTTTTAGTCGTGTGTGAGACTAAAACCAAGTACAGGGTCTTCCAATAGGGACCTCCGAACTTTGGCAGTTGATAGCGGCCATATTGTTGAAGCTACATCTGTCCAATTGGATGTCATTTACACAGTCTGTTTTGCCAAATCACCATGGATGGACATAGCGTTCGTGCTATTGTTTTATCAAAATAGGTGTTCTGTTCGGGCAACGTTCCGCGCGTTTCGCCCATTTTACGGTCGCCATAATCGTCCTACCGGGAGGACTATTCGCAGTGTGGTGGATAAATTTGAGTCCACTGGTTCAGTAAACGATAAATCAACACCCGTACGTCGACGAAACGCAAAATCCGCCGAAAATACTGCCGCTGTCCGTGAGAGTGCGCAGGAGAATCTGTGGCAGTTGATTTCGCGTCGCTCATAAGAACCCGGCTTTTCGCAGACCACAACTTGGCGAATTTCGCGTCGTGACTTGGGCCTGCACCCGTACAAAATTAAATTCACCCAGGAGCTGAAGGTAAACAACCATAGACAGCGACGTGAGTTCGCTGAATGGGGTCTGGAGCAGTTAGAAACTGACCCTTATTTTCATCGAGAAATCATCTTCAGCAATGAGGCCCATTTCTGGATGAATGGGTACGCCAACAAACAAAATTGTCGAATTTAGGACGATACCAATCCACATGAGATCCAAGAGCGTCCAATGCATCCTGAAAAGGTCAGTATTTAGCGTGGATTTGGGATGGCGATGACCCCAGTCCATATTTCTTTAAGAACGACTTTGAGCAGGCCATAGACGAATTGCTCAGAGCGTCACAATAGACAATAAGAACTTTTAAGTATTGTAGTTACGGATTTTGTCTATTTTGGATCCGGTATTAACCGTGATTGAGTAATACGGTCTTGTCAAAGAACACTAAAGAGACTTATATAGAGTCTCCTAACAGAAGCATGGGCGTTAACGAAGTCAGACGAAAATATCGTTGGTCGTCTTGAGCGCTACATTTTTCGAGTGGTTGTTAGTTTGTTAGCTCGCAAGACTTAAAAAAACATTAAGGCGAATTAGAGCGCCAATCTAGGCCGTTGTCATGAATAAAGGGTATTCCATAAAACATTTAACACAAGTAAGTTGCATTCAAGGTTCAAATTATTCGAAACATCCAGCATTTTCACTACATCATCAAGCAGTTTCCATATGAATTGTTTTTTTTTTTTTTGTTACATACTCGTATATCATATTTATTAAAATAAACAGCGGTTTCCTCATAAGCGCTCTTACTCAAAATGACCGGAGACGAATATGTAGTTTAACTACGTAATCATTTTTTTAACAAATCATCCTCGCATGATGCATCTGCATAAACATATTCAGCTTCAGGTGATGGTACAATAGATTCACAGACGATTGTTTTAATGATGACCATGATTTAACTTTTCCAAATACTTGAAAGACATATCCGGAAGCATATTTGCCAGTGTCAAAACCAGTTAATGGACCTGAATTTTTGAACCATTTGTACTCGAACAGAAATTTTAAGTCCAATGTGCCTTTCTTGTACATTAACATTCTTTTTGCATGTTTTAATGTTCAATAACTAAAATGATTCACAGAAGCCGCTTAGTCTGGTAGCGATGTTAATGAACAAACAATCAATCAACTGTCGATTGTTGATGTTTTATATTTGTCGTTTGGCTGTTGATGAGTACCCGGATTGGAAGATAGGTGGCGCTATTGTCATCCGTTGTTGTTGTCATCTAGAGTTTAAATAGGTCTTCATATATTGGATGGACCGAATCCAGTTTTTTGAGCTTTAATTGAATTTCTATAGAAACGTTTCAGGCAACATACATACAATGGATCTACTCAATTATGAATATGTCATGGAGTGCATTAGGAACAATCGTAAATTTGAGGAAACTGGGTCGCTTAGTGATGTCAGACCATCACACATGTTCGTCCAGATATGTACTATAGTTCAGAAGAAAACATCATGGCCAAAAATTGGTCATTGGACTCACCATTTCAAGTCTACAGAAGGAAGAGAGTTCGTCAATTGGATCATTGAACAGCAAAAAGTGAATAAATTTTCCAACAAAATCATCTTCTGCGATATTGCCCATTTTCATGTTAATGAAAATTAACATATAAAGGGTGTATTTTTAGAGGTATACAAATTCAATGTGAAATAAAACACTTGAAGCTGATGTTAATGTCTATGATATTAGCTTTATTTAATAGATAATTGTATGCCATTAGTGTTTAAATATGATATTGGACATATGCGCCACGGCTAGCTCGAATGAAGCGCAATCGCGGGATCCAATTTTCGACAACTTTATCGAACAACTGGGGCCGTATATCAGCAATAACATGGCGACTGTTGGCTTTCAAATCGTCCAACGTCTCTAGTTTATCGGCATAGACTAGTGGCTTCACATAACAAAGAAAGTAATCTAAAAGTGTGAGGATCGTAAAGCACAGTTCACAGGTGCATTACGCGAAATTATGCGCTCAGCAAAAGTTTCCCGCAATAAATTGATGGTGATGCTCGCCGTGTGGCATGTTGCGCCACCTGGTAGAAACCAAAGCTCTGTCAAGTCAATGTCATTCAACTGAGGAACGAAGAAGTCAGAAATCATGTTTCTATTGACGGTAACATTCTGGCCAGCATCGTCCTTAAAGAAATATGGGCGGATGATTCCACCAGCCCATAAATTACACCAAACAGTGAGTTTAAATGGTTATAAGGGCGTCTCGACAAAGATTTCTGGGTTTTCTCCACTCCAAATTCGACAAGTTTTCTTGTTTACATATCCATTTAACCAAAAATGGGCCTCGTCGGAGAACAAAATTTTGCGTTGAAAATAAGGATCACGCGGTTTCAACTCTTGCACAAACTGGATCTTTTAAGCCAAGATCTTTCCGTTTAATCTTGCACAAAGTGGATGGACATAGCTCCAATTGCTTTGCACGATGGCGAATCAACTCATTCGGATAAACTTCTTCTGTTCGCACAGTTTGTCGTCTTTGGGGATGCGTATCATCCACTACAGTGTACGTGGTGCGAAAACGATTCGTCGTGTTCCGAATAACTTACTCAGATGGACGATTATGTCGACCGTAAAATGGACGTAGCGCACGATAAGTTTAGCGAACCGAACCATGGTTTTCAAAATAAGTTTACACAATCTGCACACGTTGTTCCGGCGTTGATCTATTCATCGTAAAATGGCAAAACGTACTAACCGCAAATCAGTTTTCAACTGTCAAATTGACAATCTGTAGAAACAGTGTTGCTAGTTTAAAAATCAAACCTCTAAAAACAAACACCCTTTACGTGCGTATAAACAACCAAATTTGATGCATTTGGAGTGATCAAAATGCCTAGAATGAAATACATTTCAAACGCGCAACAACCGGCAATAGCGTGCCGAATGTTGGCCCCGAGCTCGTCCAAAGTGGTTGGCTTGTTAAAGTAGACTAAGGACTTAACGTAGCCGCAGAGAAAATAATCGAGTGGTGTCAAATCGCATGATCGCGGCGGGCAATTGATGAACGCTCGCCGTGAGATGACCCAGTCGCCAAATTTCTCCTTCACAACTTCGAACGTTGCGTCGCCAGTATGGCATATAACGCGTCTTGTTGTAACGTGAGCTCGAATATATCGATGTTGTCGAGCTCTAATCACAGAAAATCGATTAACATCGCTCTATACCTGAGACCACTGACGATAACGGTGTCTCATTCCGGTGTCCGAAAGAAATAAGGGCCGATCATGTCGCCATGCCATAAACCGCACCAAAGAGTCAATCTTGGCCGATCACCAATGACGGCAATTTTGCTTATTGACGTAGCCGCTAAGCCCAAAGTGGGCCTCGTCGGGGAAGATGATTTTTTGATCAAAATCCGGGTCTCCGGCCAACATTTCCAGCGTCAATTTAGCGAACTCCCGGAGTTGTCTATGGTCGTCCGGCTCCGATTCTTGCGTCAGCACAGCCTTATATAGATGTAGGCCCAAATTCAACTGCAAAATAAGTCAAGTTGACTCTTTGGCGATGACCAATTCAGTTGATCGGCGCCGAATCGACATTTCTGGGTCTTCTTCGATACTGACCGCAGCGGCGGCACCAATCTCTGTCTGTCTGGTGGCTTAAGATCGAAAAAAGTGTACTCACTCTCAAACTTTTCCACGGTGCAACAAATTGTCTGCACACTGAAGCCATGATGACGACCGACCTCATGACGAAATTCACGTTGCGTATTTACAACTGAGTCGGAATTTTAATAATATACGCACGTTCGGCAAGCGTAAAACGATGCATGATGAAATGGCAAACCTTACTGAATATTTTGGCAGCTGAAACATATCAATTGGAAAAGCTATTATTTCTGAATTTCAACACTAATGCGGTAATGTGTTTCCAGACATTAACGTCCAGATGGCGAAAATGGGTATGGCTGTAAATGTGGATGTATATGCCTATATAGATTCACCGACTCACAACATTAGAGCATATTTAATTTTTAATCCGAGTGGTGTTGAAAGCATACGTGAACCATAGATTTTTTATTTTTTTTTTTCTGTCGGAACAGAGCACTCAGACAAAGAACTAGTCCACTATACTCTTTCCAAGTTCCCTTTAGTGAAATCTTGCAGTCTTACGAAGAAAGATGAGTAAGCGTTTCAGTGATAAGATGCCTACAGTACCAACACCCACCACGTCGCTATCACTTTCACTGAATACCGAGATCAAGTCAGCATTTGCCCTTTTGCTCTATGTGTGGTTTCTGTCCGCTTTGTTCCATGGTGTCGCTATCACTTTCACCTGCAGTCTTTCCTGCTGAGGGACAACAGAAGTATATCGGCCAATTCATTTCCCGTGATCCCATTGTAACCTGGGACCCAGACAAGGATCACTGAATTTAGCCTTCCGACTGCGTTCAGTGACCTCTTGCGGTTGGAAGACAGATGCGAGCTTTCCTGACATGAAGTGAAATGTAACGTTGTCGTCCTCCAGAAAGACACCAGCGCCACATCCTACATTGATTTTGGAGGCATCCGTGAAGACCCGACTACATTGGTTTCCCGGCTCAGATTCTGACCGAAATCAGTCCCGGGCACAGGGAAAGTCGATTTCGTATTTTTTCCGCAACAGGAGTTCTGGTATCATTGCATCGGACAGCATGTCCATAAGAGCAGAGTCGTAAGACAGCCGACGCGCAAGGTCATCAAAGTTCCAGTGCGTCTTGTACCAAAGATGACTTCTTTTTAAACGGAAGATGGTTTTGAGAGTGCAGCCCATGATATGGATGATATCAAGGGAAGGGACATTCATCAATGCATCAAGAGCGGAGCCAGGAGTGCTGAAGAAAGCCCCCATGCATCCGAGATAAAATGTTCTTTGGAGTCTGGTAAAAGCTGTAGTGCGAGAGATAGAAGCGACGAAAGCATTGTAAATTACAAGAGCTGTTGTTAAGGGAAATAAAATTGTAAAGATGCACAACCAGAGAGAAGTCAGAATGTTTGTTACATCATAGCAGTGCTCAAGGGCATTTAAATTAACAAGTTTGAGTCAGTTTCGATAGGGAGGTAAAATAAAGGATAAAAGATTCGTTCTACGTTCAACGAACATGAACTGGCTGAAAGGAGGGCCAGGCTTAGCTGGTTTTGGATAGCAAAGCACTTGGTCTGCCTAAAATTATTTCTGCCAGAACATCAGCCAAGCGGAAAAATTACTCAGTGAATGCTACTTACATAATATATGCAGCTAAAAACCCAATTAGGAAACAAAGCCGTTCCTCAGAGGACATCGTAAAATCCTCATCATCTCAGTCCAGATGTAGAAGGAGATAAAAACTTTATTTCTTTCTTCCAGTTCAAGTAACTTCAAGTGACTAGAATACGTGGAGCGTATGAAATGCAAATTTCCATCCCAGCGAGTCCTGGAAATCATACCGCAGTGACAACTTTGAAGAGAGTATCTTTAATTGAGAACAAATCTCAGCTAAATTTTTGTGGAAAACTAACGGCAGTTGACAACGATTCGATCCAGTTGAAGAAGCTTGTTATTTGAGGACCTAGTATTCGTACATTTCGGACTATAGAGCATTTAAAAGCGCGAGTACATCCATCAGTTGTTTAATGCAGAATATTTCACTGATGGTGACATACCAATACCAATTCTGAGGTAATCATTTAGAGGTGTAGCTTTTAAGTTTCCTTAAAAAAAAAAAACAGCTAACAGCCAGTTGTTAGAGACGTAAAATAAAGCTATGCATCCTATTGTATCTACATAATAAATTCCAATCTTATGGATAAGAATACATAAATAATGTGGTGATTTATTTTGATATTATTGTGGAGAATGCAGCGCGTTTGAGGCTCAAATCCGGTTAGTATGGGTAATATTTAAGTGGGATAAAAAAACGCTAAGGCAGTTACGAAGGATTGGTGTTGGATGGAGGATTCACCAAAACATCTTCTACACCATTTGTTATGTTTATATTTTATTTTACTTTACCATATAATTTTTATTTATTTTTCTACATAATTTCCGGTACTATCGCATTACATTGTACAATAAATTTTTGTGAAAAACTAAGCTTTCTTCGAATACATCTAATCTCAGCATATTTTGTAGCCTACTTTGATAAATTAGTGGCGCCTAAACAAGACAATATGAAAAATTAAGTAGATACAATAAATTCTGATAAGCGGAAATAAAAATTCTAAAAAAAACTATATCTCGGTTTAACCAGTTGAATACATAAGCGATTTTCTTTAGGTGTTTGACGTTGTTGGATTTTGGTTTGATTAGTAGTCAAAAAACCACAAGTTTGGTAAATATTTGATTTACCTTGGAGGCCAAAAAATATTTGAATTGTTTGTCGTCATTGCATCGTTATCTTTGAGAATGGAAATGAAATTGATTTCAAAATATCACAAATCACATTTCTGTGATAATAAAATTAGGAATTCTCTCTTAATCTGGCTGTAACAAATGTTACATCTTACAGATTCACCTTGAGAAATAATAAACTAGTCACGGTAGAATTCTGTGTTAAATCGATGTCAAGTAACTGCTCTAGTAATGTGACATACTTATTTGACACATATTATGATATTGAACATATTAATGTCTGGTAAGAGTGCAGGTTCATCTGATCTCAAAATGACGTCAATGTAATGATCAATAAAAGATTTTTCGGGTAGAGATTACAGATTGTTGAAGAAAGATAAGTAAATACGTCAAGCACTATCTTATTACTATCTAGTTTTGTGTTCTAGTTAAAGCATATTCAGAGTAAATCTTATATTTTTAGATTACTACAAAACCGCATGTTTAAGTCAACAAAAATTCCAACGCTTTGTAGTTGAGGTGAACAAAAGTCAAGCGCAGAGATGAATCATTTAGTTGTTATTCTGTAAGAAGGTTTGGGATGGCAATCGAAGTAAAAGTAAAAGTAGGGGCAATATACAGCACAGTACACTACGTGTAAGTTTTCTTTAGATCGTTTCTTTGATGATTCACTATTCGCTGATCGCTTTACATCAGACCCTACTAGTGTAATGACTTATAAAGTCTTTAATCTTCAGTCAGATCAATCAACTCAGTTATTATCTACACATGTTCCTACTTTTACTTGGTGAATGAAATACTGACCCCAAACCCATCTAACTATGTATTTTGCTACCAATGCATATTTACATATATACATGTATATCTCTAGGAACTATCGATAAATACCAACGGTTTTGTGGCGTTGACATGATCCATGATCTAGGCATCGGCTCTAAATGAGATAATAGAAAAATCTTTAAGGCACCCCTGAAGGAGAAATCTTCATAGACAACATAGAAAAAAAAAACGAAGAACGAATTTAGTCGCTGTTTGTCTGCGTTCTAGACACTCTTACAACAACGACGCAAATGCATTTCAGAAAAAGTACATACACTCAGCGAAATTTAATTAAAGACAGATGCACTTTTGTTCAGAAAATGTCTGTCCAATTTTTTTCTTTTACTTTTGCTTTCTGTCCTTTCAGACAATTTCAACATCTGTTGTTTTGTCACTAATGGTCGCGCGAAATACAATTAAAAGCAGTCGTGTTTATGCTGAAAAGCTGTGATATTGGGCACGAAATCAGGGTTTTTTTTGTGATTACAATTAAAAATATTTTTTTTTACATTTCGAACTTTTGGCCGCAATCAGAATTGGAAAAGGAAAAACGCTTTCGGATGAAGAAATCGCCAAAATCCATACGTATGCAACGTAAGGATAGAGGCACTCGTCAATAAAAGCTAGTGAATGCTAGTTGTGCATCTTTTGACAATTACTTACCGAAGTTTCAGTCATTTTGGACACTCAGTTTTTAGTTGACAGTCGTTTGAGTGAGTCGATGTGAGTGTTTTTTGTGAAAATGGAAAAAATTGAGTATCGAGTTGCTATTAAATTCTTGTTTTTGAAAGGCAATACGCCTAGGCCAATCAAAAATGAATTGGACTCTGTGTATGGGGACTCTGCACCATCATTTACCACAGTGGAACTTTGGGCAGCTGAATTTAAACGTGGCCGTAAGAGCTTGGGAGATGATGAACGTTCGGGACGTCCAAAAACTGCAACCACTGACAATAGCATTGCTAAAGTTCACCAAATGGTGTTAGACGACCGCCGAATTAAAGTGAGAGATATACACGCTGAATGACTCGAACTGCAACCAACTTCAGACTGCTATAATTTCCAAACCGTTCATGACAGTGAGCTCAAATTTTGACACATGACAGATAATTTTATTATTTAGAAGCCTTTTAAACGACTTGCGTCTCAGTTGTGTTGGACAATTTTTATCCGCGATGGAATTCAAACGTGATAGTGTTATTGCTTTATATTTGATTGGAAAACCACAAGTACCTATCGTTAGAGCCCTCCAGCACCTAAACGTGAACAAATCATTTGTGTCTCGAACCATAGCTCGTTACCGTGATACTGGCAGCATTGCAAAACGCCATGGAGGTGGTCATAAAAAAACAGCAACATCGGCAAAAATGGTTCGGAAAGTGAAGGCTCGAATTGAGCGAAATCCGCGTCGAAGTGGAAGAAAAATGGCTTGTGAGCTCAACATATCGTTGGAACGGATGCAACATGAGCTTGGGCTCAAGACATTGAAGTTCCAAAAAGCACACAATCTTACACCGCAACAGAAATAAGTTAGAGTCGAAAGAGCGAAGGAGTTGCTACGCTTGCACGAAAGTGGTGAGTTGTCGAATTTGGTTTTTTCCGATGAGTCGCCATTTATTATCGATCAATATGTCAACAAACAAAATGACCGAGTTTACTTGCCAGAGGAGTCCTTCGAAAATTTACACCTTCGGATGGCCACCAGAAAGCAGGCAGCACCGATGGTGATGGTTTGGGCCGCCATAACCGCCGATGATCGCTCTCCGCTCGTATGTTTGGACCGTGGCGTCAAAATTAATGCGATCGTATACCGTGAAACTCTCTTAGATGCAGTATTGAAGCCTTGGGTAAACAATCATTTCGGTCGGAGACCGTGGACATTTCAATAAGACTCGGCACCGTCTCACAAAGCGCGCGTCAACCAAGATTGGTTAAAAAACAATGTTCCACACTTCATTTCTTCGACACAATGGATTGCAAATTCTCCGGATGCATATCCGCTGGATTTCTCTGTCTGGGGTATCTTGAAGGCGAAGGTTGACACTAAAAAATACCAAAGTTTGGACCACCTCAAACAAGCACTTAGCCGGGAATGGGTCAAAATACCGCAGAGCCACTTGCGTGCAGCGTGCGATGCCTTCTTCGGCCGTCTCAAGGCAATTATTCGCGCCAAAGGTGGACATATTGAAAAGTACTTATACAATTTGAAAATTGATGTATTTTCCAACATTTTTTGCTTTGGCACAATAAAGTTTATCAAAAAATAAAAAAAATTATAACATTTTAAAAATTTATAGTTCGAGTAAGTCACCCTGTATTTGGACCGGTAGAGTTACAAGGAGACTACGTAGAAAAATAAAAAAAAAATTATGTACATATGTCCAATCGCCAAATTTCGATCAAATTAAATCGATCGGCTTCCGTAATCGATAATGTTATTAAATTAGGAAGTAATTACAACGCGAATCGGAGAAATAAGAACAATCAAAAAATTTTACCAAGGTAGAAATCAGCCATTATCCGAGCTGGGTTGCAAAAAAATTCTACTGCTTCTAAAATTATTTCAGATTTAAAGTTGCCGATATCTAAACGGCGTATACAGCAAATTTTAGCTGGCAGTAATGGACTGGAATGAAGTCAAAACCATCTCTTACAGAAGTACATAAAGTTGCCCGACTACACTTTGCCAAAGAACACACGGCATGGTCTAGGCAATGGAAAAGCGGCAGACGGTTTTAATTATTATTGGCATGATATAAAAAGTCCCTCAATGGAAGAGTGGGAAATGATCAAATACTAAATGTTGAACCAGTTACCGATGCAAACGGGAAAAAAATCATCGAAATGTGCGAAACTATAGGCCTCTCCCTACTTAATGGACGAACAAATAGTGATCAACAAGGAAATTTAACTTGCCTAACTCATCAATTGATTACTGTCTGTTGTAGGGGAACTGGCTTAAGTATACAACAGACCTAGAAGTTTCCGAATCAACATACTCAAACCACCTACCAATATCCGTCAAAGTAGAGTTAAATTTGTGGCAAACCAATACCGAAGTTCGGCAAAATTGCTTTCTTCCAAAATTACGCTGGAAAGACGGAATTTTAGAAAGGTACAAAGCGAATCTTACTCTGGAAATCAATAATATAGAAAATAACGAACTTCTATCTGCTAGAGGTACGAAAATCCTCACGAACTGCATCTTGAACGCAGCTAAACCCTTGCAAACAGAAACAAAAAGACTAGCAAAGCAGCCCTGGTATGATTGGAAATGTGAAAAAGCCAGAAAAAAATCATTCGCCTACCTTCGTCTGCTTAGACGCATAGGCATCGACCACATAAAACGTATGTACCAGCAAGCAAACAGAAGCTTTAAAATCATATGCCAAGAAAAACAAAAACTCTACATAAATAATTTGTCGCTAAAACTTGCGCACACCAAAGACAGCAAGGCCTTTTGGAAATTGGCTAAAGCATTGAACGGTACGTTATTTGCCCAAGGAATCAAGGTTGAAACGACTACTCTGGCGGAATAGTTCGAAAAATTGCTGAATCCAATGCCGTATTCCGAAGCAAACTCCTTAGACTCCCCCATAACCCTACAGGAAGTTGAAAAAGTTATAGATAGGTGCCGCCTGAATAACGCTCCAGGGGAAGATCGTATTGCTTATGAGTTCTTCAAAAATGCAACTGACCACTTTCTGCAGAAGCTCACGGAAACATATTTCCGATTCTCAAGAAATCCAAATGATCCATCCAACTATAGAGAGATTTCGTTTCTAAATGCTGTTGCCAAAACTTTTACAGGAGTCATCTTGGAGTGCTTAACAACCTGGATATGTGAAAACGACCTGCTAAGCGAGTTTCAAGCCGAGTTCCGTAAGGAGGACTCCATGATTGACAACATATTTACTCTCACAAACATCGCTCGGATTTACTTGGACCGAGGAAAAAAACTATACGCATTCTTTGTAGACTTTAAGGTGGCTTTTGACTCCATCGATAGAAGATCACTTATTCTTAAACTCAGCAACATAGGAGTCTCAACAAAAGTCCTAAAGTTTCTGCAACAATTTTACAGCGGCGGCGTGGGACGGGAATATCTTATCCAATCGATTCCGAACAAACTCTGGAGTAAAGCAAGGATGTCTTTTGAGTCCTCTTCTGTTTTCAATATTTTTGGATCATCTAGTTGAATTTCTTCCGGGCGGGTTGATTCTTGAGGGATTTCCTATAAAACTCCTACTCTACGCCGACGACATCGTAATTTTCGCAGAAACCCCAAGCATGCTCCAAATTATGATTAATAAGCTGCAACAGTATTGCCGTATGTGGAACCTGCAAGTTAATACCTGAAAATCCAAAGTCTTGATTTTTCGAAATGGTTGGGGGCGTCACGCAAGGAGTTCTGGTCACCTCACAGGCATCCTTTAAAAAACACCTGCTAGAGAAACTGAAAGAATCTAAACGTGCGATTAATTGCAACTGGAAAGGAATTCTGGGAAAAAGAAATGTTGCACCAAGTGTGAAGTACAAGATTTTCGAGGCGGTAATGAGGTCAATAATGTGCTATGCAGCACAAGTGTGGGGGGCTTGGCATTTTGAAGAGGTGGAAAAACTCCAAAGATACTTCCTTAAGAAACTGTTTAGGCTGCCTGAAAATACACCAACTTACATGTTACATCTGGAAACTGGACTACCAACGCTACATATCTTCACGCTTAGACTGCACTTCCTCTATATCAGAAAAGTTTTTGCTCAACCAAGTCATCGTCTTCCCTACAAGGTTGCTACGCATCTTAAAAACCGAAACCTTAATTTCTTTGCGGAATGGTCAAGGCTCAGCCAAGAACACAATGTGCCCTTGCACGAACTAATCGGAAATGAAACAAACTGGGAGAGCACACTGAACGAAATGCTTAAAAAAAAATCCACTACTCAACACGGGAGCTTTTCGAGACGCCAAGTCAACAAAGCCAATCAAGATCCACATACAGAAACTACAGCATGAACTTGGGGAAAACAGCTATTTTAATGACCGGAACAGCGTAGAGTCCATCTCAACAATATTCAAATCCAGAGGCGAACTTTTGCACCTGAACTACCATATGCCATACAGAAACAACGGAGGAGACGAATGTACACTGTGCCATCTGGGAACGAAGGAGAATGTCCAGCATTTTATTGGAACGTGTCTCATACTAGTATTAAATTCAATCAGGAGATCCTTTTGGGGAAAAAATGCCCTATCACTAAATGAGATCACAAACATCCTAAACGGCGCAAACTGGAACATTTTACACAACTTTCTAAAATGTGCATTGAATTATAGGCTACAAATTATATTAACAGAATAAACAAATACCATGTTACAAAAAAAAATTACTAAATTACTATAAAAAGTCCTGAGAGCTTACCCACTAAGCGAAGCTTTGGAGGTGGATCTTTGATGGTCTGACTGCTGTATCATTGCAGGACTCCAATACGCAAATTTTCTGGCCGAATGAAATCAGAAAATTACCAGATGGAATGAAAAGTGACATCCTTGACCGCCAGAATGCGCTGCTACTGCAAAAAAGTTATGGTGCCTTGAAGTCCGTTCATATTTAGGCAGACATGCCAAATTTCAGTGCAATACTGTCTTTAGTTTTGTTTTGACAGCTGATTGTTGTTGGCGTGTTTGGCATCATGTTGAGTATGGATAAAAACGATTTTCGTTCTCTCATAAAACAAACGGCGAAGGAAACAAAAGAAAAGTTGGATAAATATTATGGGGCTAATGCTCCGTCAGACTACACCGTTAAATATTGGTTTCGAGAGTTTCGTGGTGGCCGCAACTCCACTACCGATCAAGTCCGCAGCGGCAGGCCCTCCGATGTGGTTACAGAGGACAATGTCAAAAAAATACATGAAATGGTGTTGGCTGAACGGAAAGTGAAGGTGCGCAAGCTAGCAGATACCACAAAAATTAGTACTGAGCGCACACGCCATATTTCGGGTAATATTCTGCATTTGAAAAAGTTATCCTGCTGCTGGGTGCCGCGAATGCTCACTCCTGACCAAAAACACGAAGGCGAGAGCACTTCGAAAGAGTGTTTGGACTTGCTGATGCGGAATCGGGCGGACTTTTGGCGTCGATTGGTAACTGGATTTGGATCCCTCGGATTATTATCTCTTCACAAACCTCAAAAGATGGCTCATCAATAAAAAATTCAGCTCGAGGAAATCATCGACGCCACGGAAGAGTATTTTGCAGACCTTCCGGAAAATTACTTTTCGGACGGGATCAAGAAGTTGGAAAATCGCTGGTATCAAACTAAAAAGGGACTATATTGAATAATATAAAAAAACATTTAAAAAATTTTTTTTTTTTTAATTCCCAAGGAGGTCACTTTTCACTCCATCTAGTATTACTCTGTTGGTAGACGTTTTCGTAGACTGCCATTCATCTCATGTATCGCGGGCCAGTCGTAAGTGGTTTTCAGAGAAAGAAATTCAACTTTTAGAGTGGCCAGCACGTTCACCGGACTTAAACCTGATCGAAAACATATGGGGAAATCTGTCTTGTCGTGTTTATGGTGGCGGCCGCAAATTTGGTTCAGTAGAGGATTTACGCAAGGCCGTTAGAACGGAATGGGCTCTAATTCCAGCTTAGGAGTTCAAAAACGTAGTCAATTCGATGCCAAGTCGGATTTTCGAACTTACAACCAAGTCTGACGGTTGGATTCACTATTAATTTAGACTTTTACATTATTTGTTATACTGAAATTTCTTCTGTTTTTACTTTACCTTGACTGGCTTTAATCGAATTGTATTTTTCTTGTTTAACTAAGCAAAGATATTTTAGTAAATTTTTTTCTCTGCTTAAATAAATCATTTGTTTGTAAATAGTATTATACTTAAATCATCTTTGTTTTTAATATTGTATTTCAAAGGAAAATATGTTGCCTTTAATTTAATTTCGCTGAGTGTAGTCATACTACTATTACTACAAAATATTGGAAAGAAGACGTTGGAAAGAGTCTAATGGTATGTTCCCACAAGGCCCCAAATTGTGCAATTTGGAACAAATTGGATAAGTGTTCATATTCCGTTTCAAATGATTTTGTTTTACAACTTATTAACCTTTATGGGGTATTCGGGTCATTTTTGACCATTTTAGGAAAGAAATTAGGTTTTCTCTAAAAGTAAATCCTTCAGAGACTTGATGTTTCATGACTTTCTCTAAAGTTTTGAACTTATTATAAAAATATCTTTTATTTTACGGCGCACACATTTTTTTACGTTCGCGAACCTCGGGTCAAAATTTACCACACCGTATGAACGAAAGTATGAACGAAACGTCAATTTTTTTTTTGTTTTCAAGTTACTCAGTAATTGTTGTGTGGTTGCATTGTTTTACTTACAATGCTTTTATAGCATTGATTGACATTTATGTAGTTATTGGACTATTTATTTCCTATTTGAAAATGAGAGGTTCGGATGAGAAGGAATCGTGTTCTGAGTTCGAATATCATGTTAAGGAAGCTGATTCATCGGATAGCAGTTTTAGTGAGGGTGGAAATGTATCTTTTCCTGCCGAAATGATAAATTCAAAAAATGGCCTAATAGCTTATTCTAAAAAACCGCTTTGAAAACAGTGCCGGAAAAACCTCGAGGGAAAACATTATAAACTTGTTGTCAGGATTATTCGTCCTCAAGAATCACAGCAGAAGAAATTTCCAGCTTCGAATTATTTGTTCCACTTCCTTTGGTACGTACTATATTGGCTTACATAAACGTTGAGGGTAAACGCATATTTGATGAAGAATGGACTGATATTGATTGCACGGAACTGTTTGCCATTATTGGACCTCTTTTATTGGCTGGTGTTTTTCGATCAAATAACGAAAGCTCTGAAAGTTTATGAGACCCTCAAAAAGGAAGGCCAATATTTGTCCCTCAAAAAAATATCTAGAGCTATCAGGTTCGATAACAGAGAAACTCGAAGTGAACGGCGTTTGTTAAACAAATTTGCTCCTTTACGTGAATTGTGGAGTCATTGGGTTGAGATATTACCGAAGCTTTACAACCCATCCGAAAATGTAACAATAGATGAAGAACTGGTAGCATTCGGAGGAAGATGTCTTTCCGACAGTACATTCCATTAAAGCCTGCGAAGTATGGAATCAAGTTTTGGGTACTTTGTGATTCTGCAACAAGCTATGCTTGGAATATTCAACCTTATACAGGCAAGAAACTCGGAAGTACCCCTGAAAGAAATCAAGTATCAACTATCAACTAGTTCTTGATTTGGTTGTAGGGCTAAGGGTGCATATTCTTACGACTGATAACTTTTTCACATCTTATCAAATGGGACAAAAATTACTGGAGAAACAGATAACACTAGTTGGAACAATACGCAAAAACAAGCCCGAATTACCACCAGAAACAGTAAATGTAAAAGGAAAACCAATTTTGTCATCAAATTTTGACTTTACCAAGAATACTACAATACTATCGTGTCTTATACCCGAAAAAAAAAATAAATCTGTGAATCTTCTAAGGACATTTCATCATGATTCGAAAGTGAGTGATCGCGCAGATAAAATAATACTAGACTACAACAATTGTAAAGGTGGTGTAGACACATTGGACAAAGCAGTAAGTTGCTACACTGGCAAAAGGAAGACTAAGCGATGGCCTCAAGTGGTGTTCAGTAATATGGTCGATATATCAGCTTATAATGCCTTTGTCCTATTCAAATCGGCTAACCATGCCTGGAAAGAATACTTGTATTTTCATTAAAATTATCTAAACTATTAAATTATAAACCATACCAGTATTAATTAATCAAATATTTTACATAAATTCTGAAATAATAGTAATGGGTCAAATTTGACCCGAAGCCCGTTTACGTGAGTAACTTTGAGGATCGTATGAAGGTTAAAAGACATATGAGTATCTACACTGAGCGAAATTCTTATAAAGATATCACATGCATTCAATGTGGTACTCAATAATCCCGTTATCTTGAGTTCAAAATATTTTTTTTTTCTGTTCCAAATGAGTAATGGTCGTCTGTATGAAGCAAAATCTGTATAAAGTTTTTGCTAAGCCTCAAGCTGAGTTAATTGAAACGGGATATTTCGTCACAGTTCCTTGAATAGTGTGGATTGAGTGCGAACAATTCCAATTTTATATTATTAACGGCAGTTGCTAAAGAAGTATGATAGAAATGCAACAGTTTTTGATAAGATTTGTTTTTCGGAAACAGCTTTTCAGATTTGTTAATCAACAATGCCCAGGGGAAAGGTTTTATCGGATGAAGAGAAAGGAAAAATAACCGCATATAATGACAGAGAAATTGCGAAAAAAATCAACCAGTCTCATACAGTTATTCGCAACTTTTTTAAATTTGGGTGAAAAATATGGGACCATTCAATAAGAAAGGACCCAAACACAAACAGGCCTTCAGCTTCACAAATAGTAAAAAAAAATACAAACTCCCGAAGGGAAAACTTCGGGTCCTGCAAATTTTTAAAGCAGGTAAGAACATTTGCTATACGAAATCGATGAAAAAACCTCAGCTGTCTGCTAGACACAAATCTGCTGGATTACATTTTGCGAAAAAATATATGTCATGGACAGAAGAATGGAAAAAGGTTATTTTTAGTGACGAGAAAAAATTTAACATTGATGGACACGACGGTTTTTCCATGTATTGCCGCGATCAAAGGATGAAGGAGGTTGTAAAATTCAGCCATAATTTTGGAGGCGGTAGTGTTATGATTTGGGCTGGTTTACTGGTAAGACGAAAGTTGTATTTGTACCAAAGAAAGTGAATTCCCAGAAATATATCAAGCTACTGGAGGATGTAATGGTAGAAAGAAGGGAGGAATTAGCTGGAGTTGACTTCATATTTCAACAAGATAATTGTGCCGTTCATACCGCACTGGTTGCCAAAGAGTAGTTTTCTCTTAAAAATATTGATGTTTTGGACTGGCCAGCAAGAAGTCCTGACCTCAACCCGGTCGAGAATTTGTGGGGAACATTATCTCGTCTGATATATGAAAACGGCCGGCAATATAAATACCGTTGTAGAACGAACGTAAGCTCGCCTGTCACTCTATTTTAAATACCACCCTCCAAAACTTAATTGAAACCATGCCAAACAGAGTATTCGAAGCAATAACTAAAAATGAAGGTTCTACCCATTATTAAAAGTATCTTTTAAGAAAAATAAACGCTCTTAAGATCCATTAAGTACATGTGTTTTTATAAGAATTTCGCGCAGTGTATGTATCTGCTAAATATATCGCGAAAAAAAATAATCAAGGAAATTATTTTCAATGTAAAATATAAAAAATTAACAATAACAATTACAAAAAATAAGTAAATCTTTCTTAAATCAGCTGGTAAACCACATAAATCAATGTTAACAAATTTGACAGGAAATTTTTCTGTCAACTTTGTTAATTCTGTTTGTTTTAGTTATTGGAAAACTGACATACCATACTATAAACTGTTATAAAATGTAATTTCGATCACAATTTTGGGACAATTTGAAATAATGTATGAGAAATCGTGTAATTTAGGAGACAATTTTGGAAAATTGCGTAATTTCGTCTAGTAGGAACATGGTATAACATGAAAGTCTTCAGAAGGCGATTGGAAAAAAAGTATCATAGCAGCTTTGTCATATACACAGCTTAATCGAAAAATTTTTACAAATTTCATACTGAGATGAAGACCAACCTTCATCCAGTCGTGTCCCACAAGCATTTATGCTAAGACATATATTATGTATCGCGATTAACTAATACCACCGAAACCGAAAAGCCCTTCACCTGCTCAAAACTACGTGACGACTTAAGGTATGTCGGCATTTTTTTATATAATATTTGAGAAGCGTGAAACATCACGCCGATTAACCCATTCAGTGAAATTAAAATTTGGGAGTGTAATACCTTACCTAATACTACGCTTTTTATAACTCACTCTCTAATTAATATCTTCAGAACTAGTTATGCATAGTCTTACAGTCCAAATAGTTGGAGAGAGAAATTATAGTAGGATACACGTTCATATTCAAAATTCGGGGTAGAACCAAAGAGCTACCTATACAAGTCGTCTAATGAGCCCCTTTTAATTCTTTCTTAAAACGACGGAAAAGTCAGAGATAGACATAAAAAGAACGGGTTGACCCTTCATTTAAATCCCCTTTAAAATGCAAGCTCATTCAAAGGTAAAGAGGTAGCGGATGGGTGATTTCTTGACATCAGCGGTAATGTCGGCAGCATCAATCATGCCCAGATATGCAGAAGCGGGGCAAAACATAAGAGCAGACATTACTGCAAGTAAATTTCGAAACATGCTAGCATAGTGGAAAACAAAAATTTGTCAAAGCATCACATAACTAATGGTTTTTACTCCGAAAATGTAAGCCCTTTAATGTTCTATAGGAGTCAGTCTAACAACGGTTACGAGGTTCTACGTAAGAATGAGCAGTAGCATCCTCCGTATTTCAAGCTTAGATATATGCAATAGAGCCAAGCATCAGAGATCTTAAATAGGTCTGTTACTAACATCTCCATTTATATTTCCACTGATAATAAGGCTCTGCTTATACCACTGGCCAGCACGAATAGAGTTCACTTTATTCGAGTGCCAGAACACAGTAGCCATGACGGTTATGAGAGAGAGGGTGAAGTAGCCATGAAAGGAAGTGTTACAAACCATTCTGCTTCATTTATGAAAGATTAATAACATCCACGCCGAACAAGTGTTACCAACTCGTTTTCTTTTTAAATACACAAAACATTTTTAAACTTGCCCACAACTCAGAAGAAACAGCAAGCCATATCCTTTGGCACTGTAATGAACTAAGCGAAACCTTAACTTGAGATAGAAAATTTACTTTTAACTGTCAGTGCGACCAATGATTTATCTGAATTTTTTAGTAAATCAGTGTTCGAAAGTGAGCTCCAATTCCAAATCACAATAGAGCTTATCAGGCCACAATGATAATAACGCCTCTAAATCCGATCGAATCTAATCTAGGAAATAGTTAACCTTGTACCTCATTTTTATTCTATTCTGATTCAAACACATTTTAAACGTGAAATTACTGAGAGAACGGGACAGTGTTCTATAGATACCACGGTGCGATTATTTTTTATAATTTTTAAAAAAAAAATTGGTCGTGCACGCAGCACTTGCAAATGGTCACCTGGTTCTTCGGAAAAACCTGACATGTAACAATGGTGCCATTAGAGCAACGTATGAGGTGCGCAACTAAGTTCTCTGTTTGTCAATACATAGATAGCTCCAGTTGTAAGTGCTTGTCATGAACCAAGCTTAGACATATGGTAAACAAACAGTAAAACAAACCATTTTGACACATTAGTTTGCTTGTTTTGACGTCATATACTTTTGGTGGTGTGAAAATGTCTGATTTTGTGTCAAATAATCGTCATTTGCGGTGTTGATTTTCTTCTTTCATTCGAAGAAAACTGCCGCTGAAGCGCATCGAGAGATCTAAGTGAAACAACGTGTCGTGATTGGTTCCGTCGCTTCAAAGACGTTGATTTCGATGTCGACGACCGTCCGCGTGAAGGAAGGCCAAAATCCTTCGAAGACGCTGAATTGGAGGCATTGCTCGATGAGGATCCATGCCAAATGCAAGAAGAGCTTGTCTCAGCATTAGAGTTGGGAATTATTCAAAAACAAGGAACTTGAGTTCCTTATGATTCGAAGCCAAGGGATGTTGAGCGTCGTTTTTTGGCCTGCGAACAATTGCTCCAACGGGAAAAAGGAAGGGTTTTCTTCATCGCATCGTGACGGGTGATGAAAAATGGATTCATTACAGCAACTCAAAGTGTAGAAAGTCATGGGGACCGACCCGTCATGTTTCTACGTCGTCGGCTCGGCCGAATATTCACGCTGCGAAGATTATGCTGTGTATTTGGTGCGACTAGGTCGGTGTTGTTTATTATGAACTGTTGAAACCCAACGAAACCGTCACTGGGGAACGGTATCGACTTCAATCGAGCAGAGGTGCGAAAAAGTGATTCTACAGCATGACAACGCTCGGTCAACTCGTTAAAACCTACCTGGAAACGGGAAGTCCTACTCCACCCGCCATGTTACCCAGATATTGCGCCGTCCTATTATTACTTGTTCCGTTCGATGGGACATGGTCTGGCTGATCAGCATTTCCGCTCATATGAAGACATCGAAGAATGACTTGATTTGTGGATAGCCTCAAAAGATAAACACTTTAACCGTAACGGTATTCGAGCTCTGCCAGAAAGATGGGAAAAAGTTGTAGCTAGTGATGGGCAATACTTTGAATGATTCATTTGTAACCATTTTTTCACGGTAAAGTTGCATTTTCATCAAAAAAAAAACAGCGTAGTTCCGCACCTAATATAACGCTGAATTCGGAATAGTACACTACTATTTGTTTGCCAGAAGTCTTTAGAGAAATAAGGAAAAGCAACCGTCGGACGCGCATCATTCTGAACCACGACAATGCGAGCTCGGTTCAAACAAGTAACTTTTTTGAGCACTCAAAACATCTAGTTGATGGGTCATCTGCCGTATAGCACTGATTGCGGGGTCAATGTTTTTCGACGCCGGAAAAAGCGATTGATGTGTTTAAAACGCATGTTTTGGAGTTACCTCGTTCGAAGTGGAAAAAGTGCTTCGAAAATTGGTTCAAACTCATGCAAAATTCTATTGAGCTTCATAGGGACTACTTTGGAAAACAGGAAAGTCATTTTCGTTGATAAATATTTGCTTTTACTTGTTTTTTTTCAAAACTTGAGTAGCGCTAAGCTGAAACAGATTGCCAAAATTCGAGCAGGATATCATGAAGGGTTTACAAAACACCTCGAATTCGCAAGCTATGCAACATATACATAAGTGGATAAGTGATTCTATACTTATATCAAAGTAACCGAATTCTTAACATCTATGTGAACATGACACTGTAAGCTAAGGGAAGGAACTGTTACAGATTCGGACCCCTCCATTATAAATTTTAAGAGAATGTAAGTGTGAAGCAAAATCTCCCTGTAAATATGTTTAACTGGAAAAGTGCAAGTTGTCATTGGCTTAGTAGAAATCAGCAATGCGATTAACATATGGAGACAAGGGCTAACATTTTTGAACGAGGAAATAAAGCTGTGACAAGGGTTAGAGTTGTAAATAGTTCATCGCATTCACTGAGTGTGAGACCTGCTTAGAACATTTATTCATAAATAATTAGGACTCAAGCGATAACCAAATACCATAGAATTCAGCTGAATTTCAACATTTTAATCTACGATTTTATATAGAAACAAAATTGTTTGTCATCCGCCAGACGGCCCTAAGCCTACTGCTGACGGATGTGTTTCGTTTGATCAAGAAAACAATGAATCAATCAAAATTTAATAATTTTATCTTTAATCAAAAGAAAGCTTGAAATTATCTGTTATTATACTGTTGTCTTCTTTTTGTACTTCATGACAATGTTTCTGTTAAAATTAATTTTCAATCGATTTATGGAAAATTGATTCGAACGTGATTTGCGTTATTTAATTTCTGTAGTCGTAGTGGGCATGTACAAATTTACAATGTTGGTACGTCAAAAGGGATTTTTTTTTTAATTTAAATTAGCTCTAATTGATGGGTTTCGGAACTTGAAAAGATGTTTTACTTTATGAGTCATTCACAAAAAAAAGTTACACAGTTAGTGGTTTCAGATATCGCGTTTTGACTTTTGGCAAGTAACTATGGCACTGTAGATTCGCACTCATTTAATCATTTTTGGATGCCAATCACCAAATAGTGAAGCGACCAAAAGCCGTCTTAAAGGATTGAATCGACTGTGTTCCACAAAAAAATATCTGTCTAATATGTATCAGTCATCCCGACAAGCGAACAACCCAATCGACTTATTTACTCCATACCATGATGTTGCTGTGTCAGACAGCGAAAACCCATAAGTAGATAAAATATTGCGGCTGTATGCAAGTCAGTAAATCAATACCGCAATCAATCAATTCTACGAACTTCTGAAGAGCTGGGCATCTTGGAAAAAGACTTGGGTAAACGTTCGTATAAGAGTCAATTAAGAATGAAGGCCAAATGACCATCATGCATATCCGACTACTGCTGAATGGGCTTTCTTAATAAGCAAAATTGTCGCATTTGATAAAGCGAACAGCCGGAGATAATCCAACACCAGCGATTTATATGAACAAGTGGATTGTTTTGAATGGTTTTCATGCCAGATGTACTTTTGTCGAAATGACGACTGGGAGTCGGTTACAGTTAGTGGAGATCGCTATCGATTCATGTTAACTTTTTTTTTGTTGGTGATAAATCGGAACTGGAAGGCTTGCAGGATATGTGGCTTCGCCTTCAGCTCAACAAGATTTGTTACTACATAAAGAGTGCTTCAATCGACTTGTTAAACACGAAGTTCGGTGATCGTCTTATCGCTAAAAATGATCCTGTCAATGGACTACCCGGCTAGTAGGACTTAATATGTTTAGACTACATATTTTCTTTGGGGCTACATTAACTTTATGGTCTTTGGAAACGAGCCAGAAAATTTAGAAAACTTCGACAAGAAATTGCTGGAATATCGTCCGAATTATGTGGAAAACTTATGGAAAGTTGAGTCTAACGGAAAACCCTGTAAAATTACTGAAAAGTACCCACCTCTTCTAAGTACTCACTTTTACACTTTTTTCCCTTTTTATTTTTCTGCTCAATTTTGTTTTTAATAATTTTGCAAATACCTCAACTTGTAAAAAGTGTATTGCAGCCAAAAACTCCTTCATGTTTTCGCAGCTTTTTCAAAGGGAGGAGGACTTTCGGGTAAAAGTTGCCAAAATCAACAGTCACGTCGATACTCGAAATACTCGACATAACGCTCTTCCAGGATATTTAACATCCTGGTCGATAAGAAATCTTAGAGCTAAGTCAGTGTTTCAGAAAGAGGGATGGTTAGCTCTTTTCAGACCAGCCACAACGGCAGGGCACACATACACAAAAGAAATAATTGTTGTTAAGCTTTCAGCGGCTTAACAAAAGCCCGAACAAAAATGAAAACCGTCAATGAATCCAACCAATGTATGTTATAAAGATGTTCAAATCTGCGAATGAAGTCGAAACATAAGCACATGTTTGGATTTACTCGTATTTAAATTAGACCTCATTACCAGGAAGTGTGCTGAGATGGCCAGACCAAAAGAAGCCAGAAAACCTCAAATATTTGCAGAGGAAAATACTACCGAAAACACCATACATACTCGTATCTGAATTCGGATTTGTTATTCGAGGTAGATTTATAAAAGGTCTTGAGGACCTACCAAGTGAAAGAAAGCCCTAGACATCTAGCAAAATAAACTTTCGGAGGTTAACCATTGCTTGCGAAAGCGTGGTGATATAAAAATTGTGCTTCTTATTTTTTTGTGTTCGATTTGTGAAAACATCCCAGACCTCTTTGCGTTGTTATCGACGAACTTAACCACGACATCTTTATGAGCCTTAGTGTCAAGACTAAATCCAAAAACATAAGCTATATGTTTTTCTAGAAGTTCTTAGATAAAACATACGAACAATGCTTCAAGCACGACGTTAAATATCATCAACAATTTTAATGGAGAGCAATGGACATAATGAGGACTGTAAGGACTTCACTGCGGATAGATATGCTATTGTGATCAGCATTTGGTATTTGAAGACCTGTGTTCTTACTTTTTGAGAAGCAGACATTACCTTATTGTCGAAGTGCAGATGTGAATATTTTAAACATCATCAAACTAACACAATACTGAGTGGAAATTCGGTGTCTCAAATGTATGACCCCAAGCAATTCTGATGACTTTCATCGCAGGAATATCTCTTTACCGTTCACAAGGTCTTTTTTCGCCTGCATTAAATACAATAAATAAAATCAATGGCACCAGTTCAATGACATTATCAAGAATGGTGCTACAGATATACTGTATTTCGCACGATCACCGCAATGGAACTCGTGACTTGACAACGAATTTCGACATGCAAACAAGAAGCACTGCATGGGCAAAGGACTGCTCAAAATACGAAGTGTGTTCAGCAATTAACGGGAATTTTAGTTTTTTGAAAAAAATATTTGTTTGTTGGTCTACATTAATGTCGTCGCCCTCAAAATAGTCTCCATTAGATATTATGCACTTCTGCCAGCGCTTCTTCCAATCCTCGAAACACTTCTCAAACTCGATCTTTGGGATAGCCTTTAGCTCTTTCAGCGATGTGCTTTTAAAGTCATCTATGCTTGTAAAACGACGGCTCTTTAAGATTCTCTTTATTTTTGGAAATAGGAAAAAGTCGCACGGAGCCATGTCTGAGGTTTCAGTAATTCTGCATCGTCGTTGACTTAATTTAGTAACTCCTGAGCAATTTCCATTCGCCGCTGTTTTTGTTCAAAGTTCAACAATTTTGGAACAAATTTTGCTACCACGCGTTTCATACCCAAAACATTCGAAAAAATTTCATGACATGAGCCAATCGATATGCCAACGTCATCAGCGACTATTTCTTTCACTTTTCCATGTTTTCATCGGTTATTGATGTGCTTGGGCTTCCGGGGCGTTCATCATCTTCAACGTCTTCACGGCCATCTCGGAAACGCTTCTACTACTCGTAACCTCTTGTTTTACTCATAGCAGGCTTACCATAGACGTTTGTTACAATTTATTTCATTTTATACGCAAAATTTGATACAAATTCTTGGATCCATTTCTTTTAACAAACGAAAATCGACGAGCTTATAAAAACACGTCTAACTTTAGCGGCTGCCACAGACAAAGTAAACAAAGAGAATATCATACTTCAGGGGCATGTATACCAACATAATAAAAAAAATTTGACAATCGGACTCTCCAAACCCGCGAAATTTAAAAATTCCCGTTATTTTCTGAACACACCTCGTATTGTGCTGATCAGTGTCGTGTCATCAATTTATTTTAGTGAGTTTCTGTGTCGTCCTTGTTGGAAGATGGATATGCCTAGGAGAAAAAATAAAGATGAACTGTGCAGCAACAGCACCTAAGATCCCTGCGGCATATTAAATGACGGCAAAGACGTCTTAGTTCGAAAAATTTTAATGTCCAGTAACTTGGAACATCTGGTTGGTAATCAAATCATCAAAAATAAGTGTTTGAAAGCTGATTTTCAGGTATACGATACCGGGACTCTATGCAGTTTGTCGGAAAGCAAAACAAAAATATCACGATCACGTCTGTATGACATTCTATTTACTTTCTGTCTGTTTACGCTTGGGGAAGGACCAACACTGAACACATTATTTGACATTAGAGAACACCGTGTTACTGTAAATGAAGTGTCACGAGCGTAATGCTCACAATGCTACATACTAATACACGCCCACAAATACAAAAGCTGGTTTCTATAAAAAACAGGCTAGTTCTCGTGTTTAAGTATCTAAATTCTATGTTTCAAGTTGCACATTTACAACAATTAAAATTGTTCAAATCATGTCGTAAGACAGTATGAAGCTAGGAAACTAGCAAAATATTTAATCGGAGACAAAAGTTAAAAACTCACAAAACATTGCAACACTTGTAGAGATTCTTTGTCGGCTAATATCACTGATGGCAACAAAAGAAAGTTAAAAATGCAGGCCTTTTCATTACAAGAAAACACTGTGATATTCTAGAAATTTTAACCAATTTCTCAAATATAAATTACACTTAAATTAATAAAAGAAAAATTGTTTTTACTAACTTTTTTCGTTTTTCCTTTACAGGGAGATCTTAAGCTGTTCAAGCTCAAACGTGATGCACTTAAAATTAACTCATCTAGACTCTTTGAGAGTTTCATTCTTAACACTAATATCACACACTAAAACTGCAAAAAACGCAGTAATCTCTCACTTAATAACAATTAAAAAAAATAAATTAGATCTTAAACAAAAGAATTCTCTACAGATACTCGTACTAATAAATTGTAGAACTCTAATTTTGTATTGTAGATAACTTTGTACTGGAGATGGCGCCAACCAATTGATACAGAACGTTTTTTTTGTCTGTTTTGATACTCTTTACTTGTGTGACAAAGGTCCTCCTCAATTTACACGGACACTTGTACATATTTTCAATAAAACAACTTTTTTTCTTTTTTTTATCGCCCGACAAGACAATAGTCAACGCAGTATGTTATATCAATCTTTTAAAAATTTCAAACTGTCAACCTTTAGACAAATGAAATGTATCGCACTATCAGTAATACGAAAATGCACTTGACCAACACCCAAGTGTTCTGGTGTTTTGTTGTCTGTTGGTCTGTCTGTCGCACGCACTTTCTTGTTTTTATTTCTTACTCAAAAATTGCTTTTTGTTTTTGTTCGTTTAATGTCACGCAAAGTTGTTATTTTTTCTGTTTTGATTTTTTTTTGTCATATTTTCACATTTCAAGATTTTTATTTTTATTTTTAAATTCCGCGCGACGACCACTTGCATCTTACCATTGCAATTTACTATAGTCTAAGCCAAGTGGAGAGCGGTTAATTGTATCTCACTCGCAGTCGACGTGCAGCCCCGTAGAGGAGATGTCTTTACGCCACAAAAGTAGTTACGCGAATGGCAGCAATGTCTCGTTTAGGCCATTGCCAATGGCCACCATTATACTCTCGTATAATCGTACAAATTTGTAGCTTGTAGTATGACGCGCAAAGCCAACTTAAGAACCTAAGAAACTCGAAAATGGGAAAATGCGTTCACCAAGAGAAGATACTCGTCGTAGCTGTAGATTGGTGAGTATGGGTAGATAGTATAGATACTCATCTAAAACCGGTGACGTCTTTTAGGGAGACTTTTCAGTTAGATACTTGCTGATAGCAGAAAGTGCTTTGGCCGTGGGAAGTTTTAGCCCACTGCACCATAGTTATTATGACATTTTATTGACTGAACAGATCAACAGGTGATTATACATTTACACACATAATCATATCCATATATGTTATGTATGATACTTAGGCCAATTGACTTGAATGAGTTTAATCTGTACTGTCTTGACGGCGCAAAAAAGAAAAACGACTACGTAAATGACAGACAAAGGTATACGTATGTATAGGAGTAGTATAATCTGCTCTTCTCCAAAAGCAAATACCTTTTCCGACTGCAGTCTCATCTTGAGAGCTAGGATTTAATACAGATAGACATCTCTCCTCCACCGTATGCCTACAGTAGAGTCATGCAATCGGGAGAGATAGGTAGAAGAGTATTAAGTATTTAGTTTAAGTACCCACTTAATACTGCACGGTTCAAAACAAAAACTGTTTACGAATTTGCAAAAAATATACATACACGTACTTGCATGTGGAAAATTGAAGAAAAACAAACTTGAAGGGAAAGACAATTACATTCATAGATACTTAGTTTGGATGGGCTTGTATTTGCCTAGTAGCTTCTTTAAGCACACACAAAGGTTGGAATGCACTGGAAGTAGGGATTTTGTTATAAATTAACGAGTAAGAGAGTTTATACTCGTATCACATTAGACATCTTACGTCGAAGCTTGTGAATAAAAATACGTTTTTAAGATCATTATAGCCTACTAACATTCAAAACCAATGACCATCGGAAACTTGCTCCTTTTCCTCTTTAACTTTGTTCATTGGCGGGGTATTTTATATCAGAAGAAGGATCCATCACAATGGACTCTTTGATATTATCAAAGAGTGAAATCTAAGAATGATCTTTAGAACTGAATTCGACGGAAAGAAAAAAGAAATTTTGGTGGAATAAGTCTAAATGGAGAACGACAAATTAACATATTTTCGTATACCGTAGCATTACGATTGTTTACGAATAGAGTTGTCACCCAGATTGGCAACCTATGATTTTACAACACATAAGATGTAGGCAATAGATATTTTCTTTTCTCTGATAAGCCATTTACTGTTTGTCCCTTTGATCTATTCCATCTAATAGATACAAATGACATCTAGATAAAAGCTGGAAGGTTCCCAAAATTCGAAGAAAAAGCGGTTTTCATGGAACTCGTAGATGGTCAACGTAATCGTAGTCGGTAAATTCTCAACCAACTACACTACCTATCATTTCAAGAGTTGCCAATCTACCGTCCTGATCCAAGAGTGCTGGATATTTGGCACGATTTTGCGAAATGACTGAGGGTTCAAAACTAAACCAAAAACCTACTGCATTCTCAGAAGGTCCAACTGGTGTCTATTTTAATTACAATCCTCGAGATACTGTCGCAAGCCAGTTAAAATTGGGCTCGAGATAGTACGAGTTTACATATTTGACCAATTCGTTCAAATTTCCAGAGAGGTAGTGCCCAATAAAGACATCAGTTTGCGGTTTACAATCCATAAAAAATTAGATGAAGAAGTTTGAATATCACGAATGAATGAAAGTCACGAATACCACCATAACTTTTAATTAATGAGATTGACGTAGAAAATTTACTAGTATTCAGAGGTATGAGGCCACATGAGTCATTCAGTCTAAAGATATTTTTACAACAGCCAAAATTGCACAAAATTTCAATCTGGTTTAGTTCATTCATGGGAGATACCAGAAATATCGCTGATTTTTTGGAGATGTCGGAAAGCATTCATTTGGTCTGCTTGCTTCACTACACTCAGGTCCTGAGCTGCCACATCCTGGGTCATTGCTGGAGCTAACCGTGAAGATAAGTAAATGTAGATGTAGGGGTAACCAAAACTTCTTTTTAAATGCAGTTCATGATATGATGTAAAAAGCCCCAAATCAGACAGAAGGACTGAGTCCGTTGAAAACCAAAATTGAATATTTGCGTGAAGATTTATCCTAGTAAAGAACTAGCTTAGAGGATAGATAAAATCTTATCATAGCCATGTAGATGCGAAGGATCCTACTCGTTTACAAGCTCTTCTTCACACTACAAAATAACTGAGGGCTTCTTCGCAGTTTTCGACGCGATATACATGCAAATATTGTACATATTTAGACCAAATCTAGTAAATGAGTTGGTGTATGCTGGCTAAGAAGTCATCTTCTGCTGTTTAAATATGACAGGTTGCCGGGCAAGCCAACGAGTCTGGTAGCCTTGTTATGCTTACATTTCGATATTGCTTTCTTTACTTCATTTTGATAAGCTGAGGGGAATTCTTGGCTTTCATTGCCGAAATTGAATGGTTCGATTTGCCAGACAGCGGAGCTTGGACAAAGACAGCTAGCAGACTCTCAGACAGTCTGTATACCATATGTTACTGTTTGTGTTTTGTGCATTAATACGTTATTCTTTAATTTGGTAAAACCTTCGAACCTTCGAGCCTTTCCTCGATCACTCGCTTCCCATGCTCTTTCACGTTTTCCCAAATGAGCAAATGTTCTTCCCTTCTTTTTTTGTATGTGGAGCGGACGAGTTGCTCATGTTTTCGTTTTCCATAGATTTTTACCTATTGGTCCAAATAACAAAAGCAATGAAATTAAAAACCAGCCGAACTCATCTCTTTGGAGTATAGTAACTTAGAAGGAAAACACTCGTAACAACAATTGAGGCCCCATTTCATAAGGCCTGTTTCTGACTCAGTTTTGCAGTACAGAGGGAACTCTGAATGATGACGCACTTTCTTGTTTGTCATCTAAAGTTGTGGCTAGTGTTGGAAAATCCAGCCAAATCGTGATCAGTGATATCGAAAAAATGCACATTAAGTAACTTAAATATGACTGGGGCAAACACTAATGGCTTTCAGTGTCGCAGGTGAGAGAATTCGACTTGATTTAGAAGACATTCTAGTAGTAAGCAACATTTAAAGTGACTCACATAAGTGGAACAGGATTACAACCAATTTATTATACCTTAATTGATCCATCTGACCGTTGGATTAGAGCAACATCTCACCCTTAGTCTAGGCAAGCACCATACGGACTAATTTGAAAGCTCAAAGCAATACCCCACATAAAAAAATATAGCTTTTGAAGGTCTGATCTATAGCTTACGTTTCCGGGAGATATACACCTAGGAGCCGGAAAAAAACTTTTTTGTGTATTTTTTAAGGAAAACTATTTGATATTTCGAATTGAGAGTTTAACTATCTAAGGGTATACACATTCAGAAATATGTTAAATTTAAAAATATCGGAAATATACAAGGATATTGTATGATCCTTGGAGCGTCGTAAAAAAATCTACGTAAACGGTACCCACTGGCGTTTCTTCAAAAATCATCTGAAAAAAAAACCAAAAATGTTATTAAATTATTGTAGATACCATAATCTAGTACTTGTCATAGCCGATTTTAAAAATATTGATTTATGACAAAATAGCTGACGTTTGAACATAAACAGTGATATTTGGACCAAAAATTAGTTATAAAACAAAAACTAAGTAACGAAAAACAAAAATCCTATGACAAGTACTAAATAATGGTGTATAGAATAACCACAAAAAAATTCAAGGCAGCTCTCTTTTAGCTTTCGCTTGATGCCACTTGCACTACGATTCGGGGCCTTCGGGACAGAAATGATGTTGAGGGTTGCTGTCTGTTGAGCTGTAATGGTAGAATGTTGCCCATACCGCTTTTTTCATGTCATCCTTGGAGTTACAGTTTCTGCGATTAGCCATAATATATGCTCAGTTTATCTATAAATTTTGCCGTCAATTTGTTTTTGCCGCCGATTCCAGGATTTATTTTCTTTCATTCGCGAAGGATTTTGAAAATAATTCTTTCATGGCGTTTTGTCTGCCGATCCGTCATGATTGATCTGGCAATTTGATGGCAATTTTCATCATGATTAGGTTTCCATTCCTCATATTGCTCGGTATTTTTGTGTTTATTCCAATAGATACATTCAGCACAATAAGAAGATTTTACAAGAAAATCAACGACTTTTCCTGTAAACTGACCAATGAGAACCGCAAGTCCATACAATGAGGTAAAACCACGTTTGCGTCACGTACCATCTCCTGAAACGGTCAGTTTTGTTATATCAGCACTGGAATTTTGTTTTGTTATTTCCTGTTGTTCTTCTTTTACAGATTTACAGATTGTTTTAACACCAATTGAACAATACTTGTAGCAGCAGAATGAATGTTATTAATTATCATACATCGTTTGTTGAAGTGGAGGGTGTAAATCCATGAGTCCACAAAATTTCATAGCTCCACGCAAACCAATCCCTAATAAGCGCATAACAAAAAGCTGTGTTGATGTACGGGCACGAAGGAATGAAAGTCGGTTTGCACGATGAACACGAAACTACAATTTTAAAACCGAATGCTCGAGTACTTTCTATTGAGAACCGAATATCATTATCACACTTTTTACATTTTACACATTCCGATGAGAAAATTCAAAATTCGATACCCGATGTTTGGATCTTCTGGTGCGGATGTCTCATGATCAGTCTTAAATTTTTTGGCACTGGAACTTATATTCTCGTCGGAAAGCTTTTCGGCAGTATGGCGATATTTTCCTCTTGCTCCAATCTTTGCGAAAAGATCCAGATCAACGAGCTTCTCGAGAACCTTTATTTATTCACAAACGAAAATTCACTGTAACGCACAGTTGCACGAACGGCAAGATACTGCCAAAACATGTCTATTTCTGGCAAATAATAGTAGCCGTATGACATTTCCCTTAAACCTGGAGCCGAGCACGCCCAAAAACACAATAGAATCATAAAATAGGTCTAGGGACACTCTGTTCGCAGGGTCGCTTGCTGCTACCTGCTTCTCGGTGCAACGACGCAAAACTCGTTTCACTCTCTCGACTATAACTGGCTTATTTATCGAAATATTGACTTGGCGCTTTCACCAGATATTCTTGAGACCTCAAGCTTCCAGAAAATGCAAGAAAAATCGACCATGTTGGGTGTATATGTATCTCCCCTTAAAACAACCAAGCATTTTGACGGATGTGACACGCATGGATACATGTAACTATCTAAATGCATATGCAGGTATTTTAGTCCTATGACTCTAGGTATTTCAATTGTAAGTTCAGTATTACGGCAGTTATTTCAGGTTTAATTCTCAGACATGAGACTTTCTGAAATTGCAACGACAACTTTTGGTCGCCTCATATAAGTTATTTAAGATATTTAAGGCCAGCTGTGATTATCGTCTATAAAAGAGAGTTCCCAATCCTACTACAATAGCATATAGAACAGCTTTACAAAAGCTGATAGATAATTACACGTCTATAGGCGATATCTGTATCCAAGAATTAACAAATCTAAAAACTTTCACCGCTGTAAATGCATTCGTTATGGAATATTTTCGTTTGGAAATAAATTTTAACTGTTTCCTCATTCACAAAAAAAAAAAAAGAAACGAAGCATTGTAAGAAACGATGCATTGTACCTCTGTACGAGTATACTATAGTGCCGGGCTTAAACTAGGTATCTCCTTCGAATTTACAACTTCTTGTGGACAAAATGTTGAAATATGTTTACACTCTGTCCATATGTCCTAGTTTCCGTGGAATTTTACAAATTCATTAAACACCACAGGTTATGGCTATATTGGCTCACAAGTAAGTACTAGGCAAGCGAATCCCAATCAATGTATCTTGTAGTAAGTTGCTTTTTTAATTTGAATGACATTTATGCATTTATCCGGTTTGAATTTTTTTTTTTATCTTTATAAGCGCTCTTGTTTTTTTGCCTATTTAAAGTCCAATGGTCTAGAAAAATATAAAGAAAACAATATAGATAAATAGAAACCTGAATATGACTGCAACAGTCGAAGTAGATACAACCAACAGGTGATATGTGGTGATTTCCCACAATTAGGCCTTACGAGGAGGTTAAAATTTGTCTATCAAACTCGTCAGCTATGGCTTGACGTGAGTCGAAGTCGATTTTTATGCCATTAGAGTTGACCAAGAAAACAAATGAAAGTCGTAGAAAACAGGGTATCCACGCCAATAGTCACCACAGTGTGCACATGTGTATATAATTTCCCAAATTGGGGTAAGCTCTGTGATTAAATGGAGGGAAACCCCCCATTAAGATCATTCGTTTCAAGTTTTCGAAAGTTTTACCATCAAAGTGAACATTTTATCTATTTATACAATGAAGTTCCCATGAGTTTTGTAGCAACTTACTATGCTGGTTTCATGTAAACTAGAACGGTGAATAAAAATTCTAAAAATATCGACAGCAATACTCGTATATATAATATGTGGGTACAGATAGTCTCATGTGTTTTACGTGAACACCTGCCGTGTAGAACTTATTCCACTGCGTCTATGTCGGGATTAATACAATGGGTCAATCAGCGCCCTTCGGATGGTATTAAAACCACCTATAGTACCTAGTAGAAGTCGTGTATAAGGCACGATCTCCTCCCTTGGTAAAGGGTTGAGGCTTATCTAAAACCTCTGCCATTCTGTGGGTCATGGCACCCGGTTGCTGTGCAACTCCACGCCGAGCAGACCGATTGGTTCTATAGCCATCAAATGGTTGAACACAAGCCGTAGTACTACAGCCTAAGCTGAACCATGAGGTGTCAGAGTTCCAGTCGATCTACTCTCCCCGCGATTTTGAGTATAAACCGGCAGCCACCAAGATACTCCCACAAGGGGGCGACTTCCTTGGTCATGATGGAATCATAGTTCCAGAGGCTCCTGGCTTTCCGTGGTACCAGAATATAGCCTCCGGGCGAGCTTCGCAACCTTAGGGTTACTTCCAGTAGGGCACCTTATTACTCAGGGCTGTGGAGTGCATTAAAGGAACCATGTCCAGTAGGATGAAAGCCCAAGTTCATGCTCCCGCATGAACAAGCCATCCATCAGGAAGCGGTAAGTTACCCTGCCTTTAACACTATCGCCCCATCTAGATTGCCATCTAGCCGGGTCTTAAGCTCCCGTAAGGATATCCGATTGACTTCAATGTCAGCCAAAGAATCTCTCTCACTTAAGGGGATACCTCTTTTTAGCCTGAAGGCTATTCCACGTCGGATCGCCTCCAAGTACAGAGGACGCCCTCTCATAAGAACCTGAAGTGCTTAAGTGGAGACAGGGAAACAACCAAACAAGGCCACTCTTTGGCAAGAAAGGATCTTTCTGCGACCCCTACGACAGTCGTGACTACGTCCACCACACTGATGCCCTAAATGTTTCACAGGCAACAAAAAGGCCACCATGAGCCCCCTGCCCCACGACAGTTATGAGTTTGTCATGGACTTTTTCCAAGTGTGGTATGAAGTTTAACCTCTCTTTCATGGTTATACCCAGATACTTGACTTGTGTCATAGAGTATCACCATACAATTTGATTTGGAGAGGTCGCCTTATTAATGACTTACTTTTTTGAGAGACGCAAACGTCTACATTGCTGCTGCAGTCCTCAACATGTCGTAGAACCGTGTTTCCCATTTCTTCCAACACCATCCTGAATGCTGCTTAAAAAGGAGTAACAGGTCGTCCGCATATCCGCAGCACTTGGATGTTTCACATATCTGTCCCAGTAGGGGGTCCATCATTAGATTCCAAATAAATGGACCATAAATGGACCCCTGGGGATATCCACGCTCACACTCTCATTTAGACCATTATTCATGACGTATGCACTTCTGCCAGAAAAGTAGCTTTTCCAAAGTTCAATTTCCTGGCAGAAAAATGTGGAACGTTTCACGATTTTACGTGTCATCCTTGCGCAGGGCCATGCTAATCATCTCTGTATCGTTCCAATTTTAGTATATGTTCTGCCGAAGCAAGAACTACAATAGTAGTGTGGCTTTTCGTATTTGATTTTAATCAAAACCATTTCAAATTAATCAAAATTGCGTTACTGACCTCGTAACTTGACTTAAGACAACATAAAACAAAGACACGTCCTCAAAAATTGGCAAATCCACAAATACAAGATTGTCTTATCTTCCTTTTCTTTACAAAAAAATAAATAAATAAAAATCTAAAATCTATCTAATATTGGAATCATGGTTTTAAGTATGCTTGACGTGCATACGAGTAGTTGAGCCATATATACATATTTCATATATCAATTTCAACTTATTTAACAGCGTAAATTCGCGTATCTTGTATTTATTATGTTGCATTATAGAAAATTTACTGCTTAGTATACATACATAAATCAAGTTTATATATCAGCTTAATAGTTAAATATTTCAAAAGTGAATTATTGGTACTAAAATATTTATGTGACTATGACTTTCATAGGAAAATTAAAAGAAGAAGCAATAATATTTAATGGAAATATATTGTTATCTATTTTGACAAATTTATATTGAAAAATACGATAGTATGAAGTAATTTACCACGGAACGATATCTTCGAACTGATTCTTATTCAGGCAAGACCGCTTCGATTAGTACGGCAGGTTTTACATCTGTCAATTCAATAGTTTTCTAGATTGAAATCTTTGGTCTTTTTCTACAATAGCATACGGTTAAGTTCAATATAATAGAAAATTCCACGACATCCTGATGCCTAAATTTAACATAAACTCTATATATAGTAGAGGCCAATACATGATCTGGAACGATATCACAGGCAATATGGAAAAGCAATAGCAAGAAAAGTCAACGACCCGATAACCTCACATCATATGAGTCTGCAGGGATTGATGAAATTGTATTTATTTTGTTGCAGATGCATCTACCCTTGTTAATTATGTATCAATCGAAGATACCTATATCTCAACCAACTCACCCAAATGGGGAAAAGGTCGTTTATTCATGCAAAAGTTTAAAGGCGTCAGGAATTTTCGATGAACTTCACAGTGACTAATTTTGCCTTCTATGCCAATTTCGACATTTACTGCTCTTTACGAGTATCAATATGCATATGGTATGTCGTAGTGAAGTCAATCCATTCTCAGCTCTTCATGAGGAAGGGGCAATGAAGGAAAAATGTATTCACTACAAGAAGTCCATGTTGCCCACATTCTTGAAAATACTATTTGTGAATAGAAACACATTTCTGAGTTTCATCGCCTCTGCTGGGGATACTACATCTAGTATATACTCATCACCCAAATCAATCCTGTAAGCGCGGGTAATTACGAAAATATAAGCGTCGAAGCGCTACGAGCAATAAAACAAATACACATCGCAATGTGAAACCTCTTCGAACGTATTTCAACAACGTTAAATCGATACACCTGTCCAAGAAACCAAACGGCGAAATGTCGGAAACAGAACCCGCTACTTGAACTTGCAAACGAAAGCGTGCAAAATGTGTTATTACGGAACGAAATATGGTATAGTAAGAATGGAGTGGTCATCATCTTTTGGAATATTATTAGCGCCTACACACCGCTAGGTAGACACTGAGCAATCGATGACCTTTCATATAGAACACCCAGGAAGGAAACCCTTTTCATCGGCGGGGTTTATACAGATAAGTCGGGGAATCAAAATACGAAAACTAAGACTGCCATGGTGAAAACTATTCGAAACGAGAAACGCAACGGGATAAGATTAAGTAAATTGATGCAAATTACACGTTCTAACTATACTCGTATTATCGTAAACACGCTACTTATTAAGCTAGCGCGGCACTTATTTTCATGACGCAGCGGTGGAAACCAAATTCAGATACATAGATAACTATCTATGTTGACAAAGCGCGAAATGACGAGTAAAACAAGCAAGTTAGCACCGAATTTTGCGTGAAGAAACCAGAGAAAAGCGCGAACACTAAATGTGGAAAATAACTTAGCACAACTTAAATAAGGAAAGAGTCTCAAGAGGCTGAGATTGGGAGAATACCATATCTCTAAAATGCCATAACGCAAGAGGAAGAAAAACCGCATCAAGTGCGTGGAACAACTTCTACGAAATATGTACTATGAGTAAGAATAGTGTAAAAACTCTACTTGAGATTCCGAAAGTCTGATTCCACATAAAGAATGAAATGTGGTGGTAGAACGATGAGACCTAATTTAACGAACGTTGAAAACAAGTGGCTAAGGAAGCGTTATCACGAGCACGTGCTCTACGTTAAGTAGAGGCATTGTATTGGGACCTGGAAGAGTACCCTCACAAACTCCAATATCGAGGCTCAGGCAAACGAGCAAAGCATATCGAAGAAAAAACTTATAGGACATTCACTTCAATCGTCGAAATATATTGAAGACGAGCATAGACGACTGCTGACATAAAACAACGAAATTTGAAATGAATTTTTTTTTTTTATAATCAGCGTGCGCTAAAGGGTTTTTGTACCCTTACAATGTTCGTACACAACGCAACAACAAGAAAAGACAGGTACCGATGTGCATACATTGTTTTTAAATGTTTGTAAATTATAACGTACAGGAAACACAGAGTACGTCCGAAAATGGGCTTGAGGGTATACTGATGAGCATTCATAGCGAGACGGCTATTACGGTTGAAAGTTTGAATGGGCGGAATGCTACTTTCGATTTCAGTGGAGCACTGGCGGTGGAAATAGCGATAAAACAAAGTGAGACAGGAGACATTACGCCGGTGTTCGCGGGTGTCAATTGATTGACTGGTATTAGTATCACCAATGAGTTTTATCGCACGGTTTTGAATCCTATCTGACCAGATGTGGGCATTGTACTCTAATTTTGGGCGGATGAATGCCTTATATACTGAAACCAAATCAGAGGGCGTAAAATATTTTTTACATCGCTTGAAAACCTAGACATTTCGCAGCATTTTCGACGACATCGGATATGTGGTCATTCCAACGTAAGTTGTCACTGACACACAACCGAGAATTGAAAATTTTCCAGTTTCGATGATATAAGTGCCATTCATGGATAATGGCTGGGTGTTTAAATATCTCTTTAATGACAGCAGACAGCATTGAGTTTTGGAAGCATTAAATTCCACTCGGTTGATAGTTCCCCAATTTGTTATGCTATTAATATCGGAATTTAATGAGCTTAACATACGCTGCCGTTCCCGTTCTACAGCCGAAGAGCAGGGGCGTGAGTCCGGGAAAGAATATGCAAAGCAGAGAGTACTGTCATCAGCAAAGGAATATATTGGATTAGAAGTAGCAAACAAGAGATCATTAATGAAAATTAAAAAGAGTGTCGGAGACAGAACGGAGCCCTGGGGCACAACAGCTTTTATTTTGTGAATATCAGACTTGAAACCGTCCAAGGCAACTTGAATTGAACGTTCCGAAAGGTAATTTCTAATACATTGAAGGAGAGAGTCATCGATTCAGAATGCACCCATTTTCGACAAAAGAGCCTGATGCCAAACTCTGTCAAATGCCTTAGAAATATCAAGTGCAACTATCTTGCTTTCGCCAGATTGATGTACGCTTTGGTTCCACTTTTCGGTGAGACATACCATCAAATCACCAGTGGACCTCTTGTTACGAAAACCGTACTGCCAGTCATTGAGAAGTTTTCATGTTTCGAGATATTTCATGAGCTGACGGTTTATCAGCGTTTCCATAACCTTGGAAAGAAGGGACGTACAGTCCGTTTGATAAGATCGTATACGGCAAAAGTCGTTTATGAAAACCGGTTTGAAAGTGGCATTTGCATTAACAGATAAAAAAATACTTCTGCTAAGATGCTTTGAATAAAAAAATTTAAAGAGTGTTCAATTTTTGTCAGAGACGTAAGTATTTTAAAATGAGTGTCGCGTTTGCATCACGTTATGAAGCAGTATTCTTGTGCATGCATCCAAAAGGACCGAAAATGTTATACGGAGCAGCTGCTAAATAATGAAAAAGTCAAAAGCATTTATTAGCAAGTGGCTGCACCGTTATTCCCAAGTTAAAAATGTGGATGATTTGCCGGATCGGGGGTCTACGCCAAAAACAAAAAAGCAGGACAAAATGATTCTACGCGTGTTTGAAAAAATCCTCTTCTATCGTTACGTGGAGGACAAGGGACTTTACGTAAAAGGGGTCTAAATGTGTGTTGTGATACAATACGAAGACGTTTACTAGCCAATAATGTAAAATTTCGAAGCATAATAAAGAAACCACTGCTGTCAAAAAAACACGTAGAAAAACGACTCAGTTGGGCCAAGGAGAATTTGGACAGAGATTGGAACAACGTTATTTTTTCGGATGAAGTTTCTTTTTGGGCATGGTCTCCTATCACTCATACCTGGTGTACACAATCCAATAAATTAATCCAGCGGACCGTCAAACACCCGGCAAAGGTGCACGTTTGGGGATGCTTCTCATAACAAGGATTTGGCAATTTGTTCATGTTTACAAATAACTTAAACGCACCCAACATGGTAAAAATTTATAAGAAGGCTTTATTACCATCTGCCCAAAGGTGGTTTAAAAGAAGGAATGAGAATTGGTTACTGCAAGAAGATAAGGACCCGAAACATCGCAGTCGTTTGTGCAGTGCGTGGAAACAAGAAAATGACTTCGATGTTTTAGATTGGCCATCACAGTCGCCGGATGCAAATCTCATTGAAAATGTTTGGGCATTCATGAAGCTAAAGCTCCAAGGAAAGAAGATCTCGACGGTCAAACAATTATCACGAAAAATACGACTTTTATGGAGATCTTTGTCTCAAGATTATGCTATAAAATTAGTAGAAAACATGCCTCGAAGACGCAGCAATTATTGATAATGGAGGAGAGTGGACAACATATTAATTGAAAAGCATTCAAGTAAATAAACAAAATAAACCAGTACAATTGATTTTTTTTTATTATTATAAGTTATTCTTTAATTTTTGTCTTGTACGATGTTATCAAACAGACTGTAAGTGACTCATTGCACTTTAGGAGGAGAGATAGGAAAATTCGCCTTTTTTAGGGACGGTCTAGAATAATTTTAAGGTCCGCATATTTGGCCAACACCAAGAACGGCATAGTAGTAACGGAGACACGTAGGATAAATATATGTACATATAACATTCGAGAAAGTTGTACGCCTTATTTGAACCGCTAATAACTAAAAAAAAGAAGCCAAATTCTGTATGAGCTCGACAAACATGGCACCAAAATAATCGAAATGTGATAAAGTCGTTATTAGAGCATCAGGAATGTTCCCTTCAAAGATTAAAGTTCTTTAAATGATCAAATGATCAAATTTACCTGAGCACAAGCTGCTTATTTAACGGCAATCTAAGGAAAACTTAGTTGCTAATTTGTACTACAAAAGCTAATATACTCGTAACATACAGGAGCTCCCGCGTTCGACAATCAACAAGTTTTTTTTTTATAATTAGCGCGAGCTCAAGGGCTTGTTGACCCTTGTACCCTTAAATTATTTCCGCATCGTGGGCGAAGGAAAGTTAGGGAGGAAAGAAAGAGAGATACCGATGTACGTTCGTTTTGAATGTTTGAAGGTTATAATTGTAATTGTCTTCTAACGCTAGATACCTTGGCATTGCCTTAAACCTACAATTTAACTTGAAGTTAAATATTGAGCAGCACAATATCAAAAGGAAAGGACTGAAAATAATGATTGCTTAACGGTTTAAAGTTCGGTCCATATTATTTTCCCGGCGCAATCTTAGTATTAGGTTGTCTAAAAATTTATCGCATAAAATTAATTCAAAACTTGGAAGTCACTTACACATACTACTCAGTAATATCTCTCTGGAAAATTGTAAATTTATTTTATGAATTCTTAAGTCACTTTCACAAACCAGAAGTTTTTACTTGAACTTGTTTTTAAATCATGATTAACCGTATCCGTTGACAATTTTATCAAGTTGTCAATTTAATTGACAATAGTCAAGTTACTCGAAAAACATGCAGGTGAAATACTGTCAAAATATTATGTATTTATTTTTCGATTATAACATGTGATGTGATGATAAAATCAAATTCAAAAATTAACAACTATGTAATTGTTCTTAAAATATTGTATTTTAAGCAAAACGAAAATGTACTTACCTGGTATCGTTCACAACTCGCCTGTGAGTTGATAGCATCTACATTCTCAGGAAACAAAAATATAATACATATAATATAATCTAAAAATGATATCTTATTTTAATTTTTAGACAAACGTCAAAAAAGTTTATCTAACTCTATCTCTAAATACTCGTACTTTGATTAGCAGATATTTTTAGTAAAAAAAAAAAAAAAAACAGTGGAAATATGAAGAACACACACGGAATACAGAGATTAGGAAGAAACCTTGCACATTAGAAGGAGCATTTCTCAAGGTTTAGATTTAGCGATTATTATACAGCTTTGACGAAAGTCAATTTGAAATGATACAATTCGTCGTTCTTATCATTGGAAAGAGGAGTTTCTAAATAAGTAGTACTTGAGAAAATTATTATCAAACTAAATTAAGTACTATCCAATGGGGCTTACGAGTACTTTCAGATTTCTACTTTTATGTAGCATGTTAGCACTGGATTTATGCAGATACAAAGATACTTAGCGACCGGGTTGAGATCTTCACATAAATGCAAATGGTATAAAGTAAACTGGGCTGGGTACGGTCTTTTTAAAAACTGCTTACTGTGGAAGGGCTAATCAATATCAATATCTAGATATTGGCATGTTTAAAATAATACATTAACACATCTTAAGTGCTGGCTCCCTTAAAAATTAGAATCTGTAAAGGACCAGCCCAAAAATAATGTGGAGAAATGGATTACAGAATCCAACTGTGCATATGTTCGTTCAAATTGCAAAACTCTTAAAAATGGATGAAAACCATTTTTCTGATACAACGAAAGACAAATTCAGAATTGATAAAGATGCTTCTACCTAAAGAAGATATTTGTAATCAAATATTCTGGCATGGGATTAGATTTTAAACGCAGCTGGAAAAAACTTCTGAAAAGCCTTAGACAAATACGTTGTCAAATGTTGTTAGCAAATATTAGAGAAGCAATAATAGGGTTACCACTAAGCTGTAGCAATACATAAAGTATTCTTAAGCTAAACTATATTGGGCACTAACCATTAGAGAAAATAATCGTTTAAAACAAGCCTTTTCGATTTGGCCCCAACTCAAAATCTTATCTTGCACGGCACTTCTGACTAGATAATCATGCGTGACGGCAAGAAATTTTATTTTAAGAATGCCGTAGAGGCTCTTACGACAATATACAAATATTATCAATTTTACGAGTACATCGAGTGCACAACTCTCCCGAATTTCTGAGATATTTTAAGCTTTTTATTGCCTAATACGTTGATCTTATTCGATATTCGTAAACAGTCTACCTTCTGTTTCGATAGATGAAGACATCTTTTTGGATTGAATAGTCATAATATCCACCTACCTGTGACACATCCTATCATAAAAGCAAACTTCACTGTACCTAGTCTCGTCATAAATATTGACACAATTTTTATTGCAACTATTTTAAATAAAGTAAGGGAGTCATCATAGCCGTGCAGGCTCAAATCAGACAAACAACTGGGAGAGCAGAAGATCTTGTAGCGGGAAATGAACATTTTGCAAAAATTCATATCTCGCATCATCAAAGAAAACTTGGGACTTAGTGCCTACGAAAGACACACTGGGTACCTACTAACAGTCGCATTGAAACAAAAACGTAAGCAAAAGCTCTTTTAAGGCGGTACGCTAAAAGTGCTCACAAACTTTTAATAAGCAAAATGATCAAGTGCATACTCGTACATCAAAAGAAGCTTCAGAACATATTCCAATGGTTCAACTACACCGCACATGTAATGGTATGGTGAGAAGTGAGTTACAATGCCATAACCAACCTCCATTTTTGTGAAACAGGAGGCAAGACTTCGGCGAAAGTTTACCAAACCTCTGTTTTGGGAGACGTCATTAAGCCCCTAAGCCGAATAATGTTCGCAAACAAGCACTGGATATTCCAACAAGATTCTGCTCCAGCCCACAAGGCGAAAACCACTCAAGAGTGGCTAAAAAAATATGTACCCGACTTCATATCACCGGATGACAGGCCAGCTCAACCCTTTGGATTACAAGTTGTGGTTCGTTTTAGAGGGAATGGCCTGCTCTACTCCTCACAAAAACCGAGCTCTTAAGCGATTAATGATTGCCCAGCACGTCTCAGGACACGTGCTTTAAGGCAAATGGCGGCAATTTCGAATGAAGTCTTCCATAACTTGTAGCTAGGGATTTGGACAAAGAAAAAGTATAAATTTGATTTTAAAAATATCATACCTAGACTAGGTATAGAGCTGGCATATAATAATAAAATAGTTTGCATGAAAATAAAGCAGTTTGAAGAAAACATGAATGGCTTTTTTGAGTTTGGTTACTCTATAAAGACAGAGTCGTCACGAGAAATTGTAACAGTTACTGATTGCAGGAGTCCACGACATACTCGTATATAATACAATATCCGTAAAAAAAACTGTATATTAAGTTATCGGTGAAAATTTGGGTCGAGAGCCAGCGGTTATTGCATGTACAACAAAGTTCATCAGCAAACTTTGAATTGAAACTCAACTTTTGGTCAAGATTCGTAAAAGGGACCGACGAAATCATAATTAGATGAGGGAAATGCAAAAAACATTACCAAACTCTCATCCTGCTAAAGATGTAATCCAAAATATAGTGACCAGAGTGTAGTATATTTATCCAATACCGCAAAATATACGATTGCAATGCAGATAGATGGAACATATTTTTTACATTCAATGCGCTTGTCTACGAGTAAGCCTTTTAGTTATTCAACAAATAGAAAGTGAAAAGATTAATGGGCTCACACGATTCACTGTGTTGGTGGACTCATCATTTTGTTCATAGATAAATGGAACCTACGGTATAAGTTCTTTTTTTTTTGGTTGTATGTACTGCCTAAATTTGAAGTTAGATCTTTTACGTAGCAGCAGATCAACCAGTCACTGATCTCAAAGAGATCTCCCTACTTTAAAGTACTTATAATAACTATTTCATACCGTATCAATCACTAATTATATTTATAACGATCACCACACTTATAGTGATTAAAAGCAATCACCATAAATGTAACCATTGATATATGCACTTCGCGGCCATTATCAAACCATGAAATCCCAACTCAGAATAGAGAGTGAAAAAATGTGAAATTTTTTTTATCAGTAAAAGATTAGTCATAGATTAATTCTGGTCACTGTTCAGGATACTGAACTCTACTGTACTATTGTATAATAATAGGCTTTTGAAGACTAGTGCTGAATAAACCAATATTTTTCACCAACAAAAATTGAGATTGCTGCTCGTAGATAACCCAGCAAGGAGTCTTCTCGGTTAGAGAAAATGTATTGTATCTAATCGCTGTACTATTCCAATATTTGACGAGACTATTCGAATCAAGCTGAGTCAAGCAGAGGCCTGTGGAATAGTTGAGACTTTGTCCAGGATAAGTGTATACAGAGTGGACTCCTGCGCCAATGCCTTTCGCTATTTTAGAGCCTTTCGTGAAAACGGATTAGATTTTACTGAGAATGATTTCGCTTTGTCACCATTTGTTTGATTGAACTCTATCTTGAAGTTAAATTCAGTAAATTAAAGGGTCAGCTGATTGGAAGATGGCGCGGTGAAATGTGAAGAGAGTTATTTTCATTGCTGAGTGTCTTTCAGTCTAAAGGTTGATTTTATGGCAAACTATATGCTGAAAATATTAATCAGTAGCAAATGAAGCAGAGTTTGGGGAGTTATTTTAAGCTAGCTGATGCTAGTCCTCTTTTAGAGTGCAAACCAAACGACTGTGCCATAGGTCTAACAACCGTAGTATATAAAGGGTTTAAACTGGCAACACTGTTTCTACAGATTGTCAATTTGACAGTTGAAAGTTGATTTGTGATTACTACGTTTTGCCATTATACGATGAATAGATCAACTTGTGCAAACTTATTTTAAAAATCATGGTTCGGTTCAACAAACTTATCGTGCGCTACGTCCATTTTACGGTCGCCATAATCGTCCATCTGAGCAAATTATTCGGAACACGATGAATCGTGTTCGGACTACCTACACTTTAGTGGATAATACGCACCACGTACCACAAAGACGACAAACAGTGCCATTGTGGAGCGCAGTGTTAAGGAGACTCCGAATGAACTGCAGTTGCACTATGCCCATCCAGTTTGTGGAAGATTTTATGGTAAGATTTGGCTTAAAAGCTTATATGATCCAGCTTATGCAAGAGTTGAAACCGCGTGACCATTATATGCGTCGTAGATTCGGTGAATGGTCCAAAAACATGATTCAGCTTGATCCTCATTTTCAACCTAAAATTTTGTTCTCCGATGAGGCCCATTTTTGGTTAAATGGATACGTAAACAACCAAAATTGGCGAATTTGTGGTGGAGAAAACCCAGAAGCCTTTGTCGAGACGACCTTATAGCCATTTAAACTCACTGTTTGGTATGCTTTATGGGCTGGTGGAATCATCGGCCCATATTTCTTTAAGAACGATGCCGGCCAGAATGTTACTGTCAATGGAAGCCGCTATAGAAACATGATTTCTAACTTCTTCGTTCCTCAGTTGAATGGCATTGATGCCACAGAGCTTTGGTTTCAACAAAATGGCACAACATGCCACACGGCGTGCGGCACCACCAGTTTATTGCGGGAAATATTTGCTGAGCCCAAAATTTCGTGTAATGGAGCTATGAACTGGCCTCCACGATCCGGTGATATCACACCTTTAGATTGCTTTCTTTGGGGGTATGTGAAGTCACTAGTCTATGCCGATAAACTAGAGACGTTGGACGATTTGAAAGTCAACATTCGCCATATTATTGCTGATATACGGCCCCAGTTGCTCGATAAAGTTGTCGAAAATTGGACTTCACGATTGCGCTTTATTCGAGCTAGCCGTGGCACGCATATGCCCGATATCATAAACACTAATGGCATACAGTTCTCTATTAAATAAAGCTAATATCATAAACATTAACATTAGCCTCAAGTATTTTATTTCATATACATTTCATATACAACTCTTAAAAAAAAACGCCCTTTACCAAGTGTATGATTATGAGTTGTAGACTCCCCATCATGAACTCCTGCTCTCTTGCACCATTAAAATGCGACTAAAGAGTTTGTTTTTCAAGATCTGTTTGTTACACAGGATAAGACATTCTAAGACTTAAAAATCTCAGATATAGATGCGAGCTCGATTCTCTTTGTGAAGATGAACAATTTTATTGTGCTTTGAGTAATGAATGCCTAGAATGCCTAAAGCATATCCTTCTGATTAAGAACTAGGATAAGGCCCACAAAATTTTTTTTTAGTATTTCTCTTATTTAATCTACATATTTGGGACCCATAACTAGGAGTGATCTAAGACGTAATCGTTTTTCTTTTTTTACAGAATCTGAACGGAAAGAAAACTTAAGGGTTTAGGCCATTGTAGAGGCCGTAAAAATAGGATTTTTGTGATTTTTTTTAAGGAAAAATATAAAATAAATCGAATTTACAAAGATAGAAGTTTATTGTACATACTCGTATGATTGACTATGCAACATAATTTTATGTAGAATAATTTATTTAAAAATTTTTTGGGAGGGCCTATGGCCGTACCAACAGCTCCTGTGGTTACATGCATTGATTTTTGGTCAAATGGCGCACTTCCAAAATGAAACTTGCAAAATTCGCAGAAAAATCGTCAGAAAATTGTTAAAAACAAATGAACTATGCCATAGAAAAAATTCTACGTACTTATTTAGACAAAATATTTTTAAAGATCTAGTTAAAATTTAAAGTGAATTGGTTGAAAATTGTTCAAGTTATGGGTGCGGCCAGTTTTGAGATAAACGCGTTTAAAATTTTAAGTTAAGACCGCCAGATAGGCAGGCGGCCTTGTACTATATTTTGAAAAACAAGTACTTCGAGATATTTCCCGGCCATAATCTTTTGGGATATCATTTTCGAGGTCCTAAGGGACCAATCCTAGAGTGGCCTAATTCCTTAACAAAATGGGGATCGCATTTCTATGAACAAAAAGATGGAATAAATCGAAAAGGGAACGCAAGACGTTCAGTTTTTTCGTCCCTAACTATTGTAGATTTAATGATGATACTGCGATTCTTCTTGACTATAGCAGTGAAGATCTTGAAAATACTTCACATTTTTTCCATGTAAGGTTAGCTCTCTCGGAGATACACGTATTTTCTCGTAAACGTGTAATTGGAATTTGAAGCATCTAAGAGTCTCGATTTATTCATTAGACAGTTTTGTTACTCGAAAAACAGTAACAATTATTAAGACGCTATTTTTTCACAAATATGTTAATGTTGGTTATAGAGTAAACATGAATAGCAACCACAAGTGCTTCTTCTTAGCCCTGTCCTTCTGGCCACGGTTTCTAATGATATGACAGACAAAATACACCATCTGTTACGCTGAATTAAATTTGGATTAGAAATTTTAGTATGAATTTGAGGAAAAGACGTACCGAACATATGCGTATGAGATCGGATAAAGCCCAGCAAAGCAAAGAAACGGCAGAAAAAGCTTTTAAACTACAAGAAGTTATAGCAATTGTTCTACTTAAAAAAAAAAAAAAAAAAACATCTAAATCGATGTTAATTGGAACGAATTCGGAGTGAACGCGATCAGAGACTTTTAATCCCAAGACGCATTTTGGTACGTATCTATTGTACTTTCAACCATTCAGACTGACACTAGTTCCGTCAAAGCTGAATGTTTTTTTTTAAAACTTCAATCAGTTAGCAACAATAACAACACCCAAGCAGTTAGATTAGATTATTAATAAGAAAATATTGTTAGATACAATTAGAGCAGAAAATGGTTTGTTTTATAAGTTTATTCATCAAATTGTTAGTACATCCATGAGAGAAGACATTACAGAAATGACTATGCGAAAGGTGAGGCTAGCAACAAAAATGCATCAAATCCGCATTCACTTCAGCAGAATAGACCATTAAAGAGAAGAGGTAAAGTAGCAAAAAAAAAAATCAAAAAGTAATAAAAAAGAAAAAGAACAGATCATGCTTTGAGGTCAGCGCTTCATTGGCAAAATGCAGAATGCAGCGCAGTTTTCTTGTTGTGCGTGTACACCTTCACCTGGCAGGATGGTGTGCGTATTTCTATGTATGGATGTTTCTTTTTTTTTTTTTTTTTTGTATCGTGAAAGGGTAAAGGAAAAACCTTGTTTGGAAAGCATTCCGCTCCTAGATGCTATTTATGTATATAAAGCCAAACGCCAAAGCGATATTTGTACTCGTATCCATTACACAAAAAAAAAACAACAAAAAAAAAAAACAAAAATCACATTGAATACCGCATGGGAATGAGAGAAACGTCTTAGTCCAAGAGTAAACTGGCTAAATCGTCTTGACGGACTATGGACATCTGTAGGACTGGTGGTTCCATCATTATCCAGATCGGTTATTAAGAACGTTGGCATTAATCTAGGGAGCGATACATGATCTGTAATGCTGCTGCTATCACCATTACCATTGCCATTACCATGGTCATTGGCATCGTCGCCACCACCACAACTAAGACCGGATCTGTGATCATAATCCGTATGAACTCCTCTTCTGGTATCGATGAGTGGTAGATGTAGAGCCGCTGCATCGATATTCCCAGTGTCATGGATACCACGAACTAGTGCTTGAATGTGACTGTACGAATTGTGCTGATGCTGTTGTTGTTGGTGAAGTCGCTGTTGGAACTGATGTTGATGTTGCTGTTGCTGTTGCTGTTGGTGTTGATGTTGATGATGGGGCGGGGGAGTAGGAGGAAGAGTAAGATTGTGATGAGGCGAATGAGCTTGGTGGTTGGTGGAGTTCGGGTGGCGGTCGACATCTTTCATGACGATGGTTATTTTTCTGCTACTTTGTTGTTGTTCTTGTTGTTACTTCTATTATCTACTGTCACATCCAAACTAATGGCCCATAAAAGTTATCCGCAAACGCCTGTTGCATAAAATGATGAAGATGATGATGATGGTGTTCTAAAGCCGTTGCGCTGGCCAATTTGAATCTGATATCGATATTCTGTTTTTCCGGGACGATATGTGAGATGCATGATTTCAAAATGTTTTTTAATTGTTAGTTTCAATATTATTCTTGTTCACAGAGTTTTTTTTGTTTTTAATTTTATTTAAATTTAATTCTAAAATAAATATATTTTTAAGTTGTAAACAAATTTAAGATGAAAAGTTGATAGATAGGTATACGATGTGGAAAATGTTTTGAGGTGGTGTAAATTTGATGCCGTTGATGGGCAGGTTGGAGGGATTTTGTTTATTTAACTTTTACTTCTTCTTTTTTTTTAGTGTAAACGAATAGAGTCTGGTAGATCTACGGCAATGTATCTACAAACAAAAAAACACAGCTACAGCAATGCACAGCGATAGATACAGATGCAGATATAGATGTATGTAGATTAAGATACGGATACAGATTACAGATTACAGATTACAGATTACAGGGAGGAAGATAAGGCGAAAAAAAAAATAGAGAATTAATACACAAGAGTAGTACGAGAGAGATGAAAACGTGGGAAAATGTAGATAGGAAGAGATGGGTATGTTGTTTATGTACATTTTCTTGGGAACGAAAAGTATCTATACGACGGAGATAAGGATTCGACGTGAAGGAAAATGCCATTGTTGATACAGAGAGATTACGAATAAGTGACAAAGACTGAGAATTTTTTAGCTGAAACCAAAGTTGAGGATTAAAATTGATATCGAAACTAAAAGGAAGATTAAATTTAGATTTTCTAATGTGAGCTAACAAATTATTATTCAAACATAAGCAAATAATAAGAGTCATAACTAGTTGACTACTTCCCAACTTAAGAACACCAGATAAGTCCTGCTAGGTAAAGACGATAGCACAACCGACCTCATCTGGTGATACTCCTACTCAGAGAAAAACGCATTCTAAAAATGTCACCCCTAAGCAAGCCACTTTTCTGCACACGGGACTCCAATTGGGTGGAGTTAATTTAAGAAATATGTTAAGTTTGAAAAAGTTTAGCAGCAGAAAAAGAGCACTTAAAGACTTTTCGCAATATTGGTTCTTGACAGCCTTAAAAGAATCACAGAGCCAACAAAATTGGACAAAACTTAGAGCCTCAAGGATTTCTTTTCAATAGAATCGATAGCCTGTACCAAGATTTCTGTAGACTATTCTGGAGAAGTATGGAGGAACTCCACCTTGTATGGGCTTACAGGGCAAAACTCTTTATAAGAATATTGAGGACCTCGAAAAAACAGAACGAGTATAACTACTACAGAAAGACTAATCCGACTATATACTCCAGGCAACAACTTTTCAATAGGCAGCCAGGTAGGTTACTACTTTTTCAACGAAATTGGTGCTAAGTTTTAAGTAAACGAAACAATAATTACACCCAAGGTAATTGGAGTTACAGTAGAAGAGCTCAGAGGATACCCGACTATAGTTTTTAGCTCGCGACATGCACTTTGCAGTTGTGAATACTTTTCATGTTAGTCCTGGATAATAACTGACAACATACCTTCCTCCATTTTTATCTTGTACTTCCTAAGAATATGTGTGGCTCTCAATGAAATACACTGCTACTGTTCCTAAAATCAATTGGTTTTATTAATTAGGTGGTTAATGGCAGGAATATCGGAGGGATCATTTACAGGACGGTCCATCAATTAGTTTCGGTATAGTATGGCTTTATTAGAAAGAGCGAACTTTTCCATTATGTACGGAATACGATTTCATTCATGTAGCATTCCATTCGCAATAGCGCATCCTGCCAACCGAATTTTCCAGGTCCTTGTCGATTGTTTCTGGCTCTATCTTTAGAAGAGCACCTAACGAAAACAAAGCCTAACGGGGTCAAATCGCAGCTCCGAATTGATAACACGATTACCGAACCTAGTGCGAAAAAGTTAGATTTTTTTATGGGCTGTGTAGCAAGACGCGCCATCGTGCTGAACCCAAGGATAGTCCAAGTACATGTCTTCAATTACAACCCACAAAAATTGGGTAATCATGGTTCTGTAGTGCTCACCGTTGACTAAAATGATGTTTCCATTTCGAAATAAGATGGGCCAATGATGAAACCATTCTAAAATCCGCACTAAACTGTCACTCTTTGTGGATGCATTGTCTTCTCGAAAATCACGTGCAGGTTTTCCGATCCCCACCCGCGGCAATTTTGTTTTTGAAATGCGGTGAAAATGCGCCTCGTCAGAAAAAATTATTTTTCGGCAATATTCGACGTCCAATTCGAAGCGGATGGCGTTTCTTCTTCAATTGCTGATTCAATTGAACTTGTAGGGAAATAATCCGACGTTTTTGTGCAAAATTCTCACCAGGTGCGTGTAATGTTGAGTTGTTGAGGTCGATGGCGAGTCGATGTTCCTCGAGTGAGTCAAACAGATTGTCGTTGCTACGTAGTGTACGGCAAAGGGGACCGTGAGTATTGTCCATAAGCATGCTAGTCTTATGAACTTTTTGCACAAATTTGCGTACAGCAGGCGCGTTGGATGCTTCATTTCGGCCAAAACTTATTTTTAATAAACGCACTGTTTAGGAAACACAGCGCTCACTTTTGAAATAAGTTTGCAATATTTCCCAACGCTGCTCACGCGTAAAGCGATTCATTTCGTTCTGCGGGGTTATGATACTGACTGACAGTCAATACTTGGCAAACTTTACTCAATATTTTGACAGTTGAATGTCATTGGTAACTTTGAAAGCCGCTAAAACATAACAATTGGAAGAACTATCATTGCTATCTGGTCACCCGTTGTTTATAGCAGCGGAAAATGACTTGGTGAGCATTGAGCAAGAACCAACTGATTTCCAAGATTTGGTGGGCATAAAGCATGCCTGAAAAATGGGAATCTATCACCGTTTGCCCGATTCAGAAGAAAAGAGACCGTCTTCACTGCGCCAATTATAAAGACATCAGTCTCCTTAACATCGCATATAATATCCTAGCTGCCGTATTGTGTGAACGCCTGGAGCTGTTTATCAAAATCCGATTGGCCGTTTGATGTCAAAAAAGGATTTAGGTAAGATGATGTGCTGTCATGTAACTTAAAAAAATTGTGCGAAACTCGCAAGTCAACACCAGAGTCACATTTTCCTTCTTTCACGCATAGAGCTCAAGAGCTGCTCCCGTCCATATATGCAGAATCGCTATTTCATTTCGGCCAAAATTTCATTCAATAAACTCATTGTTTCGGTATTGTGAGCGCTGTCACTTTTGAAATAAGTTTGCAATATTTGCCAGCGTTGTTCAAACGTAAAGCAATTCAATTTCTTTATATTTCTTAATGCCGGGTGAGTTTATGCTATTTGCATTAGAGGAACCATCGCTACTTTCACGAGTCCTTGAGATCTCGCAATATCCAGGTACTCAGCCAAATCGCATGTCATACTGCTTTTCCAGCTCTTATTACCTTGGATATTATTGTGCTTAAAGTATTATTATTTTGATAACTAACAGAACAGATAAATGTCCCGATATTCCGAGCTCATCCCTTAATGTTAACATACTCGTAGGTTCCTGCTAGGGAGGATCGCATCGCCTTTAATTTAATCTTTCCGGTATCAGATCATTAAATTCTAAATTAAAATCAATTTTTGTAGGCAAACGGTCTACGAACCTGAGAAGATGAAGTTTGTTGTTGACCAATAACGATGTCAACTGAAAAGACGTGAAACATCACCATCAAGAAAGGTATCCGACGCCCACCGCAAGTTCCCCAGAGAAATTTGGAACCAATTGAATATAGTGATTTGCTGTCACTTATTGTGACAATTGCACGTTCCATGCAGTGGCAAGAGTTCTTAAAGATCTTAATATACATAAATCCTCTGGCCCGGATGGTATATCTCCCCTCCTTTTGAAGAGGTGTTCTTCTTCACTGGCAAAACCACTGCGTAAGATTTGTCATCAATCCTACTCTTTAGGAATCTTCCTCTCTCTTTTCCTACAGACCCATTGCACTTACGTCCCTTTTTTCCAAGGTCATCTAAACGCTGATAAACCGTCAGCCAATGAAATATCTCGAAACACGAAAACTTCTTAATGACCGGCAGTACAGTTTTCGTAGCAACAGGTCCATTGGTGATCTGATGGCATGTCTCACTGAAAAGTGAAACCAAAGCGTACATCATTCTGGCGAAAGCAAGATAGTTGCACTTGATATTTCTCAGGCATTTCACAGAGTTTGGCATCAGACCTTTTTGTCGAAAATGAGTGCTTTTGGGATCGATGGCTCTCTTCTTCAGTGGATTAGAAATTACCTTTCGGAACGTTCAATTCAAGTTGTCTTGGATGGTTGCAAGTCTGATATTCACAAAATAAATGCTGGTGTGCCCCAGGGCTCCGTTCTGTCTCCGACACTCTTTTTAATTTTCATCAACGATCTCTTGTCAGCTACCTTTAATCCAATATACTCCTTTGCTGACGACAGTACTCTCTCCTTTTCATATTCGTTCCCGGACTCACGTCCCTGCTCTTCGGCTGTAGAACGGGAGCGGCAGCTTATGTTAAGTTCATTAAATTCTGATATTACCAGCATAACTAATTGGGGAACCACTAACGGAATAGAATTTAATGCTTCCAAAACACAATGATGTCTTCTGTCGTTAAAGCGAAATTTAAACACCCAGCCATTATCCATGGATGGCACTTGCATCGTCAAAACCGATAAACTTTCTATTCTCGGTATGTGTGTCAATGACCACATATTCGGTGTCGTCAAAAATGCTGCGAAATGTCTAGGTTTCCTCAAGCGATATAAGAAATACTTTACCCCCTCTGATCTGGCCTCAATATATAAGGCATTTATCCGTATAGGTAGTTTCTATTTAATGTGTATACTAAAACAGTTATAACAGGTGCTCAAAGTGTCCTCCTTGGTTTTGTATGCATGCTAGAGCCCGGTTTGGATTGCATTGCGAATGTTTATTGATGCTAACTGCTGCCTCACTTTTGATGACGCTTCGAGAATACGATCTTCCAATTCAATTAAAGATGCTATTTCGGTTGAATAAACAAGTTCTTTCATTCTTCCTCATACAAAAAAATCCAATACTGTAAGGTCAGGAGATCTTGCCAGTGAACTGGTCCATTTCTTCCTATCCAACGATTACCGTACTCTTCATCTAGCCAGTTCTTAACCCCACGACCATAGTGGGCTGGAGCACCGTTCTATTGAAAATATGATGAAGTTGGTTGCATCAGTGGAATGTCCTCCAATAGTTCTGGTAAATCATTTCGCAAAAACTCCAGATAGTTTGTAGAAATCAGCCTAGGTGGTAGTTTAAAGGGGCCGATTAACTTGTTTCCAAGTACACCTGCCCATATATTGACGCTGAATTTGTATTCAAATGATTTAAGTCTCCTTGTATGTGGATTTTCCGCAGCCCACGTATGAAGATTTTGAAAATTTGTGATCCCATCTCTTGTCAATTGAGATTCGTCCGTCTAAAGAATTCTGCTAATAAACTGGTTGTCATCCAAGCTCCGCTCCAGCAACCAGTTAGAAAACTCAAGTCTCTTTTCCAAATCATTGGGAAGCAGTTCTTGTACATGTGTATGTTTGTATGGATAAAGATTTTCTCCATGGAGTACATTAGAAATTTTATGTCTGGAAACATTGAATTGCAAAGCTAAGCGTCTGATGCTGATTGTATTCCAGTATTCTTTCATCAGCCGAAACCCTTTTTACTTGTGGAGCTCCCGCATTCGGTCGTGTATTCGAAACTGATACCGTTTCTCGAAGCCTTCGATACGTACATATTTGGAAATATTCTTTGATTAGGAAGTCGGTTAGGATAAAGTTCATGGTATTCTTATCGCGCACTAGTTGGACTTCCATTGCATAGCCCATAAACGTGAATAATATCTGCGTATTCTTGGTTTGTAAATGCTGACATTTCAAACAGCGTTTCTAAGCAACTGTAACCTTAGCGTCAAAAATTAAACTGATGAATTAATTTTTTTCCTAATCTTTTATACCATTTCTGTAAGGTATATTTTCCAGATAGGCCTTCATACCCTAAACCTAACTCTTCTGAGAACTTTTAAGGAACAGGGTAAGGAAATGAGTGTTTTGACAGGGAGTCAAATAAAGGAGCACGCTTTAAAACTCTTTAATAACTATGCAATTTAAAAAAAAAAATATTAGAAAATTAGTAATTCGTGGAAAACCACTCTTACAAGTATGTATTGTCAACTGTTGTTAGAAACGTTCGTAAAAAATCATAAATTCCTTTTTTTACCTGTTGCAGGTTTTTGCAAATATCATAAATTCTGTGGGTTTTTCTGCAAACTCATCGATGATTTTGTTTTATTTTGTTAGTTTCATAAGAAAAAAATAATAAAACGTTATGTTAATTAGGCGTTTTCTGGAGAAATGTGACCTCAAAGTCAAAAATTAGCATGAGCAATGAAAACGGAACAGGTTTAGAAATTGGATATCTAAAGATTCAAACAAGATATCAACTTTATTTAAACGCCGTTATAAAGGCTGGTATTTCTTCTAAAAACAAGTTCCTACACGATGTTTTTACCATAACAGAGCAATTTCCGTTAACATGGGTTAGGGTCCACCAAAACTTAAATCTCCGATAAATGATGTCAACATCGGAGATAGCCCCTTACTGTAGAACGATTTTTTTCTTAGAATATGTCCAGGAATCATTTCCCAAATTATCGTCATCGAATTAGACGTTTATCCGTCCGAAATTGGAGTATAATGCCCACATCTGGTCGGGTACGCCCGAAACATATTTTTACCTGCTAGATAGGTCCCAAACCATGCGATAAAACTCATATGTGATACGAATATCACTCTAACAATGGTCACCCTCGAACACCGACGTAAGGTCTCGTGTCTCACTCTGTTTTATCGCTATCTCCACCACCAGGGTTGCACAGAAATCGCCAGTAGCATTACGCCCCTTCAAACCTTTAACCGTAACACCCGTCTCGCTATGAATGCTCATCAGTATAGCTTTCGGATTCGTTCCTAAGCCGTACAACTCGCTTATGGAATGCCCTGCCTACATCCTTATTTCCTAGTCATTATAACCTCAAACATTTAAAACCAACGTTCACCTGTATCTCACTTTCTATCCTCCCTGACTTTCCTTTGCCCCCACTGTGTGCAAACATTTTAAGGGTACTTAAATCCCTTGAGCGCACGCAAATTATAAAAAAAAAGAAAAAAAAAATCACTTTGCAAGATGGGCACCAAACAAGGGTCAACTAAAAGAAGATCAGATGTTGAGCAAGGTCTTCTGGCAAAAAAAAACAAACGAAAGTCCCTGCTCAACACGTACCGCCTAAGGAAGTTCGGCAGGATCAAACCAGCCATTGGCCAGTATGGAGAGAGAAGGGAATTGGTTGTAAAATGCCAAATTGTACTAGTTTCACACAGACGTTATATGAAAAGTGTGGGACAAACAATTGTTTCAAAGACTTTCGTTGTAAATAATCATGTAAAAAATTAGAAGCTAAGGCGCATTGCTGCATATCTGCAACATATGGTTTTTGTTAACAAATAAATAAAAAAAGTTAATTATTATTTTTTTTATAATTTTTTTATTAATTTTGTTTATATTGTGCGTCTATGTATTGGGTCTATAACGTAATTCGTGCGGTTTGCTAAGAGATGGCGTAACTTGTATTATTCCATTGGTATTATTTCATTGGAACATGCGTTGGAAAGCTACTGTCATTGTACGTCATTTCAGTGTATGTCATTCATTTCAAGCGTAAACAACAATAATTTTTTTTCACTCAAATATGTCGAACTTTGTGCCTGAAAAAGTGTTTTTGCGGGGAGATCTTCTTCATGAAGAAAAAACTGCTTCCGAAAGTCATCGTATTTTGGTGGAAGTTTATGGTGAACATGCGCTAGCTGAGCGAACGTGCCAAAAGTGGTTTGCACGATTTAAAAGTGGTGATTTTGGCTTGGAAGACGATGAACGTCCTGGGCAGCCAAAAAAGTTTGAAGATGAAGAACTGGAAGCATTACTTTATGAAGATTGTTGCCAAACACAAGAAGAGCTCGCAGAATCTTTGGGTGTCACTCAAGCAGCCATTTCAAAACGTTTAAAAGCAGCTGTATATATTCAAAAGCAAGGAAATTGGGTTCCACGTGAACTCAAGCCGAGAGACGTCGAAAGGCGGTTTTGCATGTCCGAAATGCTGCTGGAACGCCACAAAAGGAAGTCATTTTTGCATCGGATTGTTACTGGTGATGAAAAATGGATCCATTACGACAACTCCAAGCGCAAAAAATCATATGTGAAACCCGGCCAACCAGCCAAATCAACGGCAAAGCCGAATATCCATGGCGCGAAGGTAATGCTCTGTATTTGGTGGGATCAGATGGGTGTGCTGAATTATGAGCTGCCCAAACCGGGTGAAACCATCAATGGACAACGCTACCGAACACAATTAATCCGTTTGAAGAGAGCAGTGGCCGAAAAACGCCCAGAATATGCGACCAGACACGAGGCAATAATTTTCCATCATGACAACGCTCGTTGTCGTGTCACGTTGCTATTCCGGTTAAGAACTATTTGGAAAACAGTGGATGGGAAGTCTTACCCCACCCGTCTTATAGCCCAGACCTTGCCCCTTCTGACTACCATTTGTTCCGGTCGATGCAGAACGCCCTCACTGAAATACGGTTCACATCAGAACAGAATATCAAAAATTGGCTTGATTCATTCTTGGCTGCCAAGCCGGCGCAGTTCTTTTGGGATAGGATCCACAAATTGCCAGAAAGATGGGAAAAAGTCATAGCTTCAGATGTGCAATACTTTGAATAATACTATTGTACACGTTTTTCTTAAATAAACGTTCAAATTTTGAAAAAAAAAAGCCGCACGAATTTATTTATACACGAAAAATGAGTATTTTTTTTCATAATAAATTTGTTTATGTTTAGAACAAAATAAAAATATTTTTCATCTTGTTGTCGTTTCATATATGTTCCCCGTACTTTATTAAAGAGTCCTTTTCGATGTTCGATTTTGTTTTTCCTCTGCACTGAGGGCGGCCTCAAACTTTTGAAAAAAAAAAACTGCAGACAATATCTAATGCATGTATCATACAGATGTTTTATCTCCTAAAGATATATACAACTTTTATAAAGGAAATCAACCGCATCTTCGAGTATTTATTGTAGCATATTTTTAGGCATTCGTGCGAGAAATTCAAGAGTTCGGAATGAGATACATTTCCGTTTCCTTACGAATTTATGGTTCATCTCAGAAAATAAAAACGCAATACTCGTATGTATGGATCCAACTTAAATATAAGTTAAGTCCAATGATATGTCTATCAATCATTCTCATTTAAAATTTACCAATTAAGAAATACTGCAATATCATCATCATCAATATTTTTGCCCACTTACGAGTTCCCTATGATACGAGTATTTAGATACATTTGTATGCATCCAATGCTCATACCCATTAATGTATGTACATACTTACAATCATGATTGGTCGAACAACTAACTTTTGCTCGTCCACACGAGTACACACACAAATCGATTCATTACAAATGTGACGATTATCTCAATTTTGATGAATGGATCTTAATAGATTTATTTTGTATGGCAAAAGATATATTGGCGGAAGGTGTCTGCCAGATAAGATAGCACAACGATTATTCCACATTATTGGCGGGACATTGTCTACTTAAGGCAGCGAAATTAAGTGGCTTTGTTTTGTGGCATAGTACTTACGTAGACGTGCTTCATTTCAGTGGCTTTATGGTTAGATAAGATTGATTTAAATGTAATTAAAAAGGTATTTCAAATAACAGTTTTGGTCTCGAGAATTGTCGAGAATCAATCAATCTATGAAGGAAAGCATTTGTATTTCGCACGGACTTACACGAGGCGCCTATGATAGACAAGTAAGTTTTTTTCCCCACCAAAATATGGTAATAGTAAGCTCAAAAGGACTGGACGTCATTCATCAATCAAGTGAGACTGCTCCTACGAAATCTTTAACTGTGCGAATGCCGAATTAGATTCTGCAAAATACTCCTTCTAGGAATAGTAATCCGAAAGATAAAGACCAAGAAATGAGGGGAGGTTTCATCCAAGAAAGTAATGTAAAAAAGGGACGTTATAACTATCAGGCATACAAGCGCGGCAACGTTTAGATACACGTCGAATGTTCGGTCTCTCACGTAATATGCGGCTTAGGCTCGAACCTTCAAAATACCATATGCGAACGTCTAACAACAATACCACCTGTCATTACATGAATTGGAAAACACCGACAAAGAAAGTTTCTGTGAGATCCTCGCAAAGACCTACGTCCTAAAAGAAATGGCATTAGTTTCATTTTCGATTATTTCAGCATCAATACAAGAAAATAAAGCATCCTGGGTAGAGAATTCAGAGCTAATATACGAGAATGGACTAACAAGTCCGTAATTTTTTCAATTTCCCACGTTGTAACTTAAAACAAAACCCTTCTCCCGTTAACTACCATTGGTCGATAAACTATCTATTCTCAAATTTTAAGCAAGCTGCGACGTTTAGATTTCGTATGACAACTCCGAAAAAGTGATTGGCGTTGTTTAATCCCAATCTGGACGAGTTTTTGCATCGCTTCATAACCATGAACAAAAAATGCATCCGCCACAACACTCCGGAGACCAAGCAACAGTCGAAACAATGAGTTTTTCCGGATAAATCCGAGCCGAAGAACAACAACGTGGCTAACACGGTCGTGGTGAGTTTTTTGAGATCCACACACAGCATAATCTCGTACTTTTAAAAAGAGAAACACCAACAACGACGAATATTATGCCAACTTGTTTGACCGATTTGAAGAAAAAACGACCGAATTTCGCCAAGAAGAAAGTGCTCTTACATCAAGACAATGCATGCGTATAAATATGCGTAGTCGGTATGGCAAAATTTCATGAATTTGGCTAATAATTGCCCCTCATCCTTTATATTTTCTGGATTTAGATCCCAGTGACTGGTTGGTTGGGTGCTGTAAAAATAGGGTAGGCACTGGAAGGTGTCAACTTGGCTGTACCCAGTGTTGTAACTGTTTGTACACATCAAATTTGCTTATTTTACCTCCAAGTGGTAATCACCGATCGTGAACTGGCCAACGACAATCCGGACTCGATTTGCTAAACTTATAAGCGCGACTGCTGATCAGCAAACAAAAATAGAGCACTATAAACGGGACAGCGAATGAATTAGCCAGATGGAACCAACTGTGAAGTAAAATCTCGAAATAAAACATATGAGACCTTATCTGAGCTATTCCGACATATTTAGATCTCAGGCCGGTAAGGATTTCCGAGATTAAGTCAGGGTCTTGGAAAAGAGATGGTGACGGAAGAGCCCCTAATAGACCAACGGCAGCGCTAATATCCCTGCACGGCTTACTGGCTTCGGTCTAACTTACACCTCGTCGTAGGGTATCTATAACGAAGTGGACCTCTGGCCAAGCTAAGTTACGAAGCAACAGCAAGCCTCGAATACAGACTGATCTACTGGTGACAACCCCTGCTAACGAAACAAGGACAACGAACTTTAGATGGGATGTTAGGTCTCTTAATAGGGCACGTGCACGTGCAGCCGAACACCTGGCAGAGGTCCTGGACTTCTGCAAAGCAGGTATTCCCGCCATCCAAGAAATGCGATAGAATTAGTCGGCGATTGTTATCGACGGTAAAAAGCAGTGCCTATTTGGATGAGGATTTGTTGTTAGACGCAGACTTCGGCATGAAGTTTTGAGTTTCCGGCATGTGGAAAAGCGAATCGTAACAATCCGTATTAAGGCTAAATTTTATAACATTGGACTTATATGCGAGCACGCCCCCACAGAGGTGAAAGATGACAACACCAAAGATGACTTCTACGAGCTCTTGGAAAAGACCTAAGCTACGAAGACAGGGCATCTTTGATAGTGCTGTCGAAAGTTATAGCCTGCACAACACCACCTCCGGTAATGGATTCAAGCTAATCGACTTTGCAGCGGGGCAAAACATTGTCGTAGCTAGAGCGCGGTTCCCACATCTCGATATTCACAAGGGGACTTAGAAAACTCCTGATCAATCAACCGTCAACCAATTGAACGTTCCAACGAGGGGCCAACATCGACTCGGACCATTACCTTGTTCTAGACAAGGTACGGTTGCGGATATCCCGAACATCGCAAAGGCAAGCAAATACGATCGAGTCTCCTTTAATCTCTTAAGAGGTCCTATGCCGCCAGCATCAAGTATCTAAGACCAGTGGCAACATTGCCAAATGAAACCCCTGGTTTGAGACGAGTGCCGGTCCGCCATTTCTGATGGCCGGCAAGCACATGCAACTAAGCAAGACGTATACAAAGCGGCACTGCTGCTCACCAGCCTACAAGCAGGAGAGGAGAGACGAGCATGAGAAGCGCGCGATCGAGGAAATTAAGAGATGCTACTCCAGGAATGAAATTCAAATGTTTTATCAAAACATGCCACGGACACAAACCCCAAAACGAAGCCTGTAGAGACGAATAAGGGAACATCTTCGTAGAGTTGCAGTCGATGCTGAAAATTTGGAAAGAGCATTTCTGTAGACTTTATAACGACGATGATGCACCAAATACCGCTGTCAGGCAGAATGAACCTTTCAACCTGGACGATGAAGTGAAGGTAGCCATATCTAAGTTTACGTCCAACAAAGCTATTGGAACGGACGGCCTGACTGTCAAGCTCTTTAAAGGGGCGGCAGGTGATGACTTGGTAAAGAACATGCCCCAACTCATCTGTAAAATATGGTTGGACGAGAGTATGTCCCATGAATGAAACCTCAGCTTGGTTTGTCCAATGCTCAAGAAATAAGAGTCTCTGAACTGCGCTAACTACTCGTACAGAGGCATCAGTCTTGTTAACATTAACATCAAAAAACTCACCGAGACCTTTAATGTTAAAGAAGGATTTAGACATTTTTGAAAGAATAGTGCAAGACTCTAGCGTCAACACCATAGGCACAATCTTTCAAAAGTCCGTCCAACCACTCCTCTGCGCCGATTACTCGTATATGAAGAAAGCAGCATGATGTCAGTGGCGCTTTCGCTAGTATTGAGGCTGTAGTGACAAAGATGGGTTTAACGGTCAATAAGGACAAAAACAAGTATATGCTATCAGCAAGAAAGGACACCCAAAACCGACGTCTCGGACAGAACGTCACCCTAGACAGGTATAATTTTGAGGTAGTTAAGGACTTTGGCTACATGGGCTCCGCTATCAATTCAGATAACGACACTACTATGGAGATCAAACGAAGCATAATTCTTGCCAATAGCTTCTTCTTTGAGCTAAGAATGCAATTGACCAGCAAATCCCTCTCTGGGACAACAAAAGTGACTTATATATGGTCACTCACCTTGATAATCCCAGTTCTGCTCTATGGCGCAGAGGCATGAATATTATCAAAAATGGATGAAGGTGCTCTTGGCTGCTTTCGGAGGAAAATCCTCCAGGTGATTTTCGATCCCGTCTGCATAAACGGTGAGTGGAGGAGGCAATACAACGGCGAACTGTACGGACTGTACAGCGAGTTAAGGAACAACGATGGTTGGGTCATGTAGAGTGAATGGGCATCAACGCTCCGGTCCGAAAAGTCTTCGAATCCGCCTCTGAGAGATAGCGCAGTAGACGATGACCGCGATCCGGATGGCGCACGTAAGGGGAAGGGGACCTCAGCTTAGTGTGCGAAACTTTAGCCAGCGCTAAAGATCAAGCTGGGCGGAGACGCTTGTTGGTTGACCTGAGACTGTAGTGCCACCTTAAGTAAGTAAGTAAGATCACAGTTGCTATTTCCAGTTTCTAAGCCTGAACAAATGGTTCGGCGAAATGAAATTTTGCTCTAACGATGAAATCATCACTCAAATAAACGCCTATTTTGAGGAACTTGACAAGTCATTTTATTTGGAAGGGATCAACAAATTAGAGAAGCGTTGGACCAAGTACTCGTATATTGAACTCAAAAGAGACTATGAGAGCTGACAAAACCATAACACCGTCCCGAAATTTTCCAATGAGTTCTACCGTGCCAGGGATGGCGAGAAATTCAGCACGCGACTATTACTGCAAATTTCTTAGATCAACGTGGAATTTTGACAAGCTGACACAACAACATGCGAATAAAGTATCGTTTTCCCTCCAACGATTAAAAAACACGCAAAGAAGGGAAGGAAAGAGCACTTAGATTCAACCCAAATCCTATCTTAAGACAACTTGGACCAAAAGAATTTTTGACGTCCTTGAGGGTAATTATTCCTGTGATACCTAAGTTATGAACAGTCAATCTACTCCTGCCTGACTTTTATCAAACCTGTATGGATGGCTATAGCAGCAATTAAAATACTAGACTTAACTTTACGTTCGTCTTCGTATCTTAATCGCTTTGTATTTCTTTTAGTGCGAGTCTTATTTTTGCACTTTTATCACAATGGACCCCCGAGAACCCTTTGGTGCTAAACAAGGCTCAACGAAAAACTAACTTTGCGGCTATTTGGGGCACCTAATAAGGACTTCTATATTTTACAACACAGCCCTCGTTGACAACACTCTGTAGTTTAACGTAAACCTAAATAAAACTTAAAACGTCCACCTATACGAAACCCACGACGATCCTTCTGTTCCTTTGAACAAGAGTGATTGCTTACGAGTCAGAAGTTTTCTTCCGCAAGTTTAAGTAATAATAGTAGTCAACAGATTGGAAAACTATCATTAAAGTGGTATTCAGATGGATCAAGAACTCAAAAAGCACCTGAGTAATTAGAGTAATTATCCTTAAAATAAAATAGTCGAAATCCAAGGCATATCCTTTGCCAAGCAGGCTAAAATTATAGGTGTTTTCCTTTTTTTATGTGAGTAGTCCAGATGTAACAGATGTGACAATTTTTTTTGTCAAACCACCGGGAAAAACACACGCTTCAACAACATACGGGTCATGGAAATTTATTCTTAAAATACACACTAAACAATAGCCATCTAGTAAGACCCCAAACTGTGCGCACCATAGAAAATATAGTATAACCGGTGTAAACGAAAGTATGGCAAGATTCGAATTTGTCAGTCGCGTGTGGAAAGATCTTGGTCTAGATCCATATGAGTTCCAGTTGGTGCAGAAATTGAATGCAGTGTTCATTTGTTGTTTGGACTCCAAAGACAAGGAGCCAAGGCTACTCATCATGCAATTTGACGGCAATCGGATAGTCTTTTTGAGACCATGAAGGCATTGCTTATGCTCGTCCAGATAAACCAGCAATTTGGAAGTGAATATTGGCAAAAACAAATGAACAAGGATACCAGGTCATGTCAGAATAGAAATAATGAAGGAGCGAACCCTCTATCACAGCTCTTGAACTATTCTGTGAAACGAGGATCACAGAACAAAGCAAAATGCCAGTAAAGCCACGGGATTATAAAATAATAGAGTTGAAGACAAATTAATGTTTGCTAGTCTCTGTAAACTCAAGAAACGTCTATGGAAACTTAACGCAGTTTCTACAATAAGACCAATTTTTAGGAGAAAAGAACACGAGAAGTTGCTCTGGAATTGATCAATTCTGATTGATGCTGTATCAAAACAGAGACTCGAAAAAATTCCAAGGCAAAACGGACCTCTGTAAGTTGTTATTAGCAGAACTAAAGGAGTTCTCTCGATTTGATCAAACAGAGCTTTTCTTAAGGTTTCATACCAAGTTTTGTTCATAGTCCTGCCATAATCTGTGGAGCGTTAAAGCGTTACATAAGTATGGAGACAGTGCTGGCCAATTTTTTGATTTGTTAAAACCACTAAATGTGTACATATATCGGGAATGTTTGTTTTCCAGGTTATTAGTCGTTTCGATGAACTCTCAAATGTAGAGGACAGGTCAAGAAGCGGTCGTCCACGCATCGTCCGTACAAAAGTGCGGTAGGAAAAACCGTGCATGTATGGTATCGCAGAAATCCCCTTCGTAAATGAAAAATCAGGTCCAGAGAACTGGAGATATCCACCAGACTAATTCAAGATGATCTTTATATGAAATAGTATCGTCAGTCAATGGGACATCTCTTAACTCCTCAACTGTTAACAATTAGGCTGGAAGCTTTTTGCACCTGGCCATGAAAATATTTTGTTTTTCACCGTGGCAGAAGTTTTTAACAAACAATACGACAGGATTTATTCTACATCATCAAAGGAAGCGAAAAAAGTTGCTCAAAGCTTTCAATGTGGCCATCATCCTGCTTGCGTCTGGTGGAGAGTATCTCACCATGGTGTCACAAGTTTACCAAGAAGATGGGCTAGAGAGTGTTTTCAATGGAGAAAAATGGATATTTCAACAAGGCTCTGCAAAAGCAAAAACCGCACAAGAGTGACTCAGAATCCACTGAATTATTATCTCTGGTCAGAACTGAAGAAATTTGGAAAGCCTTAAAGCAGCAATGGAAACAGCAGCGTCATCGATATCCATGGATACAGTGCGTGCCGCTATTGCCCGATGGCCATAAGTTTTGAAAGCTTGTATTAAAGCAAAAGGCAGTCATTTCGGGTGACACTATTTTTTCTAATAACTAATATTATGGACTAATAAAAAAAATAAAAAATTTAATATAAAATATTTGCTTTATTTTTTCTTATAGCGTTTTATATTAATTATAACAGAATTGATGACAGGACTAGGTATACTTTTTCTGGTACGAGTAAGCAACATTTTTTTGAAAATATATTGTACTTAGACAAATTGTAGATACAAACACAAGAGTCTGCGAATTTAAACCTCACTACGTACGAGTATGCAATATAAAATATAAAACTAGTTTTGAAATCTCAGCAGAATGAGAATAGTCGGTAAGGCTATTGCAAATAAGGATAAAGGTTATCCTTTAAACAAGAACAATGTTAAATTGGTTTTCAGTCTAGGTCACACATGCATCCCGTGTATTAAGTGACTTAGCCGTGGAAGCTGCGTAGATATACGAGTACATCACTGCGGTTCAAGGTATCCTTCACCAAAAGAAGAATAAATTTTCTCGGCGGCGGTCAAAAGTACAGCGAAACGTTTATCATTAATTATCATCGATCTAAGCCTCCAAGCTGTGATTTTGTTTTCTCGGTTTAATTCCTAGACCATGTAGAAAACCATTATGCTGTTAAATTGCATAAAATTTTAGGTGCAAAATGAACAATTATGAATAGCTCTAGAAAACCTATTAACCAAAAAGACGGTTTAAAACACATGTGAGGCCCTGAAAAAATCGTATGGAACTGAAAATTTAAAGCAGATTTAGAGTCATCCAGGAAACTGCTATGTACATACATCTATCGGGGCGACAACGTTCAAGACTAGAATCGACGCGTTTATTTTTTGTAAGCTGAAAGATAAGTATAAAGTCAGACATACAAGACATACAAGAAATACCACCGCCACCAAGAGGGTTTCTTATCTTTACATGTACAAAAGATCTCATCCGGTATTTTGGATGTCCGAAAAGCCTTGTCAAATTGTTCTAAACACTGTAAGCAAGCAAACAGTACATTTCTGCAGCCAAGGTACGGATGCTTCAATTTTATATATCGCAGATGGCTAACAAACCACAAAATAATTTGACGAAACATCATGGCAGAACGACAACAATCGCTTGACCTTTGTCAACCTTAACTCCCTTTATGGGAAATGGCACCAGAAAGCCACCAAAATGCGGCTTCAGATTGGCTGCATTCCATAGCACTACAACTGAACCCAGTGTTTGATAATCAATGTCGAATGATGCATACAGCCAAAAAAGAAGCACATCGACCTTCGCTACATGAAGAAACAGAGATTGCTTGAGAAGTCCACGAGCCAAAAGAAAGAAGTGAAACGAGGAGCACTTGCTGAAGAATACGAGTATACCATATATAGGGTGACCACATAAGACCGATAGGAAAAAAAATGTTAATAAAACAACAACGGTGCGAGATTGAAGCTACATTCTTGCCATTATGTGTGGAATAGCACATCATTCAAATAGCCGCCTCGGCTTTGCTGGCAGTGCTTCAAGCGGTCGGTCGGTCCAATTTTTTATAACTCGGCCCAATATGTGAGGCGTTATTCCGGCAATAGCGTGTCGAATGTTGGCCTCAAGCCCGTCCAAAGTGGTTGGCTTCTTAACGTAGACTAAGGACTTGACGTAACCCCAGAGAAAATAAACGAGTGGTGTGAAATCACGAGTCGCCAAATTTCTCCTTCACAACTTCGAGTGTTGCGTTGCTTGTATAGCATGTACCGCCGTCTTGTTCAAACCACAGCTTGGATATATAGATGTTGTCGAGTTCAGACCACAGTAAGTTGGTTAACATCGCTCTATACCTGAGGCCATTGACGGTAACTGTGTTTCCTTCCTCATTTCGGAGAAATAAGGTCCGATGATGTGGCCATGCTATTAACCGCACCAAACAGTCAATCTTTGTGGATGCATTGATGCTTGGTCGAACACTTGTAGATTGTGTTCGCTCCAATAATGCCAATTTTGCTTGTTGACATACCCGCTGAGCCAAAAATGAGCCTCGTCCGAGAAGATGATTTTTGGCCAAAATCCGGATCTCCGGCCAACATTTCCAGCGCCCAATTAGCGAACTCTCGGCATTGTCTATGGTCGTCCGGCTTCAATTCTTGCATCAGTACAATCATATATGGATATGGGCCAAAATCCTACCACAAAATCAGCCGGATTGAATTGGCGATGCCCAATTCAGCTGTTCGGCGCCGAATCGACATTTCTGTGTCTTCATCGATACTGGCCGCTACACGGCTATGTTTTCTTCATTTCGCACCAATCTCTGTCTGGTTGGTGACTTAAGATCCAAAAGAGTGTACACACGCTCAAACTTTTCCACGGTTCGACGAATTGCCTGCACACTGATGACGAAGGACCTCACGACGAAATTCACGTTGCGTGTTTACAACTGAGCCGGAATTTCGATAATTTCCGCATGTTCAGCAATGGCAAATCTTACTGAATATTTTGACTGCTAGATGTCATTGGAAACTTTGATACAATGATTGGAAAAACTATCATTGCTAATCTGGTCACCCGTTAAATGTTCGTTAGGAATAAAGTTTGCAAATTCGACTGTAAAGAAAAATAATAATATGACATGTCTATATAACACGAACAAAAGCCTGCAGAGATGAATAAGATATGTTATCGTAAAATGACAGAGGTGAGAACGAGCAATGTATAGCTCTCGGGCGGACTTAACAATGGCGGACAATATTCACGCCCATCTGACTGACCTCATTGATTCAAAAATGCCAATGTACGAACGCGAAAAAAGAAACAAATGTCGGGCTGACGGCATATAACCTGAACTCCTCAAAGCAGGTGTTCGTATAAATAACTTGGCAAAATGCCTACAGCAACTAATTTACAGTAAAATCAGATCGATCGTTCGATCCTGGAGAACGAAGTCCTTCAAATTGGGTCAATGATAGAGGCTATGCAACTGGATTATATCTTCGAACTTATTCAGTTGTTTCTGCATCTAGAGTCAAGATATACTCTTTCATTTTTTTATGCAATACTTCCACAAGACATAACAACCTATTGGAGACACAATTTTGATTTACATTTTGAACAGTGTACAAGTAATAAAGGAAAACCGAAGCCACTTGATGTGTCGTAAAACGACTGCATTCCTCCTCAGAAAACATTGCTTTCCGCGACCAGATTTTACGATATTTACGTTGGGAAAATAACAGTGTTAGCACATACCCAAACCTTTCCGACCTGTATGTGGTTATAGGAAAAACCAATTTCAAACTTGACAAATCTTGAGTTATTACCTCATTTTCGCCACTTGTTGGCCGCAACCGGGCTTTGAATATTTTTTTGAAACTTTTCCCGTTGGTAGGTTCCATTTTAATGAGAAAACGAACTTTTTTGACGTTTCTGTCACTCGGAGTGTGTTCGTCAGTTATGTTCGTATAATAATTCAATACGTTTTCTCGCAATAAAAAAAAAAAAAAACAAAATTATAAAAAATCACTGTCACAACTACCGTCAATTATCACTGATTCGAATAGCTATAGGGACACCGAAAATACTACTTTTAAATAAAAATGCAACAAATTGAAACAACAAGATCACCATGAGACAATTTCAATTGAAAAAACGATAATTCACTGAGGGCCCGATCGTGGATGCAAATTAATTTAAAAGCGATCGTTGGCGAGCTAAGCATTATATTTCGTAAGAACGGCACAAACGGCACAAACGGCACAAATGGCACAAACGACACACAACTGCTGCTAATTAGTGTGCTTAAATCGAATAAGAAGGAGTCGTCTTCGCCAGAGATAAGAGGTCCCAAATGAGAACAACACCATTGCTAGCCATAGCACCACGACAAGGTGTTAGGGACTCGATTGTTTGTTTATTGTTTTGTAGTCGAAGGCAAATTTTAATTAATTTCTATCTTTCCGGTGTACAGTGAGTAAATAAAAATATATTTGTATAGAGCACACTTTGTTTCCGGTCGATTAAGTATTGCGTATCCCCTTCGAGGTGTAAATAGACCGTTAAACTCGCGTGAAATTTAAACTGTCGACTGATAACTTATGTACGAGTATTGACTGAGTGTAATGACAGTTTTCCTTATGCCGGGCAAAATGCAACTGAACGACTTGATAGTTCAGAGTCACTTCTACTGAAGATTGACTATTTGTCATTGTGACAGCAAAGACGAAAGAAAAAGGCCTAGGGTCAACAGAAATACCAACGTTCAAGTTGTCATGTGAACAGCAAACCACGAGAAGAGGGCGCATATTTATTGAAGTTTATTGTTCGTGTCGACTCGTTCTTTGGCGAAATGAAAACAATTACTCTGGTGTTTATGACGCTTTGTGTGTCGATTTTGTCGATGCTTGTATCTACTTGATGAGAGAAAGATATTTTACTATGAGATGCAGTCGAGCTAAGCACAATACAAAGTGGAATGTCTTACAAATAAGAAGAGGTTGTATGAATACGTATACGAATACTCATAAATGATATTGTTTACACTGTGATTGGCATATGATAAGCGATGAGAAAAATTCCATTTTACTATTACAAAATTTATTGATGCATACCACCATGCTACAATCAGCAAAAAGTTATGACAGATAATTTGATTGCAACGAGTTAACATGACTTGAGGGACGGTTCTCATTTAACAGGTCACGTAAGAACGCAGTTACGTCCCTCAAATGCATGATATTGTATGTTAAACATACGAGGGTAGTCTCAGAAGTACCCGACCTGACGTATAGATGGCGATTGTTATTTAAAAAGAGTGACAATTGTAGCAACCTTATAGAGGTGAAATTTAAAGTTTGACAACGCTATGTTGTTTACTATTTGTTTAAATTTAGCATTTGGAAAGAATTGGTAATCGTCGTTATGTGATACAATGCTTCCATTTGAGAGGCCTCAATCCAGCCGACATCAAAACGGAACTGGATTCTACTCTGAAGGAGTCTGCTCCTTCGTTTACAACAATAAAATATTGGGTGGCAGAGTTTAAGCGAGGCGGTACGAGTTGCCAAGACGATGATATTGGATGGCAGTCGATTGAAAGTGCTTGAACTAGCAGATATGGTAGGCATTTCAAAAAATGTTGACTGAAAAATTGAACAAGAGAAAGCGATTACTCACAATAGAACAAAAATAGCGTCATGAGAATGTTTCAATCGAGTGTTGAGCAAAGTTTCACAGCAATAAAGCCGAGTTTTTGCGTCGATTCATAACCATGGATGAAACATGGGTCCATCACTTGACACCCGAGACGAAGGAACAGTCAAAACTATAGAATCAAAAAGGAGAATCGACTCCAAAGAAGTATGTGAAGGTTTCAGCGAAGGAATTTTGTAGAAGGATTCATCGCCAACTGCTTCAACATACTCGGAGTTCAGGTCCAAATGAAATCAAAGTAGATATGGGGGATGAGGGATCCTAATGAATCAACGACAGGTTACTGCCAATACAATAATGATATACCCAGTACAAATTTGACATTTACTACGGTGAGATGCTACAGTAAACAGAATGACACAGTAAAATATTGCAAAGATTGCTTCTACGAGCTCCTTAACAAGAATACCGAGCAGTTTCCTAATCACAACGTTAAGATCATCGATGAATTCACAATTATCGAATTTACAGCAGGACGAGATTTCATCGTACCAAGCGGATTTTCTGCACACCTTAACATTCGCAAAAGGTGATGTTATTTGGCTGATCAGCAAACCGTTAAGAAGATTCTGTGCCACGAGGAGGCAGCATTAATCAGACCAGTAACTTATTGAAGCCAATGTACCAATGTACGGATATCAAGTTTAACTTGCCTACAATCGCGAACGACTGCCAGAGACTTTTCTTAAAATCTCTCAAGAACTTCCACTTTGCCAGCAACAAGCTTGGATGACAAGTGGTCTTTTTTCTGAATCTATGCATTGTCTACACACGACCAATGCCCAATTAATGGATTCCAGCATGTTTGTCCAGTCCTCAGGAAGGAGATCCTTTAAAACTGTGAAAACCGTCTCATTGCCTGAAACCAATCCACTATCGAGCAAATATTCGTAATCTCCTCACGTGAGTAAAATTATTCAAATTACTTTCAGTTCTATTTGTGTAAACAAAATTTAAAGCAGAAGATAACGCAACGAACTCTATAAGCTAAAAGCGATCTGAAGTAACCGGCTTAGATGACTAAGCCATTTTGAGCGAATAAATACCAACGCTCTGTCCAAAAGTCTTTGAATCCAACTCGGCGAAAGAAGGCAATGTCTTAGGTTGGGCAGTCAAGTTTCAGCCAACCTGGTTCAGGTGGTGGCAAGCGAACGTCAAGCTCGGTATAGGCTGTTGCGCCATTAAAACAAAGTAAATCAAGTGGTAGCCCCTGACGCTGTGCATTCGAATGAACTAAAAATTAGGCGAAAGCGAAGTTTCATAGAAAAAGCTCAGTTAAAGCAGTTAAAAAAGAGCAGTTTATCAAGCAGACTTTTACACATTGAAATATCAAGGCTGGGTCTCAGGAAAGAGATGAATGAAAACTTAAATGTCTACGGATGGCTTTCATGTTTCCAAAAATAGGATAACTGGCACTGGTATAAGCAGACTCACTTCCTTGTTTGGTAAAGTGGTCGGCAATGAAAAAATTCACAAAAAAGGGTACAAGCTTCCGATTTATTGTATAACTAGTTTCCCAAAAATCGAGGGAGAAAGAGATCCTGCTTAAAAAAAAATTGCCTCCTGAGCATCTCAGAATTACTAAGAAAGAATACAGACGTTTAGATGGAGTATTCTTAACAATGACGTCCATATACATATAGGATAGCACACATCTTATTAGAGGTCCTTGGACACCTAAGCACTTTTTATATTCTTGTCAAAGGCAGTGCCATTCGGCCATTCTTCAGGTTGTAGAGAGTAAGCCGGATTATCGTTTTTCTCTGACAAATAAGGCGTAAACCTTCTAATCTTAAACACTTCAATTGCAGTCACAACAAAACTGGGCCATCATTGTGCGATTCTTTTGTTAACTTCAATCTTTAACCTACTCTCGGTAGGAATAGGCATGCTGAGTAGACTTTAACATATGTATTTGCATACACGAGTACTGTAGTTGCATGCGTCATATGGAAAATCCTCTCCTATCGTAGGTCAAGGTTTCTAATCTGCATGAAAGCCCGATTTTCCCTTGTAGGTTTATTTGAACATTTATCCCAGCCATCTACGTAATCTAAAAATCCTATCAAGAAATCAAAAATAGTAACGATGAGCATAAATCTCTGGTGCATCATCGACTTTCAGTTAAATACGTCACTGCCCATATTTTCAGACTCTAAAGGAGGTTTTTCTTCAGCTGCTTAAGAGATATTTTTTGGTTCGCTTGGCACTGTTCTAGAAGCTTTCATATCACAGGCCATCTTTCGCTTAAAAGGAAGGAAGTGGTGTTCGGTACAATTCGTATTGTTGTGTGACACAATTTGCACTGGAATTTCTTTGACCTTGCGCTAGATATAGGTACTCTCCATTACAGGAAGAATACCAAGAAATGGAACTCACGCCGACTTTGGCTGTACACAAGAATATAGTCGGATCTTCATCGATAGCCCGGGAACTGATCTAGGGTGTGGTCTTTGTGGAGAAAGACAATCTTAGACTTGACTAGTCGTTGTGTACGAGTAACCTTGCATCTGTTTTACAAGCAGAGACACAATCCTGATGAATGTAAATTATATTGCAAGAAAGAGATGGAGGCAGCGAAATTTCTGGGGCTATAGCTACGCCCAGCTTAAGAATACAATGCAGTCGGGAAGCTCAATTGTCTGAGTACTAGATTGCAATGTGATCGTGGGATCACTCCTCAAGACCTGACTGCATTTCTTGCATAACTGTTGATGGCATGACCCAGGCAGACCAAACTAATGGTCTCCGACGTCTCTTGTGGTTTCTGCAGTGAGGGTAACGATGACACAGCACTTCCTCTGTAGGTTCTAGGTACTGATGTGGTAGGGTAGGTTACCACTGAATCAATTACTCACCTTTCAACAAAAGGCTGACTATTCTACGAGTATACGAGCCACAAAAGGCCCACTCATGGTTACTAGTTGCGGCTAAACTTCATAGTTTATCACGATGTTAAAATTTCTGAAAAGCAGACATATCCTTAAGAGACTTAAGATCCCTGCCATAGTCACCATTTCAAGTTCGCATAGATAGACCTTGCACGGGGTTTTGAATCCTATCTAGCAGGTGCAGAGATGTTTTAGGAGCACCTAACCAGATGTGGGCATTGTACTCCAATTTGGGCGGATGAATGCCTTATATACTGAAACCAGATCAGAGGGCGTAAAATATTTCTTACATCGCTTGAGGAAACCTAGACATTTCGCAGCATTTTCGACGACATCGGATATGTGGTCATTCCAACGTAACTTGTCACTGACACAGAACCGAGAATTGAAAAATTTGCAGTTTCGGTGATATAAATGCCATTCATGGATAATGGCTTTGTGTTTAAATATCTCTTTAATGACAGCAGACAGCATTGAGTTTTGAAAGCATTAAATTCCACTCGGTTGATAGTTCCCCAATTGGTTATGCTGTTAATATCGGAATTTAATGAGCTTAACATACGCTGCCTTTCTCGTTCTACAGCCGAAGAACGGGGACGTGAGTCGGGGAACGAAAAGCAGAGAGTACTGTCGTCAGCAAAAGAATATATTGGATTAGAAGCAGCAAACAAGAGAGCGTTGATGAAAATTAAAAAGAGAGTCGGAGACAGAACGGAGCCCTGGGGCACACCAGAATTTATTTTGTGAATATCAGATTTGAAACCATCCAAGACTACTTAAATTGAATGTTCCGAAAGGTAATATCTAATCCATTGAAGAAGAGAGTCGATGACAAACTCTGTCAAATGCCTTAGAAATATCAAGTGCAACTATCTTGCTTTCGCCATACTGATGTATACTTTGGTTCCACTTGTCCGTGCAACATGCCATCAAATCACCAGCTACGAAAACCGAACTGTCGGTCATTGAGAAGTTTTCATTAGCTGACGATTTATCAGCGTTTCCATGACCTTGGGAAGAAGGGACGTGCAATGCGTCTGTAGGAGGAGAGAGAGAAAGATTCACCTTTTTTAGGGACGGGCTGAACAAATGTTGTTTTCCACCTGCTCGGAAAGAGTTCTAAATAGTAGGATTGATGAAAAAGCTTACGCAGTGGTTTTGCCAGCGAGGAAGAATACCTCTTCAGAAGGAGGGGAGTTATACCATCTGATTTGCGAATGTTAAGATCTTTAAGAACTCTTGCTACTACACGAGTGCGAAAGTGGATTTGTTCCATTGAAGATTCGACTCACTCAAGTGTAGGCGGGGACAAAGTACAATCTTGGAGTGTTGAGCTAGGCGCAAAGTGTGCAGCAAGCAGATTGGCGTTGTCCAAAGAGCTGACTACTGGAATATCATTGTAAATGAAAAAACATTTCTCTAACCCTGACAGCCTCTTTGATACTCTTCATCCGATGAGGAAAAAAGGTTCTCATTCCAAAGAGAGTAGTGTCTGTGATCATATCAGCAGCGGCATCCACGTCGTTACCGAGGAAACATAAAAACCAGTTAAAATTCATAAACAAGCTGTTAAGACCGCTCCAGTTGGCTTTCTCGTATTGGCATACGGTTTTTTTAGGAATCTTTTCTCTAATTATGTGGTCGGTGTAAAAAAATTAGATGATATGACACAGTGGTCCGACGAGCCTAGAGGGCATTACACACTGACCTTATATTTGTCGAGGTTAGAAGTTAAAAACAAGTCCAGGGTGTTGCCAGTATGACTATCAACGTCTGGTATTCGTGTGGGCTCATTTACAAGCTGGTTTAAGTTATTTTCCGCAGCCAAGATCCCAACACACCGTCCTTCGGGTGTTGTCTGTCCAGAAAGTCGAAGCCACCCAGAATTGTGTATATTGAAATCTCCCGCAATGACGATTTCAGTATGAGGATACAGGGATACAATTCTTTGTATGGAGTCAGACAGCGCATCAAACTCATTAAAGGTCGAGTTGCTGTCCAGTTTGGGGCTTCTGTAAATAAAGCAGTAGTGAATAATTTGCTGACGGAGGTGGAATTTTAACCAAATGAAATTGAATTCCGGATTGGAACAGGGACTACATTATGGTGGAGTTTGGTAAGCTACATCATTACGCACGTAAATGGTGAGAGACGAATAATGGCACTAGCAGTTTGTAGTCAGGTAGCTTCAGATCAGAACGATCTGCGAGGTGCGGGCGTCGATCTACCTGTGTTTCACTAAATGCCAAAACAGCTGGTCGGTACTTATAGACGTGGACGTACGCAGAAAAGTGATTAGCTTTTAGCCCGCAAGTATTGGCAATATCCACTCTAAACTCTCGAGTAATTATCTCGAGCACACCGGCAAAATTCAAACCCACAACCCGATATCCATGGGTTGTTACATACACTCAGTCACTGCACGCGCTGTAGGACAATGTAATACAGATGGGTATATATTCGCCTTATGCAAATAAAGTCTGCACAAACCAAGGAAAGATACCTATTAGACTCAAGAACTGTAGGATTGTACAAACAACAAACGGGAAAAATAAATTAACAAAATAGTAGTTCAGCTTTGTCCTTCTTGCTTTCTTGGCATCCTAAGAATTAAGTGTTAGCTCTTCAGAACACACATGAACTTTTATTTAAGGTCAACTCAGATTTCTCTACTGCTCAAAGGAATAACGAACAGAGAAATCGACGATGTCTATGTAAGCTTTCTACAGATTTGCTGCTGATGCTTGTTGGCATGCATCCTCGTTTCAAATGCGACATGAAGAAAAAATATTTCGGAGCAGTCTTCAAAAGGTGGCCGCTTTATTTCTTTTTGATTAAAATCGGAAACATCTAGGAGAATTTTCTCCACCTGAACACAACGTATATTTCCTTTGTTACGATACACCCGAAGTTTATCTAATTTACCTGGATATTAATCTTTGAAAGCATTTACATCCCTTTAAACATTGTACATTTCTACTTCCTTGATCTTCTTAGCGCTCAAGTAGTAGAATGGTAATAACTTACTTGTAAAATTCGAAGTTGATCCTTCAGCACTGGGTGGATCTTTCATAGTTTGTGTTGTCCATCCAACACCTTAACTTTGATCACAAAAGAGATGACACCCTCGCCAGTATGTCTTACTTGTAGGGAATAGAAAACACATATCCCTGTCTTTGAAACTTCTCTGTTTCACTGTAGATTATTGTTCCTAGTTTAATGACCCACTTGATTCTTCCAGAATGTCTTTAATTGGCATTAACTGAACTGACTAAATTTAACTGTTTTGAATGATTTTAGGCAATCCACGTCTGCTTTAACCTGGCTTACATATTTTCTCAGTAGTAATGGCTTATGATTCCTCGACCATACGTACTTTAATGAAAGTTCCTTAGAATAGCATAAAAGGAAGGAGCGTGGAAGATTCTCAATAAAAAAATGTCGGCAGAAATATGAAGCGCAAAGACATCGTGTTGTTTCTGTAGCAACATCCAACGTGGAGTTCGATGAGCCAAACATTAGTTCAGAGGGAATCAAGGGGTACGGAGGCAACTGAATGGCCTGGAATGCAAATAAAACCTACCACCTGAAACACTTAAAACCGAATATGATGCTTTGATGGCAAATTTACAAAATTATCAATCAAAAACCAACTGGAACACCAGCTATATACATATAGTATGTCCCGTCAGAGCGTTATTGATTAACATTTTATGTGACCTCATAAAATCAACAAAACACAAATTAGGCACACATCTCCAGAATCCACAGCAGTTATGTAAAGAAAATAAAACCGATTTGTTAAGCGATTTGTGCAAATAAAAATAAAATTACTGATAACGTTAAAGAGATACATACGAGTACATATGAGTAGGAAGCGAGTGCTTTTCACGCGAACAGGTTTGCGCTGAGAAAAAACCGAGATAAGCGCTCAACAAATAACAGATAGCAAATCCTGCTGAATAGCTGAGTTGTTACTTTGTTATTGACACCTTAAACCATCTAAAGGTACAAAGGGATTTATTTATCACCCCATTTGGCGGTAAAACATTTCGAAATCAAAAACGAATATTTACGGCTACAGTGCTGCAGGTATTTTAATTCTTATTTACTTTTACATACGTGGAAAGTTTAGAGAATTATTGAATATCTAAATATATCTACAATATAAAAGTTTATACAGTTCAAATAAAAGATGGAGACAATGAATGCAATTCTACGTATAACCCTTAGACTAGTTGAGACCGATGAATTTATGAAAATAGACTACCTATTAAATCAATGCGGGTAAATTCGGGTTTTAGGCGAACAGAGTTAGGTCATCGAACAATGGGAATGGTTACCATCTGACTGCTTGCAATTATTCACATTCATGGTTTTCATAGGTTTGTTAACTGAGTAATTAATAGCCAGTGATAATACGAGGGTACTAGTACCAGAAGTACCCGACCTAACAAAGAAAACACAAAAAAATTGGAGAAACATATCTCTATTTCTGTACGAAGTCTTCTTTTAGTTCAATACACTTTTCCCAGCGATATTCAATAGCTTCGATACCCTGTCGTCGAGCTCCTTAAAATAGCCATCAACCGCAGACCTCTTTACTGTTGGTAAATCTTTTACCATCGAACCATTTTTTCAAATTCGGAAATAGAAAATAATCCGAGGGGGCTAAATCTTGGCGAATAGGGTGCATGAGGAAGCAATTCGAACTTCAACTCATTGATGTTGGCCATCGCGATGACGGATGAGTGAACTGGCACATTGTCTTGATGAAACAAAACTTTTTTCTTCGCCAAATGCGGCTGTTTTTTCTTGATTTCATCTGTCAAACACATAATACACGCCGTTGATTGTTTTTCCTTTTTGAAGATAATCAATGAAAAATTATCCCACACACATCCCAAAAATTTGACGTCATGACCTTGCCTACAGATGGAACTGTCTTCGCCTTCTTGGAGCCGATTCTCCCCTTTGAATCCATTGTTTTGACTGTTCTTTCGTCTCGGGTGTGAAGTGATGGACCCATGTTTGAACCATGGTTATGAATCGACGCAAAAACTCGGCTTTATTGCAGTGAAACTTTGCTCAACACTCGATTGAAACATTCTCACGACGCGGCACCCATCCTGCGTACAGCTTTCTTGTGTTCAATTTTTCAGTCAACATTTTTTGAAATGCCTACCATATCTGCTAGTTCAAGCACTTTCAATCGACTGCCATCCAATATCATCGTCTTGGCAACTCGTACCACCTCGCTTAAACACTGCAATCCAATATTTTATTGTTGTAAACGAAAGAGCAGACTCCCCCAGAGTAGAATCCAGTTCCGTTTTGATGTCGGTTGGATGGAGGCCTTTCAAATGAAAGTATTGTATCACATAACGATGACCAATTTTTTTCATATTTAAAAATTCATTGAGAGCGTTCACTATTCATGGTTGCCGAACAAATACTAAACAACATAGCGTCGTCACACTTCAAATTTAAGCTTTATAAGGTTGGCACTTTTTAAACAACAACCGCCATCTATATGTCAAATTGGGTACTTCTCACAAACTCATATCCACCATTTCACTACAGCCTATATTTCAGAAACAGCATCCACATGTCAAAGGTAATCATTATCTTACGTAAACCACTAGATACGTGATTTCGTTCTGCATCCGGGAACAGCAGCAATTCAAATTTGCTCGCCACCAATACCGAAATCTTTTAGTGCGACAACAATCCAAAAACCATTGCAGAAGCAATTAACTGCTTAATGATCATTCGAGAGATGTCAAAAATATTTTTGCTGACATAAAACCGAAGTGTCAACTAAAAAATTATGTGACCACGGCAATTTAGACACGAGCTGAGGTATTGTATAACAAACACGCTCAAGATGGTAGACAAATATCTCGAGAAAAAGAATGAATGGAATGTCATTTCATCCAAAAAAGTTAAATGTGAAACTGAAACGTGCGCCGGCTATTTTCTTAGGTCGGCAGATCGGCAGTTTGGAGCTAAGTTCAAGTTCAAGGAATTGATCGTTGCCTGGCTATCCGCAAAGTTAGAGTATATCACGTTTCTATTCGACAAGATACGATCTCTTAACGCAATTATTTCAAACATTAATAAACTATAGGGTGACCAGATAAGAACGATAGGATAATAAATTTAAATAAAACAACAACGGTGTGAGATATAAAATTGATTCAGACTTTTTTTTGAAGCTACGTTCATTCCATTATGTGTGGAATAGCACATCATTCAAATGGCCGCCTTGGCTTCGCTGGCAGTGCTTCAAGCGGTCGGTCCAATATGTGCAGCATTTTTCCGGCAATAGCATGTTGAATGTTGGGCTCGAGCTCATCAAAAGTGGTTGGCTTGCTAGCGTAGACTAAGGACTGGACGTAGCCCTAGAGAATATATTCGAGTGGTGTCAAATCGCATGATCGCGTCGGCCAATTAATGAACGCTCGCCGTGAGATGACCCAGTCGCCAAATTTCTTTTTCACAACTTCGAGCTTTGCTTCGCTTGTATGGCTTATAGCGCCGTCTTGTTTTAACCACAGCTTGGATATATCGATCTTGTCGAGCTCTGGCCACAGAAAGTCGGTTGACATCGCTCTATACCTGAGACCATTGACGGTAACGGTATCTCCTTCCTCATTTCGAGGTCCGATGATGCTGCCATGCCATAAACTGCACGAAAGAGTCAATCTTTGTGGATGCATTGATGCTTGGGCGAACACTTGTGGATTGTGTTTGCTCCAATAATGGCAATTTTACTTGTTGACATAGCCGCTAAGATAAAAATGGACCTCGTCCGAGAAAACGATTTTTTGGCCAAAATCCGGATCGGCGGCCAATTTTTCCAGCGCCCAATTAGCGAATTCACGGCGTTGTATATGGTGATTGGGCTCTAATCCTTGCGTCAGCATAATCACATACAGATTTAGGGCAAATCCAACCGCAAAATAAGCCGGGTTGACTCACTGGCGATGCTCAATTCAGCTGATCGGCCCCGAATTGGCATTTCTGGGTCTTCTTCGAAACTAGCCGCTACGGCGGCTATGTTTTCTTCATTTCACACCAATCTCTGTCTGGTTGGTGGCTTGAGATCCGAAAGAGTGTACTTACGCTCAAAACTTTTCCACAGTGCAACGAATTACCTGCACACTGAAGCCAGACCTCACAACGAAATTTACGTTGCGTATTTACAACTGAGCCAGAATATCGATATTTTTTAATAATTTCCGCAAGCATAAAACGATGGCAAATCTTGCTGAATATTTTGACAGCTGGATGTCATTGGTAACCTTGACAAATGTTAAAACATAGCAATTAGAAAAACTATCATTACTATAGTATATGCCTGAGAAGGACGGAAGCAGAGACTAAGATTTAGCCTGTTTGAAAAAAACACTCTTTTATTTTTGACCCATCCGTATAAAAGTTGACGGAATGCAGCTTTAACCCAGAATCAAGGATGAAAAAAATTATAATTCAAGTTATTGTCAAACTATTACTGGGGTACTATGCAGTCTATGTCTCCTGGAAGGTCTCTATATGTATTCAGAATAGCGGCATGGCTAGTTGTCTTACCGCGGCACCAACTGAATTCTATTATTATACATACCATATACAACTTTTGGTGATGTGAAGCCTGGCATATACAGAATTATTTCCTCCGATTTACCTTAGCAGCATGTTGAGCTATATATATTGGGTATATAAATACATTCGTGCGGTTTTGTTTTCAAAATTTGAACGTTTATTTAAGAAAAACATGTACAATAGTATTATTCAAAGTATTGCCCATTTGAAGCTATGACTTTTTATCATCTTTCTGGCAATTTGTGGATCCCATCTCAAAAGAACTGCGCCGGCTTGGCAGCCAAGAATGAATCAAGCCAATTTTTGATATTCTGCTCTGATGTGAACCGTATTTCAGTGAGGGCGTTCTGCATCGACCGGAACAAATGGTATTCAGAAGGGGCAAGGTCTGGGCTATAAGGCGAGTGGGGTAAGACTTCCCATCCACTGTTTTCCAAATAGTTCTCAACCGGAATAGCAACGTGACACGACAACGAGCGTTGTCATGATGGAAAATTATTGCCTCGTGTCTGGTCGCATATTCTGGGCGTTTTTCGGCCACTGCTCTCTTCAAACGGATTAATTGTGTTCGGTAGCGTTGTCCATTGATGGTTTCACCCAGTTTTAGCAGCTCATAATACAGCACACCCATCTGATCCCACCAAATACAGTGCATTACCTTTGTGCCATGGATATTCGGCTTTGCCGTTGATTTGGTTGGTTGGCCGGGTTTCACATATGATTTTTTGCTCTTGGGGTTGTCGTAATGGATCCATTTTTCATCACCAGTAACAATCCGATGCAAAAATGACTTCCTTTTGTGGCGTTCTAGCAGCATTTCGGACATGCAAAACCGCCTTTCGATGTCTCTCGGCTTGAGTTCATGTGGAACCCAATTTCCTTGCTTTTGAATATATCCAGCTGCTTTTAAACGTTTTGAAATGGCTGCTTGAGTGACACCCAAAGATTCTGCGAGCTCTTCTTGTGTTTGGCAACAATCTTCATAGAGTAATGCTTCCAGTTCTTCGTCTTCAAATTTTTTTGGCTGCCCAGGACGTTCATCGTCTTCCAAGCCAAAATCACCACTTTTAAATCGTGCAAACCACTTTTGGCACGTTCGCTCAGCTAGCGCATGTTCACCATAAACTTCCACCAAAATACGATGACCTTCGGCAGCAGTTTTCTTCATATTAAAGTAATGAATAAGAACTCCCCGCAAGAACACTTTTTCAGGCACAAAGTTCGACATATTTGAGTGAAAAAAAATTATTGTTGTTTACGCTTCAAATGAATGACATATACTGAAATGACGTACAATGACAGTAGCTTTCCAACGCATGTTCCAATGGAATAATACAAGTTACGCCATCTCTTAGCAAACCGCACGAATTAAGTTATAGACCCAATATTTGCAACGTTAAATACGAAGTTTGGTAAACAAAAACCATTCAGCGTTTAATCTACACAGCACAATATGCACTAGAAACCAAACAACGACACCGATTGAGGGCTTCCGCTGTTTATCCATAAATACTGAAACACTCTGTATTGTTGAGTTTGAAGAGCAAGTACCGTTATTTTGTTACAGTAATTTATGAAGTAGCTCCTTTGCTTGTAAAAATAATTCAGTTTAGCTAAACTTTTAAAGTGTCGACATGGCGTGCGGAGATAAAGAGAATAAAATTGCTCAAATTTGGACTGGATGCGAAGTCAAATTTAAAAACCTTCCTGTCCCTACAAATCAGGCGGGTTTTTGTTTATCGAACTATCAAAAAATTTACAGAAACCGGGGGGAATTAATGACCACCAAAGATCGGGGCAATCCGCGTTCAGTTCGAATAGAAAATGCTGTCAAAACGGTGAGTGTTCGAATTGGCCGGAATTCCCTTCGGAAGCAGAAAGTGTTATCCCGTCAGGTGGGTATTGCTTCCAGAACGATCTCAGGGGTTATTAAAGATGACCTCGAACTTGAAGCCTACCTCAGATCTATAGGACATCTGCTTACAGTGGCATTAAAAAAAAATAGAGAGCGGGAATCTAAAAAACTGCTATCACGGTACACGAAGAAAAAGCGTCGAAAAATTTTGTTTACCGACGAAAAAATTGTTAATGTTGAAGAGACATTCAACAAACAAAATGATAAAGTTTATGCGCATAACTCGAAAGCTTCACAAATGATTCTCAGAGCTCAGAGAGGTCACCATTAGGCGTACATAACTTTTTGGTGAAGTGTTTCTTATGAAGGGGTTACTGAACGGCATTTTTCCGAAAAAGGCTTTATGCCTACATCAGCTAAAGTGCACCAAAATACCGTTTTAGAGATCATGATCAAACCATTATACCATTCTCTTTTCCAAATAAGCCGTGGTTTTTTAAGCAGGACTCTGCCCCTGGTCACAAGGCCAAGATCACTCAAAAATGGTTCGAAGAAAATGTACCGGATTTATTAAGGCGGATGGTTGGCTCTCATCTAGCCCAGATTTAACCGCCTGGATTATGAATTGTGGCCAACTCTGCAGAGTATGGCCTGCTCTGAGAAAAACACCACCAATGAGTTGCTGAAGGCGTCCCTTGTGAAAGCAGTGCCGCTATTGACTGTTGGCCAGACCGACTAAAGGCCTGTGTTAATGCCAAAGGCGATCATTTTGAATAAAAATTTATACATTTATACACAACGTATAATAAAAACAAATTACAAAATTTTCATTCGTTTTCATTTTATTACAATTTCAAGTTGTTTCTGTATTTATGGCTAGACAAAGTATTAATCCAAGTTTTAAAAAATCGTTCAATGTCAATGTCAAAGAATAACCAAGTGGGCTAATATTTCGAAGGCGAAATAGTAGATTATACTAAGCCACACACCTTCAAAAATATGAAAATGATAGGTCCGAATGCTTAGCAGGGAGAAGAAGGATTTTAGGTTCCACTACCTAAAGGCACAGGCGACACGAAAATTTGTAACAGCTATCGATGCAGGAAGCTATTATCTGTCATATTTAAGACAGTCTGCAGTGCAACTACCAAGTTGCAGTCATCTACGAATATCTCATACGCCACAAGAACAGAAAAACACTATGAGAAGATTTAATGTTGAACGTCTGCGATCGCAATAAACCCTCTAGAACCTTTGCCGATAGCATATCCCTCAACATATACATAGTCAATGGTTTCACATATAATCGAGGGAATGAAGAGGGGCTACTCCAAGAACAACGTTAGCAAGTTTTACCAAAAGAAAAGGAGAACTTGTCAACAAGACCGGAACAGAAACCTGCAGAGATGAGCAAGGAAGTTTAGTAGTGCGAGTAGAATCAGAGTAGTAACTGATGATATGGAAAAACCACTCCTGCATATTAAACGCCGAGAACGACCCAAACTCCTAGCAGACCGAACTATGTAATTTAGGCGATGAAACCCAAGATTTCCGTCTTCCCGACCAAAATGAATTAACGACAGTTATATCTAAACCTTGGCATAACAAGGCTTCTGGAGCAGACGACATTCCCGCTAAGATAGCCTGATTGAAAGCGAGCACCCCTTTATTACCACGATTTAGCTGAAGAAAAATATGCCTGGTGAATGGAATCGTTTGTCCGACCCACAAAAAAAGGGAGACCCTCTACACTCCGCGCACCATAAAGTCATCAGTATCCTTGACATCGTGATGGGTGATATACTCGTAAATATTAATGTTCGTGATTTTGAATCGAATCGGACAGCTATAACTTTGAGGTAGTAAGAGACTTTGTCTACGATCACATCTGAAAACGACATCTCCTCAGAAATCAAACGAAGAATAGCGTTTGCCAATCGCTCTTTCTTTGGCCTGAAAAGATAACTGTGTAGTAAGGCACTCTAACGAACAACCAAGGAAACTCTACATAAGACCGTAGTAATCCCAGCTCTGCTCTATGGTTCCGAAGCATGGACCCTTTCTAAAGCGGATGAAGATATGCGTGGTCGTTTTTAGAGAAAAATTCTTCGTAATATATTTGGCCCCGTAAGCGTTGACAGTGAACATAATTCATAATGCGCCCACATCGGTGCATGTAAATAGGACCGTCGAAAACTGAAGCTTTGTCAATCCAAAAACATGCATTCAATCATTCGTTTGCGGAATAAAATCACCAGAAATTAGAGCGATTGATATAAAAATATCACGCAAATTTATTTATTTGGCCCCGTCCTAATCAAGTTTGTCAACCTCAACTTGACACAAGCAGAAATTGCGTCAGCCCACAAAACTGCAGTGCTAAGGCCAATATATAAAGGAGGAACAAAAAATCAATTAAGCAACTATAGACCAATATCAATCCGTCCCGTTGTTGAAAAATGTATAGAAGCAATAATAATGAAAAGATTCCAAGGTTTCACATACAAGCACTCTCTTATCCACAACAGTCAGTCCGGGTTCTAAAAGAACGAAAGTACCGGAAAACTTCTAGCAGAATTCGCAAACTGTATAACTGAAAGATTACACAGAAGTCATCATGTTCTATTGTAGTACTGTTCATGGATTTTATCGAAGGCTTCGACACCCTGAATCACTCCATCCTACTAAAAGTTCTACAACGTATTTTTATAATAGCGAATTGGTTAAGAGTGCATCTACATGTGTATTAAAATAAACGATGTGTTCAGTGAGATGAAAATGGACTTCCTCAGGGATCGCAGCTAGGTCCAATTCTTTACATTATATATACGAACGAGCTCCTTCGCGTCTTTAAGAAGAGTATTCGGCGATCGTGGTGCGACACAGTTCCCTGGACACTGCGAATTCTAAAATGCAAGAGGAATTCAATGCTGCCGTAATATGGTTAAAATGGTGCCAGGACAATGGCTTGGTTATTAATGCGATTAAAAAAAAAGCTATGCACGTACGAAATCCTAGTTTTAAAGCGGCACATATCCCAATAAAACTTAGAAATGATGACTGCAATAGTAACATAAATGAAGTCATAGAATTTGTCGCCAGTTACAAATATTTGGAAGTTATAATTGACCGTCATTTTCTTTGGGATAGACAAAAAGGCGTTATACGCGTTCGTTAGCCCATCTGAATCCACTACACGGTGCCAGTCCTGAAGCAAGTAGAGTGTAAGCTTGGGTATAGCATACTTATACTTGCCTGGGCAGATGCAGAAAGCGCCTGTTAAGCAAATAATCCCCAACAATGCTCAACATAATGGGCGAAGCTTCACGGTGCTCAGCGTACAGAAGCTTTTCAAGACAACGTTAATTTTCGAGTTCTCAGACGACAATCGCTTTATCCGACCAGTTAGTCACGAGATGAACACCAGACGACGTGCCCAAGTTATGTTGCAAGTGCCAAGAAGAAGTATGGAAGAAGACAACTTCAACGCAGTGTTCTATTAACGAGAACTTACAAATATTTGTATTTACAATCTTCTGCAGAAAAGTCGCGGCTTCGAGGGAACTGATATACAAATTATTAATGAAAAATAAAAAAAACCTCAAATTGCGCAAAACTGTGATGGAGAACGCCCAGTGATCCATAAAAGCCGGACTCATTCTAGGACCTTTGACTTGACGTCAGGCGAAATTCGCAAGACAACACAATAGGCACAATTTTTTAAAAAAAAAACTTTACATGCACATGCTGATGGCATTAAAATCATTGATTATAAGACCTTGTCACAAAACACTAAGGAGACCATTTAACCCTAATTCTACCAGTCCTCGCTTCTAACGCAAGATTTTTTGAGTGATTTTTCGTCGCGTTTGCATTGACCAGATTAAGAGGGAGAGATATCAGTGATAAAATTGTGCATCAGTCGCCTTATACGGGTAGAGCATGTTGACCAAATAAATATTGGATGAATAACCTTACAAGCGGAAAGACCCTTCAACCATCTTGGAGTCCGTAACTTGAGGCAAACAGCCAAAGACAGAGCTCACAGGAGAAGTTTATTGTGTGTAGGTTAGCACACATAATCCTTATGAATAGATGACGAAGAAAAATGATTTCAATACAAAAAAGCAACTCTACAGCTTAGAAGTGATAAAACACTATGGATAGTTGCAACAGGGATGGGCTGGTCAAATTTGGAATCGTGGGTAAGTAAAGACGATGGGAGAAATAACTACCAAGTGACACAATTGCTGTCGGATCACATCAATATCGTAAATAACTTTATAACCTCATGTTCCAGACTGCTCACCAGAATACCCACCATGTCCTAGATGCAACGAAGTCCCATTACATGTAATGCTCAGCTTCTTTGGGAAAAAAGAAGATAGAAAGGGAAATATGGTAATTGTGGAAATGCTGGCCGACGAGCAACACAGAAACAGTAAACATACAATCTCGTCTCCACATCGATCTCCGACAGATGGAAAGCCGTAGAAGAGTATAACCTACGCAGGTAAGTATCGCCGTGTAAAAAATAAAAAATAAAAAATAATAATAATAGAATAAAATCAAATTCAACGCGACATATGATTGACATAGAAATGTTATAGAAAATACACAATCTGGTCTTGTTAACTGTCGTCAGTCACATGTCTTTAAGAAAATTGAATACAAGTCTTGCAACCCACAAAAGACCTCCCACATACCATATGTCTCACCTAATTTTGTCAGCACGTTTATTACATCAATTACTATTAGAGTTCTTCCTAGATGACACAAAAGTGACACCAACTCTATATAGAATGTCGAATTTATCCAGACGAAAGCACTAGTGAAATCAAAAATGTTACCCTCTCCCGGAGTTGCCATTTTTCCATTTTTTCCATTTTTTCAAGTCTAAAAATAAACCTACCCACCTACGTTAATCCGACTGCCCGTCAGGAATGAATGAAAGCCACAACTACTGGTATTCGTACCATATGTTTCCGATATCAAAATGCAACCTTGTTTCATTTGCAACCCCTGTTTCACTGACAACTGTTAAAATTCCCAAAAAAACAAAACACTTTACCAATTTTAGCACCACCACCCACCATCAATTCACTAAATCCTACCTGCAATGAATTACTACTTCTGACAAACGAGTTCCGAAGAAATCCAAAATATGGCAGAAAACTACCGTAATTGCTGCTGTTGGAGCCACGACCGCGACCGCGAGTATCACCGGTCCTAGACGGATTGAGAGGTGACATCTCAGAGTAGGCCCGTCCAACATTTCCGAGCGGTACCCGACGCATTTCTCTATCAAAAAAAAAAAATTCACACGACCAAACTAAAGACTAACTCAAAGAAAGATGAGTTTGCAAAAATTTATTTTGTAATTTATTTACAAAACAATTTAAGCACGCGATACTCGTCCACGATTTGGACACGGACCGTCAATAGAGCCGCACCACAACGACTTTCGTCGTAAACCTATATCACCTTGTGGTATGCAAACCGGCCGATACTGTCTAGCGAGCATATGCGTACGAATCTTTTGATTAAGATACTGGACACACTGGGAAAAAAATACAAACAACGGTGTTGAGGCGATGTTTGACATGTGCTCGTCCCGTGGATTAACGTCACTGAGGAACTTGTAGAGGGTTCCACACTACTAGACCGACTTGTGTCAGCCGATTTACTTTGTTTACTGATTCCGTGCACTGATATGAAGTTAAAAACACGAAAGACAACATACGCGCATACACCGAAGAGATACACTTGTTCACTTGAACACATTAAAAACAAAAAAAAAAACTAGGCACAGAAGTTACGGGGGAAATTATGGTACTGGGACGTGATAGATGCGCGTGTAAATGGCAATCGATTATCGCAGTAACGTTGGTTGTGTCAGTACCAGTGGCAGGAGGCCAAAGCGAGCGAATTCACCGTCTAATTTATTATCAACAGAAACAAAACAAAAAAAAAACTTTTAAACGTTGGCTGCACTCATGTCGTTCTAAAGAATTTCAAATAATCCAGCGACAAAGCTGGGAGTGAAACGTTAATTGCTAGCAGTGAGAAGAACAAAGTGAATAGAACTGCTGTAGCTGAATAGCGGAGTGAGTTTCGTTGCAATTGAGCAATTCGTTGCGTGCTCTACAAGCATAGGAAAAAGTTTTTCAAGAAAAGTTCATGCAGTGACACAGTAAAGGTCAAACACATGCTATAATGGATATGTACGTTGGAAATTGTTTTACGTTGATTTAATCTCAACCGGAGGTTGAAACTGTACGAGCGTACGATACACAGGGTTTTATGTCAGGCTATTATTGACAGATCACCAAATGACATTTGACGACTTTACGTCTTCTTTTTTTTTCAACTAAAACGTAAATTGAAGCCGGACGACCATAGACAACGCCGTGAGTCGCTACGTGGGCGCTGGAAATGTTGGCCGGATATCCGGATTTTGGCCAAAAAATCGTCTTCTCGCACGAGGTCCATTTTTGGCTCAGCGGCTATGTCAACAAGTAAAATTGCCATTATTGGAGCAAATCCAATCCACAAGTGTTCGCCCAAGCATCAATGCATCCACAAAGATTAACTGTTTAGTGCGATTTATGGCATGGCAGCATCATCGGACCTTATTTCTTTCGAAATGAGGAGGGGGACACCATTACCGTCAATGCTCTCCGGTATAGAGCGATATTAACCGACTTTCTGTGGTCAGAGCTCGACAACATCGATATATCCAAGATGTGGTTCCAACAAGTCGACGCTACATGGCATACAAAGGACGCAACGCTCAAAGTTGTGAACGAGAAATTTGGCGACTGGGTCATCAATTGGTCGCCACGATCTTGCGATTTGACACCACTCTATTATTTTCTCTAGGGCTACGTCAAGTTCTTAGTCTACGCTAACAAGCCAACCACTTTATATGAGCTCGAGGGCAACATTGGACAAGCTATTGCCGGAATAACATTGGACCGACCGCTTGAAGGACTGCCAGCAAATTTTATATCTCACACCGTTGTTGTTTTATTTAAAAAAATTCTTCCTATCGTTCTTATGTGGTCACCCTTTACCATCGCGATATTTGTGACCTAAAGAGAAGCTGAATCGTAATACAATGGAATACTCTTCAAGAATGTTGAATAAGTGGTCAACGTGTAGTACCAACTGAGCAAGCATTGCAGCATCTACCAGCTCGTCTTGAGACTGACTCGACACGGAGCAGTAGCAGATGCCTCCAAACAGGCGTTTTGTTCAAGATGTGGCTCCCGTAGTTGTAGATGTCCAAGAGAATCCTTAATCAAAGACTGTTGTCTTCACAGTGAATTTTGGTGATAGACTCTAAGATGTGTCCGTTTGAAGTGTAAACCGCCAATCGCGTGTTAATTAGAGCCAAGCCATCGTAGGAATCCACCGCGATGATTGGTGATTTGGAAATGACGCGTCATATTTCCATTCTAAGGGCATACGTAAATAAGAAAAACTATCGTTTCTAGGACCCTGAAAATTCCCCTCTAATGCATAGTAAACCAAAGGGTCCTATCTAAGTCACTCTTTGCTGCGACGTTGTACGAGTACAAACAGAGTTAGTGGACTTTTTCGCGACCATTCTTATGCCAGTAGAATTGAACGCGCATATGTTTCCGAATGAAACACAAGAAAAGTACGAAACTTGAATTTTGCGAAACCATTTACGAATTATAAGAAAATGTCAGAACTTAAGAGAAGAGAAAAAAGGTTTTTTATAAGAGCGGCGGTAGCTGCTCCTTGTCAGTTAGGAAGGACTGCTAATAACAGCATGCCCTCAAAAGCTGGACTCTGAAAACCTTTATATAAGTTAGCGTGATCCAGACGAATATCCCTTTTATGGAACTCTACTTTTAATATTTATAATACATTTACTGGATTTGTGGGAATGGGTGCATTTTCGAGCTCAACACAAAAACATGGGTTGGCTACTCTTACAATTGTTGTAAAACACCTCATACTCTGGGCGTTGGCTTGAAGGCTTGAATACAGATTTCGTGGAGATTGTCAGAACTAGATTAGAAATGTATCCTTACTTTGACCATGACAATAATATCTGTTAACAGCTATCGCCATGTTAAATAGAAGTTCGTATTAAATAGAGCAAACAAAAGAACGTTTCTTTTAATTGAGTTCCTGTCCTTCCCAGAAGGAAGGTGCAGTGGTAAAGCGTTTAGAATAACAGCGACCACAACATCAAGTATCTGCAGTGTGAAATTGCTCCGAGATGGCGTCATGATTCTCACAACAACATGCGTAATGCCACTGACTTTCATAGAATGTCGTGAAGCATTCGTTTTTCTGTTTGGAGTCTGGAGTGTCACCGGTCATCAGTTCATCGCTGATCCCATTTCCCGTTGTGATATGAGAACCAGACAAGATTCAGAGAATTCAGCCTTAGCACTGTGTGTAAAGTTTGCATTCTCGATCTAGCTCGGAAGTAGTGAAAGTAGTTCGGAAATGTATTAAGCGCAGGGGTACTTCACCCCTCTACTCCTCTTTTTCAAAGTATAGTTCATTACCATCAGAATTGGGTATCCCTCCGCTGGAAAGACAGGCGCAAGTTTACCTAGTGAGCAGTTAGTCTAAGGTTGCCGTCCTCCATGAAGACGCCAGCCATATTCCAGATCCGTACATTTCATTTCTAACTTAAATTCTAGTCGAAGCTGTACTCAGAGTACAGTGAAAGTGGTGTTTCGATGTTGCTGAGCAGGGTAACTGAAACTCCAATGCGAGTTTTTCATACAACTTGACTGCTGTTTCTTTATAATAATAATCAAGCCGTCTACGGCAGAGCTAGGACCCTGCAAGCAGACAACATGCAGAAAATCATGTAGTCATCCTGTGAAAGTCGCAATGAGGTTACGTGTAATCGTATTCCACCAAACAACCGAAACAAAATATAGAATTGGTGCTATCAAAGCTCTGTAAATCCAAAAGATCCTTCTCACTAACAAGCTCCATTACTTGGCGAAAATTTTCGTACACGCACAGACAGTTAAAAACACCCTGAGAACTCTCGAAGCAACATGTTTAGTCCAAATACCTTCGCTATCTAGGATGAAACCCAAATATTTCGCTGAAGAAACAGATAGTGACACATTTTAAATGACGAGGGAATCCAGCCACCCTTCTCGTGTAAAAAACAACCGTAATTCCGCGTTTAAAGTGCACCAATCGTTGATTACATTTGGAGCATACTTGCTATGCTGATGCTGATCGAGACTATGCAAAAAAATGTGTCTATGCAAAATCTTGGCGTGGTTTGAGACAAAATTCATAGAGAGAGAGATTTTTGACCAAAAACCGTAGTCGAGCCGATAAACTAAACAAACTTCTCAACTTTTTTTATATTTTAAAGCAATGGACCAGTATGATATTCTGTTTATGTGCACAGACAAATAATAGTAATCTCCGAATGAATATGACAAAAGAAAACAAAATTAACTTAGGTTGAATATCACAAAACCAAATCATTTCCAAGTAAAGAAACCCCAACTATTTGCTGATAACTATGTACATTCCCTCGATATCAGAAATTCCCCAAAAATCGTCAGCACTACTTAATTTTTAAAATAAATTGGATTTCTTTGACGTATTCCCCAGAGCCGATGATCGCTAGACACATATTAAGTTTCACGGAAAATTGTACGCAAACACTCGCTCAGTGTACTAACCTTATTTGTATTTACAATTTGAAGTTAAAAGTCAAAATGATGTTTGATCTACAGGTTTTTCCCCTTAAATGTTGCCCATGTTCAGACTGAAGATACTTACTTACCCGGACAAGAACTAATCAGAAAAAAAAATCCCCTATCTACGAAGTAGATCAGCACTAAGGCCTTGCTTCGTCTAGTAGCAATCGAGAAGGCATGTCGAATATTGAGTTTCAGCTCTATACCCAATAATACGAGGAATTTGGGCACTATCTTCAAATACTACTTCCTTGAAGTATACTGAAAGATGCATCGGCTAAGCGATCTTATACAAGTCAAGGTTCTGCCCTTAACTTTTCTCTTGCAGCTGCAGTTGATTGTCCACTCGAACTTGTCAAATGCAAAAATTTCAGAATTTCTTCACACAGATCAATTCAAGCTGAGAGAAACCTGATAACTGGAAGATTTAACCCACCATAAAACACGGGGTCATACGACTTAATTAGAAGTCGCAAACAGTACCAATCGATACACACACTTCCAAGCTAAAAGTCGCTACAAAACTTCAAACGAACGTTTCTTTTCTTATATCCAGGACTAGTCAGACCACTGTGTGAAGTCTGAGAAATCTTCAAACTAAAACTGTGCAATATAATCAACACTGTCAACTCCACAAGACGGATCTGAGCATCATAATCGGAAATAAAGACCGACACCCAGGTAACTGAGTTGTGGCGTCAAAACGCCGCAAAAGGTATTATGGAGTCCGGCATATACCACTTTATATAATTTGGAATTAAGATCTCTATTCGCTGGCATGCTATAGTTATGTTATGTAGTTTCCATGTAAGCTGATCAGTTCTTCGGTTTCCATCACATTTTTGTCCAAAAATGTCCAAAACCTGTTTGCGGCTTCCTATGACCATCTTTCGGATCGCCTAAGGAAATGCCATTCTAAGCCAGTGGCGCAGAATAAGTAGAAGTGTTCTTAAGTATACGTACTAACCGCTAACGTTTTTTCACTCACTGTACGGACATAATGACTATAAGTTGGATCTCAGAGAAGTAAAATCCAATAGAACATATAGAAACCGAAAACAATGGCAATACTCGTATTATTGATTTCAAGAGCACTTTAATCTCATTGAGGCTAGGATTATGATGAGTCAGAAAGTTATTCTGGCAGTTTAGATAGGCTTCAATTGCTGTGAGAACGTTTGGAAATTTAAACAAAGTATTATACTTGCTTTAAATAGCTACAGTGCGGAATGGGTCTTGGCCTAAACCAATCAGCCTTTCCATTCAGCTTGACAGCATACTAGCTACCTATAGGCACCCATACCGAGTTGGTTGATCTCTTTATCCTTCTTTTACTGCCTCGATTCCCCAAACCAAAGCATTCGTATTCATCAGCTCTATATGCGAAAGCCATTATATTCGTTGTATTCAGACATCTGATAACGTTGTTGTCCCTATACGCGTTGTCGTTATATTGTCTCCTCCATAAATCGTCTATGTAGACGGGACTCTCAACATAGCCTATAATAGACTCATGTTGATGAAACCAATGTGCATAGAAAAATAGGACTGACACGATAACGCTCTTATACTCGTGAACAAACAATGTCTATTTACCCTAATATGTATATATAACTATTGTAACACATCGGCTAAAAAGTCCGTGCCGTTTCTGAGAGAGGGAAATACTTGAATTGGTCATACAACCAAAGATGATGCACGCAGTGGACGTCCAAAAGAGGCTGTTTCAGATGAAAACATCAAAAAAGTCCACAAAATGATTACGAATGACCGTAAAGTGAAGTTGATCGAGATAGCTGAGGCTCTGAAGATATCAAAAGAGCGTGTTGGAAATATCATACACGAATATTTGGACATGCGAAAGCTGTGTTCAAAGTGGGTGCCGCGTTTGCTCACAGTCGACCTAAAACAACAACGGAGTGTTTAAAGCTGTTCAACCGCAATAAAGCCGAATTTTTGCATCGGTATGTGATATGGCTCCATCTCTTCACACCAGAGTCAAGTCGGCAGTCAGCTGAGTGGCGAGCAGGCGACGAACCTCGTCCTCGGCTGGCAAGGTTATGGCATCCGTATTTTGGGATGGAATAATTTTCATCGACTATCTCCAAAAGGGGCAGACTATCAACAGCGACTATTACATTGCGTTGTTGGAGCGTTTGAAGGACGAAATCGCAGAAAAACGGCCGCAAGAAAAAGAAAGTGCTGTTTCATCAAGACAATGCACCGTATCACAAGTCGATGAAAATGATGACAAAATTGAAAGAATTCGGCTACGAATTGCTTCCCCACCTACCTTATTCTCCAGATTTGGCCCCCAGGGACTATTTCCTGTTCGCAGACCTCAAAAGAATGCTCGCCGGAAAGAGATTTAAGACCGAATCGCCGAAACAGAGGCCTATTTTGAGGTTAAACCGAAATCGTACTACAAAACTGGTATCGAAAGATTGAAAAATCGTTTCAATCAGTGTATCGCCCTCGAAGGCAACTATATTGATAAATAAATTTGAATTTGAATAAATTTGAATAAATTTGAACTTTTCAGCCGATGTGTTACATATATTCTTTGCTCTTTCTTATCCCAACATTATCCTTTTTCTACATGAATTGAAATACAGCAGAGCCTCGATAATATGAACACCCAAAATTTATACCCTGTTCGGACTAGCGAATCGTTCGGATTATAGTATGCAGACATTTTGAAGACATTTTTCGAAACAAAACAAAGTTTTTCGTAATTTAAAATATATTTTAATAATGTAAAAAATGTTATATACGAGTACCACCTTGATCAAAAAGTTCCCGGAGGAGACCACCGTGTGGCGCTCCCATTGTTCCGATTTTGGTAAGTTGGTAAATCTGTTGACATTCCCTCTAAATCTTAGCGTCATAGCTTGACATTTGCAAAAGTTACGTAGCCAAGAGTACATCTATCTATGTATGTGTTGGCGTTTTTTTGCAATTTTAGAAATGGATTTAAATTTGCAACAACGAACTTGTACGAGTATTAAATTTTGTGTAAAAAAACGGATTAAATGGTGCGCTAACGTTGGAAATATTGGAAAAGTGTTTCGGCAACGATTCTCTAAAGAAAACGGTCGTTTACCAGTGGCACGAGCGGTTCAAAAGTGGTCGTGAGTCAATCGAAGATGATGAACGCAGTGACAGACCATCGACATCGAAAACCGACGAAAACATTGATGAAGTAAAAGAAATGTTGGTCAATAACCGCAAATTAACCATCAGAGAGATAGCGGAGAACTTGCACATTACCTATGGCGTTCACCAGATGAGCCCAAAGATTCTCTCCCTTTCTACCTTCTCGCAAAATGACTCAAGACACTGTAAACGTCATACCTAAAGCACTACTCGTATCTTATGCCAAAAAGCTTGTAGAAGCCGTCTTTGGTGTAGTCGTCTTTCTCCCTCTAAGCGCGAGCACAAGTATGATACACTGGTATACTAAAAAAATTAAAAATAACTACTTTTAACCATGGTTCAGCATTCCGGTAGAAAGCCCTCGAGAAGAAATGCAACATTGCAAGTAATATTGAAGTAAGGTTCTAGATCGCCGAGCAACGTGTGAGCAAAGATCCTATGCTGCTGGAGATTCAAACACTTGTCTTCCGCATTTTAAAAAATGGTTTACGGAAAAAATAATGTCGACCCTCACTGTTTGACTAATGAACCACGACACTTTTTAAAGGGAAGATTTGTCGTCAAAGGTATTCCATTCCTTTTTCGAGCAGTTGCTATTGTTGAAACGTGCGCTACAAACTAAGCAACGGAAATAAAATCTCAGTCAAACGAGTGGAAGTCTGATCGCACGTACCATCAAGCATAGACATAAGCCCACCAGGCTTCAACAGCAGTTCAGCAAAATGATGAACCAACTGGCATATCAAATCTCCCAAGTTGGGAAACAGTGATTGTTTTAGAGCAGAATGACTTCATTGAACAGCCGTAAAGCAATACTACATAAAATCAATTATACTCTTAACTTGGTCTAATTAACAAATGTGCATGACTTTTCAAATGACATGGTGACATGGGATTTCCAGATTCCGATAGCCGATCATAAAAGGTCAATTTTAACATTCAGAACTAGTCGCACAGACATACTCGTACATGAGGAATCACCGGGTGTAGCGTATAGTACGAATAGGCAAGGCTATGCACTTAGACGATAAGTCTATAAATACTACACAAGTTTGTAGTAGTTATCTCTTAGTTATCTATCGGCAAATATCTCCTGAGTGCCGAGTGCGCAAACTGCAATACGAGATGTTCCCAAAATAAAATCACAAAAACTGTTCACGTACTGAGAAAGTTTACCCAAAGCCCGCATTTTACCCGACATCAAAACCACACTCATTTCATTTTCTTCCTTGCATATTTCTAGGCTCGAGAAAAGTCGCCTTTGTTTACATTCTTTATCTGGCAGCACTGTCATCCACCTACACTCTGTCTTATTTCTGTTTACTTTCTCACTTTGAGCTTTCAACGCTGTTTTTGTTCGCACCTGGTTTTTTCCGCGATTGTCACAAAAAAAAAACGACCCATGATCTCCGCTTAAGAGTTAATCATAAACACAGATGCATATGTATATCTATTGCGTCTAATGGCAGTTCATCTGTCGGTTAGTGAACAAATTTAATTTATTTGGAAAAATTCTGTTGGCGGGATGTACGAGTATCAGTTGTTGGTGGGTGACATATCCCACCATGTTTGACACTTCTTAAAATTCATTGCACAGATTCACCGCAAACGAAGAGAATATATACATAGAATGTGGAAGCACTGTTTTGTATCCGCTAGAAGACAGCGCATATAAATTAACTTAGCGTACATGACTATGTTATTATTGTAATTACACGCAAATTATTTCTTTTATCGGATAGCAGATTTGCAAAAGAACACAGCTATTGCTTATTTTGTCGTTTAACAAAAAGAAAAATAGTATTGACCACTTTCAACTTAAATCACTAAACTGCCGGCACATGATTGTAATTGTTCTGTTTGTTTCTTTAATTAATTAGAAGTTAAAACAAGATTTCATCGCATTATCAATCATTAAAGCGATTCAATATTTTTATTAATTCGATTAGATCAAAATTAACGATTTCATTAACATAATTCACCTAGCATTTCAAAAGTTTTACGTTTTTAAAGTTCAAAGGTTCACGCGATGTTTACATTGCCATAAGTCGACCGCCCAATGCTGCTGACAAACCTTGATCGGTTAACATTGCATTCCCAACAACGACAGCAGAACTTTTGGCAGCTTTGTTGTCCGGCCTCATTAGACGCAAATTTTAAACTTGTAGCAACAAATTAAGCAAACATGCATACGTGATGTCAATCGCTTTGTACATACATTCTAAGAATTTTGAGCATATTTTGCGCTAAACGAATCACTCATATCTGAATTTAAAAAAAAGAAAACCTCTCTGTTTGACAGGTGAATCGATGACACATCAATCAATGTTATTGAAGGCAAACAACAATTCTCTATTGTACACATGTTATGTGCCCATCGACTGATGACTTAAGGAATGGAAACGCGTCAGAGAGGGGAAACAGACAGCAGGAGATGAAAAACGTATGCCGTTTATTTTTGCTTTCATCTTTTCTTTATCTGACATTCAAGTAAGTATGATACGTAGTTAAATACTTCACTGTTCATATATTCTTTGGTATTCCATTTACATAAGCGTCCTTGCAGCTTAATATGACATTTGAAAGATGTGCACCCCGACGCATTTTTGAAAATATGAAAAGCTTCGCTTTATTTAGATAGTAAATAAACAAAAATACGGACATTCTGTCGGCCTAAATCATATTTTATTCACGATGCAAACAGATAACGAGATCATAAGTTGCAAACAGAACTTTCACTTTTCCTGATCATCGTCGACAGTAGCCATTAAGTGACAGAGACTAAATTGGCGCGAAAATATCACACTCAAGGCTGTGGGCCCCTGCAATGATTTATTCATTTTCGATCCGTTTTTTTCGTCACTTTTTGCGAGTAGTCTTAGATGATAATAGCTTTTACCGAAAGCTAATTAAATTAGTAAACAAGTACTAAATTTTATGAAGAAAACAATACAAGCGGGAAGAGCAAATAATGTGTGGGAAGAAATTAGTGCGGAATCCAGTAAGTGGTTTTGTTTTATAAGTCATTAACAATCGACTCTTTTAATGTCTTTTGTCGAGTCTTATTTGCACGACCGCACATTGTACAATATAAAATTGTCACGCTAATTCTTCTGCGATCTCCGACAGAGTCCTTACATACATCATATTTTCCAAAAATTCCTAATAACAATAAAGGAATTGCTAAAAAATTAAGTGTTCCTAATTGATAACCGTGTTCCTATAGATCGGATGGAAAACCCCAATAATAGTATTTCCAAAAGCGAAAATAACATTTCAAACAAACGATCACATGGAAGTAAATTGGAGGGTATCTACAATATCTTAGTCCAAAACTAGTTGGAAACAACAACCAACCCGACAACAGATCTGGAAATGTAACCATTTCCCATCTTTCCAAAGTCATGGAAACGCTGATAAATTGTCAGCTAATGAAATATCTCGAAACACGAAAACTTCTTAATGACCGGCAGTGCGGTTATCATAGCAACAGGTCCACTGATGATCTGATGGCATGTTTTACCGAAAAGTGGAACCAAAACATACATCAAGCTGGCGCAAGCAATATAGTTGCACTTGATATTTGACAACGTTCGGCATCAGGCTCTTTTGTCGAAAATGCGTGCTTTTGGGATCGACGACTCTCTTCTTCAATGGATTAGAAATTACCTTTCGGATCGTTCAATTCAAGTTGCCCTGGATGGTTTCCACTCTGACATTCACTAAATAAATGCTGGTATGCCGTAGGGCTCCGTTCTGCCTCAGACACTCTTTCTAATTTTCATCAACAATCTCTTGTCTGCTACTTCTGTTGTAGTCCAACGAAAATACTCTCTGCTTTTCATATTCGTTCCCGGACTCACGTCCCTGCTCTTCGGCTGTAGAACGGGAATGCCAGCGTATGTTAAGCTCATTAAATTCTGATATTCACAGCATAATTAATTGGGGAACCACTAACAGAGTAGAATTTAATGCTTCCAAAACACAATGCTGTCTGCTGTCATTAAAGCGAAATTTAAACACCCAGCCGTTATCCATGAATGGCACTTGCATCGTCGAAACCGATAAACATATTCGTTGTCGTCAAAAATGCTGCGAAATATCTAGGTTTCCTCAAGCGATGTAAGGAATACTTCACCCCCTTTGATCTGGTCGCAACATATAAGGCATTTATCCGCCCGAAATGCCCGCATCTGGTCGGGTGCGCCCAAAACATTTCTGCACCTGCTAGAGAGGATTCAAAACCGTGCGGTAAAACTCATAGGTGATACTAATATCAATCAAACAATGGGCACCCCCGAAAACCGACGTAATATCTCGTGTCTCACTCTGTTTTATCGCTATTTCTATCATCAGTGCTCCATAGAAATCGCCAGTAGCATTCCGGCCCTTCAAACTTTTAACCATAATACCCACCTCGCTATAAATGCTCATCAGTATACCCTAAAATATCTTGATTCATTCCTAAGCCATACAACTCGCTTATGGAATGCCCTGCCTAGCTTTCCTTATTTCCTAGTCATTATAACCTTAAAACATTTAAAACCAACGTTCACTGGTACCTCACTTTCTATCAATAAGGTAACGTGCCGCAATGTGACTTCTTCAACGTCATACTTGAAAGAATTATGCCTTATTCGCAGGCATGCTATTTTAAAACTCGCCCTTTGCAGTCCACTGTTTTGACTGAATTTTTGTTTCAGGCGTATAATCTTGTATCCAAGTTTCATCTACAGTAATTAATCGGCGCCAAAACTCGGATTTATTTCGCTTAAACTGCGCCAGCAGAGCGTTAGAAATGTTCATTCGAACACGTTTTTGGTCTAACGTAAGCAATCGCGGCACCCAACGCGCGGACAGCTTTCTCATGCCTAAATCTTGATTTAATACAACCTGAATGACTCTAACTGCAACCAACTTCAGACTGCCATAATTTCCAAACCGTTCATGACAGTGAGCTCAAATTTTGACACATGACAGATAATTTTATTATTTACAAGTATTTTAAACTATTTGCGTCTCAGTTGTGTTGAACAATTTATATCCGCGATGGAATTCAAACGTGATTGCTTTATATTTGGCAGCTATCGCTAGAGCCCTCCAGCACCTCAACGTGAATAAATCATTTGTGTCACGAACCATAGCTCGTTACCGTGATACTGGCAGCGTTGCAAAACGCCATGGAGGTGGTCATAAAAAAAACAGCAACATCGGAAGAAATGGTTCGGAAAGTGAAGGCTCGAATTGAGCGAAACCCGCGTCGAAGTGGAAGAAAAATGGCTCGTGAGCTCAACATATCGTTGGAACGGATGCAACACATACCGAAAAATGAGCTTGGGCTCAAGCCATTAAAGCTCCCAAAAGCACACGATCTTACACAGAAAAAAGTTAGAGTCGAAAGAGCGAAGGAGTTGCTACGCTTGCACGAAAGTGGTGAGTTGCCGAATTTGGTTTTTTCCGATGAGTCGTTATTTGTTCTCGAGCAATATGTCAACAAACAAAATGACCGAGTTTACTTGCCAGAGAGGTCCTTCGATAATTTACACCTTCGGCAGCAGGCAGCACCGATGATGATGGTTTGGGCCGCCATAACCGCCGATGGTCGCTCTCCGCTCGTATTTTTGGACCGTGGCGTCAAAATTAATGCGATCGTATACCGTGAAACTGCCTTAGAGGCAGTATTGAAGCCTTGTGCAAACAATCATTTCGGTGGGAGACCGTGGACATTTCAAAAAGACTCGGCACCGTCTCACAAAGCCCGCGTTAACAAAGATTGGTTAAAAAACAATGTTCCACACTTCATTTCTTCGACACAATGGATTGCAAATTCTCCGGATGCAAATCCGTTGGATTTCTCTGTCTGGGGTATTTTGAAGGCGAAGGTTGGCACTAAAAAATACCAAAGTTTCGACCACCTCAAACAAGCACTTCGCCGAGAATTTGCCAAAACACCTCAGAGCCACTTGCGTGCACTATGCGATGCTTTCTTCGGCCGTCTCAAGGTCATTATTCGCGCCAAAGGTGGACATATTGAAAACTACTGATACAATTTGAAAATTGATGTATTTTCCAACATTTTTTACTTTGGCACAATAAAATTTATCAAAAAATAAAAAAATTATAGCATTTTAAAAAGTTATATAGTAGTTCGAGTAAGTCACCCTGTATGTAACAAACACGTTCTTTGGACATTTTCATAACATCTACTATCTCTTTCACTTTAATTCGGTGGTTGTCTAACACCATTTGGTGAACTTTAGCAATATTATCGTCAGTGGTTGCAGTTTTTAGACGCCCCGAACGTTCATCATCTCCCAAGCTCTTGCGGCCACGTTTAAATTCAGCTGCCCAAAATTTCACTGTGGTAAATGATGCTGCAGAGTCCCCATACACAGAATCCAACTCATTTTTGATTTGCGTAGGCGTATTGCCTTTCAAAAACAAGAATTTAATAGAAACTCGATACTCATTTTTTTCCATTTTCACAAAAAACACTCACATCGACTCACTCAAACGACTGCCAACTAAAAACTGAGTGTCCAAAATGACTGAAACTTCGGTAAGTAATTGTCAAAAGATGCACGACTAGCATTCACTGGCTTTTATTGACGAGTGCCGCTATCTTTACTTTTCAGACAACCCTCGTATATCTTGGAAGCGGTAAAAGACTTTGTTTACTTGGGCTCTGCTGTTAATTCAAGCAAGGACACAATCGTAGGAATTAAGCGATGAATCACTTTTGCCAATCGCTGTTTCTTTGCACCAAAAAGACAACTTTCCTTCTCAAGAACTATGAACTGTATATGTAAGTCTCTAATCGTCACAGTCCTAGTAATACATATACGAGTATATGGTGCTAAAGCAAGGACTTTATCAAAAGTAGATCACAATGCCATTGGTCAAGTCATTCAAGTCATTTTCAGTACCGTCTATTGTACATAACTGGAGTTTGGAGAAGAAGATTTAACAACGAATTCTATTAGCTTGGCATACACTACCATTGTCCGAAAGGCCGGAACCTATCGGCTATGATGGTTACGCTCAAGCGGGAAGGGGCCTGAGTCAACTTGGTAAGCGGAACTGGAGTAATAGTGAAGTGTCATCTGAGTTAGTGATATGGTGAAGCAGAAAATCATTATATTTATGCCTGCTTGAACCCACATCCTTGCGCCTGTTTGACCAATTGCCTGCCTGTGCTTCCGAACACGATTTTTTTTAGTGCCAAGCACCTAGACCTCATCCAAGACCCAAAACTTCGCAGGAAGTTAAGCATTTAACAAAGGCTACAGAAGGCAGTTATAGAAATTTCTACTTCTACAGCTCCGGAAAGACTTTTTGCATAAAGTGATTAATCAGATGATATGGTCCCAATTTAATGTCTAAATAAGGCATACAGAATGCAGGTGTTACGGCCCCATGTGGACATTGCCATCTTAGGCACTATAGTGCTTCCACTGTTCTATCTCGAGTCAATATATCAAATATTGTATAGGTACATTGTGGCCTGAAAGTAGTCGAGGTTTCAGCATTCTTGGCTACTGCGGTATTCAATGAAGGAAATTCAGCCCTTCCAATGCTGATGAACGGACTGAAACTTGTAGTTGGCTCGCAGAGCTTTAATTTTGCCCAGGAAATGGATGAGCGCCGCGTGGAAAAACCAGAATAGACGCAGCGCGTTGGAGACCAAGGGCACTCGGCAAGCTCGTCAAGAGGAGATGCATGCCCGAAATGATGCATTTGAAGAAAAATCTCAGCCTCCTAAACTGGTTTCCCCCCTTGTTCATCATGTTTGGTTCTTGTTCTCATATAACTGCATCAATATTTTGTTTGCATATATGTATACTAATTTACCAAACAACTAATGGCGAAAACTTCCTTACAACAACAGTAAGCCAATAGCACCGGCAGTCACTAGACATTATGTCATAGAAAGTAATTTCGCATATTTCAATTTCAATAATTAAAGAAAGAAGGAAAGTGGGTGGTGGATGAGATAAACAGAGACTGTTTTAGAAATGTGTCAGGGATTTAACGAAGGGAAGAAAAATAGCGAAGGACTGCACATTTAAAGCATGTGACATTAGAAATAATTCTTGTAGTTATTGGTAGAGAGTTCCATACTTTGATAGCGTGAATAAAAAAATAAACGGGATGAATTAAGGCAACGATGTTGTAGTGGTATTAGAGTAGGTGCTCTAAGTGAAAGAGAAAAAATAATTTTTTTATTCAAATACAACACGCAGGCGTCTTATCTTTTATAATTTTATGTAGACAAATGCTACTCATGGCGTGAATGTAGTGTTTGAAAAAAATCCCTAGCAAGCGCTTTGAGTACAGCGAAACATGGTCATATCTTTGTAAGCCATGAATGTATCTATTGTAACTGCGTCATTAAATGCTACTTGTAGCTTACGCTGGGACAAAGAGTTATTACAACTTTATACAATACTACTTCAGCATATATGATAAGAGGTAGAATTAGAGTTTTGACGGGTATTTGTTGGAGTAAAACTTGCAGATATTCAGAGATTGTCAGTCGTATCCTTACAATTGACAATTAATGACAAAACGCAATATAGTAACAGTGTTAACAAGTTTAGGTTTATTGGCAGAGAGTAGGACATCTGGTAAGGTGCTAAAGGATAAAGTTTTATTAGAAATAGGAATAACCTGACACTTATTTGGATTCCATCCAGCAATCCATCGTTTGCAGACCAAGAGAAAATACTGGCAAGATCTTCATTAAGATTGCTAACCAGTTCAGATCTAATAGGTTTTACGGCATGTAGCTGGACATTATCTACATAAAGGTGAACAGAGAAGTGTTTACAAACATACAGAAGAGAATCGGGCCAAGAATTGATCCTTGCGGCACACCTAGATTTACTGGCAAAAGTGCTGAGGAAGAGTCATGTGTAACAACGCTCTGGAATCTGTCAGACAGAAAATTGCTAATTAGCCGCACTGCATTATCGCCAAGGCCAAACAGATTTTTCAGCTTTCAGCATAGGATTTTATGGTTTAATTTATCAAAAGCCTTTAAAAAATCAAGCATGCAAAGAAGCGTAACCTAACCTTTATCGTAGTCCTGTCTTATATCCTCGAAAATGTTTACCATTGCAGTGGAGCAGCTGTCGTTAGATCTGAAACCAGATTGTCCCTCATAAAGCATTTAGCTATTAGCATGTTTAGCTATTAATTTCTCAAAGACTTTTGATAGACAGGATAATATAGATCTAAAACCTGCTGCGGATACCGGATTATATATTTTTTTGGTAACATGTACAACTCGGGCAGTTTTCCAGGATATAGGAAAAGTTGATGTTGTGATGCAGTGATTGAGAATGTGGGTTAAATTGGACACTATAAATGGGTGAATCAGCTTAATAAATTGCATATCTACCCCATCTTCACCAATAGCGTTAGATTTTATCGCTACAACGGAATTAATCACTTCATTTTCGGCCACAGTTTGTATTTCGAAGAGATTTGCAGAGTGATTTAGACTTTCAGATAGATTAAAATTAAAGTCTTGAGATATGATTTCATAGAAGAAACTATTTAAGAGGTCAGGATCAATTAGAGATTCAGCATTACATTTCCTACTAGAGATACCTATTTGACGTAGATTGTTCCAAAGCTGCTTCGGAGGTAAAGATGCATTTAGTTTGGTAGCATAGTAGTTTCTTTTGGCATTTCGTATAACGGAAACAGATTTGTTTGGCATTTACTATAAAGTCTATTGCGAGCTTTAATGTGTTGCATTGGCAATACCTCTTTCGTTAAGATCCAATGTAAACACCATGTAATCTCAAATGTCAGAACAATAAAGCATTCTTGAACTGAACTTTGAACATGGTGGCAGCGGAAACCTAACCTTACACCTTCTAATCTATTTGGAGTGAAAATTAAAGAAAACCCGACCGCTAAAGAAAAGGAAAGTATTAAAAAATAACCCATTAAACCAGAAAACACTAATATCGTACAAGTGCTTAGCAGCCACGGAATCGTAAATTGAAAAAAAAAAAAACTAAGGGACGCACGTGTGGACTGCAATGCCAATGGAGACAAAGAACCAAGCGGTGAAAAGTAATTCTGCTACAAAGATAAATTTACTTGCAAACTAAAGCATGCAAAAACAGATGGCTCTAACTCCCCCTGAAGAATTTTCCTTTGTGCCCTCAGATTGGGAAAGGTGGAACAAGCGTTTCGAAAGATATCGAATTGGGAATGGATTATACGAGGCTGACAACAAGTCAGAGGTAAATATCTTGATATACTGCATGGGCGAAAAAGCCGAGGACATATTTGCGTCTTTTATTCCAACATCTAGTACTTATGAGGAATGTATAAAAAAGTTTGAAGATTATTTTGTACCAAAACGAAATATCATATTTGAGCGTGCAAAATTTTTAAAAAGAGACATTCACTGGCAAAACACTGTGCATGGGGAAGTTTGTATGATGATATGGTCTTATTGACTCTTATCATAGGTATGAAAGATACAGGTTTAAGCGACAGGTTAGAAAAGGTCATAACATCAGTACGACAGGTAGAGGAACTCCTTAGGCAGAAAAAAGAGCTTTCAGCAACACAACAATCAGATGTATGTAGAATCGAACGACCTAGAGAGCAAAAGAATATAAGGGACAGTCAAAAAAGGAGCTAGAAAAACAAGGCAGGAGAACTGAAAAGGACAAGTGCATGCGATGTGGATACGAGCGACATGACTATGATAATTTCGCAGCCAAAAGTCCTATCTGCAACAAGTGTAATAGGGTGAGACATTACGCAAGAGTATGGAAGTCTAAAAGAGTCAATGAAGTCCGTGATGGGGAGGAGGAGAAGGATGAGGGGGAATATTTCGTTGGCACGGTCTCAAAAGACTAGACTATTGACATGTGACTAAATGATGTGAAATTGGAATTCAAGGTGGACACGGGTGCCAACGTGACAATAGTACCATGGGCGGACATCAAAAATTGCAAACAAACACTCGTATGCATGGCAAGGACTGTAGTAAAATTATACAGTGTTAGTACAGCAATTAACGTAGTAGGGAAGCTTAATGTGAAGTTAAAATACGGGGAAAAGGAAATTGAGGAGGTGATCTATGTAGTCAAGGAAAAATTAACGCCGTTATTGAGAAAGCCGGGAATTGAAAAGCTAGGATTAATTAAAAAATTGTTTAAGGTCTCGTGTAGGAATTGGTTCGAAGATTTTAAGGAAGTTTTTGAGGGTCTGGGGACGTTTAAAGAGGAGTACAAAATTGAATTGAGAAAATGCGAAGCCATTTGCTATTTCCGCTCCTAGAGTTGTGCCTATCCATTTGTTGCCGATAAGAAGGAATTAGAAAAAATGGTTCGAAACGGGGTAATTTCACCTATCGAAAATGCGTCGGATTGGTGTGCACCGATGGTTGTTGTACCAAAGAAGAGCGGCATTAGGACCTGTGTTAGTTTTACAGATCTAAACAAATATGTCAGAAGAGCGCCTCACCCCATATATGGGATAGACCACACTCTTGCGCAACCGACCGGGGCAAAATTCTTTACAAAACTCGACGCAAACAATGGGCTTTGGCAAGCACCCCTATCACGAAAATCGCAGGAACTTACCATCTTCTTAACTCCATTCGGTAGATACAAATATCTAAGATTACCTTTTAGGTTCACATCAGCTCCAGAAGCTTTTCAAAAAAAATATCGACAATTTTGGCAGGAATGAAAAATTGCGTTATTCATATCGACGATATTCTCGTTTGGGGAGAAAATATTATTGAGGAACATGACGAGTGTGTAGAAGCAGTATTGAGGAAGATTAGCGAAAATGGATTGACGCTTAAACAGGGAAAAGTCGGGGTTCGGTAAAATCAAAACAAATTACTTGGAGCATACTATTTCAGGGGGAAAGATAGCAGTAGACAAAGAAAAGACCAGAGCTATTATAGAAATAGAAGCTCCAAATAATACCAAAGAGGTTCAGCGATTTTTGGGTATGGTTAACTTTATCGGAAAATATATCCCAAATAAATCCACGAGCCAATCACAAGCCTGCTTAACAAGAAAAACTCGTTTATCGGGGGCTGTGTTCAAGAAAGGCTTGAAAATATATGATCCCTCGAAAAAGAACACTGTTTCTTGTGATGCTTCCAGAAAGGGACAAGGGGCAGTGATCCTGCAGACGCATGGCAAAAATAGATGCCCAATTGCACACATTTCAAGGGCCCTCACACAAGCGGAAAGAAACTATGCAAACATCGAACAAGAAGCATTGGCGATAGCATGGGCCTGTGAAAAACTTAGAATTTATTTAATCGGTCGAAAGTTTGAAATTCAGATGGATCATAAACCCTTTCTGCAAATTTTACAGAGTAAGGACCTAGATGATTTGTCACCAAGGTTGCAACGTATCCGGATGAGGTATGATTATTTCATTACATATGGTATATACCGGGAAATCGAGGTCGCCGGTAAAAGTCATTTCACAGTCTGAGGAAAAGGAATTGGAGGAAGAAATAAGTGCCTACATATACCAGATAGTTCGGCCTAAAATAAGCACGACGGATAGAAACATTGTTCAAGTTACGAGCTAGTAGCAACGCTCGAACGATTTAGGATGTATTTACTAGGCAGAAGATTTACAGTGGTTACCGATTGCTCAGCTATCAGTGCAGTGAAGGAGTCAAAGTCACTTATACCGAGAATAGCCAGATGGTGGTTGCGTCTACAAGAGTTTAACTTCGTAGTGGTTCATCGCAATGCAAGCCGTATAATACATGTCAACGCGCTTAGCCGTACACCGGTTGAACCCGCTTATGAGCTTTCGACTGTGGCCGCAAACGTGTTGAGCGTTGGGATTCAACGCGACGATTGGATATGTTGTATGCAACGTCAAGATCGTAGACTCGTTGAAGTTATGGATGCGTTGCAAAGGGACGAGCAGACTTTATAAAAGGGCTTTGTCATGAAAGATGGGTGACTGTTCAAGAAAACTGGAGGTGGACCTAAAGTGGTAGTGCCGTCAGGTGTACGTTGGCGTGCAGTCAAATACTTTCATGATAACATGGGTCATTATGGCGTCGAAAAGGTTATACAGCGTATCAATGACACACTTTGGTTTCGACGAATGAGAAACTACTTTAAGTCAAACATTGGTGCGTGTGTCCAATGTTGTTACAACAAACTATCGCCAGGAGCATCAGAATGGCAGATGCACGTATACGACGTCAACACCATCCCTTTTCGAACGCTTCACATCGATCACGTCGGCGCATTTCCGAAAAGTCGTCGGGAGAAAACCCACGTTCTAGGAATTGCAGACTCCTTTAGTAAATACGTTATAGTAAAGGCAGTGCGGACCACGAAAACAAAACCGGTAATGAACTCTTAATTATCTTACTTCTTTTTTTGGTTTACCACATATTTTGATAAACGACCGTGGTGCAGCATTTACATCGCGAGAATTTGAAGATTATTGCGAAAGGAATTACATTCGCCACACAAAAACGGCAGTGCGCACTCCTAGGACGAACGGACAAATGGAACGCATTAACCAGACGATTCTTCAATTCCTGCGAACTTCGAACAAAGGCGAGTGTGATTGGGATCTAGAATTAACTAACTTTCAATTGGTGATCAACACACAGTGCAACACTACGACAGGCTTTTGTCCAGCTGAGCTTGTATTCGATTTTAAATTGAAATACATCATTACTAACTAATTTGTTCAAGCAGTTCATGATATCGATGATAGTCAACTTGTTGCTGCAAAATTTCTAAGAAACGTCAGGAGTGGAAGTTACGATTCGACAGGAAGCATAAGCCATCCACAACATATTGCGAAGGTACACTAGTGTTCGTTGAGACAGTGCCAAAGCCGAGCGGAGAATCACACAATTTGGAGCCAACTTACAAAGAGCCATATATTGTTAAACGATGTCTGCGTTGTGATCGCTATCTCTTAGAGAAAGTCAACTTATCTAGGAAACGCCGCAAATTCATGACAGTTCACAGTTATGACCAGTGACAGGATCAAGCATTGCTACATTCTAGGACCGGAGATCGAAAGCGAAGCTGGCGATCTTCATCGTCTTCATCAACCCTGTGGAGCCGAGGACGTCTCCAATGCCAGGTTTGGCCGAGCTGTCACACATCTTAGAAATACAAAGGAGAACAAAAGAAAAGGAAAATCAAGACCGCAGACGCGGAGCTGTTTCAGTGATCGGTAAATACATAAAATAAGCAATTTTTATTTGTAAGTTTTTCCACTAAGTCTATTAGTTTTCTTATAAAAATTACACGAATATATGTAGACTAGAAAATAAAATTTTATTATCCGAGGAAAGTTGAACATCATTTATAGAAGGTAAAGTTTTATAACGGTGTCCCTAAATTGTAGCCAGTGGGGATCTCAGAGGTAAAAATTATTCATATTTTTCAAAGGTATAAACAATAGCTAAATGAACATGCAGGAGTCAGAACGACTCCCTGGGACTTCAAGAAACACTTGATGCTGTAATACTTGAGGAAGACGATGTTACAGAGATAGATTTAGTTGCACTTCCCCCAGAACCAAGTGTGCTAACCGATGAAGAAAAAGGTGATGAGGACCATATTCAGAGAAATGCTATTCCGCGAGACATACCAGGTAGAGTCGAAGTATTCACGAATCGAGGTGAAGACGCATGGGACAGTAGCGATGACGAACCGCTCGCTGAAATCAAGAGACGTAGAAATAATTTTGAGGAACCTCGCTGGCAACGTGCAAGCGCATCTTGATAAATTGTTGAATGGAATTTGACAAGGAAGTTTTCGCCATGATTGTTCAATACTCGCAGACTTACGCGGCTCAGAAAAACAAGCATGACTTCAAAGTATCTATCGATGAACGCAAAACATTCCTCGTTATTCTTTTATTAACTGGTTACCATTCATTGTCTCGAGAACATTTGTACTCGTGCCTGGACGAAGACTGTAATGTCAAGAATCAATTTGAGGAAATAAAAAAATATCTTCATTTCTGTGAAAATCTTATCGCAGTCGAATCATCCGACAAAATGTGTAAGATGCGACCGCTTGCAGACATACTTGTGAAGAAATTTTTGCAGTGCGGTCCATAGACGAGTCAATGGTGAAGTATAGTACTTTGGGCGGAATCCGCCAAGCCAATGCGATTCGGCTACAAAAATTGCATGGTCACAAGTTCAGACGAATACTGTTACAACTTCGACTTGTATTACGGAAAATATCCAGGAGCCAATCCTAAAGAGCCGTTGGGTACAAGAGTGGTAAAGCTAAGTGCTGAACACCATGTGGTGTTTTTTGACAACTTCTTCACTAGTTTCGAATTGCTCGGAGATTTACGAAAAGCTGGTTTTCGTGCAACAGGCACCGTTCGCGGAGCTAGATCCAAGAAATGCCCTCTAGTTGGAGTGAAGGAAATGAAAAAGAAAAATCGTGCTGATTTTTTCTATCGTCTCGACCAAGTCAACCAAATTTTATTCGTCCGTTGGCTGGACAACAGTGTCTGCACCACGGGGTCGAACTACGAGGATTAAAACAGATTTTTTGATAAAAAAATAATTTTATTTTTCAACGTAGTCTCCCTTGAGCTCTATACACTTTGTCCAACGCTTCTCCAACTTTTTTATCCCTTCCAAAAAAAATGATTTGTCGAGGTCCTCAAAATAGGCCTTTGTTTGCGAGATGACTTCATCATTGGAGTCAAATCTTTTTCCACCAAGCCATTTCTTCAGGTTTGGGAACAAGAAGTAGTCACTCGGAGCCAAATCTGGAGAATAGGGTGGATGAGGGAGCAATTCATAGCCCAATTCATGGATTTTTGCCATGGCAACTGCACATGTGTGCACCCTTGCATTGTCTTGGTGGAAAAGAACTTTTTTCTTGGCCAAATGAGGTCGTTTTTTTTTTCAAATCGTCATTGAATCGGTCCAATAAGTTGGCATAATATTCCCCATTGATTGTTCTTCCCTTTTGAAGGTAGTCAATGTGGATTATCCCGCGTGCATCCCAAAAAACAGTCGCCATAACTTTATTGGCTGACAAACCCACCTTGGCCTTCTTTGGCGCCGATTCACCCTTAGAAACCCACTGTTTTGACTGTTGTTTGTTCTCTGGTGTGTTGTGATGGATCCATGTTTCGTCCACGGTTACAAAACGGCGCAAAAACTCCTCCATATTGCGATTAAACAACGCCAAACCTTCCTGTGAAGTTGTTACACGATTGCGTTTGTGGTCGACCGCGAGCAAACGCGGCACCCATCTTGCGGAAAGCTTTCTCATGCCCAAGTGATCATTCAAAATTGAAACCACTGAGCCATGCGAGATCTCTACGGCTTCCACAATCTCTCGCACTTTCAATCTTCGGTCGGCCAACACCATATCGTGAATTTTTTCGATTGTTTCGGGTGTAGAGACCTCAACTGGGCGTCCAGGACGTTCGGCATCTTCAGTGCTTGTACGGCCACAACGAAATTCAGTAAACCACTTTTTTACCATTGAAATCGATGGTGCAGAGTCCCCATAGTATTTATCAAGCTTAGCCTTGGTCTCGGTAATGGTTTTTTTTCGCAAGAAATAATGCTTAATAAGCACACGAAATTCACTTTTTTCCATTTTCTCCTCAAATTAGTGAGTAGTCTGATAAAAATAGCTGTCAAACACAAACTAACTGACGCAGCAAGTTTAAATTTTGACAGGAGCCAACTGACAAATGCCTGTTGACAGGAGCAGTGTTGCTGTTTCAGTAAGGAGGTCAGAAATTCAAAAATGCACGGAATTATTGACCCGCCCTCGTATGATAGCATCATCTGGGGAAAGTAAAGAGATGGAGCGCAGTGGAGAAGAAAAAAGTTTTTCAAAGCTACAACAAGGGTATGGGTGATGTAGAACAAGCTGATCAATGGTGAAGGGTTTTGTTCACATATATATACATGCTGGATCTAGCCATAGCAAACGCATGGCGCCTTCACATTCTAACGAATGATGGCAAGTTAGATCAGCTTCAAATTCGTCGTTACATTGCTCGTCAGTATTTGAGACACAAAAGAAGTGAAAATTTGCGTCCAATAGCTTCTGTGGTGAAAAGTTTGCAGTATGATGGGATCAGTCACTATCCAAAAAAACTATCCCAGCAACTAAGATGTACCGTGTGTCATAAGAAAGCAAGTTGGCAATGCAAAAAGTGTGTGTAAACTGCTTAAGCCCTGTGTCCCCATTTGAGGACGGCTTTTTTGCCAATGAAGGATATATTTTTTTTTGTTTCATTATTATTTTTTTATAACATTAATAGTTTTTACCAATTAATAAAGAAATTTTGTTAATTCCACTTCGAAGTTTTATTTGGGCCCAAACGTAAGAAGCATTTTCAAGCTAGGAATGAAAATTTTATTCGAAATTGACAGCAGCTGTTCTGCAACTTTTTTGATATATAACTGAATGTTAGGAGCGAAACTAGATATAAAGAACGCAACAGCATATTTAATGGCATCGTCCTTTACCACAACAGATGACAGACACCAATTATAGGAGATTATACTTCTCGACTTATTTTCATTTCCAATAATTGGAGCAGGTTCTGAGTCGGTTTTGATTTACTCGTCATTACCTAGGATGTGACCTTCGAGAAAAAGACCAATTTAAATCATAATAGGCAACAACAATAATAATACAATTTTCAGTAGACACGCTTCACGATAGTGATTGTTGAAGCAGCAAAAAGAAAACACGCGCTTGTCAAAGTAAAAAAAAAAAACTGTTTTCTCAAAATAGAGTTAGGTAAAAACCATAAAAACAATATAAACGTTGTAGGTATTAATCTCATTTATGAACTCATTCCTTTTCGATAAAAATTAACCTGTATACATAGTACAGAACCCACACAGGTATAGAAATAAAAACAGTTGGTGCTTCTTAAAACTAAGATCAGGATTAAAAGTGTGGATTTATACAACCCAAGATGGTTTTCGTATATACGGGTATCAATATTATTTCAAATATAACATAAACTATTCGACTTACACACGTGCACTATACTATGTTCTTGTCATAAAGTATACATCGCTCGTAGCTTCCTTATCACGCTATATACATATGTATATACCACCATATATCACAGACCTCATTTTATTAAATTACGACTTCCATAGAGGTACTCTGATATTCAAACAAACATTTCAGTCATTAGTGAAACCTATGTGTATCTCTGTGCAAATACTTTAAACAAACACAGGGTAACTAAAAATATTTCCCAGTGAGAACAAATAAATACCACTGCGTATGCGCAACATTTTAATAACTCACTAACACCAACAATTGACAACACTTATACGAGTTACTATATGGTAAACTTTGGAAAACTTACATTCGAACTGGTCGATAGTCTAGCTACCGCCTCGACAATATAAGATACGGAGTAAACATGCGGCTCAGTGTCCATCTTTTAAGCGATTGTCCCACAAGTATACCGTGTCGAATGATTTAAATTTCAACCGTCACTATCTATTTTATTGTAGATAAGGTAGATTGGATAATTTCTAACAATGTTCTTTGGAATAACCGGAAAGAATAAAATTTATAAACTGACTGGCTTGACTGCTCCCTGTCGCAGTTGACATACTAATGGCATCACAATCAGAATTATACCACCGATAGCAATTTCCGAAGCCTCTAACTCGGTCATAATCAATGGGTGAGCTGTTAGCTCTGCTCTAATACGTGTAATTTTCAACATATACGCCGTAAACTCTAATTAAATTGCCTAGATACGACACTTGCTGGCACTTTTTCCTACTCCTATCCCATAGGGTGCTATTGGTTCGACGAACTTTTCATCCAAAGAAATAGAAGATGTCATATAAAGGGGTACATCAAATTTCACCAATGACGTCGACGTTTGGCAACTGTCAGTTGGCGTGGGGATTTTGATGGCCTTCTCTTTCTAATCCTTTTTCTGCAATGACTACTAATTTGTATGTTTTAAAAACTTCTGAAATATAGGAGTATCTACGAGTACATACTCGTATGTCAAATCTAAAGAATTTTTTTCATTTCTCAGAACATTTACAGGTGAGGTGGGATTCCTTCAAACAAGAGAGTGCACGTTTTTGTAGTCAAAAGCTTCCTCAATTCATCTTCGTAAAAAAAAAGGCAAAAATATTAGATAGTTTGCGTTTTTCATTAATTTTTGTATAAATTTATTCAATAGGATTCTTCTACATATATTTTAGATTCTAGTTAGCGGATAAAAGCTAACCGAAAGAAGTGCGAAAGTCAACGGTAAATATTGGACTTAAGTACTTAGACCTAGATACAAAGCGACAACGATTTTGGAAAAAAAAACGCGCAAAAAAAACACAATTTGTTGTTTTTAGTCATTCGCACTTGGCGGATGTGCGATTCTTGAAACATCTTATTACTCCATGTCTCACTGTTAAATCATGTTCATTGCGGTTTTTAGATTCGATATGCAATAACAAGTGTTTCACCAGCAGCCTAATTTCGAATCGAAATGTACCTGAGGCTACAGCAAATGGTTTGCTGTTTTCTGCAATGGAGGCACCATGTTTGTACTGTGCTACGAGTGTTTACTAGTGATATTTAGCAATAAATCGCCATTTAAGAAACTGACTTATGGACACCACAAAAAGAGGCAAAAGAGATGTCGCAAGAAAACAAGGACTTATGGCAGCCACTATCATAGAACATACGAGTATGTACTTCATCAGATGAAAGAATCAAAGCATTCACCGGTTAACATTTGAAAGCATGAGTAAAAGAAAAGATGCTAGGGAACGCAGGACAAGAAGGAGGCTTTCTAAAGACTGCTGGAGACTGATCGAAAAGCAAAAGTTTTAGAAAGCTCAAATCACAGACGTTAAAAGGGATGAACTAGTACCATTGCATTTATTGATTACAGGCGATGTTTGGAAACAAAAATAGATGTGATACCAAAATTGTAAGCGGAATCATCAAAGAACGGTCACAGCCATAGATAACAAGCCTCGACTTGAGGACCAACTTAAACTTTGGGGTAGCATTTCGAGTTACAGTTCTCAAGTATGCATTTTTCAAATTCGCACCGCAATCCCCGTCAAAGACGAAATTATGCCGTTGATTAAAGCACTCAAAAGATAGGTGTACTCCGTCATCTGCACGGCCGTAAGTTATTTGGCGTTACAACGCCTATGGGTGGTGTGAAAGAGAATAGTCTGTGTGAGTTTCATAATCAACCAATATATTGTATGTATGTATGTAATAATTATACTAATACGCTTCGATATAGAAGGACGATATGAGCAAAGGGTCTTAGCTGTGATGTGCCTGACGAATGTTAGATTCAGTCAAGTACGTCCAAAGGTCATCGGGATAAGTGTGTGGAAGGTGAAGTTTGGATATAAGACGTCCCTAATGAAGCAATAACATCGATGTTGAAGTCACCGAAGAATACTAGGGAAATCTCGGAGTCTACGCATACAAAGGGTATGAACTGGCGGATATATTGTATCTGATATAGGGTGACCAGATAACAATGATAATTTTTCCAATTGTTATGTTTCAGCAGCTGTCAAAGTTACCAATAACATCCAGCTGTCAAAATATTTAGTAAGGTTTGCCATTTCATCATGCATCGTTTTACGGTTGAGGGACGTGAGGAATTCATTAAAAAATATTATTGAAATTCCGTCTCAGTTGTAAATACGCAACGTGAATTTCGTCGTGAGATCGGCCGTCATCATGGCTTTAGTGTGCAAGCAATTCGTCACACGGTGAAAAGTTTGAGAATGAGTACACTCTTTTGGATCTTAAGCCACCAACCAGACAGAGATTGGTGCGAAATGAAGAAAACATAGCCGCCGTTTCGGCCATTATCTAAGAAGACCCAGAAATGTCGATTCGGCGCCGATCAGCTATATTGGACATCGCAAGAGAGTCAACCCGGCAGTTAAATTTGGGCCTACATCCGTATAAGATTGTGCTGATGCAAAAATTGAAGCCGGACGGCCATAAACAACGCCGTAAGTTCGCTATTTGGCCGCTGGAAATGTTGGCCGGAGATCCAGATTTTGGCCAAAAAATCATCTTCTCGGACGAGGCCCATTTTTGGCTCAGCGGCTATGTCAACAAGCAAAATTGCCATTATTGTAGCGAAACAATCCACAATTGTTCGGCCAAGCATCAATGCATCCACAAAGATTGACTGTTTGGTGCGGTCTATGGCATGGCGGCATCATCGGACCTTATTTCTTTCGAAAGGAGGAAGGAGACACCGTTACCGTCAATGTTCTCAGGTATAGAGCGATCTTAACCGACTTTCTGTGGTCCGAGCTAGACAACAATGATATATCCGAGCCATAGTTCCGCTATGACGGGGCTACATGCCATACAAGCGACGCAACGCTCGAAGTTGTGAACGAGAAAGCGACTAGGTCATCTTACGGCGAGCGTTTATCAATTGGCCGCCGCGATCTTGCGATTTGACAGCATTCGATTATTTTCTCTGGGGCTACGTCAAGTCCTTAGTCTACACTAACAACCCAACCACTTTGAACGAGCTCGAGGCCAACATTCAACACACCATTGCCGGAATAACGCGGCACATCTTATACCGAATCATCATAAATTGGACCGACCGCTTGAAGCACTGCCAGCGAAACCGAGGCGGTCATTTGAATAATGTGGTATTCCGCACATAATGGTATGAACGTAGCTTCAGAATATAGCCAGAATCAATTTTATATCTCACACCATTGCTCTTTTATTTAAATGTTTTTCTTTCGTTCTTGTGTAAAGTTTTCTTGCAATTTATGTGGATGTATCAGTCAATCTCATCAGTGGCTATGGAAACTTCAGAGAGACAAATATTACAAATGCGAGTGTCAACTCTGGTTCCTAACGTAGATATCCAGTTCCATGGAAGTGATTTTGGTGCAGACATTGCCAGCTGAAGTAGTTGCCTATGAAGCGCCACTCGTTGCAAATATGAATTGACTCTTCGTCGTCACGAGTCCAGGTTTCAATTAATAGCGGGTACTTGCTATATAGTTAGAATCTGTTTTGATACCGGCCGATAATAGTCTGTACATTCAGGTTGGGTACAACTGCCTACCTGAATATAGAGGTGTCGTTTGCTTTTCCACTCTGGAAACCAACTTAACTTCGTCGCGAATCCCTCACATTGCCGACGTTTCGCTTTGGAATGAGACATACATATACATACAAGTATAAGACGTCCGTAAATAGTACTCTGCTGAGCCCCTAATATATGAGCTACTTATGTCTTGGCACATGCAGGTACCAGCAAAAACTGTTTGTGTTTTCACATAAATAGGTTTTAGGGAATAAAATGCTAACTATGCGAGATTTAGCAGGACCTCCACCAGTGTGACCTGGCTTGCTGAGCACATAAGAGCGACAAGTAATTTACCATGTGTGCCAACGCTTTTGTGTCGAACCAAAGAGCCATGGACGTGAATACGTGTTCCTTATTGTAAGGTGTCTTTAGATTACAATACAACGACGGTGCTATTAATCAATCCGATTTCTATCTTCGATATTGAGCTTATTATTTTAAATGCTGGATGACGATAGCGCCAATAGCCTGACCGTCAACCATGCCGATGATGACTGCAATCATATACGAATAGTCAACGGCAGACGGAATATTTCAGAAGAAGGTTAACGAAGTTGTCTCTGGCGATCGAAAGAGAGAGTATATAATGGTTGCTTTCCAGGACATAGAGGGCGCCTTTAACAATGTCAACACATCCGCCATCACGACTGCGCTGTCAACTCTGCAGGTAGACGACTCACTGGGGGAGTTGATCAATCTTATGCTACAATAAATAGCAGGATAATTAACTCCGAACTGGGTGGGGCTTCTGCTAAAAGATGTATCAGCAGAGTTACGTCGCAACATCGGTGTCCTTTCTCCCCTTCTCTGGAACTTAGGGGTTAATGAACTGCTAATATATTGTACCTGGAAGCAAGTGGTTGCAGAGTAATTGCCTATGCGGGTGACGTTGCTATAAGCGTCTCAGGTAAGCATCTTAATACCATTAAAGAACTCCTTCAGCTAAATCTTAACAGATTAACCCGTTGGGCAGATCCCTCAATAAACGTTACCAGTTGAGTCTTTTCCGATACATCAAAATATCTGGGCCTCATATTTGACTGTAGACTAAACTGGAAATCTCGTACTCGTACACCTCGGTTATAAGACCGGTACTCATCTTCGGGGTTGTTGTCTGGTGGACGGCCTTTGGCAATGCAGCCAACTGCAGCAAACTAAGCAGAGCCCAAAAAACAGCATGTCTATGGATAAGCGGAGCGAATACTTGACACCCCTCGATATATTCAACAGGCAAGTAGCTGCAACCGCAGCTATTCGCTTTAAAGCGACTACACAGTGGACAAATAATATATTTGGGCACGCTAATACTCTTAATATACTAGGAATCCTCACAGAGAACATCGATTACACTATATCCGAACTTTGGTTAAACAAAGACTTTCATGTAAGCTTCCCCTCTAGATCTTTCAGGGAAGAAGATGCTTTCATGGAGGGCAAGTCAATTCACTTTTATATAGATACGAGTAGATCTAAAACTGATAGTGGGGTTGGTGGCGGTGTTTTCTCAGATAAGCTAAATCTAAATCTCTCCTTTCGTCTTCCAAATCACTGTAGCGTATTCCAGGCGGAAATTTTAGCGATTAAAGAAACTCTGTCCTGGCTGAAGAAAAACGTGATATCTGCAAAGGATATCCGCATCTTTTCGGATAGTCAGGCAGCTATCAAGTCCCTGGAGTCAGTCCCATTAAATTCGAAAACCGCCCTTGAATGCCGATCATCTCTTATGGAGATAACAGAGCAGTTCAAACTACACCTTTGTTGGGTCCCGGGCCACAGACATTCCAAGAAATTGTAGGGCTGACGAACTCGCCAAAGTTGGAACCACTCTACTTATTCTAACCGGTATGCTGGATGCTAGCAAAAGAACAGACCTTAGGTGGACTGTTGGACCAATATGTCTAGCGACCAAACAGATCTGGCCAAACCTGAATCTGCATCGCTCTAAGTATTTGATCCTTCTAAATAGGAAACATGTCAGCGCCATCATAGGTGTCATAACTAGACACTGGCTTATAGTATAGGCAAGCATGCAAGGCATGGCGTCTCTACAAACGATTTCAGTAGAAGCTGCATGTACATGTCCAGCTCTCTCCCACAGAAGAAAACTTCGCTTAGGCGCTTTCTTCTACAGGGACTTAAGCGATCTAAAGAATATAGACGTTAACAGTCTCCTACGCTTCATCATAAGCTCAAATTGGTTCCAAGAGTAGGAGGATGACAGATCCACGTGGCATCACAATGGGCCAATAGGCCTAAGTGGGCTGATCGATCTTTCCAACAGCCACTTTCCCTATCTACCTACCGATCTCTGGCATTCATACTTCTCACCCACGGTTGTGTCTCTGGGTGTTTCTTTAGTGCGAAACCAATTTTACACATTTCTCACTTGTTATCGCAATAGCAGTTTAAAAACAGTCCTTAGATTTCACAATGAGCATTATTGATGGGCACGCACTATTACGAGTATTTAAAAAGCACATTTTTGAAATTCCATTAAAATTATTCGATAAAAATCCGAAAATCACTTCAATAAGGTCAGCAAGTGGCTCTCCGCTGGGCCTGATAATATCAATGCGATGAGCTGTGACATGAAGCCTGACGATCAAGTGTAAGAACCGTATATTTACATTAAACTTTTTTTTATATTCAAAATCCGATTGCATTTTTAAATACCACCTATCCTAATTGGTAAGACATTACCTTGTCACATTAAAAACAACAAAGCGCTGGATGGAATTTCTTATTGTGCCGACTACATTAACTTCCTACGGATCATCACTAAGAAGTGCATTAAATATCGATCGACATCTTACCTGCTGTTTATCTATTTTGAAAAACCTGCTGCCGGTGTCAAAAGGATGCTTATTAGGCACAGAATATTTCATTACTAAATATAAATCAGGCATCCTATGAAAATGCCAAGTTCTGCATAAGGGGAAAACTGCCAGAAGAATTTAAAACCGAAAGCGGCGTAAACGTATGTATACTTTGACTGTGCTCCCCGCTACCATCTGGCCAACATTGAAGAGTTTTGCTTACTATAGCTAATATATCTCCACGAAAAACCAACAATTCAAGATAGCCCATTGTATCTGCAATACCATAATAACAAGGTCTCGATAAAAAGAAGCTAAGAAGAATTAGGTAAAGCCCACCGATTTTCAAAGAAGTCTTCTTTGGGTAACCTGGCCAAAATACAGAGAAGCAACCCATAAAACTCAGAAACGAATCTGTACTACAAACATTCTCAAAACCATGTCGGGAAAATACTATACACCCTGAATGACTCGAGCTGCAACCAACTTCAGACTGCCATAATTTCCAAACCGTTCATGACAGTGAGCTCAAATTGACACATGACAGATAATTTTATTATTGGGTATATAACTTAATTCGTGTGGTTTTTTTTTTAAATTTGAACGTTTATTTAAGAAAAACATGTACAAGTATTATTCAAAGTATTGCCCATCTGAAGCTATGACTTTTTCCCATCTTTCTGGCAGTTTGTGGATCCCATCCCAAAAGAACTACGCCGGCTTGGCAGCCAAGAATGAATCAAGCCAATTTTTGATATTCTGCTCTGATGTGAACCGTATTTCAGTGAGGGCGTTCTGCATCGACCGGAACAAATGGTAGTCAGAAGGGGCAAGGTCTGGGCTATAAGACGGGTGGGGTAAGACTTCCCATCCACTGTTTTCCAAATAGTTCTTAACCGGAATAGCAAGGTGACACGACAACAAACGTTGTCATGATGGAAAATTATTGCCTCGTGTCTGGTCGCATATTCCGGGCGTTTTTCGGCCATTGCTCTCTTCAAACGGATTAATTGTGTTCGGTAGCGTTGTCCATTGATGGTTTCACCCGGTTTGGGCAGTTCATAATACAGCACACCCATCTGATCCCACCAAATACAGAGCATTACCTTCGCGCCATGGATATTCAGCTTTGCCGTTGATTTGGCTGGTTGGCCGGGTTTCACATATGGGGTTGTAGTAATGGATCCATTTTTCATCACCAGTAACAATCCGATGCAAAAACGACTTCCTTTTGTGGCGTTCTAGCAGCATTTCGGACATGCAAAACCGCCTTTCGACGTCTCTCGGCTTGAGTTCATGTGGAACCCAATTTCCTTGCTTTTGAATATATCCAGCTGCTTTTAAACGTTTTTAAATGGCTGCTTGAGTGACACCTAAAGATTCTGCGAGCTCTTCTTGTGTTTGGCAACAATCTTCATAGAGTAATGCTTCCAGTTCTTCATCTTCAAACGTTTTTGGCTGCCCAGGACGTTCATCGTCTTCCAAACCAAAATCACCACTTTTAAATCGTGCAAACCACTTTTGGCACGTTCGCTCAGCTAGCGCATGTTCACCATAAACTTTCACCAAAATATGATGACTTTCGGCAGCAGTTTTCTTCATATTAAAGTAATGAATAAGAACTCCCCGCAGAAACACTTTTTCAGGCACAAAGTTCGACATATTTGAGTGAAAAAAAATTATTGTTGTTTACGCTTCAAATGAATGAGATATACTGAAATGACGTACAATGACAGTAGCTTTCCAACGTATGTTCCAATGGAATAATACAAGTTACGCCATCTCTTAGCAAACCGCACGAATTAAGTGTTGAGCTAGGCGCAAAGTGTGCACCAAGCAGATTGGCGTTGTCCAAAGAGCTGACAGCTGGCATATCATTGTAAATGAGCGTTGTAATGGAGGATGAGGCAGAATTTCTAATGTTTTTGACGAACGACCAACACTTTTTACTACCTTTGGGACATTGGTCATTCCTGGAGATTAAACTTTTTTCGGTTTTCCTCTGTTGGGTTGGTCTTGAAGGACCGAAAAAACATTTCTCTAACCCTGACAGCCTCTTTGATACTCTTCATCCGATGAGGAAAAAAGGTTCTCATTCCAAAGAGAGTAGTGTCTGTGATCATATCAGCAGCGGCATCCACGTTGTTACCGAGGAAACATAAAAACCAGTTAAAATTTATAAACAAGCTGTTAAGACCGCTCCAGTTGGCTTTCTCGTATTGGCATACGGTTTTTTTTAAGAAATCTTTTCTCTAATTATGTAGTCGGTGTAAAAGAAATTAGATGATATGACACAGTGGTCCGACGAGCCTAGAGGGGATAGCACACTGACCTTATATTTGCAAGGGTTAGAAGTTAAAAACAAGTCCAGGGTGTTGCCAGTATGACTATCAACGTCTGGTATTCGTGTGGGCTCATTTACAAGCTGGGTTACGAGTAAGTTATTTTCCGCAGCCAAGATCCCAACACACCGTCCTTCGGGTGTTGTCTGTCCAGAATGTCGAAGCCACGCAGAATTGTGTATATTGAAATCTCCCGTAATCACAATTTCAGTATGAGGATACAGGGATACAATTCTTTGAATAAAGTCAGACAGCGCATGAAACTCGTTAAAAGGCGAATTGCTGTCCAGTTTAGGGTAGTGGATATTTTGCTGACAGAGGTGGAATTTTAGCCACATGAAATTGAATTCCGGATTGAAACAGGGACTACAGTATGGTGGAGTTTGGTAAGCTACATCATTACGCACGTAAATGGTGAGAGAAGAATAATGGCACTAGCAGTTTGTAGCCAGGTAGCTTCAGATCAGAGTGATTTGCGAGGTGTGGGCGTCGATCTACCTGTGTTTCGCTATATGCCAAAACAGCTGGTCGGTGCTTACAGACGTGGACGTACGCAGAAAAGTGATTACCTTTTAGCCAGCGAATATTGGCAATATCCACTCTAAACTCCCGAGTAATTATAAAGAACACAAACACCGACGTTACTAAGTACAGCTGTAATGTAAAATTGCAGAGTTGTTTTACCAAGTCAAATTGCTATAGGTGTTATGCCCTTACAACAATAGGAAACAGCACACCAGCAAAATTCAAACCATCGGTTGTTACATACACTCAGTCACTGCACGCGCTGTAGGACAATATAATACAATACGAACTGCAACCAACTTCAGACTGCCATAATTTCCAAACCGTTCATGACAGTGAGCTCAAATTTTGACACATGACAGATAATTTTATTATACCAACCTTTTAAACAATTTGCGTCTCAGTTGTGTTGAACAATTTTTATCCGCGATGGAATTCAAACGTGATAGTGTGATTGCTTTATATTTGGCTGGAAAACCACAAATAGCTATCGGTAGAGCCCTCCAGCACCTCAACGTGTATAAATCATTTGTGACTCGAACCATAGCTCGTTACCGTGATACTGGCAGCGTTGCAAAACGCCGGTCATAAAAAACAGCAACATCGGCAGAAATGGTTCGGAAAGTGAAGACTCGAATTGAGCGAAAATGGATCGTGAGCTCAACATATCGTTGGAACGGATGCAACACATACTGAAAAATGAGCTTGGGGTCAAGCCATTGAAGTTCCAAAAAGCACACGATCTTACACCGCAACAGAAAAAAGTTACAGTCGAAAGAGCGAAGGAGCTGCTACGCTTGCACGAAAGTGGTGAGTTGCCGAATTTGGTTTTTTCCGATGAGTCGCCATTTGTTATCGAGCAATATGTCAAAAAACAAAATGATAGAGTTTACTGGCCAGAGAGGTCCTTTGAAAATTTACACCTTCGGACGGCCACCAGAAAGCAGGCAGCACCGATGGTGATGGTTTGGGCCGCGATAACCCCCGATGGTCGCTCTCCGCTCGTATTTTTGGACTGTGGCGTCAAAATTAATGCGATCGTATACCGTGAAACTGTCTTATAGGCAGTATTGAAGCCTTGGGCAAACAATTTCAAAAAGACTCGGCACCGTCTCACAAAGCCCGCGTTAACAAAGATTGGTTAAAAAACAATGTTCCACACTTCATTTCTTCGACACAATGGAATGTGTCAAATCCATTGGATTTCTCTGTCTGGGGTGTTTTGAAGGCGAAGATTGGTACTAAAAAATACCAAAGTTTGGACCACCTCAAACAAGCACTTCGGTGGGAATGGGCCAAAACACCGCAGAGCCACTTGCGTGCAGCGTGCGATGCTTTCTTCGGCCGTCTCAAATCCATTATTCGCGCCAAAGGTGGACATATTCAAAACTACTGATATAATTTGAAAATTGATGTATTTTCAACATTTTTTGCTTTGGCACAATAAAATTTATCAAAAAATAAAAAAATTATAGCATTTTAAAAAGTCGCAGTTCGAGTCATTCACCCTGTACATTGCACCTTTGTCTCCATTTTCAACGCGAAGTTCCATGGGGGATTGGATCATTGTTCGAAGATGGGACAAAGACATACCTGCTTTTCTAATAATAACTCGTCGTGCAATGAATAGTACCGGCTTATCCAACATGAAACAAGAGCGGATCGATCGAGACATCAGCTGAACTGTCGAAACGAAGTCTCAATTTATTTTGGAGTCACTAAAATTTACATCAGAAAACAGCACGTAAACAAATAAAGTGAGCAACGCCTAATGTGCAGCGTTTTCATAGCAGAGTCTGTGGAATCGATTATCAAGTAGAGTTGGTTCTCTATTCTAAAATGTGTCTTTCCAGGTCAGTGTAGAAATATTACATTAACAAGCCAACACTCTCCTTCCGTTTGGCAAGGACCTTGACAAAAATCATCAAGGTTCAGTATTTTATTAAACAAACTCTCACACATTATAAGTTCCCTGAAGTAAATTTGTCAATTGTAGTCTAATTGGAATGACCTCTCCATATTCCGACGAATAAGTGTTTTTTTTTTATGAAACTATGAATGATTACACAAACACTCCGTCTCGTCTTTTTTTTTTTTTTGTTAATATCCAACTAGTAAAACATTGATTGAATTGACTGAAAAATAAAAGTTGAATAGTAGCCGCTTGTCAAGTATAAAGGGCTAAAGAGATCAACCTCTTTAATTGCTTTGCATTTCTATTTGGGTTGTCATAGTGAATAACAAACATGTGGATCTGTCGTCTGCCCAGGATTCAATCAAATTGTTTTGTAAAAACAAAGTAGCAACCTTAATCAATAGGTTGTATTGTTCATTTCGCTGGAGGGAAAAAGGATATAAAAAAAAAGAATCTTTTCCTTCTTTTTTTTTGTTTCATTTGAAATTGTAAGCCTTCCTGATTCTTCTTTGTTGTCCAGAGATGGAGGGTATAAGTTCAAAGTTACCTTTGTAGAAACCTAACAATAGCGAAGAAGTTTTCCCACACTTCTCATTTAATTCATGATAAAATGAAGAGAAAATGAAACTAGAAATTCAAAAAAAAAAAAAATCATTTAAGCAAAAGGGGCAGCAACTCAACTTTAGGAAGAAGCAATGAAAACAAGCAGAAACGACAGGAAAATCCGGAGGAATTAAGAAGAATTATATATGTTAAATCCCTGTTGATTTTACTATACTCCTTTTGCTTATTTCCATATTCAGAAAATTAAGTCACTATTAAGGATGTTTCGTTTAGATCTATGAAACTTTTTTTTAAAGGGTAAAACCAGAAAAGAAGTTTGAAGGATTATACTATAAATAATTGCTCATGCATAAGGGCTATCGGCAATTCTGAGGGAAATTAGATTCCCCTCCAACATTTTCGTTCTCAGGAAAAAATTCCTAACTCTCCATAACTTGGGTTGGGCCAGCAGAACAACAATCAAGTTCGTAGTGCAATGCTTGCCTTACCTCCCAGTGGTGGTTCTGGGAAAGTGCATGAGTAAACTCTTACCCATTTTCGCTAAAATGGCAATGCCATGTTCGGCCAGCAGCATAATACTGACCTACGCCGTCATAGGCCTGACTACCCTATACGGAAAAGATTAAAAAGATGTGACGAACAAACTATTGACCTAGACATGTGAGCGAACGTCTTATGATAATCCGCATCAACGATAAATTCGCTAACACATGCCTAATACTAGGTGGGGTGAAAAGTTTTTTTTTAACTGTTTTTTTTATTTTATTCAATATAGTCCCCTTTTAGTTTGCTACACTTATTCCAGCAGTTTTCCAACTTCTTGATCCCGTCCGAAAAGTAATTTTCCGGAAGGTCTGCAAAATACTCCTCCGTGGCGTCGATGATTTCCTCGCGTGAGCTGAATTTTGTATTGATGAGCCATCTTTTGAGGTTTGGGAAGAGATAATAGTCCGAAGGAGCCAAATCGGGCGAATACGGTGGATGCGACAGCAATTGGAGCCGTAAGTCATTGATTTTAGCCGTGGTTGCAATGCTCTTGTGCGCCGGCGCATTGTCTTACAAAAACAAATTTATTTTTCGCTTCATGTGAGGCCGTTTTGCAGCGATTTCGGCCTTCAATCGCTCCAATAGTGCACAGTAATAATCGCTGTTGATGGTTTTTCCTTTTTCGAAGTAGTCCACGAAAAGTATGCCATGACAATCCCAGAAAACCGGCGCCATAACCTTTCCGACCCATCGAGCCTCCCTTGGCCGCTTCGGAGCACTCGTGCCGGCTTCAGTCCATTGCCGGGCACTCATTCTGTTCTCCGGTGTGTAATAGTGTATCCAATTTTCAGCAACAGTTACCAATCGACGCCAAAAGTCCGCCTGATTCCGCATCATCAAGTCCAAACACTCTTTCCAAGTGCTCTCGCGTTCGTGTTTTTGGTCAGGAGTTAGCATGCGCGGCACCCAGCGGCAGGATAACTTTTTCATATGCAGAATATTGCCCAAAATATGGCGTGTGCGCTCAGTACTAATCTTTGTGGTAAAAAGGTTATCACCATAATTTTTTTTGCAGTAGCAGCGCATTCTGGCGGTCAAGGAGGTCACTTTTCACTCCATCTAGTACACAGTTAGTGAAAAGATTCTAAAAAAAAACCGTATGGCACTATGAGCAAACCAGTTGGAGTGGACTTGACGGCTTTATAAAGGATTTTAACTGGTCGTTATGTTTCCTCAATAGCGACGTGGATGCTAATATGATCACATATACCTTCTATTCTCTTTGGAATGATATCCTTTATACCTCATCTGATTAAGAGTATCAAACCAAAAGAAAAGGCGTAGTATTTTACTGTAGATAGGCTGTCAGGGTTAGAGAAAGGTTTTTTCGATCCTACAAGATCAACCCAATGCAGGAAAACCGAGAAAAGTTCAAACGAACCAGGAATGACAGCAACGATTTTTTTAAGCGCGTGAAATTCCAATACGACCAAAAACTGAGGCAAAGAATACTACAATGTCCCAAAAGTAGTAAATATTGTTGATCGTTCGTAAAAACATTAGAAATGCTGCTTCTTCCTCCATCCCAACGCTCATTTACAATGACATTCCAGCTGTCAGCTCTTTAGACAAGGCCAATCTGCTTGCTGCACACTTTGCGGGCAGGTCTTCACTTCCAGATTGTGGTTTGTCTCCGCCTACAATTGAGCGCGTCGAATCTTCAATGGGACAAATCCGCTTTCGCACTCGTGTAGTAGCAAGAGTTCTTAAAGATCTTAATATTCACATTTGGGGTGGCCGTGGTATAGTGGTACTAGCTATCGCTTCTCACTCGGAAGGTCAAGGTTCGAATCCTAGCCACAGCAAGTTTTCATTTGTGTAATTGGAACTCAGTCAGAAAAATCTGCGTGTGAAGACATAACACTGACATGTAGATTTGGCTGTTGTAGGGTTTTTCAAGCACAAAACAACCGTTAAAATTCACAACCTCACATTCCGAGGGAAGAAAAATCTCTCCGTCCTATTCGGACTCCCACCCCTGGAGAGTCAATATCGAAACCAAACACACCTGAGTTTCAAACCACTACATCACAAACTTTCCTTTCTCCTCCTTCAATCTTTCCGCCCGCGCCATAGCAATATTATAAGGGTATTCATAACCCCTTAGGCGCGCGTAAATTATAAAAAAAAAAAAAAAAATATTCACAAGTCCGCCGGTCCAGATGGTATGTGGCCCCTCCTTTTGATGGGGTGTTCTTTCTCGCTGCCGAAACCACTGCGTAATCTTTTCCATCAATCCTACTCTTTAGGACTCTTTCCGAGCAGATGTAAAACAGCATTTGTCCAGCCCGTCCCTAAAAAAGCCGAATCTCTCTCTCTATCCTCCCTTCTTTCCAAGGCCATGGAAACGATGATAAACCGTCAGCTCATGAAATATCTCGAAATACGAAAACTTCTCAATAATCGGCAGTACGGTTTTCGTAGCAACAGGTCCAGTGATGATTTGATGACATGTCTCACAGAAAAGTGGAACCAAAGCGTACACCAATCTGGTGAAAACAAGATAGTTGCACTTGATATTTCTAAGGCATTTGACAGAGTTTGGCATCAGGCTCCTTTGTCGAAAATGGGGGCATTCTGAATCGATGTCTCTCTCTTTCAATGGATTAGAAATTACCTTTCGGAACGTTCAATTCAAGTTGCCCTGGACGGTTTTAAGTCTGATATTCACAAAATAACTGCTGCTGGGCCCCAGGGCTCCGTTCTGCCTCGGACGCTCAATCTATTCCTTTGCTGACGACAGTACTCTCTGCTTTTCATATTCATTCCCGGACTCAAGTTCCTACTCTTCGGCTGTTGAACGGGAACGACAGCGTGTGTTAAGCTTATTGCATTCCGACATTAAGAGCATAACCAACCCATTGGGGAACTATCAACACATTGGAATTTAAAGCTTCCAAAACAAAATGTTGTCTACGGTATAAGTACTCAGCCATTATCCGTGAATGGCACTTGCATCGTTGAAACTGAAAAACTTTCAATTCAATGACAACTTACGTTGGAATGACCACATATTTAGATGTCGTCAAAAATGCTGCGAAATGCCTAAGTTTTCTCAAGCGATGAGGGAACACCGTAACACCCGTCACGGTGTGAATGCATGCTCATACCCTCAAGCTCACTTGACGTACGAGTACGTACTCTGAAATGTTATGATTCTTTCCTAAACCGTACAACTAGCTAATGGAATGGCATATCGAGCTCTTTCCTAGTCATTGTAACTTGCAAGCGTTTAAGACCAACGTACATCGGTACCTCTCTTTTGGTCCTCCCTAACTTTCCTTCATCCCCTGAGAGCGCGCTAGTTATAAAAAAAACTAAATTATCTCGAACTATCGATATTTATAAAATCAAACCCTGCAAATATCTACTTTCTCATATCAAAGGACACACTAATCTTGTGGTCATTGCCACATACAAAGGCACAGTCCTTCATCAAGAACATAATCGATAAAGTCGAATCAATTGAATTGTACAAAAGCAAACAACACCTCTCTGCAAAAAGACAATGGTACTTGTATCCCAATAAATCGAATGATATAATAAAAAGTAAGCAGAAGAACGCTTCCAATCAATTAATTATACGATCTCCGTTTTTATTTTCCTTTTTATTTTTGGTTCACCATCCAATTTGAATTTGTAAACAGAAAAGAAGGAGCAATTTAGTGGACCCATTAGAGCGCTCAATTTTCGATAGTTGTAGAATGTAGAGTACTCGTAAATACTTTTCGGCGGAATACTCGTATTTCAAATTCGGTTCACCAGAATTGTAATTGAACAGAAAATGAGATTCGCCTACGCAATCGTAAACTTTATTTTTTGCACATTTACATTATTAGAATTTGAAATGTTTGTTGACTTACTTTTTAAAGGGGCGTGAAAAATGTGTTCGCGTAAAATTTTGCTGGAAATTCGATTATTTTCCTATCGAAAGAGAGCATTCGGTCAGGAGTTCATTGGACTTTTTTCATCTTTCTGTTAGAACTTAGAATATGAATAATAATCGAATTATTGATAAAGTATAATATACTTCGCCTCGTTACTACCTTCACAAGAAGTATCGCAAGAAGGTATTTCACTAATGAGAAGCATATTTAAGTGCTTAGGAAGACCAACTCATCCAGCTTAAACGTGGGTAAGCAATCTATAGTCCAACTTCTGAGAGACAGATGCCATACATATTTTCCCTGAGTACATGCCATGAAGCCCATAATACGTTTTTGCACGTAAATACACGCACCGAGCCTAGTACTTAGTCGAAGTTCTGAGTTAGCCACGAACTTATCTGTTGCTGAGGAGTCAAAGCCTGTCTAACTCTTTCGCCATTCTATGCATCGTAGCACCACTTATGTACCACGTTACATTGCCAACACCGTAAGCTTCGCCATCAAAAGCAATATCCATAACTATTGAATGAATAGATGGAATATGCAACAGACCATGAATCCAATCCCCTAACCGAGCCCCGCATGGTCAGATTGGCGCCTCGCTAAAGCCTCTCTCATGCAAAAATGCATTCAAAGAGTCATTCCTCTGAAATAAGTAGCCAAAGTCGAGATTTAAACTCAGCTGAAGCAAACCGCGCATGAACATTTAGTCAGCAAGGCTTAATTGTGAAAGCAATATTACGACGTATCGGATACTCCAAGTCAAGAAAAGGTACTCCCATCAACACCTACATTGCATTCGTAGAGGCAGTGCCAAACACAGACAAGCAGCCAAGTAAGGCCACTCTTAGGCAAGCCAAAATCCGACGGGACCCCGTTATAGACATAGCCGTATTGTACCAAGGCCAAAAAAAGACCTTTATACACTTATGAAGTCTTAAACAGCCGGAAAAATGTACCGCAATACTCATCTTGCTGCCATACTTTCCTTTAAGCAACATTGCACCTGTTTTATACTAGGAAGCACTTATACACATAATTCCACCCCATTCTTTGGCAATTGGCAGCACTTTCTCTCCTATTTTTTCGATTTCAGTCAGATACTGCTCTTCCAGAAGAATAACCAGATCGTCCGCGTGTGAGAAACGTCAGAGTTTCGAAAATTGCCATAGGAGCTAACCCATTATAAGGTTCGATATAACACATGGGCTAAAAAGTCCGTTTCTGAGAGAATTAAATCCATACCATTTTCAGTTAGTACCAACCTTCAAAAGATACGTGTATAAATTTGACAGCTGTCGGGCGATTAATTCTCGAGATATAACGTTGTGAGTGAAGCAACTTTTGTTATTGTGAAAAAAATGGATTCAAAGCAATTTCGTGTGATTTCTTTATCATTGCTTTTTGATGGGAAAAAATGCAGCCGATGCAAAGAAATGGCTTGATAAGTGTTACCCGGACTCTACACCAGCTGAGCGAACCATTCGCAAGTGGATTGAAAAATTTAAAAGTGGTCATACAAGCACTGAAGATGATGCACGCAGTGGACGTCCAAAAGAGGCTGTTTCAGATGAAAACATCAAAAAAGTCCACAAAATGATTACGAATGACCGTAAAGTGAAGTCGATCGAGATAGCTGAGGCTCTGAAGATATCAAAAGAGCGTGTTGGAAATATCATACACGAATATTTGGACATGCGAAAGCTGTGTTCAAAGTGGGTTTGCTCACAGTCGACCTAAAACAACAACGTGTTGGTGATTCAGAGGAGTGTTTAAAGCTGTTCAACCGCAATAAAGCCGAATTTTTGCATCGGTATGTGATATGGCTCCATCTCTTCACACCAGAGTCAAGTCGGCAGTCAGCTGAGTGGCTAGCAGGCGACGAACCTCGTCATCGGCTGGCAAGGTTATGGCATCCGTATTTTGGGGTGCACATGGAATAACTTTCATCGACGATCTCCAAAAGGGGCAGACTATCAACAGCGACTATTACATTGCGTTGTTGGAGCGTTTGAAGGACGAAATCGCAGAAAAACGGCCGCATTTGAAGAAAAAGAAAGTGCTGTTTCATCAAGACAATGCACCGTGTCACAAGTCGATGAAAACGAGGGCAAAATTGAATGAATTCGGCTACGAATTGCTTCCCCACCCATCGTATTCTACAGATTTGGCCCCCAGCGACTATTTCCTGTTCGCAGACCTTAAAAGAATGCTCGCCGGAAAGAGATTTAAGACCGAATCGCCGAAACAGAGTCCTATTTTGAGGCTAAACCGAAATCGTACTACAAAACTGGTATCGAAAGATTGAAAAATCGTTTCAATCAGTGTATCGCCCGCGAAGGCAACTATATTGATAAATAAAGTTGAATTTTGCAAAAATTTTGTGTTTTACTATAAAACTTTTCAGCCCATGTGTTAAATCTACACAAATGGAGCCTTCGGTGCACTAAACTCCACGCTTATACTCAGACCCTCATTCGAGTTTACCATCTTCTAAAACAGTAGCTTTCCCGCTGACCGATTTGTTGGCAACTCATCTCATAGAACCTGGCCAACAAAGATTGTCGATGACATCCTTGAACTCAGACAGCAAGAATGCGAGTTCATAGAGTTTCTAATAAGCCTTTCTTATGCTTCATCGCACTTAAATCTAAGTAGCGACATTGGAATGCTTAAATGGGAATATTGAATCGGAAATCTACTGTTAATTACTTACAAGCTAAGCAGATTCTGACCTTTCTAAAGGTTTCTAACCAATATTTTCACTTTGAAGGCACTACTATGGCGTGGCATGGCCGGAAAAGATCCTTCAGAGTCGAGAAAAGCACGCCATGCGCCCTACAATGAATCATTGCTGGTAATCCAATGGTTTGAGGTCTGGACTATTAGTCGGCCAATTATGCGATCTGGAAGATTGTTTTGAGCCAATGTTGAGTGGTTAACGCTTTATGAACTTGAGCAAATTCCTGCTGTAAGGCCTTAGGCTGATTGACGAGCATTATTTGATTGAGAGGCTTCACAATGTTTTCCAAAACAGTTGCTTTGTAAATTTTCGTAAAAGTTTTGACTGGTTTTGACACCCCATGTCTGCTGAGCGACAATAGGAACTAAAAATGATCTGATGCTTATTGTATACACTGCCAAATTACTAAATACTTGGCTCTTAATTGTCGTGTTGCACCTTGCACAACACAAAGTTAATAGTAGAAAAGCCGCTAACAATTTCTACAATTGGTAAAATAAAGTGAACTTTTCCTCATTCGATTGCAAATTAATGCAAAAAATTAATCACTAAAGGCAATGTACTTGTTACGCAACAACCATCAATCATTTAATAGTTGTGCAATTTAGTGGAATTACTGCTATGGCTTAATAATGTGTCCATTAAGGCAGCATAAGTTACAGCTGAACGCACCAGTATAATTAAAAAGACAGCTGTGACGCAATTACTTAACTAGTTGTTACAGTTTTTCGTGTCGCTTTTGCCTTCATACAATGAAACAAGGCTATCGAAAGATCCTGCCCGGAAAGAAATAGAAGACCTAGTTCCAGCCTAAGGCAAATGGAATATTTAATATTTAAAGATCGAAGCAAAAATGATTTAAGATTTGGATTTTAGATTTCAAATAGTTGCTGCTATGGAGAATTTTACAAAAAAAATCGGAATACCCGGTGAAATGAAAAGACTCGTCAAATTCATCAAAAGAGCAAATTAGCCAGATTGGAGACGCTTAAAAAATTGATGACATCTAGACTAAGGCAGAGACTCTTTGCCTCATCGTCGAGTCTCACTTCACTTCACAGAAAACCTTATCAAAATCCTGTATCACTTAAGCAGCAAGTGGGGTGAGCAGTAACACTGTACCTGGTATCTGTCAACAGTTGTGGAGACGGATCAATACAAGCTGTTGAGTCAGGCCGAATTCGAAAACGTCATTGACTTGACGATCCCTTCAACGACACGATGAGCATTTGCAATCCTGCGATTGTCATATGCATTAAATTGCCATCGCATATGTTAACGTTTTAGAATGGAAATCCACCGCCATCTTTGAATTTTTTTTTTTTTGGTGTGTGAAATCTGTTTGTGAAATTTTATGTGAAATATCATAGTGAAAATGGAAAATGCTTTAACAAATTTCTTGTTAACTGCACTTGTGGAAGAAAGTGGGACAAATCAGCTTATTGAATAAATTGAAAAGAGAAAGAAAGTAATTTATCAAAACCTTCTGATATTCAAACACATTAAATTGGGTCTTGGCTTAAAATCAAGAATGATTCCGAAAATTGAAAATTATTTGGATTAAATAAGGAAATATCCTGACGATGTATTTTATTTGCACTTTCGTATGAAACGAAAAACTTTTGAGGTAAACATGTGTTATGTGGATGCAAAATCATGTAAAAGTTTTTTAGGTACTTTTACAAAAAGTTACAAAGAAATGGAAAAATCAAGGGACAGGAAGACCAAAAGTTCATATTGAGAAAGCCTCATATATTACTCTTTGGAGATTGGCGAACCGAGCGTCATATCGTGTTGTTTCTGATAGGTTTCAAATTGGACAAGGAACAGCCCATTCAACATTTCAAAATATGACGCAGCCTTTTCAACAAATTTGTAAAATGGCCAGGATCTCAACATTAATTACAGAAAATAATGTTGGATTTTCAAAACATGCGACGAGAAAGGCCATTTTCAAATGTAGTTGGATGTCTAGATTCAACTCATATTCAGATTTGAACACCCAAAGATGACTGGGCTTGTAATAACAAACGAAAAGGAACCCATTCAATAATTTTACAGGTAGGTTCTATATTATCTATGAACTCGGCATTTATTAATTTGCTTTACTTTGGTTCTTAACACGAGGCCGTTTGTGATAGCAGCTTAGGCTTCATCGATATATTTTTTGGATGACCTGGTCGATCTCATGACGCTTCTGTTTGGGAAGCTGTCCTTTAAAGTGCAACTTAGAGTCTGGTGTCATTATATTACCGGATGGGAGTCATTTGTTGGGAGATTCCGCTTACCCATTGACCACATATCTTATGGTGCCATTCCGAATCTTACAATATTTGCCCATCTATGGTATATCGGAAGCAAAGAATATTGTTACATCGTGTGTTGTTCTTCACAACTTTATTATCCAACAACAAGACCTGGATTTAGAAAGTTTATTGGATGAAAGTGCTAGGACATAAATTATAATGAAGACGCACGCGAAGAAATTTTCGAATGTTACAAAATACATAAATTAATTCATTTTCTTATAAAAAAAATAACAAAATAAAAAACAGTCTTAGTTTCATTCACGGCAAAGCAGTTCAAAGCATACTTATTTATGAATACACTTTATATGAATAAAAAATAATTTAATGCCCTATTTTACTTTTCCAGTAGATTCTGTAGAAGGTTTCTTATATCCTTAAGAACATCAGTTCTCTGCTTTTCTATCTCCATACTCTCCTGATATCTCCATTCAGCATCCTGCGCCTCTTCTTTAAAGAAATCCAAAACTCCATCAACTTTTCTTTTCTTTGGTGGTATTTGTTGTTCCACATAATCTTGCGTATCTGATAACGTAAAAGTAGCATCCGAGCTCGAAGCCAATAAGCTATGTGGAGGTGTTATAAAGTGCGAAGATCCATACGCAGAATCAAACTTCTCGAAGTATTGCCATAAAATAGCATTTCTACCGCTCAAACTATTTCCTTTTTGTTAATCGTTTGTAAAGATTAAAAAGATTTGTGAATTTTGTTTTGCATGCCTTCTGCATATCGCACTTTTCTTCTTTTTTCCGTCTTTGAAATTATGTTCATGCGATTCTTAATGAGATAAGGCATTTTACTTCGTTCTTGGTCCACACTTGTGTTTCACTAAAAATCAAAAATTGGCATAAAATGAACAATTAATTTATGTGAAATTAATATATATTTACTTTTCTTCCATCAACTCGTTTTCGCAGTCCATCTTTACGCAATTTTTATGAAATGTCAAAACGCATTCAATGGAATTCGAATGCGTTGTTGCAGGGATCTATTCGATCATCTGCAACTCACCACGTTTTCGAATTCTTGCGTCAAAGAGTTTTCGAATTTTTGATCATTGACTATCGTCAAGCAAATGACGTTTTCGAATTCAGCCTCATTTGATGATTTCAACTGAAACCCCTAGCAAACAGTAATAGTAACCTAAACACCGAAAATCGGAAACGATGGCCCGCCTAAATCTTCAAACTAATTAGCCTAACTCTTTCATGTTAAAGAAGAGGAGAGAACGATTGAGCTCTTTACAAGATGTAACATGCGTGAAGATCTTCAGAGATTGCGCATCAAAATCTGTTAGGCAGAATTGACCTTGTACTCTACGAGAAGGAGTACACGCTGGGTCTTTTCACCGACATTGAATGTGCTTATGGCAACGCGACTTTTAACAGCATTTGGAACTCGGTCAGAATAACTAATTTTGAGGACTAAAGCAATGCTAGTGAAAAGAACCCGGCTGCCGACGCTGACTGCGACCAATATGTGATGACGGGGTAAACGGTAGTTGCCCACAGGGCGACGTCCTGACTCTACTGCTATGATGAATGCTCGTCAACTTCCTACTTAACGCTCTCAACAGGTCTAATGTCTACTCATGCAAATGATGTAGCTGTCGGATCATGCCTTCCGACCGTTTGCTCTAAGCCGCTTCTCAGACAATGAACTTTCAGACTTTCAAAGCTAAGATTGTTCTCTTCGCGAGAAAAATGAAGCTGACTATTCTGACTCAAATTGTACTAAATGGCTTCCGCTGTGTCAAACGTCTTTAGACTAAAAATCGCGTCGAAAAGTGTAAAAGCGCTATTGGGAACAAACGGAGTTTGTGTTCGACGAGAATCGATCAATTATATCCTATGCGTGGGTTGTTGGTGGAACAAACTTTCGCATAAATACTAGGTGGGCAATAATGTATGACCCTATCGGAAAGTCCCACAGATTTTACAAAGGGCGTCGAAATGTCAATTCGTTTTTGACATTTGTGAAGCAAACAGAATTAAAATTTGTTTGAATAAACAATGGAACACTATACTGAAGAACGTGGAATAATCGCAACGATGTTTTTAAAGACCAAGTCGTGAGTGATTTTGGCGCAACGTGCGCGGTTTCCCGGCCGCCCGACTCCCACTAGTCGTTCAATGCGGCGCTTAGCCGCACGACTCTTATAGACTGGAACAACACGACACCGATCAAGCTCTGAAAAGCTACGTACCTCTCATTCAGCCGAGAATATCGCTTTCGTGGCTGAAGATGTCGTAGAGGCTCCGTCGACATCGACCAGATGACGTGCCAGGCAATTGGTGATGTTTCCTTACAAAGTGCAGTCCATCAGCTGATGGGTGTTGACCGTGAATCGATCACGCCCTCCTGAATCTCAACAACGAAGTGGACGGTTTTGTGCCAAAAATAATCATGAGTGACGAATCCCATTTCCACCTACGTGGATACGTTAAAATCCGCGAATAATGTACAAAGAGCCATTACATCCCCTCAAAACCACTGCTGTTGTGTGCTGTTTACGCTGAATGAGTCATTGGACGACCTTTTTTTTAGAACGGCGCGGCCAAACGATCACTGTGAATGGTGAGCGCTACAGAGCCGCCATGATCAATGAATTTTTCATTCCTCAATTGTATGAATTGGGACTGGAGGATATGTGTGGTTCCAGCAGGACGAAGTAACGGCGCATACTGCATGAGCCATAACCGATATTCTAAAGCAGGCGTTTCCCTGCCTGCTTTAAAATATGGCCCATGGTCCACCTTGTACATCACTGCTGATGTTAACAGACCCCAAGAAACGATTTCTGTTGACTGCCTTCTGGTTTTTAAAAAAAACGAGAGCTCTTCATTACCCGAACCTGAGTTAGGACTGCTTAGAGCTTGCATTGACAGTTGGATTTCATGTGAGTGTAACTGAAAGACCAGCTATTTTCCGGATGTCCCTCAGTAGAATAGACTGTAGACTGCTTACTGGCTAAGCACCGAAGTATAAGTGACACAACATCTTACGGCACCAGATGAGAAGGTATCTCAACTATACTTTTAGTGTCCGACTTACGCTCGTATTAGGCTGTAAATGTGTAGCACCGATATGCTGGGGACTGCTACTCTAGGGATCCTATCACTGAAGCGTGTACTCATCATTCTCCGAAAAAACAATGGACTATATCTTTGTTTAAATCCTTTGTTCCGATGGCGGAAACAAAAACCGAAGATGGTTTAACATGGTTCATAATATTAAAAAAAAAGACAAGATTACGCCATAATTCAACACAAAAATGCGTAATAGTACATAAAATAGAGAGCACTTATCAAATTACTAATTATAATTATTTTCGTAATTTTGATAAAACAAAAGAGAGCGGTTCATTCAACCATAATCGGTGCTGCCCTTATCGACAATAAAAAAACCAAATTGCGTAAATAACACTTAAATCAATGTGGTTTACTATCCATCCACTTCAATGCTGTCACGAATATCATTGTCAAATTACGATCATTTTCTATTTGTTAAAAGACCATCTGGGGAGGGCATGAAAGCCAGTCAAAAAAGCATGGCTAATACGTAAAAGATTTATTGCTTTAAAAATATTTGCATTTATTAAGACTGAGTTATCGATTTTCAGCTTTAGGAGTTATTTTTTCAAAACACACAATTTGGCCCAACATTTTGAAATGTTTACTTCAATACGACGCTTAGACTTTTCCATTGTATATGAAACACAATAGTATTTCTTGCAGCACTCGATTCTGTTTATGTAATTTTCCATGACTTTTTCGCATGTCTTTTGTTGTATCGCGAGTATGACTAGATTGTTGGCTTTCAAATGCTCCAATATAACTATTAGGATTATTGGCAAATTGAATTCACCAAGGCAGCAGACGATTTTTGTCACGCAGTGTTTGATATGTGCTACCGTTCTGTTGGAAGCACATCCTCCAGATCAAAATCATCGGTTATCATGTACTGTTTGATCATTATCACCTTACCACAATCTACTCCAAGCAGTAACTTTTGCGCTTTTGCTGACTTTTGTTTAATATGTGACTCTGAGTCACATGAAAGTCTGACGAGTATAAACATACCCACAGAGGTAAAAATGTGCCTCATCGATGAAGAAGATATTCTTCAAGAAAGAAAAATTTTCTCCGCTGTCTATGACCTCTAGGCTTTCTTGTCTTAAATGTATCTTCTGTGGATGCAATGCAAGTGAAGGCCCTTGATACACACTTTCACTTGCAACTCTCGGCTAAACTTGTAACCGGTTAAAACCTAGTAGAAGAAATATTGTTCGGCGTATATGTTTTACGGATTCAAGAGTTTCCATGGGTCACTGATTGGGATCGCACAGCGCGTTCGCAATCGAAAAATATTTAAAGAGCAGTAATTCACTGGTTCTTGCACGTATCACTTTTCGCACTTATACATTCCAATATTCTACGATTACGTAATGAGGCGAGCATGCAATTCATATGGTCATGCATACCAAAGATCTACACAAGAAAGAACAATCGTCAACAGAACTCCTCCAAAAGAAGCATGGAACTCGCGTAGGGAAGAACTACAAAATTAGAAGCGTTTTTAAAAAGTAATTACAAGATGCAAATCGTATGGTGACAATAGGCGTGTTTTATTCAAAACTGCGTATCCACTTTTCCAAAAAAACGCTCCAACTCACTTTTATCACTCCAATTCAATCGTACTTTAAATTTCATTTAGTACGTTTGCTTCAGTTTTATATGAAGATTTTAGTTTTAAAGATTAAATTTTAAGCCATAAAGAAATTAATTAAATTAAATTAAATTAACCCAACCCAGTTAACCCAATAGAAATGAAAAGCAAAAGCAAAAGCTAGTTGCTTTTTCACAAACATTTGTTGCTTTTTCCTTCATATTTTCTCCGATAAACTGGAGATTTGGTGGCATTTTGAAAGCAGTTTTGAAAGCAAATAAGCACCTTCGCACATACTAATTTTAAAAAAGATCCAAGTTCCTTTTTGGGTAGAAGAAAAATAAATATTTTTTCCAAGTGTAAAAAGCCCAAAAGAACGTTCATTATTGACTTGCTCTTTCAAAACATAAGTTGATCCACGAACACATCCCAGAATAGGGAGAAACGGGATGCTGCCAACTCTCAGGTAACGAATAAATGCCCTTTAGTTGTATGATGCGACATCTATAAATCAAATCTTTGGTGAATCTTTCCTCATTTCTGTAAGTGAATTAAATTATTCCCACTTTCGATTTTGTTTTTGTTTCGAGTGGAAAAGTGGCTAAGCACTTTTGAATAAAACACGACTAATACCATATTTTACGGGAAACATACACGCAAAAACAATGCTGGACCGTTTGGAACAGCAGGAGCGATTGAAAGCATATTATTCATATCGAGGGTTATGCGAATAAACAGAACACGCCGTGAAAAAACTTTACATTACACAGCAATTGAAATCTATTTCTGTAAGATGGTTGCAACTTCGCACACCGCTTGAATTTTGATTAAGAAGCTGAGGGCAATTTTTACAAGAAAATTCACTACCAAGTGTGGAGACATTCGCTGACCTCCTCGCTCGCAGGACCTCACATCATATGGTCTTTTGTCAGAAGATGGCAAGGTTTATAATCATCGAACAACCCAGTCCCTATAGGAAAATATCCGCCATTTGCAAATGCAAGAATACCTTGAAAGAAACCGCGTTGCTTGGACAATACGAATTTGTATTGTCATTAAAAAATTAAATCCGCATTGTTAAACTTTAATTTTATTTATTAAACTGGATTTTCGCCATTATATTTTTTAGATTTACATTCAATTTATTTAATACCAAATTTAAGGAAAGCATTTGTGATTTTTTTTACATCTTCCAGAGTATTATGTTCACAGAACTCCTTGCGAATGTCTTTGAGGATGGAGAATTCTCCGATGAAATGTATATCTTCTTGCTCTTACATATTTTACAGATAACATAAGGCCAGTAGACGAATTCCCAAGTTCCAAAATTGTTATACAAATACGTCTGGTTCTTACGTTTATATTTCATTTTATCATATGTATATCACTCTACGTTGCAGTGATCTGGTTTCATCAAAGAATTTATCGCACGAACAATCAAGGCTTTTATTTACTATAGATTGAAAAAAGTTTTGAAGTGCTCTTACTGGCATGTCAGGGTTGGAAACAAAGTCAATGTTACACTCTAGGCTACTAAAACGTAAATATCAGTGCACGCCAATGGTTGCTTAATTGTCCAATAGCGGCCTGGTAAGCCTTCCCCTTCGACTTACAAAAAAAATCGAAGGTTCTATCAAGCAATGTTTCTAATGCCCGACAAAATCTACGAGCATTACCGAAATTATGATGTTAAAGTTACTTAAAGTGATAATAACGCCGAAATATGAAAAAAGAGACTTTTTTATAATTAGCGCGCGCTCGTGCGTAACTATTGCTAATTGCTGGAAAATCAAAATAGCGCTCCGTAAAACATTTATCGTCTCAGTCCTCCACTATGACGCAGAGCCATGTAGTTTATCAAAAAAGGATGAGGAGGTTCTTGATTTTTTTCGAGAGAGAAGTCATTCGAGTGATCTATTGCCCTGTCTTAATCGACGGACAGTGGCGAAGTATATTAACCAAGAACTGTACGGGCTGAGCAGCAAAAAGCAACGGAAATCAGCTTGCAACCAATGGAGCTGGCTGGAGAGGCATGTTGTTTAAGGTCAAGTCCACCACGGATTATAGTGCCATCTAACCAACCAATCAATCAACTAATGATATAAGCGTAGAAATCTAATAAAGAACAACTCTTGTCAATTAGGCAGAAAAAGCAATTCAATCACTATTCCGAACGAACCGAATAACACTCTATAAGAAGGCGTTTGGAATGCCAGTGTAATGTCCATTCTAGACTGAACTTTATCAAAAATGTATGAAGATGCAACTCGTAGTTTCAAAAGAACAGTACCTCGGATGTTTTTCGGCCCCTTCCGCGTTGGCGAGTGGAGGAAAGTATTCAATTATAAGTCAGAAAAGAGTACGAATTTAATGGTTGGAACATATAGAACGTGACACAGGGATACACCAGCTGGTGGATTTTTTGAAAACCTCGCCTTGGCGCATATAAATGGAAAGTGATCTTAATCAATTTGAGCCGAGTGCGGAAAAAAAAATCCTCTCTCTGCACCCTGGGTAACTCTAAAAGCCCATTTACATCTAAACGGCGAACTTTCAACCGCGATTTATAACCTCCCGGTAATTTTTAACAAACTTCAACAACAAAACTCAGAACAGGGGGCTACTACAAGGATCAATTAATATATCCAGGACATGCCTGCCAAACACAAAATGCAGGGTATCAACATATGCACACATTTCAGATTAGGCTCACAAGAGAATTGGAAGCCCTTGGCATATAGTTATTTCAATAACTAGAGCCATGGCGGAATCAACCTGTTTACACCGAAGCAACCAGCTGGCATATATCCCACTCAAAATTCATTTTAACAACTCCGTCCTTCAGCATCCAGTATACCTCGAAATAACAATAGAGATAGAACTCGGTCATTTAAACAGCATTACGCTGCTCAGTATCCTTGGACTGATGTACTTAACCGTTGAATATGGAACCGCCATTATCAGAAGTAGGACACATAATGATAATGTCATGCGTATGATTTTCAGTGGAATCAGATCCATAGTAACACAAGCGACATTGCGCCACACTCATTAAGACGCTAAAAATCGCTGTTAAAGAAATTTAGCAAAAAATTGCTCAACCACAAACTTCAAATCTATAATTACGTCAAGCTAAAATACTCTACAACACTACATGACGAGGATTGCATGAAGACTTAGGAAGACATTTCACTTGCTAACAATGTTATCGATGACTCAACAGCCTGTGTACCAAGAATATGTGGACCCAACGTAATAGGTTAAGAACAGAAACAGCTGGAATCCGATTGAGCTGATTCACTTTTAATTATTACTACGCCACTGTACACTTTCTGAGTTTAGTGCTATACCATATAAACGGTGAGCCAACAGCTAGTGTGCAAGTTTTCATTGAATTAAACATACGTTTATTGTGAAATCAATGTAGAATTTTATTGATTAGTAAAGTTCGGTCTACGGCAATTACGAATCGAACACAACATCGTTCATGCGACCACCACGGCTGCTGTTGCAAGCGACCATCCGTAGGTCAAAATTATCGATGACTTTTTGAAGAATGAGTGGACCAATGGAAGCAATTTCAGTTTGGATGTTATGTTTGAGATCCTGAATTGCCGCTGGGTTATTGGCATAGACCATTCTCTTCAAATAACCCAGAAGGAAGAAGTCTAAAGGTGTCAAATCGCGTGACCTTGGAGGCCAATCAACTTCTACTCTAACCGAAATAATGCGATCTTCGAATTTCATATGCAATAAATTGATTGATTGGCTTGTGGGTTTCTGTTGAAACCAGAAATCGGCCAGACCCAATTCATTCAATTTTTGAAAAAAAAAGTAGCCGGTAAACATGTTGCGGTAACGTTCTCCATTCACTGTAACTGTCTCTCCATCCTCATATTCGAAAAAGTATGGCCCAATAATGCCCCCAACCCATAATCCGCCCCATACAGTGACTTTTTTTGAGATGCATTGGTTTTTCATGAATCTCGTATGGGTTTTCCGGTCCCCAGAAACGACAATTTTGTTTATTTACGTACCCATCCATCCAAAAATGGGCTTCATCGGAAAAGATCAAATTATATGACAAATTGTCCTGGCGTTCCAACATCCAGTTAACAAATCGACGACGTCGTAGATGGTCCAAAGGCACCAATTGGTGTAAAAGTTGGATTTTATAGGCAAATTGACATCGACTTTGCAAATTCGCCGCAAACTACCATAAGTGAAGCTCAATTGCTGACTTCGGCGACGAATTGAGGTGCCTCGCTGATTTTGAACACTTTCGCTCACAGTGGGGATATTTTGGCGTGTACGGGCTGCCCGAGTATGCTGATATGGAGTTGGACCCGATACTGAACCAGTTTCTTTAAAACGCCATTGCACGAATTCCGGACTCACTGGAACGATTATGTTGACCGAAAAAGTCACGAATTTTACGAAATGTTACTTTAACAGATCGCCTATTTTTGTAATAAGATTGAATAAAAAAACAATGCATTGTTGCATAGTAAACAACTCCAGGACTAAAATTACCAAAGATTGTATGACATCTGTCAGAAAGATCAACAACATTGAATTCAGTACATGACACTAATTGACAGCCAACATCCGCACCATCAGTGCGCTTTACAAGCGGGATCATCCCTAGATAGTATTTCTTAACTTGGTCAACAGCAGAAAATGAATAGCGATATTATATTTGCTATCCACATTCAAGAGTTCGGATAGTGACACAAAAATTCACGAATCAACAATTCAAATAACAGAAAAAACAAAATTGTGTAATGAATCACAGGGAACTACGAAACACGTAGCAAAAAATATAAAAGTTCTGAATCATCACTGAGATTGAAACCCCTAGACAACCACTTGATTTTCGTCGATCTGATCTAGTTTCGGTTCTTAGTTTCTTGGTTTCTCTTTAGTACCAAAACAATTAACAAACACCGCGACACAATAAAAGATAAACTTATTCAAACTTATCTTACTTATAGTCGCAAGGGCTAGACAAATCACGTGACTGGTACAACAGAGTTTTATTTAGCCCAACTTCGAAAAGAAAAAGTGGAGTAACCTCGCCAATGATGACTAAATGGTTTGAGATTCGCAAACAGAACCTGTATGAGCTAAAATCAATATCATAACTCCGTCATTGAGAAGAATCCCATCAGCAAACAGGTAACGTTTACTTGTGCTTTATTCGGAATGCATAATTTTATAATTAAACCCGTAGCTGCACTTGCAAAAGTTCACGGTCTTGTACACCCACGAATTTTGACAAAAACAATTTCCATTAAGTTAAAAATAAAAAAAATATGCTAACGCCAATGAATGTAGTGAAATGAATTATTAAAATTGAATCCAGTGCAAGTGCAAGAATGCATCTCTGCAAATGAAATGGCATTTCCTTTTGGTGCGGCGTCAATCGCCAAAGCAGAAAAAAAGTTACATACAATATCACGCCTTCATCGTGGAAATGCTCGTACAAAGCAATGAACATGTTCGTTCAAGGTCCATAGTTAGACAAATTGGCGACTATAATAAGAACACTCTCAAAAACAGAAAAAAACGAAACAAAAACAAAGACAAAACAGCAAAAAATAAGAAGTACGGAAAACCAAAAACAAAACAACAAATGGAATTGTAAACTCTGTAAATACGACCTCGAGGATGATGCGTCCTTGCCCTTTATTGTGACCCACCTAGATAGTGGATCTCACCTCGACTCAGCTCTCATCATCGACTCATCATAATTGATTAGAATGAATTCTTTTGAAACTATTTACAGAGCCCATGAGGTAGTTCCTGTAACTTCAAGTACATCATAACTTTTGAATGGGAATCGATGTGTAGCTGCACGTCAATTATCGATAGGTGCGCGTTATCATGATTGATTTAGAATTCTGCTTCACCCCACACTCAATCGATTACAAGTTTGCGAGTTAAAGACTCTTTTCAAGTCAGTAAATAATAACAAATAATTTGGAAGTGAATTTTGGACTTCAATCTGTTCTCACCAATCAAGTGGAGGAATTTCATTTGATTAATTGTTAGAGCGCCAAATCAAAAATAGGCAATCGTTGTACCAAAACGTCGTCGTTGGTCGTGGAACACACATCGAATGCTCGCAAATTCTTCAGTCTCGTCGATGAAAACAAAAAACAAAATTTCGTATTTTTTTTTTTTTTTTTGATTTAATTTGGTATGTGTTGAAGATAAACTAATTATAGAAACTTGAGGGCGTAGCAAAGGGCAAGAGAAGACGCGGTATCCAAATCGGTCGCAGACAGAGGACATCAAGTGTATGGCAATCTTTACATTTTCTTTGGCAAGGGGGTTTACTCAATTTTTCGTGAAGGAGAGTTTAATGAAAAAGTTTTGAATGAAATCTGAAATGAATTTATGGCATTTTAATTGAATCAGAGAGACTAGACTATTTTGCATCTACTTACCGCAACGAATGATGGACATGAATTTCTGTTACACTATAAATTCAATTTTCTTTTTTTTTTAATAAGAAAATCTAAGAACTTCCGTTGTCTACGATGGTGAGAGTGGGTTGTGGGGACGATGAATCAATTGAAATAATAGGATGAGCACGTTTTTATTCTTCTGTTTTGTAATCTACCGGATGGGATAGGACTTAAAGAAATGAAATTTTTTTCTTGATTTGTTGACTCCAAATACTCTGATTCTCCAAAGAAAGCCTGAGTGGATAAGACTTTGCTTTTTTGTATTTCTTTTAGTTGGTTTGCTTTGATCAGCACAAATTCACTTCGCGTCGAAATGATAAAACAAAAAGTGCAACTAAAAACAAATTTAATGAAAAGAAATTAAAACGAAGAACAAAAGAAAAATAACGAACAAATTTTAATGGGATTTTCTTGTATTTTTCACTTTTCTTTTTGTCACTTTTTCCGGGTGGTGTTTTTAGTATTTTCTGCTAACTTTTCTCGGTGGTGACGAACGCTTGAACAATTGAAGAATTTTGCTAATCGAATTTTCTTTTATTCTATTAACGAAATGCACGATGGATTTGCAATTTTTTTTTATTTCCTGTTGATTTGTTTTGGGTGTGTGTGTTTTGTTGGTAAATATTTACGAAAAGATTTGATAAAATAAAAATAAACCAAACAATCAATCAGAACGGAAAAGAAAACCCTTTTCTCGCGTTACGGGTACTCATAGCGATAGCGAATTGTTGGTTGAAAGTTTTTTTTTTTTTTGAGGGAAAAGTGCGACTTGACAGTTGTCGAGACAGCTGATTGCGATGTTTTTGTAGAAATGACAGATAGTTGACGGCTGAGTGGTGAATTGTGAACATAGAAGTATGGTGTTTTAGAGAAAAGGTTTGAGAATCGGATTACAATGGTGAATGCGGTATTTAAGTTACCATAGTTAATGGGTTAGGCCACTCTAGGATTTTCAAAAAGGAGATTTTTTTTATTGCTTTAAATGGTCCCTTAGGACCTCAAAAATGATATCCCAAAATATTATGGCCGGGAAATATCTTGAGGCACTTGCTTTTCAAAGTACAGTACAAGGGCGCCAGGTAGCGAGCCTCAGAAAAAGGTAGAATATTCTATGAAGCTGCTTGGAGAATAATTGTAACTTCTACTCCTTGCGTAAACTAATTTACGGCTCCACTTACTCGTATATCATGAAAATACCCGATACCAATACCAATTGTGTAAAAGTTGATATAGGCTTTGACCTTTCCTCTAACCACTCTACAGTCATTTTGGCTATGACTAAGCGGGAATAATGCTAATTGGGAAGGCTTCAAGAAAGAAATCGAAGAATAAGTGGAACTAAGCGTACGACTTGAGACGCCATTTGAAGTCTAAATGGAAGTTGCGTTAGATTAATTTATAGAAATCGTTCAATATGCCACATGGATTAACATAGTCTGTCAAAGGCAAAAACCGACAAACTGCAGTCTTAATTATCCACTGGAAATAAAAGAGATGGTAAAGGAAAATGAAAAGCCTGTAAAAAACGACAACAAAGTCGTACAACACAAAACATAGGGCACGTTTAAATTACTTGTGTAACCTGCTAAAAAAGACTTTAATAAACTTTAAAAACTGTGCAACAGGTTCTTACTTATAAAGCTTGACAGCAGAAAAACAATCCAATCCCAATTCGCTTTTGAAAGTAGTAAAGGGCAATAAAAGGCCAAAACTCTCTGCGCCCCCTAAAAAAAAAATAATAACGAATGAGGAAGGGTGCAGCATTAAACTCAAAAGGAGCACAACTACTAGAGCTACGCGATACACTGGGATTCCGTTTTTTTGAATGGCATCTGTGCTACAAATAAAAATGGGGAGTTCACGTTTGTAGCACAGCAAGGTTGCTCGGTTATTGAGTACTGTCTGGCAAAAGGCGAATGGATCTCATTAATAGCTGATTTTGAAATCCTAGCTGTGTAATACTCAGATCATCTATCTATTAAAATTGAACTTAGAGCATTTTCTAGAGAGCGAAACGAATCAACAAATATCCAATTCTCCCCTAACCTTTTTTTGGAAAGAATCAGCAGATTATAGGAATAATCTAACACGTAATATACAAATAGGAGAGCATCTGAACATCGGCGATATTGGAAACCTAATAATAGCATCTTATCCGATATCCAGACAAATCCCAAGCAAAAAAAAAATATATACAGGGAGAAATGGTTAGATGATGAGTGCAAATCCTGGAAGCAAATATCCTTTGGCTGGCTAAAAGTTTTCCGAAAATTTAGCAATGAACACTTCAGAAACATTTGCATCTAATCCAATAACATCTTCAACTGACTTTGCAAGGAAAAGGAAAAGCGATTTTATGAAAATGAAGCCATGCTGCAAGGATCCCAAAGAGTTTTGGTCTGCGATTAATAATCTTAATGGTAGGAAACCCAAAGGCTTAGGATAAGTTGTTGAACCACTTTCGAGAGTTGTTGAACCCCATTAGTCATGAAGCACCCGCTCACAATGCAGCGCCATTACATTCCTGTGAAATTTTGGATGTACCTATTGTATTAACTAAGAAGCAGTTCTAGTGGCCATGGGAAAACTAAATGATAGAAAGTCACTGGGTGTAGATAGGATCCCTGTAATAAGTAACTTGACTTTAACAAAATACTTGAAACTGGCAATATACCCCAACAGTTACAGGAAACTTTAATAGTTCCATCCATAAAAAAAGACAGTTTATCCGATGCACCTAACTATTGAGGAATATCCTTACTCAACGCGTCCTACATAGTATTCACTACAATTTGGAAAAAGAGACTATGGCAATGGATTAACACTAAAAAAACTACTAAAGCAATATAAAGCTGGACTTCGCAGCGACTGTTCACCATTGATAATATTTTTGTACTGCAGAGTATCACCGGATCATTCATGGAACAAAAAAGAAAATGTACGCCTTCTTCGTTGAATTCAAAGCAGGTTTTGATACCATCGTTCGTAAGGTCTTATTCTTCAAGTTATCTAACATTGGAATGTCTTACAAATCTATGATAGTACTCGAACATATAGTATGTACGGATGCAACCGGTCAGCTCGTTGGAACGGAGAAAATATTTCCGAATGATTTGGGAGTGCGACAAGGATGCACACTAAGTTTGTATCTTTTTACTTTGTACGTCGATGATTTAGTAGACTTTTTGCGACTTAGAGTACTAAGGAATCTAATGGTAAGTTTAAGTAAATCCAAGGTTTTAATTTTCAAAACGGATTCTGGCAGAACATCCAGAAATGAAAAATAGCGCTTAAACCTAGAGAAATAGTAAGATCTTATAAGTATCTTGGAGTAACGATAACAAGCAACTTAAATATTATGGAAACCCACTTAAGGGGTTAGGCCACGCTAGGATTTTCAAAAAATCTATTTTTTTTATTGCTTTCAATGGTCCTTAGGACCTCAAAAATGATATCCCAAAAGATTATAGCCGGGAAATATCTCGATGTAATTGTTTTTCAAAGAATACTATGTACATACAAGGCTGCCAGGTAGGCAGCGCGCCTCTTATGAATTTTAAACGCGTTTATCTCAAAACTGCATTTTTCAAGTTGGCCGCATCCATAACTGGAACAATTTTCAACCAATCCACTTCAAATTTTAACTATATACATATGTTAGATCTTTAAAAATATATTGTCTGAATAAGTAGGTAGAATTTTTTTTATGGCATAGTTCCTTGGAAGTGCGCCATTTAGCCAAAAATTAATACTTATATCAACAGCTACTGTGGATAAGGCCGTAGACTTTTCCAAAACAGAGAGGTCGTCTGAGCAACGCTGCACAGCCGCTACTTTTAAATAAATTAATCTATAAAAATTATGTTTCACAGTCAATCATACGTACAATAAACTTCTGCCTTTGTTAACTCGATTTATTTTATATTTTTCCTGAAAAAAATCATAAAAAAGCTTATTTTTACGGCCTCTAGAGTGGCCTAATCTCTCAACTTACTCAATCATTTATTTTCTGTTCTTTTTTTATAAATAGCGAGCGCTCAAGGGGTTATTATATGTACCCTTAAAATGTTTGAACACAGCGCGGGCGAAGAAAACTTAGAGAGGAAGAAAAGATATGTGCCGATGTACATTGGTCTTAAATGTTTGAAAGTTATAACGACCAGGAAATAGAGAGCTTGGCAGGGCATTCCATAAGCGAGTTGTACGACTAAGGAATGCATCACGCTGTTATAGAATACGTCCGAAAGTGGACTTGAGGGTGTACTGATGAGCATTCATAGTAAGATACGGTTAAAAGTTTGAAGGAGCAGAATGCCACTGACGATTTCTATGGAGCACTAGTTTATAACTTTTTTTTAATCTATTTACTGCCAAATAAAAATCTTGCATTTAGCCAAAAATGCACCGTCAATCTACAATATATGGCCTAAAATGAAAACTCATTTTATTGCAACTGTCAGGACATGTGGACCGAGGTCCTGCCTTTGAGTATTGTTCTTCGTTTTATAAGGTAATATTTTGTATTCATGCAAGTTGTTTTTGTTTATGTTTTACATCATATCTTAAAGTCCCGGTATTCCTTTTCCTATTCCAAATAATAGTAAGAACAAAGACAGTTAACAATATTTTACATAGTGTTTTATTCCTGTTAAGATGTTTCCATCTATGTACATATGTTATATCCAAGCAATGCTTAACAACTGAAAAAATATGATATTAACAATTTTATTAAAGTTCAGATAGTGAAGTGAAACGAAATCAAGTGATTCTTGCAGGTTGTAGGATTCGAAAATTGGATCGATTAGTGAGGGTGAAAGGTCAGAAAATAACGAAATAAATCAAATTCGGATTCAGAATTGGAAGCCCTATCTCTGGGGACTTTGTGCGGGGAACAAGGTTGGATTACTATGAATTATTTATAATGGATAATATCGGGTGGTCAAGAGATTTGAGTACCTTATTGGATTTGTACGCAGCGCGAATTTTATGGTAAAAGAAACTAATAATTATGTTGCATAATACATTAAGAACCGTCAAATTAAGAGAAGCCGCCGAATGGACCGATTCCGAGCGGCCTGAAATGCAAAAATTTTAGGATTCAAATCGGGGATGGAGCTCGTACAGTTACCTACAAGACATTTGTACTGGTCGCAACAGAAAACATTTATAATGGAAATTATGGCACGAAATAGCGTTTAACTTCTCCTTCGATTCCGGCACTGTTGCGCTACTTTGGTGAAACTGAAACTAATTTTTGATAATCTACTGAAATTACTTTATTTATTTTATTTTTTGTATGATTACAAAATCAATTAGTTAAAGACAAAAATATTCAGAAGCCGCTTCACGTTTTATCCAAGAAAAAAAGCCCAAGAAAAGCCGCATTTCAAAATGGCTGCTGGTTTTTTTTTTTTTTTTTTTAAAGAACTTGAACACTCAATCGGGTACGAATACACTTATAATGCCTCAGCATGTGTTAAGTTTTTTTGGAAAATGGAATAGAGAGAGAGAGAGAAAGATGTTTGGGCTGGGTTGTTATTTCGCTCCATGGGTGGCATTCAACATTTAATGGGGAGACTAAATTCTTAGTGGAAGTTGGCTTGATGTTGATTTCTGGTCAACTACTCGTCTTACTTGATTTTCGTTAGCTGAAAAAAATGGATGATATGTCTTTCGGGCGAGGCTGGGATTCGAACACCGAACCTTCCGATTTGGAAACCAGTCCACTACCACTTGGGCCACGGCCACCTATGGTTTCACCATTCTTCGTGTGGTACTCCTGCTTTTTAAAGGCCCGCTAACATCGCCAGTTTTAGGGCTTGTTTCCATTGCGGGTAACACTCCCCTTCCGTAGTTCCACCCGCGGATCCTCATCCTCAGAGGAAAGAACATCGAGTATTGCCAGCCTAGCCGTTGGTCTCTCATAGACACAGCTTTGCGTCTGTACAAATGAGCCTCGTACCTGACCGTTTTGTGATATTTTTGTTTTCATCACTGTTCCTTTTAGCCAAGTATTTCTCGGAATGTTTGGGTCCACAATAAGGACAATGTCCCCTATCGCTATCGGCTTAACAGGTGTGAACCACTTTGAGCGTCGTGTTATTGTAGGTAAGTATTCTGTCACCCAAAGCCTCCAGAATCTATCCGCAAACTGCCGTGAAATCAGCCAATTCTTTCTCAGCACCCTACCCTCGTCGTTGAATACTGTAAATGGCTTCGATCCACTCGGAGGCCCCAGAATAAAATGATTGGGAGTAAGCACCTCCTGATCTTCAGTTCCGATGGGGATGTATGTCAAAGGTCGTGAGTTAACTATACTTTCTGCTTCCATCAGCATACTTCTTAGCAGCTCGTCTGAGGGATTCCGGTCTTTACAGAACGCACCATTCTTTCCCAGCTGCCACCCATGTGTGGTGATCCTGGAGTGATAAACTTCCACTTAGTGTTCGTCGAAATGAAGTTCCCAGCCAATTCTTCTTTATTTACGTTCTTTAACGCTTCTCGTAGCTCCCGCTCAGCTCCCTGAAAGTTTGTTGCGTTGTCACTATATATAGGTGTTCCTCGTCTTGCTATAAAGTTGCGAAGTAAGAGAATCACGAGTCAGTTGCCAGCGTGTGCGCGATTTCGATATGGACTGCTCTGATGATCAGGCATGTGAACAGAGCACCCCATCTTTTCCCAGTCCTACGTCCTAGAGTTATGTTCATGGTCCCGAAATAGTCAATTCCAACGAAAGAGAAAGGCCTGCAGTAGTAAGCAAGCCGTGCAGCAGGTAGTTGCGCCGTGATTGGTTGTTGTGGTTGAGCCTTTGCAATTTTGCACTTCTGGTAGAATTTTTTTATGGCCCGGAGAGCTGCTCTCATATGAGCAATGTGATACCGTTGACGAAGCTCGTTGATTACAGTTATTCTGATGATTGTACCACTCATGAACATCGGATATAATTAGAGTCGTAGCCCGATGTGACCTGGGTAGGATTACCGGTTGCTTGACGACATCGCTCACTTACTTTGCGAGGCTGATCCTTCCGTTAGCGCGAATGATGCCATTGCTTTCTAGAAATGGACAGAGATTGAAAATAGGGCAGCTTTTCTGCAAACGTTGATTCCCTTGCAGATCAGCCAGTTCCGCTCGATATGCGCTGCTTTGTGCTTCTTTAAATAAGAAGTTCTCTGCTCGACGAAGCTCGTTCCGTAGCAATTATCCACCGAGCCTTCGAAGTTTGTTTTCCCTTTTTAGATCGTTGACGTATCGAAAAACGTAGGCGGTGCTTCTAACCAGCAAACTAAGGTCAGATATGTCGTTAAAGTTAAGTACGCTTTCTCGATGTTCCTCATGATGAAGATTAACGAACTGCGTTATTAGTTCTTCGCAGGTGGCTCCCGTGGTCAATATTCGGTTGGTCTCTTCAGAAATTTAGGTCCTGTAAACCTGCGACTAGCGTTAAATTTCGGAAACCTCTGCCACTTGGTCGCTTCATCCGCTATGTTCTCGTTTGATGGGACCCAACGCCAGTCTGATACTTCAGTGGAATCCAATATTTCGCTGACGCCGCGGAGCGCAACGAATTGTCGATACCTTTTGACCAGATCTAAGAAAGAACGGTTTTTGAGTCTGACCAAAGGAACGTCCGTGAGAAAACGATGGCATGGGAAGCTATAATGCATTTTGCGTAGCGTGCACCAAGAACTACTGCCTGCAGTTCAAGCTTAGGAATAGACAGGCATTTGATTGGGGCTACTCGGGTTTTTGAGCCGATTAGGGAACACTCCGTTGATCCATCGGTGGAACTCCAGCTACAGCAGCAAACCCGTTCTCGCTGGCGTCGACGAACACGTGCAGTTGCGTTTCGGCAGGTAATACGTGCACCCACTTCAACCACTTTTCTTGTTCGCCATCCTGGATGTTCGTATTCCACTCGATTTTTGAGCACTAGATCTCCTGTAAGAGTATTTTCACATACATAAGAAAATGCCCTAACAATCCTAGGGGATCAAATATAGTCATTACTGTTCTTAAGACTTCGCGCTTTGTGGGACGATGATTTTGGTTTGATTTGGATTAGCAGTGAGCTTGTAAACAAGGCAATCTGAAGAGGTACGTCACCACATTCCGAGCACCTTTTCGGTTCCTAGCTCGATGTCTACGTTTAGATTCATTTGCTCCGTAGGTTCAGAGTTTAGTGCTCTAATAACTACAGTAGAGTTCGAAATCCAATTCCGAATATGAAAGCCTCCTTCTTGATGTTATGTATCGAACTTCTTGCGCCAACTTGATCGTCTCTACTGGTGTCGGTACACCGTCCATTAGGTCGTCGACATAGTGGTTCTCTTTAATTGAACGAACTGCTCGAGGATATTCGAGTTCAAAACCTTTGGCGTTTTTATTTTTGACGTACTGCGCTGAGCTAGGAGAGCTCAGGTTCCGAATGTCATCACTTTCATAACGTAAGTTAGCCATATACTCACTTTTGGCCCACAGAAATCTTTGATAGTGCTGATCTGCTTCCATTATCTCGATTTGATGGAACATTTCCATAATGTCTCCAACAATAGCCACTTTGTGTTTCCTAAACTTTAAGAGGACGGAAGTTAAAGATATAAGGAGGTCAGGGCCTTTGAGCAGAATAGAATTCAGTGAGATCCCTTGAACTCTCACGACTGCGTCCCAAACTATTCGCAATTTCCCCGGCTTTTTGGAGTTGGGTACTGGAAATATCGGGAGGTACCAAGATTCGTGACGTTTATCGATTATCCCTTTGGGTGAAAGCTTGCGAGCATAGCCTTTCGAAACATACTATTTTATGGTTCACGACGCATCCTTCTTTGTAAGCGTTTCTTAGCCATGGGGAAACTATTCGAAAGACGAAAATTATCAAATTTCCACAGTAGAGCCGTTTCAAATCTACCATTTTTTAATCAAATCCAAAGCTCGGACATCTTCGGGGGCATTAGGATCTTGTCTGAGTTTGATGCCCCAAAATCTTCCCAAATGTGTCTTTCCGACGAGGCTGGGATTCGAATACCGAACCTTCCGATTTGGAAGCTAGTCCTCTACCATTTGAGCCACTGCCACCCACATAATTTTAACCAAGGTTTTCAGACCCATGCACAACCCACCCAAGACGTGTTTTGGTGGCGACTGGTTCTTTGGAACCTCCCTCTATGGATTTCAGCGAAAGCGTAGGCTTCGCGTTGTTAAGCTCTATTAACAGTCGCGATGTCGCCTCGTTGTAAGTCTCAACGTGGAGCCCTCTTAAGTGTTCATGCTTACTTTGAAGCTCGTGAGAGTTAAGTGTTTGAGGGGGCAGTTGTTGGCTGTCAACAGTACATATGCACGTCACATAGCGTATGCTTTTCCGCAATTGGGGTTGTGCTTGAGATCTGCAGATTAAATATTCTCGAATTCTGTTCGTATCTAGAAGTGTTTCCAGTCCACTTCAAACATAGGGGATGTTTTGGGTACTTGCAACTTTTTGCTTCCTGGCAATTTCATCGTCGATCAGGGTAACAGAAGAGCCATCATCTTAGAAGGCGAGAGTGTTTATTTGAACTCCTTGGCCGTACAGGATCACCGGAACTATGGAATAAGATGGAGCTGGTAACGTCATTGCCTTTAGCACTAAATTTAGAGTGCAGCGAAATGATCCCAGCGCTTTCAGGCTTCGTGTCAATGTCCTGTTTGTCCTTAAGGAGTAAAGGGTGGTGCTTGAAACTGAACCCATTCTTTCCGCAGAGAGACGTCGAAGCACACAAGTTGTCAGTATGCTTTGCTAAACATCGCTTGCACAGCCGATGGGTTCTTACCTCAGCCCATTTCCTGGTGCGACTTAGCTGCTTTAACTGCTTGGAAACGGCGACCGATGCACAGTTTCCACTGCATGTGCAACACCCTTTATTGGTAGCTGAAGCCGTACCAGCCTTGGTCTAGTAGGCTTTATAGTGGCATTTACAAAGCCCTTTCCTTTTGTGTTTTGGCTAGGTTGCTTATTTTCCCCAGATGGTGAAGGTATAGCTGGAATGATGACTTTAGTGACAGCTTCCGCTATCTCATATATCCATTTGCTAAAATGTGAGAGAGTGCTTGTAGTTAAAGTTTTCTTATAGGATCCCCCACATAAGCCGTATCGCAGCAGATAACCTTTCTGAAAGCTCCCTCAACAGCGTTGGGTTGTTCAAGCGCTCCACCAACCCAGTAGCTTCAATGCTAGCACAAAGATGTTGCTCTGCCAATGCAAAATCAACGATTGTTTCAAGCTTTTCTGCTTTGGGTGGTGGAGTATCCTGTACCTTTTGGAGCAAGGCATGTATTATTATATCTGGCCTCCCATATAGCATCCTTAGGGTTTCAAGAACTTGGTGGACACAAATGGGCTGCATAAATAAAAGCCTCACTTTAGCCAGAGCATCGCCGGTTATGGCTCTTTCCGACCTAATCATATTCTCCTCCTCGGTGAAACCACAAAGTTCAGTGCTTCTGTTAAACTTCGAGATAAAGAGCGGTCATTCCTCTGGATTTCCGTCGAAGCGTCGGAGATCACAGGCTAGCATTTGGCGCGCAGCTATCTGGTTTCTACTTAAAGATCGAGCAGGGAATCCATTTGGTACAAAAGCAGAAGCAGGTACTCGGGAAATGGCTTCTGCGACAGGTGTTGGCGGAACGTATGAATCAATATTCCCTGGTGTCTCAGTCTGGTGGTGCGACCATATACCACCTTCCATTCGTATTGGCCTTGATCATTGCATCGGAGCTTCGTTAGAAACCGTATGAGATGGTTGTTGCGCTAAATGTTGTGGAGCTAGGTGGTGAAACTGCTGGTTAGTTGAGTGACGTGGGGCTTCGCTTAGTCCTAGGTGAAAGGAATGAGGCTGCGTCACTGTCTGCAACATAGCATGCTGCTGTTGGGAACATTGGCTCTGATACATGAGGAACCTCTCTGGATACTAAGGAGTAATGTTGATCATACGGCGGCTGGAAAGCAGAGGTGTGTCTTAGACCCGAGTTATAAGCGCACTGAGATAAAAAAAATGCGATTTCCTAAAACTGACCTATCTATATTAGCATCCTTTGTAAATTGCAACCACTTCCAAATTTTAGTTCCACCCAACCACGTACTTACATTATGCTGAGATGAGGTGGCATGGTATGGAGTCTCTTCTTCATTCCCTGATTTCCCATACTTACTCAAAAGGTTATATTTCTCGATCAAATATTTGTTATCTCTTTTTTTCTCAAAGTTGCAGTTCCTCCTTACCACGTTTTTCCCTTAACTCTCTTTCCTCTTCAAGCCTTCGCAGCTCTAGTTGCAGGAACCGGGAGCGAGATACCTTCGATGATCTAGACGAATTCGAAACACTTGTATAGTCCACCAGGTTGACAGCAGCATCATTGACAGATGTATTTGGCACATTAATTATGGCTGGGCCGACAGCAACAGTCGTACGCAATGCAGTTGTCGCAAGATATGCACCATTGGTTGAACCAACTTGCAGAGGGAGAGCGTTTGACACAACAGTTCCATTTGTGAACAAAGGGTCGGCAGCTACAATGGACATATCCATTCTTCTTGAATTACAAAACTATCAACGTCGACGCAGGCGTAGTGGTGCCATTCATGGCAGCAATCGCAGCATACCATATTACCAGCTGAATCTGGTGCAATGCAGAGCGGCAATTATACTCCTCTGGAGGTGAACCTTCGTTGTCTGGCGATCGTCTGCAGCTGTAGGTAGGAACAAAGGGTGCCGTCAGCAGTGGCAATTTTCCTTTCTTTGGCGGCATCTTCAATGGCGATTAATTAATTTTGTAAATTGTTGCGCTACTTTGGCGTAACTGAAACTAATTTTTGCTAATCTACCGAAATTACTTTATTTATTTTATTTTTTATATGATTACAAAATTAATGAGTTAAAGACAAAAATATTCAGAAGCCGCTACACGTTTTATCCAAGAAACAAACCCCAAGGAAAGCCGCATTCCAAAATGTCTGCTGGTTTCACCATTCTTCGGGTTGTACTCCTGTTTTTTAAAGACGTGCTTACATCGCCGGTTTTAGGGCTTGTTTCCACTGCCCGTAACCCGCACTTTTCAGACAATGAAGATCTTACAAATTATGACCGGCTTAGAATAGTAAGATCTTTGATAAATATGTTATGTAATAATTTCGCAAAAATAAAAATTTCAGGCCAGAATTTAGCCATGGATGAATCAATGATTCCTTGGCGGAGACGTTTATCTTTCCGTCAATATTTGCCCGGTAAGGCACATAAATTTGGAATTAAAGTTCTTAAACTGTGCAATGTGGGTACACTTACACAATATAAGTTTATTGCGGGCAGTTTCCATAAAATACTCAATATAAAGATAAGATCACTCATACTGCAATGAAACTAATTTAATTGAAGGATTGCTGAAATACAATACACACTAGTCACTTTGTAGGAACTTTTAGAAAAACCTCAGTAAATTTTCCTAAAAATGTTATTAATGTGAAATTGCAACGAAACAAAGTACAGGCATTAGAAAATTCTCAAGGCGTTAGGATTATGAAGTACGAAATTAAAAGGGGTGTATACGTTGTGACCTTAAAGTTTACAGCAACGATGGTGAATTTTGGCAGAAAAAAATTCAAAGGTGAACCAACTTTCAAACTGCAAGTAGTTTACGAGTACAACAAAATAAAGGTAGGCATCGACTTGGCTGATCAATTGTCGTCATACCACTGCATTCTCCATAAGTCTGATATATGGTCATAAATTTGGTAGTGGCATGTTTTTTGCAACTGCTGTTGTTAATGCATGGTCGGTGCATTAACTCATATAACGAAGTCGTATAAAAGATATCATTGTATAGAGGAATGTATTAAGACCAGATTAGGAATACCGAGCGCGACATACGTGAGATACGGCCTTAAATCCTTAAAAATGCTTAAAATTAGCTTAATTAATTTATACTAGATTGAGTGAAAAGTGACTCCTTGACCGCCAGAATGCGCTGCTACTGCAAAAAAGGTTATGGTGCCTTGAAGTCCGTTCATATTTAGGCAGACATGCCAAATTTCAGTGCGATACTGTCTTTAGTTTTGTTTTGATAGCTGATTGTTGTTGACGTGTTTGGCATCATGTTGAGTATGGACAAAAACGATTTTCGTTCTCTCATAAAACATTATTTTTTGAGAGGCAAAACGGCGAAGGAAACAAAAGACAAGTTGCATAAATATTATGGGTCTAATGCTCCGTCAGATTACACCGTCAAATATTGGTTTGCGCACACGCCATATTTTGGGCAATATTCTGTATATGAAAAAGTTATCCTGCCGCTGGGTGCCGCGTGAGTATTCACTTTTGGACTTGCTGGCTTCCGAAAAATTAGTTTTTCGGACGGGATCAAGAAGTTGGAAAATCGCTGAAATAAGTGTATCAACCTAAAAGAGGACTATATTGAATAATATAAAAAAACATTTAAAAAAAAAAATTTTTTAATTCCTAAGGAGGTCACTTTTCACTCCATCTAGTAAGTGATGTTTTTGAAGGGCTCTAGAATTTTTTTTAAACAAAAACGATAGGAATTGAATTTGAATCTGAACCCATTTCACGACATTTTCTCCTTTTTTAATATAAATAGTTGTCTCATCTTTCGCTGCTTTCATCATACTGTTTTTGCAAACTAGTTTAGTTACAGTTGAAATTCTTTTGACAACCTTATCATAGAAAGAGTGAAACATAGATCGAAGTAGTTCCATGAATGCACCTAACTTTTTTATTCCGTGCAAACCAATTCCAAGTAATCGCATGGAAATTACAATTCTACGGTTTATTTCGTAGCCTTTTTCAATAAATGGACTACTAGGTATCTCAGTCTGTACACATTTTTCACAGGACACTACTATTTTGAATCCCAAATCGCGCTCACCACTTTCCGTAAATTTCACATACGATTTGCACACTTTACAAACGACAAGGTTTGCAAAAGCTGACAAAACTGCAATAAAGTTTATCATATGAAAACCAACACCTGGATTTACTTCAATATCGTACATATCTTCTGATTGCTTAAATTTTTTCGCTGATATACTAGCATTCATTTCACTTGATGCCTCTAATTCGTGTCGATTCAGCAGTCTTCTTCGAGATATTTTCGGTCTCTTGCTGTATGTACATACCATACGTGTCTCTTTTGCACCTTTTTGTCCACAATACACTTTGTCACTCATTATAGAAACGAACCAATAACACTCGCAAAAGAAATAAAAAGTCAGTAGGTACAATTATCGATGAAAAACAAAGTACGAAACTGACTGAAGCCGACTTAAAACACCGTCCTTCGTTTCGGTCATAAGAGGCACCCTTGTACTATACTTTGGAAAGCAAGTACTTGGATATATTTCCCGGTCATAATCTTTTGGGATATCATTTTTGAGGTCCTTAGGGACCATTAAAAGCAATAAAAAATAGATTTTTTGAAAATCCTAGAGAGGTCTAACCCTTTTAACAGTGTAGCTCTTCATTTAAACCTTATCAATAACTTACATTCAGTGTAGGCATCGCAGTGTTAGACAATATACGAGTATGATAAGTATAAAGAAAAAATGACAGCGATGTGACACTTATACAAAGGTTACGAAGTCAATACAATACAAATTACACGTGTATCCTTGAAAGCCTCTACATATAGAAATCGATAGTGCAGAAAAGTTAGGTTGAGCAAATCACCACAAAACATAAGCAAGCTTTTATTCTTACTAACGAGTTGATCCCAAATAGACCAGTAATTAAAGACTCTTATCCGATTTTTATTTGATAAGATCACATTGGACTAATAGCTTGAATTATATCCACACACGAAAGCTTGTTAGTTTCCAAGTACTCGAACAATCCAAAATTAGGAAATAACTCTCGAAATTCTTGTGATCTAAAATGTCCAAGAACATGTCCAATTCCAGGCAAAAGCGCTTTGATCAGTGTCCAGAGTCCAATATCATTGCGTGCCTCTAATTTCTTAATATCACGTTTACGTACGATTTGGCCTAGTCTTGCCGTATTCAATTTCATGCGTCTTAAATTCATATCAACCATGTTTTCTTTAATCAAGCGAAGCAGATTTTCTTCCTCGTCCTTATTCAATTCTACCAGAAGCTTTGTTTCCTGACAAGAAAAATAGATAAAATTTCACTATTTAACTGTTTATAAATTTGAATAAGCATCTACAAACGTAGACAAAATTTTCTAAAAATTTGGAATGTCACTAACCTGGATTACAAATTGAACAATTTCGAATCGGATTAGTTCCTTTGCATAAAGATTGTACCGCAGGAAAATCGCGCTCGTCGGAGTGGGTGTATCATTCACGGCTATATTGTAACAAAAACACCCAATGATCATTGCAAATGCCTGTAACGAGAGAATTTTAATTTGTGCATATACAATATAAAAATAATTTAATTTGTGTTAATATTTGAAAAAAAGGCCAATGGATTTTAATCAAGTTTTTACAGAAAAAATACTAAACAATTCTAAATATCCTTTGCTTATTTTGTTTGCTAAGCACAACACCATCACTTCCATCTTAAATATCTTTTGTAATATTCACATTCATCATAATATGTAGATGGTTTACAGGTCCAATTAACAGCTTTTCCAACTTGTCGGTGTACGAGTATTTTGTTTTGTTTCCGTTTGATCTAAGATTTACATTGATGCATCTCTCTCTGTTGTAGCAAAAGCAACATTGACAGCTTATCACTTTGTTCCCTGACAATGCTAATGAAGACATTACAAGTTGATATCTGTGGACTTATTTAACTGGCATACACACATACATATGTTACTTGTGGTACTTTATTTTAAATTGCAACTTACATGCCAAGACGGAACGCGACCTGGATCATCATTCCTCTACGAGCAATATGATTCCTAATTAGTTGTTTCTAGTTACACACGCCAAAATGGTTGAGATCCGCTTTATGTAAGGTATTTGTTTATTGCATTGTCAGGCTGGGATGGATTTGAAGATCTTTCAAACTGAAGTTTTGTGTCCGTGCTCTCTATATGACCTAGATATCTTAGGCTATAAACGCAACATCCTGACTAGATTCGCTACTCAATTTCCATCTTAGGAACAGCTTTCTCTCCGCACATTCGTCATTGCTGAAGCTTATTGCAATGATATTCACCAAGGGCCGTACTCTCAAAGCCATTTTCCGTTTAAAGAGAAGTAGTCTTTGGTACCTTTGACTCTAAATTATCAAGGCTTTGCACATATGGTAGTGCAAACACTGGTTTTATCGTAAACGTTTTCCGATGGACGCCACCGCAGGCTGCTATTATTGTACAGTAACATTTCATGCTGCCGGTCATTAATGTCTTGTTAATTGGCAAAAATACCGGTAGTCCTTACCAAGACTTTAAAAAATAAGATACCTTGGAAGTCAGGGCCCCCCAAGACTTCGGTCCGGGCTTGACTTGTTAGAGGTAGGCCCCATAGTGGGAGCGTCACGATGACTATGGTTTAAAACTAAATCGCAGGAAGGGTCAGTTGGTTTTGACCTGATGTAGAGTTGCAGTAAGTACTGGGCGCCGTAACCATAAGATAGGCAAGAGATTTTAGGTCGGCAGCGACTTGTGCTCTCAACACAGGTCTGCTTTGGTATTACACTTCTAACGGGGCGTAGTGCTGGCCAGGCGTATCCTGGCTTCCGTGAACTTAAGCTATCTATTGTCAAGCGTTAACGCAAAACACCAGAGACATTCTGTCTTTTAGCCCTGGTCTTATAGACACGCCGCCAGATGTAAAGACACCAGAACTCCTGCTGTTGAAAAAATACGAAATCGACTTCTGACCAGAATCTGAGCCAGGAAAGAAATGTACTCGACTCTTCACAGATGACTCCAAAACCGATTTAGGATGCGGCGCTGTTATCGACAGAGTTAGATTTCATAATCACAATTCACAATTTCACAATTGTTTACAATAGTACACAATCTTGTTGGCAACGAACTATATTTTCAAAAATTGGTGGAGAAGCGAAGTATTCGCATCTGTAGCTATAGCCAAGCTGCGCTTGCAGCCTTGCGCATCCCTCTTGCGACTTCCAAACTAGGGAATGGAATGCAAGACTTCTGCACGACACCGTGGAGCATTACCTCTATGGATGCCCGGCCTATGATCGCACTAGATTGCAAGTACTTTGTCTAAATCCGCTGTTCCGACCAAAAAAAAAACCTGCAGTTAATGATCGTATCAAAGTTTTGTTACAGGTACTCAACAAAAAAAAAAACTTCAAAGCTAAGTAAAAAGCAGATAAAAAGAATTAAGATTGTATTCAGTAATGGAAATACGAGACACAGTTCTAGCACATAAGCATTTAAAAGTGAAATTGATATCAATCATAAAACTATGAAGCACGACACCCAATAAACCATGACTTTGTTGAGCAAACGTAAGTTAATATGACCTTGATACCAAGAGGAAGAGTGAATAATTCATAGCTCTCACACGAATGCATACAACTCCAGCATCTATCACTTACCTCCATATCTTTTTCGAATTGCCTGCAACCTTCCAGAAGGCGATATAAGCCCTGAGTAGACAAAACTGTATGATTAAAATCTTGAGTACTTGCATGACATTGTTCAATCATCACAACAAAATCACGCAGACCTTGTTCCTGAATTTTTAGTTTCCCTTTAACGCAACAAATCATCCTGACAGCGTCACTTAAGAGTTGCCTATTACTTGGAGCTGCTCCTAAGTCGTAATTCCATCTGATAAAAAGATTAATGTGTAAATAAGTAACTTTTTGATATTTTTCAAAAGCAATAACTTCCCAACGAATTAAAGATGCTCATATCAGCTAACATTGGAGTTTGGAGTTTTTTATTGAAATCCGATGCATTCATCATTTGAATTTTTATCAAATTTAAGATATTTTCATTAAGAGCTTTCTAAAATCAACTGGCTGTAGAAGGATTCTTATTCAGGAAAGACTTATGTATGTAAGTAACTCACCTGCTTTTTAACATATCCACTTATGTATTCAATTATACTCCAAATGGTGCACATTTTCGAAAAAGCTTCCAGTATCTGTTCGTCAAGAAGGCAAAACCGCATTTGGTTTGTTTTATTGCAAGCCCTTATTATACCATGAATGTGCCGATTCATCAGGTTAACGTGGAAAATGGCTGATATCTCCGACCTCGTAATCGGTCCTAAACTACGTGTATTGCCTTCCTCTGATATAGAGCAGTAGCCCCTGTCGGTGTTGACGATTCTTACAGTTTCATAATTTTTCCGAAAGAAAAATGACGTGTTAAGGGCTTGAGTACAATCACGAGCCATTGACTAATTTAGTAAAAAAATTGAGTGAAAATTAAAATTAAGTTCAATCGAAGCCTACCACGACGTGATACAGGAAAGTGCTGGAACTATCTGGACCATCAATCATTTTATACTTTTCTAATAACTCCTGAAGTTGGGATTGTATTTCGTTGAATGTTGCAAAGAATACAGCATTTTCGTTCTGCTTGAAAGCCTCAGCACATTGTTGCAAAAGGAATCGACAAAAATTTACGTCAGCCTTTCAAAATTTTACAAATATGAATGAAAAGTCAATTTGAAATAAATAAAATACTTTTGCTCAAAGATCCAACAACAATAGTTAACAATGCGATTTTCAGGGTTAAAAGTAATAAGAACAAACCGGGCATCACGTCTTCTCAAAAGGGGGAGAATGTCCTATCCTGAATATTATTCACGTAATAAAATAGTGACCATTAACAGGCTACGCGCAGCCGAATAATTAACGGAGGCCCTCGGTTGCTACCACTCAGATACGAGTATCACCACCATCTAAGAATTGCGATCAGCCAAGCAAAAGGAAGATGATAAACTGTAATATCTACTATGCTGATTGTTATAGAGAATGGAAGCAGCGCTTATTCGGGTGCGGCCTCCTCATCCGGGCCAGACTTAGACAAGAAGTCTTGCGCTGCCGATACGTGAGCGTGCTTCTTATGACAATCTGCATCGGAGCTAAATTAGCTAACATAAGCCTAATATGCGCTCATGCCTCCACGGAAGACAAGGACTACCCCACCAAAGGATGTTTCTATGAGCTCCTCAACAAAACATATGAACAATGTCCGAAGTATGATAGGAAAGGTGGATATCCTTGATAGGACAGTTGGTAGGCATTGCCTACACGACACCACGTCTGGGAACGAGCTTAGGTTAATTGACGAAATATTGTTCCCTGAAGTGGTATACACAAACAAAATTCGTCTATTAACGTGCGTGATTTTTTCAGAACAGACGTCCGTCTTTGTTATGAAAGCTCTGTCCTTCAAGGTTCTTCTTGTAGAAAGAAGGCCGTGGCTCAAGTGGTAGTGGACTGGCTTCCAAATCGGAAGGTTCGGTGTTCGAATCCCAGCCTCGCCCGAAAGACATATCATCCATTTTTTTCAGCTAACGAAAATCAAGTAAGACGAGTAGTTGACTAGAAATCATCATCAAGCCAACTTCCACTAAGAATTTAGTCTCCCCATTAAATGTTGGATGCCACCCACGGAGCAAAATAACCACTGAGCCCAAACATCTTTCTTTCTCTCTCTATCAGATTTTCCAATAAGCTTAAAACATGCTGAGGCATTATAAGTGTATTCATACCCACTTGAGTGTTAAGTTCTTTGGTTCAAAGCTTCTACCCATCTGTCATCAGCTTCCACAGCGAATCCGCAAGCAAAGCATTTCGTTGTGAACAGCTCATTCCAATGAGCTTCGCAGTATGTCAGACCTTCTTCAAGGAAGAACGCAGTGTTGCCGACCAATTTGCCACAATGCCCACAAGTGAAGCAGTCTGGATGGAAGTGCTTTCCAATAGCATTTAAGCAACCACCCTTAATCTTTCTACCGCATTTGCTGCAAGTTGGAGCCAAGTACTTTTCGAAACAGTATTCGCAATACAATGTGCGTTGAAGCACATGAAATGATCTGAGCACCAGATGCGACCTAAAGCGATAATGAACGGCCCCCTCTTGATCTCCTTATTACACTGACAGTAAACTGGACACTTACTATCCCTTAGTAGCTAACTTACTGCCGCTTTTGTTTCGTCAATATCTGCTTCACTCTGATTCTCTGAAGCACTTCCTCCAGTGGATTTCACAGAGATTTCGAAAACTGGAGCGCCATCTGTTTGCGAATCTCTCTCTATATATGATCGGCGATCAATTGCATGGGTGCTTACCTCGCCATTTTTGTTGGGGGTCCTACTTTTATTTCGGAAGTTCACAGGCTCAAAGGGTGCCAGTTTACTGGTACTGTCTGAGGTGCCTGTACAACTTGTGGTTGTGCCTTCTGTTGTTGTGAAAGCTGTGGTGGCTGTGGTGGCTGTGGTGGCTGTGGTGGCTGTGGTGGCTCTGGTGGCTCTGGTGGCTGTGGTGGCTCTGGTGGCTCTGGTGGCTGTGGTGGCTGTGGTGACGGAACCGGAGCTGTGATAGTTCCAGAAATAATCGTTATTGGATTTGCAACAGGGCTTTTAGTCGGCTTATTTCCATTCGTCGTCGGTTTGCTGAGTCAATACATCTCCCGTTACGACTGGCATTACATCTTCTGTTGGAGTGGCAACTGGACTTTTTCTTCTGTTGCGGTGACAATTGGACTTTTTCTTCTGTAACCATTACCACCTGAGCAGGCTTGAGATCTGCAGGAGTTGTGGAGCCGACATTTTTTGAAATCATCCAATTCGAAGCGTTTTCTCATAACCATAGGACTTTTGGTCAATGTGCTGCAGTTACTGTTGTTATTGCTTCCACCAGTGATAGTTGTAAGATCACTATTGCTGCTGTTGTTGGATTTATTAGCCAGACGGGCACCCAACATATTTGAGATGATTTTACCTGCCTCTGCCATGAAGTTGTTTTTATTGCCAATGTTTTTTATACCAATCAGCATATTTGTGGCATCAGAAGTCTGGCTAGCGTCGGGATTAGTTTTAACAACAGAGGGCTTCACACGGGGTGGGGTCGATAATGTTGTAATTGGGATAGCAGGCTTATTGGCATTGTTAGTAATGGATTCTTGGGAGCAACATTGCTTCTTAGTCGAGCTGCATACGGACTGTTTGCTGGCTGCTGTTGCTGGACAGGTCTAGATTGTTCCCAGTTACCACCTTGAGCTGCTGGTGGCCCAGAACCGGGCCTGGAGCAACATATGGGCGAATCCTTGATTTGATTTGGCTTGTAATTAACTGCGATCCCCTTACCAGGTGGAGTAACACTTCTTATCACATTACCATGCAGTGTTACATACTGAAACTGGTAATTGCCCTGACACTGAATGCCGCTACCGGAGCCGGAGTACTCTGATTAATTCCATTTGTCGAGGATTAGGGCGACAATGACAGGGATGGCGATGATGCATTCACATGTTTAGTAAGATTTGACTGATTTTGACTTGGTATGTGATTGTTTTTTATTTGTTGTGGATAATTGTAAACTGACTATTGATCTTCCTCGTGGAAGAACTTCAACACTTCGGACTTGTCATCCTGGTCTTGTTTTTCATTCTTCTTGAAGTTGATTCCGAGAACGCCACCAGCTAAAACCTCAGCCTGAGCCGAAAGAGTTTCTTCAATAGTTTCATCACTGTAAATGCCAACTGGGGTATTGTACTGCTTATTGACAATGCTCTTTGCTTGACCATTAACCGAATAGAAGAGACGAGCAAAATTATTGTTTCCACTGTCCATTTGATGAACCTCTTATTGTAGCAAGCACATGGTTTCCCAATCTCATATAAATAAGAGGATATGGCGGTCTCCGGATCATGAAACCCATAATCAAATTGATCATATTACAATCGACGTAACACATGCCTCCAGTATTCTGATCGTCCGAACCTTCTGGGCAGCCAACATAGACTCGGATGAATGTAGATTTCCCAAGCGCCACCACAAAAAAGAACTACTGTGAGAAGATATAACGTAGAAAAGCTGCAATCACAACAGAATCTTGGCCAAACACGTATCCTGGAATCTCTCAACAACTCATATGACGCCAGTATCAAGTACAGAAGACAGGTGACAACGCTTTCAAAGTGCCATGAGGGGGACAGCGCAGTAGAGCACAAACTCGTCTTAGGTGGCGAAAAGAAGTAGGAAAGGAACCTTAGTCGGCTTGGAGTGCACAACAGGAAGGAGTTAGTTAAGGATTGGGCTAACTGGAGAGGCTAGATAAATGAAGCACAGCTTCTCTACTGTAGCGAACTGTAGCGCCACCTAAGTGATAAAATAGTGAAACCCTTCCATGAATCCCCGAGAAGGAAAGAGCAAGATCATTTTTCAAAAAATGTTATATCATGATGTTAGGTACAACATAGAACAATCTGTGATAGAGAGGCCTATTAGTAGTACACAATATACATGGTGCGAAAATTATACTTTAAGATCTTTACATCGCGGATAGTCCGCATTTATACTTCCTATCCTAACTCTCAAAATTGCATACCATTTAGTTGCCAAAATCCAATCATGCCATGGCATTTTAAAAAAAAATTAGAAACCCCAGTTGAAAAAAAGGTTCTGAAAATTTAAGAAAATCGATGTCGATTGCAAATTATTTTTTACTACTCTAAAGCCGCCAACTCTTCATCTGCATTAGGAACGATCTTTCCGAACAGGTGAAGGAAATGTAGTCAAGCTTAATGAGACGACTGGTTAAAGCTGTCCTGCCTGTACTTAAATTTTAGCCCTGAAAAGGGGCTCAATACCAACTTTAACATGGGAAAACCTAATGTTAAAAAGAATAAAAATGGCAGGAACTGTCAAATCAGACACAGATCGTGTTAGAAATTTAATTCCACCTGCGTATAGAAGAAAATATCGCAGTCTAACAGTGCCAACAGATGCCTGGGAGCATGAATACGCAACATGTTCGATATTGGGGCACCCAAAACCCCGAAATAATTTTTGAAAGGCCTTTACATTCAGAGAGAGCCGCAGTCTGGTGTGGTGTACACTCTGAAAGAGTCATTTGCCCTTAGTTTTTCGAATACGGTAATGCCGAGAAAAGTACAGAGCATTGATGCACAATTTCTTGGCATCTAAACCGGACGAGAATAGGATCGAGAGTTACTGGTTTCAACAAGATGGCGAAACATGCCATACTGCTCGTAAAACAATTGGTTCTTTAAAGGCGATGTTCCCTAATCGATTGGTTTCAAAAAATTGCGATTTCGACTCTCCAACAACTAAAGAATAAAATACGCAACGAAATCGTCGGAATTTTACAAGAAAGCTTTCAAAAAGTGATGTGAATTGCCGAAAAAGGGCCAATCTTTAAGTAGCCGTAAGTGATGTCCGTTTACAAGATATAACTTTACATTTGCCAAATAAATTTACATAATTTTCAAGAAGTGACTAAATAAATTTTAAAGGTCTAAATTAACACGTAATTAAAGAAAAATATGTTTTAATTGAATTTTATTCAAATTACTAAAAAAAAAGATCACAAACAAACTTTAATACCAGGTTTAATTCTTGAATTTTAAAAATCAGCCCTTTACTGGAAAAAATCTTTTTTCGCTTTGCTTGTGGAGTTAACAATTCGACCACGTAAAACCCTTAGAATGCGAAGCCACCAATAGCCACCCCGCAAAAAAGGAAAAATCACAACGACGTTTGAACTACATATGGAATGTTCGGACTTTAAATATATGACGTGCAACCGAACTGAACTAGTGGCGAAGGCACTAGACTGCAAACAAGTAAAATTCACTACTGGACAAAAGGAGCATGACAAACTATGGCTACGCCAAAGAACAGAAGCAGCGTCCATTGAGCCTTTCACACGTGAGCGAACGCATTGTACCGATCCGCATCAAAGCTACATCCCCACAATAACCTGATACGAGTATAATGTTGAAATGATTTTAACGTCAAAATAAGAAAAGGTAGTCCACTCGGAATACAAAGTCTACATGACACCACCTCTGGCAACAGAATTAGTTTGCTGCAGGATGGAATACCCCTGTTAATCAGAAAACAGTCAACATAATTAATCATCTTGTGGTAGACGTAAAGCACTCCGCCGCTTTGAATATTCCAAACAGCCAATATAGGCTCGGTCTACTACATAGTTGCAGACAGCGCGCCTGCGAATATCTCATGTACCACAAAAACGGTTATCACTCAACCAACAAGATTCCAACAGACACCTGTAAAGATGAGCAGAGAAATGTAAAGGGTGTTTTTTTAGAGGCATACAAATTCAATATGAAATAAAATACTTGAAGCTAAACATTAGCTTGTCTATGATATTAGCTTTATTTAATAGATAATTTATGCCATATGATATCGGGCATATACGCGCCACCGCAATCGTGAAGTCCAATTTTCGACAACTTTATCGGACTGTATATCAGCAATAACAGGACGACTGTTGACTTCCAAATCGTCCAACGTATCTGGCTTATCGGCGTACACTAGTTACTTCACATACTCCAAAAGAAAGTAATCTAAAAGTGTGAGATCACTGGATGGTGGAGGCCAGTTCACAGGTCCATTACGCGAAATTGTTTCTCTCAATAAATTGATGGTGTCGAGCGCCGTGTAGTATGCTGCACCATCTTGTTGAAACCAAAGCTGTGTCACGTCAATACCATTCAACTGAGGAAGGAAGAAGTCAGAAATCATGTTTCTATAGCGCTTTCCATGGGCCGATGATTCCACCAGCCCATAAAGCACACCAAACATTTTAATAGTTGTAAGGGCGTCTCGACAAAGGCTTCTGGGTTTTCTCCACTCCAAATTCGGCAATTTTGCTTGTTTACATATCTTGCTTGTTTATAAATCGTCCTCATCGGAGAACAAAATTTTGCGTTGAAAATGCGGATCAAGCCGAATCATGTTTTCGGCCCATTCGCCGAACCTACGACGCGTTAATGCTCACGCGGTTTCAACTCGTAACTCTTGCACAAGCTGGATCTTATAAACTTTTAAACCAAGATCTTTCCGTAAAATCTTCCACATAGTGGATGGACATAGCTTAAATTGCTGTGTACGATGGCGAATCGACAAATTCCAATAACAATAACAAAAACTTCCGTTCGCACTGTTTATCATCTTTGGGGATGCGTATTATTCACTAGTATACGTGGTGCGAAAACGATTCATCGTGTTCCGAATAACTTGCTCAGATGGACGTTCATGTCGACCGTAAAAAATGGACGTAGCGCACGATAAGTTTGGCGAAGCGAACCATGGTTTTCAAAATAAGTTTGCACAATTTGCACGCGTTATTCTGGCGTTAATCTATTCATCGTAAAATGGCAAAACGTGCCAATCTCAAATCAACTTTCAACTGTCAAATCTGTGAAAACAGTGTTGCCAGTTTAAAAATTGAACCTCTAAAAAACACCCTTTACAAGCAGAGTCACATTCGTTTCTAAGAATATGGAAAAACCATTTCTAGAGAAAGTTTAACGGAAAGAAATAGCCGTGTTTTTTTGCACATCCGCAAAAAAAATTATATTAAAAATAAAAAAAATATTTGTGTATAAATTACAACAATAACATAATGATGTACGCTAAGTGCCTGCTCAAATTGGCGAGGGGATAAAAGTCCTCACCATGAACGTCGTGTTCATATTTTCATGGTGTTGAAAATATGAATCGGAATATTTGGCCTGAAACATACCTTTTTTCCGCTTTATTACACTTCCTTACGGTCAAAAGTAAAATGAAAAAAACGATGTGCTTTACCCGAAAATCTACTTCAGAAATGGATTTTCGGTGCAAGTAATCCTTCTTCTCATTTCAATAAAAAGCGGTCCCTCACTTTCGGACAACCTTCCTGCATGCATCAATGTGAACAGGCTCTAAGTCAATTTACGAGGGCGGGTCAATAATTCTGTGCATTTTTGAATTTCTGACCTCTTTACTGAAACAGCAACACTGCTCCTGTCAACAGGCATTTGTCAGTTGACTCCTGTCAAAATTTAAACTTGCTGCGTCAGTTAGTTTGTGTTTGACAGCTATTTTTATCAGACTACTCACTAATTTGAGGAGAAAATGGAAAAAAGTGAATTTCGTGTGCTTATTAAGCATTATTTCTTGTGAAAAAAAACCATTACCGAGACCAAGGCTAAGCTTGATAAATACTATGGGGACTCTGCACCATCGATTTCAATGGTAAAAAAGTGGTTTACTGAATTTCGTTGTGGCCGTACAAGCACTGAAGATGCCGAACCTCCTGGACGCCCAGTTGAGGTCTCTACACCCGAAACAATCGAAAAAATTCACGATATGGTGTTGGCCGACCGAAGATTGAAAGTGCGAGAGATTGTGGAAGCCGTAGGGATCTCGCATGGCTCAGTGGTTTCAATTTTGAATGATCACTTGGGCATGAGAAAGCTTTCCGCAAGATGGGTGCCGCGTTTGCTCACAGTCGACCACAAACGCAATCGTGTAACAACTTCACAGGAAGGTTTGGCGTTGTTTAATCGCAATATGGAGGAGTTTTTGCGCCGTTTTGTAACCGTGGACGAAATATGGATCCATCACAACAAACAACAGTCAAAACAGTGGGTTTCTAAGGGTGAATCGGCGCCAAAGAAGGCCAAGGTGGGTTTGTCAGCCAATAAAGTTATGGCGACTGTTTTTTGGGATGCACGCGGGATAATACACATTGACTACTTCCAAAAGGGAAGAACAATCAATGGGGAATATTATGCCAACTTATTGGACCGATTCAATGACGATTTGAAAAAAAAACGACCTCATTTGGCCAAGAAAAAAGTTCTTTTCCACCAAGACAATGCAAGGGTGCACACATGTGCAGTTGCCATGGCAAAAATCCATGAATTGGGCTATGAATTGCTCCCTCATCCACCCTATTCTCCAGATTTGGCTCCGAGCGACTACTTCTTGTTCCCAAACCTGAAGAAATGGCTTGGTGGAAAAAGATTTGACTCCAATGATGAAGTCATCTCGTCATTTTGAGGACCTCGACAAATCATTTTTTTTGGAAGGGATAAAAAAATTGGAGAAGCGTTGGACAAAGTGTATAGAGCTCAAGGAAGACTACGTTGAAAAATAAAATTATTTTTTTATCAAAAAATCAGTTTTAATCCAAAAGTCACGGACTTATTGACCCGCCCTCGTATATACAATATCTACTTAGCAGATATAAAATAATGTTTCCAAATTCTATTTTCTTTCTTTACGATGAATCTTTGCAATGAATTGTCAGAAATGCCAAATAATTGACATTCCGCCAACAACAATTTTGCAAGAGTTACTCTAACCAACCGTCGTTTATTTGGCCTAAAGGCCAAGGCCCATAGAATCCGTTACGTCCGTTGCGTCGACGTTATTGACTGACAGCTGGATAGAATATACACTTTGTTATGGAAGCAGGCCCATAAACAAAGGATATGACGGAACGGACGAATAAAGTAGATTTACTTTCTGCTTTTCAATCCGTTGGCAGAACACACATTCACACATTGAGGACTATACACTTACATATTGAGGTTCACGTATTAACAAATTGAGAGTAAGCACTTTCATTGGTGGATACATTAAGAGAATTAAGAGAAATTGTCGTAGCTTGAAAAGAAAACATTGAGATTAATTTACATTTCAATTATTTTGTTTCGTTTCGTTTGTTATTGTGCCAACGTATGCCACGGATTCTATGGGACTGTCAATTCCGTCAAATACGTCAACGTAAACCTATCCGGCATCGTAAAGGACGCAACGGATTCTATGGGCCGGGCCCTTAAGATTGAGTAATAAGATATTGTAAAGAAAAGGGTGCTCTTTTTGGCAGTGTCAATAGGGATTAAATGTCAAATCAGCTGTTACACTGACGTGCTAAACAGTAAACTTCATTGTTTTTAGTACAGTTTGCAATTCTATCTTAGAGGGATTGATGCCACAACGATCTCAAATTGTTTAAACTTATTCCCAAAATTAAAGGTAGGTCTATTCGCGAAACTTATGTTGCACTTCGGCAAATTTACGGTAGACATCAATCGCAATCTGAACATGCTATTTATCGAATTATTGAAAAATTTCGCGCTCAATTTTTGCTGTTGGATACATACACACAAACAAAAACAAGAACAACGCGTTCGAAAGAAAATGCAGCGCCTGTGGAGACTAGTGTTGAAGAGAACCCGAATTTATGGATTCGTCACCGTTCACTGCAACTTGGCTTTTGCCCATACACTATCTGGAAAATTCTGCATAAAGATCTTGATTTCAAGGCTTATAAAATCCAATTGGTGCAAGAGTTAAAGTGATAATTTATTGTGTCTCGTGGTCAGTGACTGGGCTTTAATTCAAATAGAAGTTAACACAGTTTTTTTTACCGTAAAGTTTTGCTCAGTGATGAGTCTTATTTCTAATAAAACGACTGCGTAAATAAGTAAAATTTTTTGCTACTTATAAACATTGTTCCGTGTACGCCCCCAATTGTTTGGAAAAGTGGTCGAAAATTAGACCTCTAGAATGCGCTTTATACAAGACCCCATGGTGGGCACATACCTAAAACTACAAGTATTTCCCAATATTAAATGGCATAAAATAGTCTTTCGAATAAAATTTAATAAGTCGTCATCTTGCTGTATGAACGTAAGCGAGTGCGAATGAAATATCCATGGTCGTTTTGAACGCAAATTTCTTCGAGTGGGTTTTGGTCCCATTTACGTCGATGGGCTTTGGACGCTGAGATATAAAAGCGAATTCTACGAGAGCTAGTGCGTCAACGACCTGATCAGAAAAATGCGCACCGGAAAAGTTTCACCAGAAAGCTAAGACATATACAGCGAATAAATATTATTTCCGGTCTAAGAAGTCCGAGAAGACAACGCTGTAGAAGAATACCTCGTCTAAGATAGCGCACGCAAGTTGGATATTATCCATTTCGGAAACAGCTGTTAGCTCTAGGAAAGTTCAGATACTTACCTCGCTAAAAGATTCCCCAGAGTCCCGATAAAACTCCACGACACCAAAGCATCGTTTTTGAAAATTCACCAATGGCATTGTTAGAATGTATTTTGGATTGAGACCTGGAATGTCTTGCAAATATGGGTAATTCAAATCAGCTGACGTATTTGCATCAACAATAATTGCAGACTTTCGTTTATAACAATAAACAGCAATCGTTTCACCTTGTTCTAAAAGCAAAAATTAACAACAACTAAATAAGCTTCTATAAGACTTGCAGCAAACAATAGTAGCTGCAAGTGCATACCAATGCTCCACCCGTAACGGCTGGTATTACTTGTATCAGTTGAGACGGTTGGAGAGATGTACAATTCTCCGATAGCCTCATCCACCATGTAGCGTATCCAACCTAAAATCAGCTTTATACAATGCGAGACTGGCACTAGTGCAAATCTTATTTAGCAACCTACCATCACTTTTAACAATTGTTTTTAAATATTCGGCTGTGGAGTGGAGCAGGAGTTCCAGTTGCTCTCCACTTGGTAGAAATTTAATTCTAGTTGCTAAAGATAAGTTCGGTGGTCTGTAAAAATATATTTAAAACAAATCCCAAAAGCATAGCTTACATACTTAAAGTTACCGCAACGATGTTTTGAAAAAGGAACTTCAATGAACTCCATGCGAATTAAAGGTCGTTAAAAAATATTTGAAACCACGCGTACATGTACATATGTAAGTATATCTAGAAAATTGCCAAAATGTGTTGCTTTTGAAATAAAGCTCACGGTTTGCTTTTTAATTGGTATTTCAATTTTTTATTGTGAATAAATCAGGCAAGAGTTTAAACTAATTGAGTTTGTAGCGCCTCGTAATACAGTGGTAAATAGCAATTGTTGCCAATTGGGAAAAGAAAGCGCACGCTCAAACGAGATGATTTACAAATCTGATCTGTTTATTTCTTTAAAGATGAACGGTTAACAAAAAAAACTATAAGTAAATTTCTTATGATACTTACCGCGGTTTGCACCTCTTCCCTGGGCTTCGAAAATAAAAGTGAAGCGGAAAAAGAAGGGCAGATTATTGGAAGAAGTGCCAACCGCGGCGACGACAGTAGTGCCAACTTTAATTAGTGAATCTTTTAGCGAACAGATGGCGCAATCAGGATACAGAATTCCACAGCAATAAATTTCGATGGCCTACCAAGTATCTTAGCCTAACCGCCGATGTTGAAGCATGCATACATTTAACTATTTGAGTGCCGTGCTGATCTCCGACGAGTATACACGCAATACCGTCGTCTACTCAATAACGGCGTGGATGTCGCTGCTGATATGATCACAGACACTATTCTCTTTGGGATGATATCCTTTATCCCTCATCGCATTAAGAGTATTAAACCAAAAGAAAATGCGTGGTACTGTACTGAAAACAAGCTGTCAGGGTTAGAGGAAAGGACAGTGGAAAACCGAAAAAAGTTTAGGCGAGCCACAAGTCCACGTGGCTTTAAATTTGCGACAAGTAGAAGTTTATTGCAAAAAAACATTTGATTGACTGTTCATTAAGTCAAGTTTAATTACGCAGTTGCGCTCTCCTACATAATATTCTGGAACACTTTTATTCAACAACGCAGTTTCGCTATCTTACATGATACGCAGGAACACTTTATTCAGTACCTTAGCGTGTGAAATTACAATAAGTTTAAAAACTGAGAGAACAAGTACTACAATGTCCCAAGGGTAGTAAAAACTTTTGGTCGTTCACAAAGAACATAGAAATGCTGCCTCATAATCCATCCCAACGTTCATTTATAATGACATTCCAGGCCAATCTATTACACTTGAGTGAAAGGAAAATTCCGTCAAGTTTGAAAGACCTCTTTCATAACTCCGGTCCACAAAAAGGTGTCAAAGAATGAAGTAACTAACTACTGCCCCATTGCAAAGCTTTCTCACATACCTAAAAGGTTCAAAAGGTTTTTATATCAATTTCTAAGCTCTCAGTGCAAGTCACTTATATCACCGAGTCAGCATGGATTTCTGAAAGGTATTGTAGATCAGCTACTACAAACTTAGTCGTATTCGTATCCTTTGCGCTTTCAGCCCCAGAAAATGGTGACGAAATCGATGTTATTGCTACAGATTTTGTTAAGGCCTTAGATAAAATATCACATCAGTTGGTCCTTTGCAAATTGTTTTCTCTCGGTTTTGAGCCTATATTTTTAAAATGGATATCTCCTTACCTGGAGAAGCGTTATTGTAGCGTTCGTTTTAGGTCAGCCTTTCAACCCCGTTTTTAGCCACTTCTGGTGTCCCACAAGGCAGCCATCTGTGTCCCCTCTTTCTCACTTTAACTATAAACGATCTTGAGAGGATTATTAAAAACAGTCCCCTATACATTTACGACGACGACACTAAGTTCTCCAAAACTGTTTCTTCACACCAAGACTCTATTCTTTTTCAAGAAGACCTTGATAGGTTTTCCACGTGGTGTCTAAAAAAATTGCTTTGAGCTTAATGTCTCCAAATGTCAACCTATGACTTTGTCACGTAAGTCCAATTAAACGCCCCATCGACTTTATTTTCTGCATGACCAACCTGTACCCCAGGTTCAATCCCTTTGCGACATTGGAATGTTATACGATAAAGAGCTAAACTTCCGTTTTATCAAACGATGGTCTAAAGAATTTTGCAACCGTCATGTGACAAGGACACTTTAGATTACCCTTGCGCGGCACCTTCTTAAATATTCCAGCTAAGTGTAGTTCCCCCTTCAGCTAGTTCATATATCCCGAATCGAAAACATTCAACGTCGTTTTATTCGATTTGCCCTTCGAGGACTACCCTAGGATGACCCATTTATCTTACCTCTCTATCGTGATCGCCTCAAATTTCTGAACCTGAATACCCTCGAAAAACGCAGAGACGTAGCTGACATTCTATTCATTCATCAACTGCTCTCTGGTTCTGTAGATTGCCCTTCCCGTTTCAACTCTATTTAGTTCAACACTAATCCTCGTAATTTATGCTGTCCTCGTCTCTTTTATGTATATTCCAACCCATCGCACCTCTTATGGGTCTGCCGTACGCTTGGTTTTCCGAGGCCAAAAACTCTAGATTTCTTACCTTAGTTTGACGCTTACAATAAATAGGCACCAAAATCAAGCTTCTTCTGTTCTCTGTACACCATAACCACCGTACCATTTTGCGATTTTTCATATTCTTTTTGGTCATCCCATCCCACTGCACTTCCTGGATGGCGATATCTCCTTTATACCGGCTGTACGTAGCCTCATATTCTTTATAAAAATCCAAACGTCTTTGCGGGGTCTTACGTGGCCTGGGGACCAGGCTATGCCCAGGCTGGATATTCAGGAGCCAAAAACTCACTGCGGGGATATGAGAGTTGTCATTCACCAGTGGGCTCATTCCCTAATCTAACACTTGGACTACTCTTGACAAATCCATTTTAACATGATCTTTAAATACGAATCCGTTGAAATGACTCATAATAGGAGTCTGCAGCTGACTGTTTTTATACGCCGCACGTCTTTCTGAAGTTCGGTCATTTCTAAGCACACTATAGTTTTGATATTTTCTCTTGCTTAACACTCGCGTGAACTAGACCAGTAACAAGTGGGTAATGTGAGGTGATAAAATAACATTTGTATTTATAGCTACAGCATTCGGCATCGCCTACCTACACCGTACTACACCCAACCTTCTTCTGGGGCAATCCTGAACTGGGCCAGTAATGCTAAGTAATTCCAAAATAACCATGTGCAAGCCTTCGAGGGCCTTGACAATGCTTCGATTTTCAAAATCAGCCTGGGTTTCCTATGATTGCTTTAGCATCATATTATGTAACCCAGAAATATTCCGTTCCTTGTTTTTTTTTTTTTTCTTCAGTGTTACAGGTACACCTTAAGAGGCAGGAAGAATAAGAATTAATACAAAAACATGAAGGAGCTGCACGCCGCCAAGCTCTTTATCCTTCAATTAATCTACCGATGTAAACTGGGAGGGAGATACGGGTATACCAGCTGCAGTTTCGCAAATTAAAACGTCTAATCATTTTACTTTATCCCATTGCAGCTTGGAGGAAACTTTTCGGTTGTGTGTAAGTTGGTGAAAAGTTCGCTACTGCCAATAACGATTTATTCCGTTGTGCGGTGATGACTTCGCTGATAGCCTTATCCTAAGTGTTTAGAAGTGAATTTTATTAAAATCCAACGCCGAGCTTAAGTTGCTTTACGTAGTCCTGGGGAATTTGTTGGACAATGTCACTATGTGAAAATGTAACTATAAGACAATGGTTGATGCAACTTATTGCCTCAAGTTCAATAAAGTACACAATCCATGTTAAGCATGAGATATTAGAATAAATGAATTATTAACCTTTTTTTATAGTGAGAAAAAAATAACAATCAAAGCAAATTATTCAATTTTGTAAAGATAAAATCAGAATTCAATATACAGGCACTTAATACCTGTAACGACAACAATAATTAGTTGATCTTCTCAATGGAGAAATATTGAAAAATTAATACCTATTTCTTCCACCTCCTCCAGAGCGACCACCACCAAATCCACTGAATCCACCACTTCCACCGCCTCCATAACGACCACCACCACCTCTTCCGCCACTACGACCACCAAACTGTTCCATTTCGTTTGCTTTCTTTTCTTTCATCGCTTGAAAACGGCGCGCCATGTCTCTTAGCTGATCAGGCACTTCTTGGTTAGCTTCTTCGAGGATTTCTATCAATTCCTTTGCCGAGCCCCAGTCGGAACGTGTCAGAAAACTCAGCGATGTTCCCAATCGACCCGCTCGACCTGTACGACCGACACGATGAACGTACTCCTCAATGTTTCGTGGAAAATCAAAGTTGACCACATATCTAAAAGGAGAACAACTTAGAATTATAATAGACGGGATCTGACAAAGCTTACGTGATATCTTCGATGTCCAATCCTCGCGATGCAACATCTGTTGCAATAAGAATTCTCACTTCACCCGATGAAATGTCCGCTATTGCTTGTTCCCGATCCGACTATTCGGAGTAACAGAAAAAGGAAACAATAAGAAAAACATTTTTAAAATTTCGACTTTGTTTGGAAAAGTACCTGATCCCGAGATCCATGAATACATTGACACATAACTCCTTCCAAAGAAAGGTCACTTGATAGATCGTCAGCTCGAACTTTTTTACCACAAAATATGATCGCTTTGTCATGCGGCTGCATTTCCCTGATAAATTTTTTGATCTACAAAATACACACGTCATTTGATGTCTAGGGAAACTAATATTCACTCACCATGTAGAACTTGTCGTCCTCGTCAATAATTTCAATCACCTGACGGACCGTATGCACTGCCGCCAAGTCCAGTGTACCGACGCATACTTGTATCGGGTTCTTCATGTAACTATGTGCCAATCGACGAACTCCTGGTGGCCAAGTGGCACTTGTCATCACAGTTTGTCTATCTGGGCGAATGTCAAGCAAGACCTTACGAATTTGGGGTTCGAAACCCATGTCCAGCATTCGATCGGCTTCGTCCAGAATCAGGAATGTAATACTCTCAACGTTAATCACATTGGCTTGGATAAGATCATTCAGACGACCAGGTGTTGCAATTATTATTTCCACCCCTTGTTGGATGTTTCCAATCTGAAGACGGCGATCTCCACCACCGTAGGCACAAACCCTAAGAATTAAAAATAAAAACAGTTTCATTCCAATTATCGCTGACTGGTAATCCCTTTTTAGTCGAACTCACGCTTTCATGCCACGGAAAGAGTACTTTGCCACTTCCTTTTCAATCTGCAATGCCAATTCGCGGGTCGGAGCCAATACAAGAACATTGGGTCCGCCACGTTCTGACCTCGGTATCGGCTGGTACTCAGTATGAATCATAGCGGGTAGTAAAAATGCCAATGTTTTACCAGTGCCCGTTTGAGCAATGCCAATCATATCTTCACCACGCAACAAAACAGGCCAAGCTTGGCATTGTATAGGCGACGGTTGCTCGAAGCCCTGAAAACACAAAAACGTGTAAACATCCTGCAATGAATCTACTTACAGAAGCCGACCTGCTTTCGGATTTCCTCCATCAAATCCGGGTACTTCCCAAAACACTGCTCGAATTTCCAAATTGGATTTGGAATAGGATCCGACTCTCCATTATCCTTGAACAATCTGTCCACAGTTATGCTGTTATTCTCACTTCGTATGCGTGCAATTTCTTTCTCCGATAAATTTGCCACTTCCGGGGCCTCGTCGTAGAAATTTTTAATCAATTCTGGACATTTTGCCCAGCGTTTTGCACGCTCTATTTCCTTAAAACAAAATCAGACTGTTACAATGTATTCTCAATGCCTCAAGGCGCGTGCTGTTTTAGATCAAACTTACCGCAACTTTGTTCAACTTGTCCCAATCGATGACTGGGGTTTCTTCCTGATCCACTGGATCAGGTCGATAGTTGGAGACAAATTTAATTTGCTCCGATCCTGAACGGTCCAATTGTTTTTTAATAAACTCAACAGCACCATCAACTGAGCTCTGCGAGTCTCCTGAGACTGTTGCTTTAAAAGTGTAGCGGTCGACATTAACACGCACAGAGAAATCCGATTGTATGCGCTTAATGTTCGAACCAGCTCTGCCAATAATAGCTCCCATATCATCGGAGGATATAGTTATGCTCTCGGAAAACTTAGCCGTATTACGGCTACGGTCGTCCCTATCGCTCCTTTCTCCTCCTCGCTCTTGATAACCGTTTCCTGCACGATTATCACTACCATAATCTCCACGATCTCCTCGATTTCCCCGGTCACCTCTGTCACCTCGATCTCCTCGGTCAACACGATCTCCACGATCACTCCGGCCTCCACGATGGCCACGTTCACCACGATCCCCACGATAATCCCTTTGGGTATCATCGCGAGGACGGTATTCCGAAGATCGATCGTAGTTCCGGTCGTTATGACGGTCTTTGTTACCATACCGGCTGTCATCGTTACTAGAACGTGGTTCTCGGTTATACGCCTGCGACGAATAGGAAGAAGCTTCCTTTTTGGTATTCGAAGACGTGTAGTTATCGTTGTCCCAATCCTCCTCACAATCGTCGTATGTAATTTTGTAATTTGGCATGTTTATTTCTTCGCCTTTATTTGTTGTTTTTTTTTTTTATTTAGCTTAGGAAAATTGGCGAATATTATTCGTAAATAGGTGCCCTTCTATATTAGCCGGGTTTCTCAGTATTTATTTTCGCGTCGCTTTACACCGTATACTATATAGCTGTAAAATGGAATCTGCAATGAAGGATTACGTTACGTGAGGGTGAATTCTGTAACACCACTTTAAGTTAAGTCATCGTTCAGGGTACTAGGAACTATCGTACACACAATGAATGACTCAAGATTATTTAAATATTCAACGAAGTGGCTATTCCGAATTAAACTGAAACGGTTTTGAAAGCAAAAACTCCGCAAGAAAAGTTCGGTGGTTCGGCCCCAAGTCTGACATACATGGCGACCCTAATAGCATAACCATACGATTTTTTGTAAGTACCAATCTTCAAACGATACGTGTCAATATTTGATTGCATTTGGACCATTATTCATCGAGGTAGGTATTGATCTTCTCAATGGAGAGTGACGCACCTTTTGATATATTCAAAACCATGGAAAGAAACGATTTTCGTATATTGTTAAAACACTGTTATTTGATGGTGAAAAATACCGTTAAAACTTAGGAATTGCTTCAAAATTGTAATAAGGAATTTGCTCCGTGTAAAGCAACTATTTTTCGCTGGTTTGCTGAGCTCAAACGCGGTCGTATGGACACAAATATTGCTGAACAATGTGGGCGTCTAAATGAGGCTGTTACTCCGGAAAACATCAAAAAAATCCACAAAATCGTTTTGAACAGCCGTAGAGTGAAAATCCGTGAGATAGCTTACATCGTAAAGATGTCAATGGACTGTTACATCATATTTTGTACGAGTATTTGGATACGCGAAATCTCTGTTCAAAGTGAGATTAAAAACAACAACGTGTTGATGATTCAGAGAGCTATTTAGAGCTGGATCCTATTGCCTTTTCGCAAACTTCAAAAAAGTGCTCGCCGGAAAGAGATATTGCCGACATGGAGAGTATTTTGAAGGGTTGAATAAATCGTTCTGTTGTATAAGAAAGGCATATCACATTATATCATTTCATGAATAAAGTAGAATTTTGCCATAAAAATTATGTTTTATATATATGTTAGTCTCGAACCACCTGTTCGATATATTTGTGAGAAAAAAGAAATTAAGAGCATAGGCTTTGAAGTGAAGAAGCATTTCAAAGTTAAGGTTCTTGGTGTTACAAATTGTCTTGATTTGAGGGGGCAATATATTCATAATTTGACTGTAGGAATGAAATATTACCGAGAGCAGTTATTGAATTTATTATTAGTCACATTAAAAGGTTTGTCCCCGTATTGTCTAAAACTAAGAAGAGAGTGAAATGAGAGAGCAATTCATTTCCCCTCTTTTGTCCATTTTATAGTCAAAGAAATTTGTTCGGGAAAATCTGTAAAAAAAAAACTGTCAAACTGCTTTTTTTCTATTTGAAACTGTCATTGGGTTTGTTTTTATTTCGAAATGTAACATTTTTTACTTTATTTTTCCAAAAATAAATGAGATATGAATAGAAGAACAATTAATAATTAAAGTTTAAAATGGAAAATGTTTTTAGAAAGTGTTTTCTGACAAAATGTATTGAAAAACAGGCACAATAAATGAAAGTGCTCCCCATAAACCTTCTGGCATACAGTTGGACAATATAAAGATAAATTATCGGGAGAACACATTCCGACGTGTCTAAGCTTAAACAATCTTCGACCTGAAGTTCAAAATAAAAAAACTGCTTAATTTATGAAAACTAGTTTTCTAATTCTTTTTTTTTTTTTGGGAAAAAATCAAAATATAATAAGAACAGTTGACAAACGGACATAATGTTAAATGTTCTTTCGGAACGGAAAAACTATGTTTCCAGCAGAGTATTTCATGGTTGACCTTATCAAAGGCCTTTGAGATATCTAGAATAGCAGATAGGAAACATCCCAAAAACCTTATCAAAATCTTATCTAATTTTTCCAAAATTTCTCAAAGACCTTTGATGGCAATATTCTGCTCTGAAATTATATAGAATTATTAAGCTAGCCTTTTTAGCAATGGGTAAACCTTTTGCGATATTCTACGACTGAAAAAAAGTGAATGTCATGAAGCAATGACATTTTTTTTTTTATAATTTGGGCACGCTTAAGGGGATTTTTTTACGGCTAAAATGTTTGCATACAGCTCGGATGTGCATGAGTGAGGAGAAAATTTTACAAAACGGATCGATATACGGATCATGCCAGTTACAGACCCAATGACGTTATTTTCCGCTACCACTACAAAGTTCTTTGATGATGATTCAGTGTTTTCGCCAAATCAGAAAATATTTTTGAGTTCATAAGGATCTAAATTACTTTTCTTATCTTTATTGCTACCAGTGGCACCGATTTTGCGTAAATCCCTGGAAGGTCGTGATGTGCTCGTATTTAACTTGGAGACGTAGTTATTTTTTTTTAGTACTGCGAACGGTGAATTTTGCATTACGTTAGACCAAAAACGTGTTCGAATGAACATTCCCAACGCTCTGTTGGCGCAGTTTAGGCGCAATAAATCTGAGTTTCAGCGCGGATTAATTACTGTAGATGGAACTTGGATACACCATTATACGCCCGAAACAAAAATTCAGTCAAAACAGTGGACTGTAAAGGGCTCCAAAAAAAGCAAAAACTGTTTTTTCGGCTGGGAAAGTGATGGCGACTGTTTTTTGGGATAGTAAAGGAGTTATCTTAATCGATTATCTTCAAAAAGGAAAAACCATTACAGGAGCATACTACGCATCATTACTTGCCAAGCTGAAGGCAGAAATTCCGGAAAAACGGCCACATTTCTAGAAAAAGAAAATCCTGTTTCACCAAGACAACGCGCCGTCTCACACCTCAGCGGTTGCCATAGAGAAAATCCATGAATTACGGTTTGAACTGCTTGACCATCCGCCTTATTCACCAGATCTAGCCCCAAGCGACTTCTTTTTGTTCCCTCATCTAAAAACTGCGCTCAGAGGACAGAGATTTTCGTCAAATAAGGAGGCAATCGCCTTCGTGAACAATTATTTTGCAGAGAAAAACGCCGAGTACTATTTGGACGGGTTAGAGAGATGGGAGCATCTCTGGAGAAGTGTGTAGAGTTACAAGGAGACTATGTAGAAAAATAAAAAAAAATTTGAAAAAAAATGTCTTGTATCATTGTTCGGACTTTTCAGACAACCCTCGTATTACACTTTATTTAGAGCTTTAAGAGCAAGGACAGGTTTTATTACACATTGTAACACACGAATTATAGAGTTGTTAAATAATAGCCAGCAAAAGCAGTTAGCTGTTCGCTCGGATCAGGATATACCATATTCGGCATTGTTCCCAACGAGCACATATTGTGGCATTTGAAGAACATCAAGGTCAGTGGAGGAAAAATCTTGAAACGGGATGGGTAAAGTGGATATCATAGGCACAATAAGTGAGATCATAATAAGAAGGAACATGTAACGAGGGTTGATCAAAGAGAAGAACCATAGTCGGATCATATATAAGATAGAAAGATCCAGAAAATCTAGAGATGTATTCTTTAGCAATGTGTTTTGGATATGTTTTATCAACATTTTCCAGTCCAACAGAGGCGACAAGACCTTTCAATTGAAGAGAATGCTACTTGTTTTTTAGCAGTCTTTGCCTTCAAATCTCCGCAAACAATTATACATATACTTATACGAACGCCGAAAGAGGTTAGCAAAAAACTTGCAGGGGGACATCTTCTGCAATATTATTACTATTTATACAATAATACACATGATACGCTACACTTGATACTCCCGTCTGAGCACTAAATTTACGAGAACTCCAATATGTCAGAAACCAAGAGAATGAACTAGACGCGTAAGTTATATAGAACAACTTTGATGAAAAATTTAAAAGCAGTGCAAAAACTAAAATGGTGGAAAGGAGCAAATGAAAACGAATAAACCGTGGCATACAGTCGCACAAGATCACACGCTCTGTAAAATATTGACGCAAATCAGTAGTACTCGTATACGGCTTGCGATTTTGTTCAACAAAATGATGATAGGCGATAGCATGATTAACTAGTTAATTTTGTTCAATTATACAATTGTAAGGGGAAAAGAAAATCATTAACAACCGATCAGTGAATCTAGTGTTGCATACACACAATGAAAATTTACGGAGACGAGTTTTAGACAGTCGACAGCTCAATATATTGATATGTCAGTCAATATGACACATTTTTAAGAAGCTGTTTTCTTTTCTATCAGAGCAGAGCACTCAAACATAAAACGAGACCATTCTACACCTCATACATGGGTTCCCTTTGATGTAATTTATCAGTTTTTCATAAAAAGAATAGTAATAGCTTCAGTTGCAAAGTGTCTAGGGTATTAACGTTTATGATCGTTACTCTCACAGCAAGCATCACAGGAGAAACAACTTTTCACTGTAACCGCAGCTCTGGTATCATTACGCAAGCAGCATAAGAGCAAGGTAACCGGAATTTCAGTGCAAGCATTAACTATTACCGCTTCCTTTAAATCGGAAGATGGATTTAAGGATGGAGACCATAATATTTTTATTAAGTGTTGTGAAAGGAGCAGTGACGTATATACGAGGAAGTTTATCTCACCAAACAGCCAAAGTGCGGCATAGAATTGGTTTTATAATTGTATAATACAATACAAAAGTCATATCATTGGTGTCAATTTCCATACCTTACTGAACGCTCCGACATAGAAAGAAATTTTTTTATTAAAAGAACTTAACACTCAAATGGGTATGACAGTGCCTGAGTTCGTGCTTGGTTTTTACAAAAATGGGACAGAGAGAGAAAGAAAGATTTTTGGGGTCAATGGTTATTTTGCTCCATGGGTGACATCCAACATTTAATGGGGAGACTAAATCACTCAACTAACGTGATTTCAGTTGCCTGAAAAAATCAATCTACCGTGGGCGGCTGGTATTGCACCCCGAACCGTCAGATTTGGAAGCCAACCACTTGACGATAGTGATTCCCTTAGAGAGTTGCTATATTAGTTTTCAGTTTTCATAAAGTTGAACTAAGATTCATTTCTAATAAAGCAATTGTTGTTTGGGCTATCGTCAGTTTAGTAGATATGATATGATATATAGTACAACTATAGCTCCTGCATACGAGTATATCTATTCTTACTGTTCGCGAGAATCTTGATACTCGTATATAAGTAAGCTTGAGCTTAATCTCAGCCTTCGAAAAGAGTAGAAAATTCAAGTTCAATTCAAGTTGTCTTGGATGGTTTCATATCTGATAATCACAAAATAAATGCTGGTGTGCCCCAGAGCTCCGTTCTGTCTCCGACACTCTTTTTAATTTTCATCAACGATCATTTGTCTGCTACTTCTAATTCAATATATTCCTTTGTTAACGACAGTACTCTCTGCTTTTCGTATTCGTTTCCGGACTCACGTCCCGCCCTTCGGCTGTAGAACGGGAACGGCAACGTATGTTAAGCTCATTAGATTCTGATATTAACAGCATAACTAATTGAAGTAAAATTTAATGCTTCCAAAACGCAATGCTGTCTGCTGTCACTAAAGCGAAATTTAAACACCCAGCCATTATCCATGCATCGTCGAAACAAATAAACCTTCCATTCTCGGTATGACAACTTACGTTGGAATGACCACATATTCGGTGTCGTCAAAAATGCTGCGAAATGTCTAGGTTTGCTCAAGCAATGTAAGAAATATTTTACCCCCTCTGATCTGGCCTCAATATATAAAGCGTTTATCCGCCCGAAATTGAAGTACAATGCCCACATCTGGTCGGGTGCCCCCAAAACATCTCTGCACCTGCTAGATATGATTCAAAACTGTGCTATAAAACTCATTGGTGATGCTAATATCACTCAAACAATGGACACCCTCGAACACCGACGTAATGCCTCGTGTCTCACTCTGTTCTATCGCTACTTCCACCACCAGTTCTCCATAGAAATCACCAGTAGCATTCCCTCCTTCAAAATTTTAAGCGTAACACCCGTCTCGCTATGAATGCTCATCAGTACCCTCAACCTCAAGTCCACTTTCGGACGTACTCTAAAATATCGTGATTCGTTCCTAAGCCGTACAACTCGCCTATGGAATGCCCTGCCTAGCTCTTTATTTCCTAGTCATTATAGCCTTTAATCATTTAAAACCAACGTTCATCGGTACCTCTCTTTCCATCCTGCCTGATTTTCCTTCGCCCGCGCTGTGTGCAAACATTTTAAGGGCACTTAAATCCCTTGAGCCCGAGCAAATTATAATTATCCGGTTTTTGCTTCTGAATATATTTTCCCACTTTTCTCTCTTGATCCTAAGATTCTGCATATATTACAGATAATAACTTCAACCATTGATTTGGGATTTTTAGCCCAAAGTATCTTATTCGTTCTGTTATTTAAATCGGTAATTTGAAATTGAGGGGCGGGACAGTACTAGAAATTTTGATGGAGAGCGGGCTGTGAAAATAGCAGTAATTCCACTATTGGTGGTTCCCTTATTAGTTTTGCTGTTTGTATAGCAACAGTTCGTGGTAAGGATTTGACATCCCTGTTTCAATCACATAAGTCAAACCGAAGTGTCATCCGAGACTGTATATGTTTACTTTAAGATTTGCCATTTTACAATATGGATCGTTTAACAATCGCTGAACGTGTTAAAATTGAGAGAACTTACTACGAAAATAGTGTTTTTGTAGCAGGTACGTTTCGCGCATTACGAGCAGATTGAGGTCGACATATACCATATGTACGTCCATCTGACCGTACTATGACAAAAGTGTAAAAAAACATGTAAGAGATTGGCTCTGTTATAATTTCTTAAGGCCTATTCATTGTCGAAATGCACGCTCTACTGAAAATATGCTTGCCGTTAGTGAAAGTGTTGAAGAAGATCCAAATCTATCGATTCCACGGCGAGCACAGCATTTGGACTTGTCTTACGGCACATTATGGCATATTTTACATTTAAATTTGCATCTGCACCCTTATAAAATTCAACTCACTCAAGAATTGAAGCGGAAAGCGAGGAACATACGCCGATTATGTGCTTGAACATCAGCGATGAGGCTCAGTTTTCACTCGGTGAATACGTTATGAAACAAAATTGTCGCATATGGGGAAGTGAAAATCGACATGTAACTGCCGAAAGACCATTGCATCCACAAAAAGTCACTGTATGGTGTGCAATTTGGTCTGGTGCTGTCATTGGTCCATACTTCTTCGAACATGAGGTAGGTGTAACCGTCACCGTCATTTCTCATCGCTATAGCCAAATGTTAGCCGATTTTTTTTTGGCCTCAAATCGAAGATATGGATGTGGAAGACATGTGTTCTCAGCAAGACGGTTCCACATCTCAGAGAACAAGAACAATTTCCTGGATAAGTTATTTCACGTTTTGGTAATGTGAACTGGCCACCATCGTGTGATTTGTCGCCGTTGGATTTCTTTTTGTGGGTCTTCACAAAAAATCATGTTTATAATCCGCAAACTCTTGGCGCTTTGAAAATGAATATTCGTCAAGTTATGGCCGAGTTATTGTCCGATATGTGTCGGAAAGTCATTGAAAATTAACTTGCCAGAATCAAATCCTACAAGAACTCCCGTGGAGGACAGCTGAATGATGTTACATTCCATTCATAATGGCAAGATCCAAAAGATATATTGAAATAAAAGTTCATAAGTGTGTTTAAATTTACTTTCGGAACCACAAAATGGATGATCCTGTATGATAATTGTATAAGCAAAACATGAAATGAAACAGCGTCGATCACAGAATGTTGCCCTGAAAATTTGAATTGAACGTTCCGAGAGATAGTCTAATCTATTGAAGCAAAGGTTTGTCGACCCCAAATGCATGCAGTTTCAGCAAAGAACTTGGTGCCAAATGCTATCTAATGCCTTTGAAATATCAAATGCAACTATTTTCTCTAGAAGGAGGAGAGATATACCATATGACCGGTTTTGCGTATATTGAGGTCTTTAATTGCTCTTTATACTATAATAAATGGATTTGTCGCATTAAAGATTCGACACGCTCAAATGTAGGCGCAGACATGACACAATCTGGAAGCATTGAGCTGGTTTTACAGATTTTCCTTATCTAAAGAGTTAACAGCTGGAATATTATTACACATAAGCGTTGCGATGGAGATTGATGTAGAATTTCTAATGTTTTTAACGAACGACCAACAACTTTCATTATCTTTGGTTATTAAAATTATACACCTTTATAATTACATCGATGATGTGCTTATCCGAATGAGAACTTAAACACAAGTCCAGGGTGTTGGCAGAATGACTATCAATTTCAGATATGCGCTTGGGTTATGTGCTTTAATTTATTTTTCCACAGCGAAGATCTCAACACACCGTCCTTCGGATGTTGTCTGCCATAACACCCATAATTACACATAAATATCTAGGGGTGGCCTAGGATATACGTGTTTTTCAGTAAAACAAAAAGATGGTTTGTATTTAAAAACTTGGACCTACAAGTGATAACTTTTTAGCTCGCATGCATTTGATATATCCCACCTGGATTTCCTAATAATTATAATAGACAAACACAAACAGCAACATTAACGATGATTAGCAACTTATTTTTTTTCCCTACTCTATCCAACTTCCATCAACTACCATGGGCTTTGTTCATGGATTTTATAGCCTTAACCGTTTCCCGAGTCAGTGGAAACAGAATTCCAACTAGATGCCCTATGTATAATAATATCCATCGAGTTTAAACGAAAAAGGCTGAACCTCTCCGCCACTCTTCCTATTGTTTCATCCCAATCTACTTAAAGCGTAATAAAAAAAAGCCTTAGTCAGCACCCATAGAAACTAGAAGCAACGCATGGTTGAGCACCTATGTCGGAGTGAGATTTTTCAAGTAAATTGGTTGGGGACTGCAGAACCCTTACCCGGAGGCAGTCGCGCCACGGTGTTGTACATACCCGCTGGAGTACAAAAATGTGGGTTTAAGATTGGATCAAAACATCTTTTTCGTTAATGGCTCATCTAGGCTATTTTCATAGAATCCAAGGATCTCTAACTCATAAGCCCGCGCAACCAGACACCCGAAAGCGAAGGTACGCAGCATACTCGTCTCTCGTATTTTCTTTTCTTTTCACAGCCTGAGAAATTCTCCTCTAAGCATTTTCTAGCCGCAAATCTCAATTATTGTGATCCTATTCTATTCTTTCCTTTTTTCTTGAGTGGTCAGCAGATAACGTAAACAAAGAGAAAAATAATATTCAACAAACATTTAGGGGAGTTGAAACAAAACAACGTAGTCCTTGCTTTCTTCTTACAATTTTATTACAACTTAGCGCAACACTTTGAAATTAAGTTTTAACTAACTGAATTACACTTGGTAGTACTTTGCTCCTTTTCCTTCTCGGTCTTCCACTCGGAAAAATGTAACTTCTTCTTGTGGGCAAACATGTTTGCTCCGGAATTGAAGGTTTTTGTACAGTATGCACACTTGTAAAGAACCTCTCCAGTATGTAAAGTCATATGTTCCTAAAATCAATTTCATTAAAATGGTTAGCATTAATATGTCTCTCAACAGCTCACCTTTAAGGACACTGCTCTTTTAAATGCTTTCTCACAGAGAGTACATTTGAATTTCCTCTCACTAAAGTGTACGTATCTCTTGTGCTTAAGTATTGCATTTCGCGAAGGTCCAGTCTTACCACATAAATCGCATTCATGAATTGCTCCTTCGTCTTCATGTAGTCGCATATGTGCACGCATCGTGTGCTCGTTCTTCATCCACGAACTACAAATATGACACTGTACACGGGGCAATGTCTGGCCCATGTGCTCCAGCTGATGTTTTTCAAAAAATACACGGCTCTTGAAGACTTTGGCACAGATTTCACACATGTGGGCATAAGATTTTGTATGGACCACCCGGACATGTACCCGTAAAAGAGCTTCTGTGGCATATCTGAAATGTGCATAAAACATGAAATTGAAATAAAAAATCTTCGGAATTGATAGCGTTAGCTTACGGTTTGCCGCAGTCCCGACATATGTATTTCTTTTCCTCCGGGGATAAGTGGGTTAATTTGTGCTGTTCGTAGCGATATTTTTTAATAAACGTTTTCTCACAGTACCCACATTGAATTACACCAGAATCGGGGTCAATGTGAGTCAGCATGTGAGACTCTAAATGCTTTTTATTGGAGAAAACTTTTTCTAAATCACATTTTGGGCATCTACGAGTATGTACAGAGAAATAAACTCAAGTCAAAAACTCCAAATGATGGCAACACTTACCTAAACAGTTCTGGCTTCTTATGCCACAGAATGTGCTCCGCTATCTTGGCCGTTTTTGAGTATTTTTTTCCGCAGCACATTATGAAACCACGAATCTTGTGGACGCTTTCATAGTGATCAAAAAGTTCTTCACAATAACTGCAGCGTGTTTGGCACAGTTCACAGTTTAGCACAAAGAACGAGTTGATGAGTTTATCATGGCTTTCTTTCTCCTCTGCAATTTCTTGACTCACTCGCTTGGAGATTGTCTTCCGTCTGACAGTAGATTTGCTAAGAATCTTTTGGGATTCAATATTTTCTTTAAGAGATTTTCCTCGAGTAGATGTCTCGGTTATTGCTTGACTAATGTGGCTCTCCGATTTTGATGATTCCCCGGGTACAACTTCAGGTATGTCTACACGACTTAGCTCCTTTATTCATAATTGTGTTTTTATAGCTTACCTGCATCTACATCTACACAAGATGTGTCTTCCAGCATTTCTTGAACCCCTTCTACCTCTTCATTTTTAACTTGAACCATGCTTATCTCCTCTTTTGAGCCTGTTTCATCATCATCATATGCGTTAGCTAAAACAACTTCATTTACATCAGTCCTGCTGTCCACATAGATTATGGAACTTATGCTTTCTTGGATCTTCTGCACTCGTATGCAGAACTCGTGAAAGTCATGCACTTTACTCCAGCAGTTGGCACATATCTTTTTAGAGATTTCATCGTCCGGTTTGACCTTTTAAGTAATCGATATATTAGTTTTCTTATGAAATTTTAAATAATATCTTAACCTCTATAATGGAATAGTGGGAGAGGACATCGCCGATCCTTAGGACATCTTCAAAATCACCTTCCACAAATATATCCAGCAGATCCTCTGCGTGTTCTAGACACAAGCGACAAATACCATTATCCGCCATCAAGCTTACATATTTTTTTACTCAAGAATTTATAAAACCATCCTGCTGAGCAGGGCGTTAACTCGAATTAAAAATTTATATCAGGAAGTCAACAAATTTGGAATTGTATACAAACAATTGACTCTTGTAATAAACTTGTAACGAAATTGACACTTGCAAAGGTAAATAAAGCAGAAATGTGCTCCATCCAGGGAAGAGTAAATGCGAAGAAGTATTGGTAGCATTCAGCTGGAAAAAAAATTATATTTGCGTTGGTCTCTAGTGAATTCTTCTATGTATTTAAAAATAGGTTTTCGTGAAGACTCAAACAGGAATACTTGAACTCAGTTTTTTTTTTATAATTTTCACTCGATCAAGGGATTTAATTACCCTTAAAATGCTCGCACGGGCGAAGGAAAATCAGGGAGGACGTTGGTTTTAAATGTTTGAAGGTTATAATGACTAGGCAATAAATAGCTACGCGGGGCATTCTATCAGCGAGTTTTACGGCTGAGGAACAAATCACGATATTTTAGAATACGTCTGAAAGTGGGCTTGAGGATATACTAATGAGCATTCATAGCGAGATGAACGTTATGGTTAAAAGGGGCAGGATGCCCCATCTACAACAAGAAAAAAAAGTTAATCAACCTCATTCAGCTATACGAGAATAACGCGGAAGAAGATAAACTAACACGAGAAATGCTCTCTAAAAAGATGATAGTTTTCATGCAAAGAGGACTCCAACGTTTGTGTACCAAGCAAAACATTATGAATGACCTCTAAGCTAAATGTTTCAAAATTCTTGCAGCTGTAAATATTATAAAGGAGAATAAGCAGCAAACGAAACCAGATCAGGAAACGTTGGTTAAATCTAAACAGTAGGGTGTAAACATGGTTTTTATAAGAATGAGAGTATAGACGATATTTCCACAATAAAAACTATATCAAAATCGTTGGATGAGAGTAGAAGATCGATCACGAAGAGTAAGCGCTGTCAAGGTTATCATATGCAGTCTAACTGATGATTAAAAGCCGCCATGCGTAAAATACGCCTTACAAGAGTGTAACTAGGACTGCAAAAGAAAGCACTCAGCAAACTATAGAGGCTTCAAAGTGACGAAGTAGCTCAGAAAAAGGTGCGACAGGCTTAGGAAAACCTTACGCCCGAACCTGAAGCTACGAAGACAATTGAGCAATCTTGAGCATAAAACTCGCAAAACAGACACTCATGTATAATATCAAGAAACATTGACTTTGCCTGATTTTGGAAACTCGCTTGAAATCAAATAGATATCTTGTATTAAAATGAAAGAATATTGAAGTCATTATGCCATCGAAGGGCCAAAGGTGGAACTTTGCTATTCATTAAATATTGTATAGATGTTTCTATAAATACAATTATTGAGATGCAAGTAGGTAAAAAATAAGGACTCATACTACAAAATCGTGCACATTTGTTGAAAAAATAAGGAACGCCTGGATTAAAAGTAAATAGGCAGTTTTAAAAAATATTGCTTTGAATGTGTTACTTAAAACATTGCATAAAACAAAGGGCAAACCGATTAAAGGTATTAACAACCTTAAGTGCAATGGCTTTGAAAAAGAAAAAGAAATGGCGAATACACAGAGGGAGTCAAAGAAAATGCATATTTGCTCGCTGAGCGTTTATTTGCAGTAATAAAGTGGAAACCATTTGAGGGACGGGCTTTGATAAAATACTTTGGTGGTACGATTACGAAATCTTAAAAGCTCAATTAAGAAGTATGTCGCTAGTCGAACTCTTACAGATACAAAATCCAGGATATAATTCAATCAGCAGGCAGACTCAATGAGTTTTCAAAGAAACCCCTAGTCAAGCTTTTTCATATTATGAATGCCGTGCTAAGACCATTATTCCAAGACAATGGAAAGTCGCCATGGTCATAATGGTTCCAAAACTGGAAAAGTCTCCATACCTCAACGGTCTTAAGAAAACTTTTGCAGTTGCCATGAATCAATCCACTTTACTCGTCATTGGAAATCGGTTCTGGTTGATGGTCATACTACGTCAAAATCATGCCCAGGAGATTAAGCGCTAAGAAACACTGCTGTAGTTACTAATTTTAAAAGATCGTTTAAAGCTAGTTATTTTTTATTGTTGACCGCCTGACCCTTCTATCCATCTGTGTCGTAGAGTTTGAGAATGAATTGCTTGACAAAGTTGATAATTCGAACCACGAATCACTTTACTTTCTATATTATCAGCATTTCATTTGTATAGAATTAAGGGCTGGTGATCACAATTCCGCTTCCCTCAGTCTAAGATGCCGATATAGGCAAATTTGTGAGGTTGGATGGATGAAATTTCTTATCGAGTGTCATCAAGCAGATTATCGGATCATATCTCTACAATAAATAGTTCTTACAGCTCGTTAAAAATCCTAAGCGCTTCTTAAGCCAGTCAGCATGGGAAAAAGGGAACATATTCCTTTTTGATGAGATCGGCAAATTTTCCTTCATTTCAAGTTGGTGGAAAAAGCGATCTCTATTTTTCAGCGTTAATTTGTAGACCTTGACTTCTGGTACAATTATTTATAAGTAGTAGTGTATAATTAAGTATTTCACCTATTCCTAGACAAAATATTCCCGAAACCATAATGACAACATAGTCCGCCTAAAATGTAGCCTGCATTCTCTAGTTTTTCCAAAATCTCTTCGATCACAATTAGCCAACAATGGTGAAAGAATACCGCCTTGTGCTCCTGTGTTGACTGCTTCTCTGCAACCCACATCGCCGAAAGTTGAATTAACTATACGCGACTTTTTCACAAGTCCGTTGCAATCGCACAAGCCGGTACAAAGTTGAGTTTTACGCAGACTACTTATGATAGTATCAGAGCTTACCTGACTGAAGGCTTCTTCGATATTAAGGAACAAGTTGTTTATAGAAGAGCGATGGTTCTCTGGCTTCTTGCCAGACTAATAAAATTTCTTTGGAGCAGTGTAATTAGCTTCCACAGTCTTGTGAATAAAAATTACATCGATCTCCCATTGATATTTTGGAACGGAACCTATCTTCAAACAGACTGTGGACATCTGCTTGACATATGGAATAATACTTCCTACCGACTTTTGTAGCATCACTGATTGAAAGTATTCATCCCTGATGTCTCATAAGGTAAGCAAGTCTATAGCCCAAGCTGGTTTCTTTACGTCGACTATCTTACCGATTCTTAGTAAATTCCCTGAAGTACGAGATGTAATCGGCGTTTTGGCTTTAGTTACTATTTTCCTCAGACATGACGCTTTGGTGCTTAATTTGATAGAAGTTTGTCTATAAGTTTCTCTTGGCAAATCTGATCTCTTTGTTTTTGGTAAGTTGACCATTCGATGGCCCCCTATTTACCGAGGTCTCAGCTCAAACATGAGCTGCGGAATAGCTCTGCAATTTTGGCGTTCTACCAAGATGTATTAGGTGTGTTTTGGCATCGTTATCAGAGCTTATTTCCAATCTACTTGTAAATTGCACTAACACCTTATCTTATGTATACGAGCTAACTTAACACAAGATATTTATCGGAGATAGCAACATTGGTTCCATACCTATTTTTCCATGATAGGGATAACTTTCTTTTTTTTTTTTATAATGAGCGCGCGTTCAAGGGCTTTGTGTACCCTAAAAATGTTTGTACACAGGGCGGGCGAAGGAAATTCAGGGAGGAAGAAAGGACAGGTACCGATGTACATTGTTTTTAAATGTTTGTAAGCTATAACGACCAGGAAACACAGAGATCGGCAGGGCATACCATAAGCGAGTTGTACGGCTTAGGAACGAATCACGATATTTTAGAGCACGTCCGAAAAGGGGCTTGAGGGTATGCTGATGGGCATTCATTGCAAGACGGGTGTTATGGTTGAAAGTTTGAATGGGCGGAATGCTACTGGGATTTCAATGGAGCACAGGTTGTGAAAACAGAGTAAAAACAAAGTGAGACACGAGACATTTCGTCGGTGTTCGAGGGTGTCCATTGACTGGGTGATATTAGCATCACCTATGAGTTTTATCGCACGGTTTTGAATCCTGTCTGGCAACAGGTGCAGAGATGTTTTGGGCGCATCCACCCAAATGTTGGCATTGTGCTCCAATTTCGGGCGGATGAAAGCTTTATATATTGAGGCCAGATCAGAGGGGGTAAAATATTTCTTACATCGCTTGAGGAAACTTAGACATTTCGCAGCATTTTGGACGACATCGGATATGTGGTCATTCCAAGGTAAGTTGTCATTGACATGCATACCGAGAATGGAAAGTTTTTCGGTTTCGACGATGTAATGGATAATGGCTGAGCATTTAAATTTCGCTTTAATGACAGCAGACAGCATTGATTTTTGGAAGCATTAAATTCCACTCGGTTGATAATTCCCCAATTGGTTATACTGTTAATATCGGAATTTAATGAGCTTAACAGACGCTGCCGTTCTCGTTCCACAGCCGAAGAGTAAGGACGTGAGTCCGGGAACGAATATGAAAAGCAGGGAGTGCTGTCATCAGCAAAGGAATATATTGGATTAGAAGTAGCAAACAAAAGATCGTTGATGAAAATTAAAAAGAGTGTCGGCGATAAAACGAAACCCTGGGGCACACCAGCAGTTATTTTGTGAATATCGGACTTGAAACCGTCCAAAACAACATGAATTGAACGTTCCGAAAGGTAATTTCTAATCCATTGAAGAAGAGAGCCATCGATCCCAAAAACACGCATTTTCGACAAAAAAGCCTGATGCCAAACTTTGTCAAATGCCTTAGAAATATCAAGTGTAACTACTCGTATCTTGCTTTTGCCAGGTTGATGTACGATTTGGATCCACTTTTCGGTGAGACATGGCACAATCTGGAAGTGTTGAACTAACCGCAAAGTGTACAGCAAGCAGATTGGCCTTGTCTAAAAAGCTGACAGCTGTAATGTCATTGTGAATGAGCGTTAGGATGGAGGACGAGGCAGTATTTCTGATGTTTTTGACTAACCACCAAAACCGAAAAAACATTTGTCTAACCCTACAGCCTCTTTGATACTCTTCATCCGATGAGGTATAAAGCATCTCATTCCGAAAAGAATAGTTTCTGTGATCATGTCAGCAGCGGCATCCACGTCGTTATCAAGGAAACATAACGACCAGTTAAAATTCCTAAAGAAGTTTTTAAGTCCGCTCCAATTGGCTTTCTCGTATTGCCATACGGTTCTTTTAGGAATCTTTTCTCTAACTATATGGTGGGTGTACGAGAAATTAGCTGATATGACACAATGGTCCGATGAGCCTAGAGGGGAGAGCACACCAAGGAAGTACTTATCAGGGTAAGAAGTTAAAAACAAGTCCAGGGTGTCGGCGGTATGACTGCCAACGTCTGGTATTCGTGTGGGCTCATTTACAAGCTGGGTCAAATTATTTTCCCCAGCAAAGATCTCAACCCACCGTCCTTCGGGTGTTGTCTATCCAGAATGCAGAAGCCAACCAGAATTGTGTATAACGTTTTCAGTATAAGGGTTCAGGGATACAATTCTTTGAATGGAGTCAGACAGCGCATCAAACTCATTAAAAGTCGAATTGCAGTTTGGGGCTTCTATAAATAAAGCAGTAGTGGGATAATTTGCTTACGGAGATGGAATTTTAACCAGATGAAATTGAATTCCAGATTGGAACAGGAACTACATTGTGGATGAGTTTGGTAAGCTGCATCACTACGCACTTAAATGGCGTGACCGCGGCGAGAGAAGAATAATGGCACTAGTTCGTAGCCAGGTAGCTTCAGATCAGAATGATCTGAGAGGTGTGGGCGGCAATCTACCTGTGTTTTCCGTAAGTGCCAAAGCAGCTGGTCTGTACTCACAGACGTGGACGTACGCAGAAAAGTGATTACTTTTTAGCCCGCGTATATTGGCTACGTCAACCCTGAATTCCCTAGTCATAACTACAAAGAAACACTGACGATACTAAGCGAGGTTGTGAACTTGTATGGGAACGCCTACACTTTTTGAACAAATAAAATACCACATCTGCTGTTAACAGTTACCGCCGATAGGCATATTTTTGGGCTCTGAAAATTAAGCGCTGATACCGGCGCAAAAACACACACCATTGATTGGGCAAAGCTTTTCAAACAATTTCGTTAGAACACCGATTAGTTTTTCGACTGGATCGTCGACTTTTATATCTGAGGTGAGCTCCCTATTTGAATAGCGATCATCTATTTTTCACACCCCGCTGGCAAATTTTGATCTGTTAACTTTACGCGAATTTCTGAATGCCCCTCTGCCAATACGGGGGACATTGTCGTAAATTCAGCCACTGCCACGGTAAAGCTGCATACTTCCTTCAGTGCAGTTTATGTCGTAACTAATGTTTTTTTTACGGGAGTTCCACATCTTATAAAACAGTGAGTTTCTCCAAATGAAATGAAATGTCCTTGGAAAAACCGACGTCATGGACATCATTTTCTTTAATAACAGAAACAATTTTTCCGAGGAAATACTAAACACCATAAGCGATGAAAATAAAAACAAATAAAAATAAATAGAGTTTGTACAAAGTTTTCTATATTTTTGTTTTTTTTTTAGCGAAACATATTTAAATATATTTTAATGTATACATATATAAGTTTTAATCTCTTTATAATATACAGTCTGACTCTATACACAACATAAACTCGGATGTTTTGCGTTTATTATTATTTTATTTTTGATATTTATACAAAGTGGAATCATGCTTGTAATTTAATATAAAATCATTTAAAAGAAACCTCTTCTCGCTACAAGCACTTCATAAGGGAAACGAAAAGAAAACATGCTAACAAAAAAGATAATTCGAGTTTATTTGAAATTTATATATTAAAAAGAAAGAAAAGAAAACGTTCCTAAAGTATGACTCCATTGTTAATTTAAGGAAAATTTTGATAGCACCAAACAAATTTGTTTTTTTATTTAAAAAAAAAAAGACTATTCCATATAATTTTTGTTAATTGTTTTTTTCTTATTTTCTGCAAGCTGTTATAGAATTGCCTTTATTATCGGACTTCCCAAGCGTTGGGAAACTAGAACGCATAGCATGAAGTTTATAATGACTATCAGCATCAGGTGATAGCAGTACCTGTTTACACGTTGAGCATACTTCTAATTTAGGAAGCAATACTTTTTGGTCGTTCGATAAAGCTTTTAAATGTTGTGAGTGTACCAAGTAGAGCGCCTTAATAAAATAAAGTAACAAATAAAAATATTTCTCCTGTAATAACTATTAATCAAATTTCAATAACAAACCTGTTGCAAAGGAATATCTGGCAAGAGCGACAATAATTCGGGGAAAATATTATCAAATTTGTCCTTGAGTGCAGCTTGGCAGTGCTCGTAGTAAGGCTGAGCTTTGTATATACCCTCACGGAATTTTTGAGATATTTGACGAAATTCGTCTAAAGCTTCTGGAGTGCGGAGTGCTTCTTTGAAAAGACCAACAAGTTTCTGAAACAATGAAAACATTTAAGGATTTTCAAAATTATAAAATGAAATACATAAATGTGAGGCAGAAAAGTTTCAAAATTATTTTCCATTGAAAAACAATCACAAGAATGTGTCTCAATTAAGACACCTCGAGCTGTAAACAATGCAAGGATGTGGAGAGCAAGTTACATTGTCAATTATTTTTTACATTCTTACTATACTAATGCTTCCACCATTAAAAAAAGCAGCACATTAGTTTGGACACATTCTGGTGCTGCAAAGATGAGTTTTGGGTTTGATTGCTAGAAAATGTTTGCCTGCGATTTTTCTAGCTATTCTTAGATACATTGAGTTCAACAAAAACGTGCGTCTGAAAAACCAATTAATTTTATTAAAACATATTTTTTTTATTAAAATATTGTGCATTTATATTAGTGGAGAGTCCAGTCACCATTATTATTTATAATTGCTTGGCATCGTATAGCGCAACTTTTACTTAATTTTTATGCATATTCTAAACTTAGGTCTCTTCAAATTTGGTTAAAGACCCGCGTACGTTATTTTATCGTGGCTATTTTTTCGACCTTAAGCCACCGCTTCATTAAAGACCATGAATTTTCTATTGGATTCACATCAGCTCTTTGAGACGGACAAACTAACGTTTTCTTCTTTCCAATGCGTGTAGAGACGATTTCGATGTTTTGGATCGTTATCCTCTTGCAAAATCCAGTCGTAATTTTTTGGTCCATACACAGATTTGGCAAACTTTAGCATACCCTTCTAGTATAATTTCACCATTAATTGTGCATCGAGGCTTTGTGTGAATACTATTTACTTTCCGAATCTTTGACCGAGAAGCATCTATAAACATGAGCTTTTGCTACATGTTTTACGGTGCCTATTTTTGTCCAGGCTTCTTTCATATAATTATAAACAAAAAAGGGTGACTCATCTGTAAATATGATGTTGCTCCAATCCTGGTCTAAATTCTGCGTTGACCAACTTAGCCTCTTTTTAATATGTTTTTGGGTCAGTAGCACTTTAGGTTTGGTACTCCTGTTTTTGCGGCTTCGTATTGTGTTAATGGGCATTGCAATTCCTTTTCTGGGCGATTTTTCTTTTGCGTTCCTCAGACTAATTGTGGAATTTGCCGAAAAAATTCACAAATTACTTTATTGGTATTATTAGATGTGCTTTCTTTGGTCCTTCTACCTGACCCATCATCAACATTACCCCATTCGTTATACCTCTTTATACACTTTCTCATAAATGCCTCTAATATTTTTAATTATTTTGCTGCCGACTTAATACGCATTTGCGACCTTTTTGGGTGGGTTACTAAAAAAACACTTTCGAAACGCTTTTTAAAAGCCGAACTCATTTTGTAATGATGTTATACCGCCGAAGTGCGGAAACATGCTGAGGAAATGAATACAATACGCTATCGACAATTAAATGCAGAAAATAATTTGGTTACAAACATGTGTGTGTGAATAAAGTAAAAGAAATAATTTAACGCACGTTTTTCTGGAACACACTGTACATGCTATAGAAAAAAGTCATATCTGGTTTAGGTAATTCTAAAAAAAAACTTGACAGTATGATGAACTATAGCACTTTAGAAAATACCAATCTTATTGAATTTTGCAAATAATTCGTCGATGATTTTTCCCAAAAAGTTTACCAGATACATTTTCATGCGCGAAATATATAGCCACAGCGAACAACACAATTCAGGACACAGGTGGCACGATTTCATCAACATCGGGGTGGAAAAATATGCACTGCCCGAACTGAAGCAAACGTTGAACGAACTCTTCCAAATATTGTAGAGAGTCCAGAAATGTAATCACGAAAGCGTTTTGGTCAACCAAGGTTGTCCCGCAAATCCTTGCGAAGAGTTTTAACAACCAAATTACAGATGTTTCCATACAAAACCATTAACAACGTCTTGTTTATGCAATGATTTTATTCAAAAATCTTCCAATTAAATGGGTTTGTAAACAAGCAAAATTGCCATATATGGGGTATTGAGAGACCAAGGTAAAACACCAGCGGCAATTGCATTCACTTAAATCCAATTATCTGTTATCTCAGCAGAAGTTATTCGTCCATGTTTCTTTCAAGAGTTTACCACAAATACTGTAGCCGTAAATGGTGAAAGATATCGGGCTGTGATGGGAAATTTGTTGAGGCCAGTAATTGCTAACAATCCTGAGATGTAATTTTAAGGGAATGCACGTACGCCTCACGATACAATGGCCTATTAAGGGACCTTTTGTGACGACCGACTAATTGCAAAATATGCAGGATTTCATTCACGTACGCGTTCTCAAAATTTTACAGCACCAGTTTTTTTTTAGAGAGGAATATTTAAAAGAAAAGCCACTTTCTACATTTACGTTGCAATTTTACCATAAAGTTACAAAATGACGATATTGCCCTATTTTATTTCAGAAATGAGGAAAAAATGGATGAAATTTTTTTTGAAAGATATCTTAGATCCTATTCCAGTGAAAAGTATATCTTACGTTTGACTCGTGGCATAGTTCCCGGTATCAGATTGGTAAATTAGCCGTATGCAATACTCAGTGAAAAGAGCCTTCTGACTGCGTTCAAAGAACGCTTCTATTCTCGAGCTAGATTCGAAGTTGGGAGAAGGTTCCTTCGATTCTTCACAATCTGTATAGTTCCTTGACATTAGCATTGTGTATTTAGCCTTCATAAAGACACTAGCGATGCATCCTAGATCGATTTTGGAGCCATCCGTGAAAACTCGCCTACATTCCTTTCCTGCCTTAGATTCTGTCCGAGACCATTCCTGAGCATACGGAGATTCGACTTCAAACATTCCTAACAACAGGAGTTCTGGCATCAGACCATAGGTTAGGTTAAAACAGGGGTATGATGGATATGCCATCAGCAGGGACCAAAACGGGCCCATCGCGATCCCTGTGAAACCAGTTGAATATATCTTCAAATGCCAAGAACCTAAACAATCTGCCTGGTGAAACATCCAATTTTATTGCAAAAGCCAAGGGCTTTGAAATTAGGTTTCCCAAAAAGTATTTTCCTAAAAATTTTCTTCGACTACGCCATATTGCCTCGCATTCACACATTATGTGTGTTACGTCCTCAATAGGTTGCAGATCGCTACAGAATCTGCAAATATCCGTATCTGACAATTTGAGTCTCTTTGCGTGTTTCCGCAGGAGACAGTGTCATGTCCAGATTTCTATTGCTGTCCTAGGCTTATCCCTGTTTAATTTTATTAACGCCCTAGATCTTTTGCCATCAAAAAGTGGCCAGAGAACCTTGGATGCCCTGTATCCTTCAAGACTTGACCACCTTAGGTTGGCAGTCATTGTGATTTTTTCCTCGATAGTGCCCCTTACTATGCAAAGGGATGGTTTGATGTTGGGAACCTCACTATTATCGAGTAGCCCTCCTTTTCTTGCAAGCTCATCCGATTGTTCATTTCCTTTTATACCGCAGTGTCCTGACACCCAGCACAGTCTCATCCGTTTCTGGCTGCATAATGCATGAGCACTGTGCAACAGCCCCTACCTGTATCAGAATTGATGTTGGTCGATTCCATTGCCTTGAGTGCGGCCTGGATATTGATAGCGATATCACTTTCGGATACCGATCTCATTTGTATTTGCTCACCCGCCCTGAGGACAGCCAGAACCTCTGATTGGAAGACACTGCTTGCGTCTTCTAAGAAGATACCAGAACCTGTTTCTTCCTCTATTTTCGAGCCGGAACGCACATGTAATGGCTATGGAAGCCTTTCTTTGAACCGCCGCTAATTTTCTGTAAATCGTTTTCTTGTTTGCTGCTTTCCAACATACTAGTGCATCATATGTGAGTATGGGTCTTAGCACCACCGTATATAGCCAATACACCATAGCAGGTTTTAAGCCCCAAATTTTTCCTACCGTTCTTTTGCAGATAAAAAGAGCATTACATGCTGATTCTTTCCGCTACGTTAAGTTTTTTGTCCAGAATCACACCCAGATACTTCGCGCTGTCCGAGAGAGACAATCACTGCGTTGAGTTTTAAGAGTCTGGATTGCAGTATCTTGTGCTTTCTGGTAAAAAGAACCAGTTCCGTTTTGGAAGAGTTGGCATGTGGTCTCAGCTTTTTGCTCAAGTGCTGGTCGTCTTGAGGGCAACCTCCATAATGTCGCTTAAAATCTGCGTATACCGTAGCACTTATACCCACTGAACTGAGATTCTTTAGGATGTCATTAATAGCCAGCATCCACAGGAGTGGCGATATGACTCTCCCTTGAGGGGTTCTTCTGGTTACAGACAGGTTAGAATAACCGAGCTTTGCCCAATGGAACAGTTTATTTTCCTGTTGCAAACCCAGCTTGTAATGCCCTGTTCAATATTACCGTCTAATAAAGCGCTTTTAATAGCGGTGCACTTCACGTTATTGAAGGCTCCTTTAATATCGAGGATGGCCGCCATCGCAAACTCACCGAAGTGTAGACTCTTTGCTATTTTCCCCACCACCTCGTGCAGGACGGTTTCTACATATATGCATACTGTGACTCAATCAAAAAGCCATTACTGCATTTGTTCCTAATATCAATCTCCAATAATCGCTCTAGGGTTTTGAGCATAAATGATGACAGACTTATTGGTCTGTAATGCCTCTGTTTGCCAGTTTTAGGTATAAACACCACCTTAAATTCCCTCCAAGCTATTAGTATGTACCCTATTTGTAGACTGTGTCTAAGAATTTCCATAATTTTTTGGATTGCTACCTCCGGTGCTTTCTGTAGAATACCATCCGGACCGGGAGATTTGTACGGCTTAAATGACTGAATTGCCCAAAGTAATTTTTTCCTATTAATAAGAACACCTATTTCCTCTTCGGAGAGAGAGAGATTAATATTCTCAGAGTGCCGTAGCATGCCACTTATGTATCTGATAATGTGGATCCAGGAAAATGGGTTTCCATCAGCGTTACCAGAATCTCTTGGCTGCTTTCAGCCCAAGTTCCGTCAGACCATAAGACCTGGGTCAAAAGACAGTCGGCTAACAAGATCATCAGTACTCAGGTGGCTTTGAGCGCCTGAGGGAAGAAAGATTTAATTAACACACACGAAATTAATGGCCTCGCTTCAATGAATGCATCCCTTCGTAGTCCTCTCTCACAAATACAATGTAAAATATAATTGACAAAAAAAAAAACACAGCAAAATTGCAAAAGTATATAAAATTTTTTATTGAAGTTGATAAGTCAATGCTTGACATTTACTATTTAAAGATTATTTCATGTAAATGTTGACCACGATTACGTTTTAAGAGGTCCATACGTCCAATTTTAAATCACTTTTTCGAGCACATTGGCTGGTATTTTTCCAAAGATGACCGTGACAACAACGTTAACGTCAATGGCGCCCGCTATCGTCCAATGATTTCGAACTTTTTTTTTGCCCGAAATGCACGAGTTGAACCTGGTCGACATGTGGTTCCAGCAAGACGAGGCTACATGCCACACAGCACGCGAATCTGTGGACAAATTAAGAAATTACTTCGGTGAGCAATTTATCTCTCGTTTTAGACCGGCTAAATCATGCATCATGATACGTCAAATCACTCGCTCTATACTATGCCATGATGCAAATGCTATCTTAAGCAATGCCTACAAGAAGTGAACTGACTCTAGCACAATGTGTAAAAATACAGCTTTTATTTGAGCAAGCCTAAAATCATATTGAAATCGTGAATGAAGGAAAATATTCAGGTTTTTCAGTGCAAAACGCAATCAAACGATACAAGGAGACTGGTTCGCAAGAAAATCGCACAAAATCCGGGAAAAAAAAGATTATCACACGTCGGGAAGACCGACATTTAATACGATCTTCGCTTAAAGCTTGGAAGAAAACCTGATCTGAGCTATCTGCTGATTTATCGGAGGTACTGGGAAAAAGAATTTCTTGCTGAACTATTAAAAGAGGACTTGAGAAAGCTGGACTTAGAGGATGAAAGGCGAGAAGGAAGCCATGGCTCTCAGAAAAAAACAGGAATTTAGGATTGGAGTTGGCAAAAAAACACACGAAGATTGGTCGAATATACTGTGGTCAGACGAATCTAAGTTCAAGGTACGTATCATTTATTAATCACTTTTAATTTAGACTTAAAAAAAAGAATGCGTGGTAACTACTGTAAAGCACGGAGGAGACAGTATAATGATCTGGGACTGCAAATGTGTTGAAAAATGTGCTACAACCCTCTTTTTCAAACATTTTCGGACATACATATGGGTGGCAACGCTGGTGAAAATGCGGCGAATTGCACAACTGAAGCACAACTGACTACCGGCACTGTGCACACATCGATTTTTTTTTTTGCGTTAACCTTTGCGTTAACCTTTGCTTTACCCTTTTTTCATTAATCTACTGAACATTAGGAATCATTTTTGTAAATACCCACTTAAAAGAGCGTTTTATTTCTTAGAAAATACATACTCGTATCAATAGGAAACACATCAAATTGCAACAAGACAATGCACCCTACAATGAAGTGGTTTGAAGATAACAACATAGACTTGCTCGAGTGGCCTGCACAGTCACCGGATTTGAAACCTACTCCGAAGCGTAGGATCAAGGAGCACTCGGTTACATTGAAAGAAATACATAAAAATCTGTTACAGCAAGAGCGGGTTGATATATCTTCGGAAATGTGACACAAGCTAGTTAGCTCTATGCTTAAAAGATCGCTGCCGTCATAAAGGCCGAAGGTGGGCCAGCCAAATATTAATTATGTTTAATAAAACTATATATTTATCATATGTACTTACTTTGATTTCATTTAACCTTTTGCTTTTAAAATATATAACGAATTTTTATATATTTGGCTAAGGTGTATATCTCTCCTATATTTTTTTTCTACGTAAGCAATATGGTATCTGGTTTCAGGGCAGGTGTAGAGTGGGTTGATTATTGAGAGCCCGCACTATTGAAGCTCCTTTTTTTTCTTGGAAAATTCAGAGATATCTTTGAAGTAAAGAGAATATAATACTTAACAACATTCCAATCTTAGAGAGTGAAACTCCAGCGAGATATCAAATGTCAGTTCTATAAAAATTTCCATTTGCACTCCATAAACAATGTATTTTTTAAGACACAGCCATGATCCCATTTTCCACTTTAACACTCCGCATTAGTTCATTTTCGTTGATCAGATAACACATTACCAACAAGTATAAGGATGGAAACCCGTATAATACATGATGATTTATTCCCCTAAGTAAAGCCAATGGTTGACCAATATATTTACTCAAATCGAAAAGATTGTGTTGACTGTACCAAAAGACGAAAATTAACCCTCTTGCGCAACTAAATGCAAAACTTATTTTGTTATGGTCAACATACCAGAGTACCAATCATATTATATAAACAGTTTCTTAAAAATAACACCAAAATCAATAGAACAAGGTACGAACGCTTACCTGGTTCCTAGTTACAGATTCAGGTGGTTGAATATAGTTGTGAGACGGTACAATGTTATAGCTTTCGCCCAAAGAACTCGTAAAGGTGAGGTTATTGGGTGATTTAGCCACTGAATTTAATGTGACATTCTGGAAACCAGGTGGTGGTTTTAACGGAGCACTAAAACCAGGTGGTGGACCCACTGATCGAGGTAAAAATTCACTACTAAAACTTTCCGATAAATTACGATCATTTCCATTAGCAAGTACTTCCTTTTTGAGGTTTGCGTTAGCCGCCTTATTCTCATTGTTATTTTCTTTTTTCTGTTTACCCGTAAACTCTGGATTCTTTTTCCCCTCCCCTGCTGCATTTTTATTCTTCTTATCTTTTTTATTGTTATTCTCCGTGGTTGTATTATTATTATTATTGCTACCGTTCCCGTTTTGCCCATATTTATTTTTTTGCTTTGAATTGATATTTAAAAGTGGTGCGGGTGCAACCTTTGAACGACGACTTTCAACAACTTCACGTTGTTTTTGTGGTTTGGTCCAATTTTGGATAGCAGGCGCTGATGGTTTACTGCCTAGGGCAAGCGCTGGAAAATCAAACGAGTTTAATTTTGGGGCACTTGCTTCAAATGCAGCTTTTTTAACTCTCGCTTCTTCGGCTTCCTTTTGCACCATCTGGATTTTATGGAAGTTGCTAGGATTCGCCACAGAAACATAGTCATCCATCAAAGATCGGTGCTTGGCTGAAACGTTGTTCATGTTGATGTTGGAATTCGATGGTATAAGATCCTCTCGAAAAGCAGCAGAGGCTGCGGCTTTCGATGTGCCCGGTAGGGCTGGAAAATCACTTTTGTTTGAGGGATTTGGTTTTTTACTAGCTGCGCTAGCACTTGAGCTGGGACGATTTGAGACATGAATCACCATGCCAGTTGGCGTCATTGAGGGATTTTTCTTAACCACCGAACTTACTGATGTTTGTTTTGTACGACTATTTGATGCACCAATTCCTATAACCAAAAATAAGAAAAAATTAATAAGCTTTTAAAAGATGCATTGGTTTAACTTACCGCCACCACCACTATCATTGCCACCTAAGGCGGGGAAGTTCTCTTTGGTCCTCGCTAAACCAGCTGAGCCGAGTTTTGTTCGCATGCCCATAGGGGGCGGTAATAGAGTCAAAGTAGACGGGGCTGATCCACCTAAGGACGGAAAGTCTTGTTCGTTTCGTGCATCGATTTGAGGCGCTCGTTGAGGTTGTTGTGCTTGAAAGCTTTCAGCTTGTTCTTCTTCATTGTGGTCGGCCCTGAAAAGGAATAGTATTGTGTTACAATAATGTATACGTATAAGTATTTTTTTATCTGAACTCACCCTCTGGAGCGAAGACTAGCAATATGTGGTTCAGTTTGTCCCGAGCGTCCTCTAGGTCCCAGTGTTATTTCTAATTGAAGTGTTCGGGCTTGTTTCGCTTGTTGTTTGTTCAAAGATTTACCATGGACATTAGCAATGTGTGCTTTATAATCGATTTCAGTTCGAAATGCGCCAGTAAATTCTTCTGTAGCACACCTACCTTCTTCGCAGAGAAAGTGGTCTTTACGGAAATGTTCCTTCAACGTATCGTAATCCCTGAAATAAACATTCACATATTTACAAACCAAATCAAAGCGCATACAAGGTGGATTTTACTTGTAAAATACATTGAATCCATCGGCATCACAAAAGTGGCAGAAATAATGATCACGACGCGAGTGCAGATAAAGTTCATCAACGTTGAGATAACGTTTATCACATAGCTCACACAAGGGATGACCACGATGGGATTTATTGTCCGGATCGCCCTTCCGTCGATGTAAACCTAATTCAGCTTTTGTATAGCAACGACGTTCGAATGAAAATATGTTCAAATTGTCTGTGCACAAATCACAATAGTAGAGATCATGTTCCCTGCGCACGTGATCCCGAAGGGCTGTAAATTTACGAAAAACTGGATGATCACACCTATTAAAGAAACTCATCAGTTTTATAAGGAATATTTATCTATTTGATGAGATTTCATACTTTGGACATGGATGATCCAAAAGATTGTAGAACGCCTGTTGGATTGCTTTTGTCCAAAAGCAGATTTTATACTTAACGCTATAGTATTCCGAACGATTTTTAGTTTCCAGTTGGCGATACAATAGTTTCTCGCTGGTGAAAATTACCTAAACAAATTAAAAATACAAAGATATTAGAAATTACTGAAGGAAGTAACTAAAGAAGGACAATTTTAATTTAGAATTCAGAGCGAAATTGGTTAGGGTTTATATGTCCTTCGGAATTTTTTCTGCCATTTTAAGTTGATTGGTTTGTCTAGTTTAAGAACGGGAGGTACGGTGATTGAAATCGAAAACATTGAGGTTTCAACTGACCTTCCGCAGCATACGGGAGATCGGTTCACTGATATCATAAAAGGTATAGAAGACGAAGACATTAAATATTCGCAATTCTGAAGACGAACCTCAATGCCTACGAAATTCCAAGTTCACAGAGGGATTTAACAACGGGTACAGCTTGATCGTGTAGAGGATAAAGTCGGGGAGGAGACATAGCGGAGTGGCGATTATTTATAGTTAGGATGAAAACAAGACCTAAAGGGCTGCCTTATGGAACACCAAAAGAGCCGCTGAAAGGGTGCACCTAAAATGAACACTTTAATAATGGTTTTTCAGGTAAGAAGATGAGGGCAGACAATTTGAAAAGGCTCAGTTGAAGAGATATCTTATCAAAAGTTTTAATAGAATCAGTTACAATTACATTAATTTCGCTTCCATTTTGTTACGCTAAGATGACATAGGACACGAATTCAACGAGATTTGTAGTAATAGGTGTGTGAGTATGGAATATTGATTTTTTTTTTAAGAAAACCTTCAAGTAGTCACGAATGTAAAAATTAAAAATTAAATTTAATTTCTTCGAATTTTTTCTCTGGTGTTCCACGGTGTTTGCTGGCCATGCCAAACCAAGTTTTACAATTCCTATGAGTTGGGACATGTTCACCATAAGCTTCCATTAATAATCGGTGACTTTCAGCATCTGCTCGCAAATGGTCCCTATCTGGTACAAGATTCTACTTTTTCAAGGCGACAACAAATTTTGTCTGTACAATCACAACCTATGCCATACTTCGAAAATACCATGTTTGTTATGACTGACACAAACCATATGTAGTAGTTATGTCATCTGTTAACCAAATCGACATTTCATATTCATACGCCTAAAGCTAAAGGAAATAAGAGATTTGCGCTGAAAGCTTAAGGCTGCGTATTAAATACTTTCGAAAAGTTGAGATAATATGATAATAAAGATATATTGTATTACGTGCGCAACTAAGTTGTGGCTGTTTTTTTGATGAAAATGCAACTTTATTGTGAAAAAATGGTTACAAATGAATCATTCAAAGTATTGCCCATCACTAGCTACAACTTTTTCCCATCTTTCTGGCAGAGCTCGAATACCGTAACGGTAAAAGTGTTCATCTTTTGAGGCTATCCACGTATCAAGCCATTCGTTGATGTCTTTATATGAGCGGAACTGCTGATCAGCCAGACCATGTCCTATCGAACGGAACAAGTAATAATAGGACGGCGCAATATCTGGGGAATATGGCGGGTGGGCTAGGACTTCCCATTTGAGCGTTTCCAGGTAGGTTTTAACGGGTTTGGCACCGTGAGGCCAAATACACAGCATAACCTTCATAGCGTGAATATTCGGCCGTCCCATGACTTTCTTCTCTTTGAGTTGCTGTAATGAATCCATTATTCATCTCCCGTCACGATGCGATGAAGAAAACCCTTCTTTTTTTGCAGCTGGAGCAGTTGTTTACAGGTGAAAAAACGACGCTCAACGTCCCTTGGCTTCAAATCATAAGGAACCCAAGTTCCTTGTTTTTGAATCATTCACAACGCATGCAATCGCTCGGAAATGGCTTGGCGGGTAACTCGTAATGCTGAAGCAAGCTCTTCTTGCGTTTGGCACGGACCGTCATCGAACAATGCATCCAATTCAGCGTCTTCGAAGGATTTTGGCCTTCCTTCACGCGGACGGCCGTCAACATCGAAATCACCGTCTTTCAAGCAACGGAACCAATCACGGCACGTTGTTTAGCTTAAAGCTCTCGATGCGTTTTAACGACCGTTTTCTTCAAATGAAAGAAGAAGATCAACACTTCCCGCAAATGACGATTATTTGGCACAAAACCAGAAATTTTCACACAACCAAAAGTATATAACGTCAAAACAAAATCACTAATGTGTTAAAACGTTTGTTTACCATATGCCTAGGCTTGGTTCATAACGTTTTGGATAGGTCAAAATCGACCAGCACTTACTGCTGGAGCCATCTATTGACAAGAACTTAGTTGCGCACCTAATACAATATAACAATGGGATGATAATTGGTGACTTCACTTTTTAGTACCTTTTTGTATGTCGGGATTATGAAAGAGGGCTTCCAAATCGTAGGAAATTCTATTTTCGTAAGCAATAGACAAAATAGTAGCAGAGGTAGAGAGCAAGAAGGAAATATTTTTAAGGAATACGGCGGGCAGACCATCTGGGCTGGGTATGAGATGGAGGATATAGGCTGACCATCGGATTTTCTTTTATATTTGATGAATTGAAAAAGAGTTTAGGGCCGTTTGTAAGATGGTTTGGGCACAAGTTAAGTAGTGTTGATGAAAAGAGGTATAAAACTGTGTGAAATGAAGGTAAATACTTACAAAAAGGATTGCGCCCATAGCATGAAATATTTTTCCATAAAAGATAGAGAGGGCAATAGTTAACATTAGATTGACAAATTCAATAAAAATAATGCTGAAAGGGGTTTGATTCTGCGAAGCTTTGCTCTATGAAATTGGTAAGTGAACACTTATGGAAAAGTAACGGAAAAATGTTATTATTATTATTTTGTTTAGAAGAGGGGAAATATCAATAAGAGAATAACCAAAACTGTTGTGTATGACATGACCATCAACACGCAAGGCACCACATCACCATTAAGAGCCGGATCGTTCCCAAAAATGAAAAATATGTTCTTTGCAATAATATTTAACTTTATCACATATGGTCCACTTCAATGAGCAGATCAGCACATCATGTCAGAGATGGACTACACCCGATCAAGATATTGCTGAATGATGAGAAGAAACAGTCAGGTCTGGTTAATTGACGCTCGTCCTCAAACAGCGCTAGCACTAGCTACACACAATTTCAGGACTTCGGTTAAAAAAATGGTGCGTTTGCCTTATTTTTAGGCATTCATAAATTTCGCAACACCTATGTTCCAAACTGATATAACGTATGCTATATGATATTATGGTATATCGCATGATTTGGAAGCAACAGCTTTTCCATGCCGTCATAAATTCCAGCGATGGACTCATCGCCGTTGTGAACTTCTCTCGATAGCAAGACTCGTACCATGTCATCTATGGATTGATTATCCAAATAAATATTGGAAAAAGAGAACCTAGTCCTTCTTCTGAAAAGAATTCAATTTATTTTCAACCTTCTAATAAGAATGTTTCGCCGATACCATGCTATGCTTCCTGCATCTAATTCAATACGACATTCAGTCGAGGCACACCTTCTCAAGAACATGAATTTATAAAATTGTTCCCCATAATTTACTGTTGCGCAATCCCAATGTCATAACTGAACGAAATGCTTCCTTATGTTTTGGAAATTTATTGCGATAACCATAATGCTTTTGCCTGCATAGGTATTTGTCAAATAAATCCGAAACACAATTTTGAAAATGTACTTACATGGTTTGCCCGTTTCCTTTGATATAACCTTCCACGCCTTTTCCTGTTTTATCCTGTTAAAATAAAATGCATCTCCCTTATCGATAAGGAGATGAACAAATTGATATTCCGCCATTTTCCAGCAATGTTTTTACAAAAATATCTCATCTGTCAAATTTGCATATGTAATGAGCGACTGAATCCGCTCTCACTTGTTTGCTTAATGTTTCCAAAAGTGAACGAAAATTGAACGAACCGACTCTGGGCTTATTACGTGTTGTCTCATAAGATCCCGTGTAATCGCACGTTTGCATTTGTGTGCATATACGGGCGAAAGTTGATTATGGTTCTCACTTAGGACTTGATGTCATGTAATGATAATGACTTACTATAATGTAAGCCCTTTTATAAATTGTTATTAAGGCTAAAAGTTATTTCTCGGATTCATCCGGTGGTTTACAAAATCGAGGAAGCGTTCCAATTCGATAAAGAACAACCGGAGTGGAGACGTGTACTCTACATAATGCTTTACCTTAATAGTCCTTTAACCTTCACCAAAATCATTACTGTTACAATGCTGCCTACTGCCGTCAAAAAGAAATACTTCTGAAAGGCCAATTTTTTTTTTAAAGACCCTCGAATTCTAGCGATAATTTGATAGCGTATATTGAGAAAAATCTAGTCATGTACCTAGTCCCGACGACATAAGTTCTGTTACACAATTTCCAGCGCTTATCGTCTAAAACTTCTTGCGGGAATAGAACCGTTAACTTTTTTTCAGAACATATCCACTGATCAGTGAAGAATACTAGTCAGCTTGGTTTCAGTTTGCAAACTATTAACATGGAGTGGGGGGTTAGAGAGAATCGAGTCGCAGTAATAGCGTTGCATAAGTGCGGAAAGAGTGCTGGCCAAATTTTCGAGTTGCTAAAACCATTCGGAATATCGAGAATATTCGTTTATAGGGCTATTGATCGCTTCGTCAAATCTCAGTAACTCGTGAATTTCACGATATAATATCGCCGCTAAATCGAGTCCTTAATAATCAATTGATTTAATTAGCCGTACAGTACGTAGAGAAATCTTGCTGGAGCCAGATATTGTCAAAATCAATGTCGTCCACAGATTAGGAGAACTAATCAATCACTGATCCGGTCTCATTTTAGAAAAAATAAGAATCGATAATCTCACCAGGGTGAAGACTACTTCAATCAGTTCACTCTTGTGGGTGTAATTACAACTCATGAGCGTGTTCTAGATTTGCCTTACTCTGAAAATGGCAATTGTGCTTGTTCACAAACTCAAAGTGAAGTCCGTGTCTAAAAACGATTTTTCAATAAAAAACAAGGGTCGACATTAGCCGCTCAAGCTGAATCCTTTACGGGTGAAGGTCGAGATCTTTTCGCAAAATGTTCTTCATAGTGGACGGAGGCTAAACTATTGCAATCGACGCCAAGTCGACAATTTCAGATCATCCAGCACACTTCCAGTCTCAGCAGTTTCTTCTGTGCGCACATTACTCTCACACGTTGTTGGTTTTGCGTCATATAGAGTGGTTTGGATTTTATAGTCGTTTCGCGATATTTAAAATATATTTGATTGATTCGGAAGCGTTCTTCTGGTTATGATGATTTGTCAAATATTTTTAAAAATAAATTTCAAGGAATTGTCAAAAATGTCAACACGGTTTAAAAGTTATAAAAACACCCGTTAGTTTGTTGGGTTTCTAATTGGGGTATCAATATTGTATAGCCTACATATGAGGTATTGAAAGTCATTCAGCTTGTCGTTTGGATTAGCTCTTAGTCGGCAACCATAACAAGGACCTGATCAGATTAGTCAGTAAAGTTGCATAGATTTTGCGTTAAAATCTCCATTTGCAAGAGGCAAGGATACAGAAAAAGAAATTAGTTTACGAACTATGCTACGTATGACGGCTTTGATATGCACCAAAGTGAAGTACAAACTCTAAGAAACTTACTGGTTTTCAAGACTCGTTGATTGAAGACCCCATTCGTTCCAAAATGTGGCCTTACAATAAAGGAACAAAGTATTAACCTTCGAATTATTGGCTTGTAAAACGCTAAAAACCTTTTGGATCTTAGATCCGACCCACTATTTTTAAAGTTTTAAGACTCATTAAGTCAACACCAGTAAAGATAACAAAAAAATCTCTATACACTGCTCTTGAAAAGAAAAAGTATTTCTCCCGCCGCCTAAGGCATACAAAATGCAGTTAGCATAATACTCTCACGTTTGAAACCTCGTGAATATGTACTACCGACTCACACGAATCTAAACAAAAACGCACACTTTGCAAAATTCTCTCTTAAATCTTCTAAAAATAGCCAGCCAGTTTGAAATGCAATCAATTAGCACCAGCACCTAAAAATCCAAGATAAGGTCGAGACACGACCCACCAAAGTCTTTCAACGAGACTTAACCGTACTAAAAATGATGAAAAAAAAACTTATTTTGGAAATACATTTGTCTCACCCTAGTAAAAGTGAAATTGGACATACCTTTCCCAATCCTTGTCTGCAAATTGGACACTCCAACTTCTCGCACAAGACCCGCATCCTTGTTGAGCATTCGAAGCACACCGGATGATCACATTCTCCAATCGAATAGATGTCAACATTTTTGAAGCATACGACACAAGTGTTCTCGGAATTTTCCGCATCCGATGATGTAGACTCAGTTTTCTTACGAATAGTGCTACCAATATCACTGCCACTCATCGTTGAATTGGATTTTCGTTTTTCCTTTTGTGCAAACGTGTAGTTGTTGTCTAGTTGGAAACCGACGTGTACTTGTAGATGATTGGTAATTGAACAAGACAGACTTGTGAATTTTTTTTCGATAAAACTCAATTATCAGCAAATCCGATTGTCTGGCTAATTTCACGATACGATTTAACATACAAATTATAAGAGGAAGGAAAAATGTAGACTGACTTGTGTGGTGGTTTCTTTTCTTTTTTTTTTTTTCTATTACGAAGTTGGCAGTAAATTTCAATTTTGTCAAACGTTGGCTGACAGTTCGGATTCAGCAAAAATATTTTTCTTGTTTTTTTTTTGAGAATGATAAATGTGTGTGCCAAATGGTGTGATTACATTTTGTGTAATATTTGCGAAAATTCGTTTGTCAATTTTAGGCAAAATTTGGAAGCACGATATAGTAAATTTTTTTTTTTATGAAGTGCGCGCTCAAGGGTTCCCTTAAAATGTTAAGGTACCCTTAAAATGTTTGCACACAGCGCGGGCGAAGAAAATTAACCGAGGAAAGAAGGATAGGTACCGATGTACGTTGGTTTTAAATGTTTGAATGACTAGGAAATGGAGAGCTCGGAACGGCAGGGCATTCCACAAGCGTGTTGTTGGGTTTAATAACGGCTCACGATATTTCAGAGTACGTCCGAAAGTGGGCTTGAGGGTATACTGATGAGCATTCATAGCGATACGGGTGTTACGTTTAAAGGTTTGAAGGGGCGGTATGCTACTGGCGATTTCTATGGAACACTGGTGGTGGAAATAGCGATAAAACAAAGTGAGACACGATACATTTCGTCAATGTCGAGGGTGTCCATTAACTGAGTGATATTGCTATCAGCTATGAGTTTTATCGCACAGTTTTGAATCTGGTCTAGCAGATGCAGAGATGTTTTAAACGTACCTGACCAGATCTAAGAATTGTACTCCAACTTTGGTCAAATGAATGCCTTATACTACCATATATTGAGGCCAGTTCAGAAGGGGAAAAGTATTTTTTACATCGTTTGAGGAAACCTAGACATTTCGCAGAATTTTTTTCGACATCGAATAAATCTTGTACTCTATTTAAAGAAACTGAATCCTCTAAGTAGTTAAATGGCTTGTTGTTGATTCTCCATTTAGTAACATAACTTTTGTAAACAAAAAATAAATAATTTATAGGATTAATGTTAATGTTAACAAAAGTTTTAACAAATTATGAGATTATTACTACTGGGTATATACATACAAACCACATCAAATAACAATTCTCATTCCTTTATTTTGACACACTTGCAGCCGCCTTAAGTACATATGTGGTCGTTATTCACATAAAAATTATTATTGAACAGAATTAGAAGTGGGGTTTTATAACGGTACTAAATAGGTTTATGGCGTACAACGTAGTGATTTTTTCTGAATCCTTTTGAGAAAACCGATATTTTGAGATACCTTTTTGACACAAACCTCACTATTAAAGTTTAGTTGATTGTCAAGGACTCCACCAAGATACGTTATTTCTTTTACTCGTATTTACCACTTCACCGTTTGTTTTTATATGAATGTGAAAAACACCATACACTTTATCTTTTTTACACTTATTTTAAGTCTATTGAATAAATCTTGTAAATCTGAGTCTACATAATTTTCCAGACCGTTGCGATACACGTGTCAGATTTTTACCACTCTACATACGAGAAAACTTTAGAATAACATCATCTATGCTTACTAATAAAAACCTCTTTTATTTGCTGTGAAGTAGGTTATTTTAAATGAAAACTGTCAAATTTGACATTTGATTGAATAGTTTCTTGTCCATATCCATCTCAATCCATTGTGGTATCGTTTTTTCTACATGGAGGAGCTTGTTCAAGGCCGTCCTTATAGATCCGGTGTTTATATTATTACGTAAATGCTCCTTCGGTGTCTAGGAAAGCGACCATTGTGTATTCTTTGTAGCGGATATTTTTTTCTAAGGTAGCTACAGCGTGTAGTGCCGTCTCTACTAATTTTCTTTTAAGGTAAGCATTTTGAGAGTCGCATAGTTTGTGTTTGTTGTGTTTTCGTCTTATATGTTGATTACGAGTTCTCTCGTGTTTTTAACAAAAAACCAGGAGGGATGGTCGTCGAAAAATTTAAAAAATGAATGTCGATTTTACTCTACACTAACAATTTCTGAAATGTCGACAAAAGTTTAACCGACGAAGTAAGATGTCGACTTTCAAACATTTTTTTGCCGAAATATCGACTTAAAAAATTGAATGTCAGTGAAATAATCGACAATTAATTATTTTCCTCTCTACGTAAAATTAATAAGTGTTTTTAAAAATTTAAACAACATTATATTCAGTTAATATAAAAGTAAATTTATTAATACTTCGTATTGTACAAAAAAAAATCAATCACAATATTAATATCATATATGAGTATATAATCTTTTCAAAACATTCGGCATTTGAGTTGCTACATGTGACAAAAATTTTACTTTATCGAATTGGTTTCCTCTATTTCGCAGAAGTCCTGTCGCAATTTGTCATTTCATCTTGCATTCATCTCACCGTAAGATTAACTCGCATTTCTGTTTTTGCACTTCTACGTACAAAGCGCTTCACTTACAGCCCGGTGAGAGAGTATCCGTAAGAACCAATAGCGATTCCCGGTTGTTCTCTAGAGTCTTTCAGCTTATACAACAAGGAAACGTTTTTTTTCAGTTTACTACTTCAATTTAATTTATTTTCCATAACGAACAAACATAAGTCATATACAAGAAGAAAGAAAATATAAAAGAAATAACTAAACAATTACTGCACTTTTCTATAGCCCAAGTTTCCTCTGGCTTAAACTAAAAATTTGGTGCAGAAAACCACCTGATTTGCTTGTCGAAACGAGGTTCCTTCGTCTATTTCGTTGCTTCATCGGCGAGGCTTAGCCTACTGGATATCCATCGCCAGTCGTCTACCTTGGTGTCCTCCTGTAACTCCCTGATGTGAAACTTTGTATATACATTTTTGCATACGACCGCAACCAATACAATTCAGTCCTCGAGGCCGTCTAGAAAAACTTCCTGTCGGTTTTGAACCCATGGCGCTTGACTATCGCCTTAGCAAGCGGTGAAACGATGAGCACTGCTTAGCTCCAACCTTGGAATGGATACTGGGGGCAGCGGCGGTACCTTGCTTTTTGCTGCTACCAGTGCACATTCCGATGCGTGACCATCGCAGAACATAAGTTACGGCACAGCCGCCATGGCTTCCGCACCAAGGCCCATAAACACGTGCAGTTGAACTGAGGCGCCATATCTCGGAATTCGCACGAGCTCCACTTTTGTCAGCAATTGCCTCCATGGCTTCCATTTGGTTGCTAGCGAGCAATCGACCAAGATTTTTCGCCATACCCCAGACCAAGTTTTTTCGCCATACGCCTTGGAGGAGTACTTCGATTCTCACCAGTAAAACGCTAAAAACCCCAGACGATCAAAAATAGGCATTAAGAATTTAAGTAACTCACGCTTCGTCTGCAATCTGGAACCAGACAAAACATCATTTTGCATCTTGATGAACAGTAAGAAAAATGTGAAAGTGTCATCATTCGGCAACCACTACAGACCCACAACCTTAGCAATGTTATTTCTTTTGCCATAGTCTATTGTCCGACCTTCACCCTCAACGGACTGTCCAAGTCCCTGAAGTAATTTCTTGGAGCTTAACATCCAGCCTCTCATTCGAAACCAAGCCTTGCTATGTATGTCTCGTACCTCAGTTGCCAGTTGTACAGCCTTTTCGATGTTGACTACGCTGTCAAAAGATCGTTCATGTAATGGTGAGTCAAAATACTTTTCACCGCCCGTGGAGACTTCTCGGAAAACTCTACAACTCTACTCTCCTCGAAGAACAGGAAGCTTCAAAAGTGATTACCTTCATTTGGTAGACGTCTGGACTGCGCTCCTCTTCATAACAGCGCGTAGAAATCTTTGTGCACACTGATAGTCCTTGCGCACACGGATCCGGTGGAACATTTCTTCTATGTCACCAGTGAGGGCCACCCTACTTGATCGGAAGTCAAAGAGGGCCTCACCCAGACCGGTCAAGTGTTCAGGACCTTCTAAAAGCATCTTATTCAATGAAGCCGCAGAATCCCAGACTAACTGAACTTTGTCTGGCTTGTTCGGATTTGGTACGATGGATGTCGGCAAATACCAGGTTCTTGGTGACACCGCATCTAACTCTTCTTGTCTGCACTTTTTTGCATAGGGCTTTTACGCCTGTTATATATGACCGTGATATCAGAGCGTATCTCAAAACAGCACAAACATTTGAGTGCCATCTGATAGCTCTTTAGCATTGGAAAGTTGTCGTGCCGCTACAGAAGTCCACACTCAAAAGCTCCATCGACTCGCTTTGTTGTACGTACAAGAATCTCTTTTGCTATTATGCTATTATCAGCAGATGCCGTCCGCATTTGAGCTATATTGGAGTCCTCTAAAGCGAAATGTTGTTTCACCAATTCGTGCAATTCCTTTTCACATTCGCAAATCTGGGAGTTGCCGTGAGAATTCAGTTCACACATGCTGCCACCGCTAAGATGCCATCTCAATATTGTCCTTATGGCAATCGGTTGGTTCCATTTTCCTTCCCCTACCTTTAGTGCCACTGCTGGCTTTCCATTATTTAGTCCTATAAGAATGCCATATTCAGCGTTGACATACGGCATCAATGGCAGTCTTTTGAGAAGATAATATTTCTCCTATAATTTCTTTGGCGACGGAAGAGCAAGCGACTTAACAGCCCTCACGCCATTGAGCTGTAGTCTCCTCTCTATTATTGGACTGCAATGAAACCATCAGCAATACAACTTCGGGTTCTCTTCACGAGGAGTGGAATTGGCTGTCCATCCAACAGCGTTTGTGATGAGCCCATCATTTACGAACGCGTAAGTCTTCACCTCCTTATCATTGCCAAACAAGACTACCGACAAAATTCTGAACAACTTTCCTTCCCTGTCATACTGGTGAGAGTTACACACGACGACATTATCTCCGGTAGAAACCCATGGTGCTTGCATGCATAACACAGTACCTTGGATCTCTTCTTTCTATCTCTTACCTGGGACTCATTGTCTTGAACGTGTGCATAAACGTGCCCTGAACGTTTGTCTCTGCTGTTGCTATTTTCTGCATTTTTAGTGACTGCTGTAGCTGCCTCTGCCCTCACAAACATCCATTCACCGAAACCCCTAATGTTTCGCTCCAGATCGCTTGCCTTTATGCTCATTGTCCAATCCAATTTCATGGCCGATGGTAATTTATTAATCAATGCATACGAGATTATGGTTTCTAATCGCTATATCTTCGGAACTGGAAGATTTTCCACTTTTTTATGAGCTTTTCGATTACGTGCTCCGGCCGACCAAAGAGCATTTCAAGAGTGGATACAATCATTGGTACAGATGCAGGAAGCAAAACTGACTCTGCAGCCTTATCAAATTCCCGTCGTTCGAATAATTGCACAACACTATACTGTTGCGGTAATTGCTTATGAAAACAGGCCATTCTTCTGCCTTGCCAGAAAACTTGGGAAATTCCTTTGAAAGACCCTTTCTTGACGCTATCTGGGTTTGAGTTAGAATCGCCTTTGTCGTCACAGCCTGGACTTCTCCCTTTGAGGGTGCGACCCAATCCTTGATGCTCCGAACATCAGAGCAACCGGCACCATGTCAAGGGTTCGACCCTGGAACACAGTACCACCGGATGCCTGCCGCTTCTTACACCACTATTGTCTTCGTCCTGCTGTTCCCTTAGCTTTAAAAGTTCGAATTTCTTATTCAAGAACTCCTTTTCCAGTTATTTTTGCGCTTTTAGTCGAAGAAGTTCGAGATCCAATACCCGTCGGCTTCGTGAAGAAGCACCACTGCAAACACTGGCTGGTACTAAGGTGATATTGGCGACAGGCGTCTGTATGACTTCTTCAGACCTGACGCTCCTTGCCATCGCTGAAGAGCCATCTGGCTCTGATTGACACTTTTGGCAGAACCCTTTTCGATTCTTTACCGAATCATCAACTCCTGCGCATACTCGTACATAATGCAACCAGACCCGACACTTATCGCATCGTACCGTGTTGTACGCCATATTTGAACTTAAACAAACCGCTTATTTCCCAACAGCTTAATTATACTGGTTGTCGGTGTTCTTTATATTTTTTGTTTAGAATTAATTTTTTAGATTTGTTGCTTATGCAAGAAGGAAACACTTTTTTTGCAGTTTAGTCCGCTATTACGCGGTGACTCTTTTGAAATTACACAAATCCAATAAATCCACCGTGAGTCGTGGGTAAAATTTCGGTGCTTCTTTTTTGACGTTTTCCCTTCTCCTTGTTCGTTATTTTTCTACTTAAAATGTTTGCTTAGAGAGCTCTAACCACTTCACAGCCGAAAGAAAAAACAAAGGAGAGCTGTCGAATTAGAGACATGGAAAACAGTCAACATGTAATAGCACGAGCCACACAGAATGAAAATTCAAAATAGAATAGAGAAAGAAGAGTCATCGTGTAATAGCAAACTTACTATTCCAATTTAACTTACTTTTAATAACGAGGAAACATAAGTTATATCCAAGAAGAAAGAAAATGTAAAAGAATTAACTAAAAAATTAGTGCACCCTTCGCCATTTTGAAAACCAATCAACTGCCGGTTTTTGAAAATGACATTAAAACTCAAGAGGCAATATATAAAAAAGAGATGACCTCTTCTGTCATCTAGTGGACATGTTCAGCAATGATTTTTTAAGCTTCGAACGATTGTTTCTCGGACATTTTTACCTTTCTTGAGTAGGAGTAGAGTTCAGACCTATATTTGGTCCAATTGTCCTCTGAGCTTAATGTTCTTAATGAAGACTTCCATTAGGTTTGCAGTTAAATGGTTTACGGCAGCGTAAATGGAAAAGCGATCTGCAACGTACACCCTTGCTGGGGGTTCTTTGTTTTCGCTTATCCAATTGGAGTACGCCGACCTGTTAGTTTTCCTAGTTTTCTATATTACAAATGCATAGGAAACATTACGTATGAATTAATGGAATTCTAGCAAATTGTAGCAGTTGACACAAGTTACAAATACGGTAAACATATTCACCTACAGTGTATTTGTAAGTTTAAAGGACTACAAAGGTATTAGTAGAGTTTGCCATCTGGTTTAGTTCATCTATGCCTTATATGACATAATTTCAGTCATGACATCAATATGTCCAACGAACAGCGCAATTTTGTAAACTTGGCTTATGTCTGGACATCCAAGTCTGACTTTATGACTTGTCGTCTTTGTAAACATGAATTCTGACTGAAATTTAACATTTCGTGTATAAGTGTATTTGATGGCGAAGAGAAAGCTAAATTTTGAGAGAGACTCCCTTTCAGAGCTCTCCAACTGTGGAGATGCTCTAATTGACGAAACTCAGAGATTCCCGCATTCCCGCAACCAATCAACTTAACCCTGTTTTGCCAGGCCGCTCAATCGAAAATGAACTCCTCCGAGTAGCTAGTTTCAATTTTGTCCATCATGCTCTTTAGTTTGTGGTTCCCGAGTTTGCGCCAGTCCTCCTATTTAATTTTGCCATCGGGGTTTTGAAGATGACAATGGCTATCTTCAGCAGACATTCATACGCTTTTAACGCCTTGTTATGTCTTCGGATCAGTGCACGATCTCGTTCATTAAGGATGCTGAGATTATGTTCGTCATTTATTCAGAAACCTTTGGAAAGCTTTGCAATTTCTTTTGCTTCTAGCAAGTGTGCTTATATTTTTGCTTCCGGTCGGTTTCTGACTTAAGTCCGAGTCCCAGTCAAGCAGTTCCTCTTCAATCTTATCTGGTCGGTTGCCTAGGAAGTGTCAATTTTCAGTAGTTGCGCTAGCTACTCGCTTCCTGTTGTTGATGACTTGGTGGAAGAGTCTGAGTCTGCGTCTGGTTCCAGGTTCTGTTGTCTTGTCAGGTCAGATTGTTTTTGTTATAAGTGTCCGTATTTTTGTTGTTTTTGTTTTTTATTTTGTTAGTTCATCTTAGGTACTCGGTCCTAAGTAGGGGGGTTTCCGCCCCGCAAGAGCCGATACACTAGCATTAGGCTAGAATACGACACTCCTAGCCTGTGCATCTGAAGGAGCTCGTTCGTGACTGGTTTAACTCCCAGTTGAACACGATCTTATTTATTAAATGTGCCCATACCACCATTGAAGTGGGCTATCCCCAGCCGAGGGTTAGGGGACTAGCAACATGGTTTAGTTCTATTAGTTTTAACTCTGCAGTCTTGTCCTCTGGCCTTAGCTAACCGTATTCGCCTATGAGGATTTCTGCCAGCCAACCAATAAAAATCTCTTTTAATTAGTACTAATCGAAATGAAAATCACATGTTAAATGTTTTAAAAATGAAATAAAAAAAATTCCAACTACATTCTTCAACGTCAAAATATTCAACGAATAACGAAAAGTCATTTCCACTTTCAAATGCACATCTCTAAGCAAAACCATTTCTATCTGTCATTTTGAATTCCATTTCGGAGCCAATTTCTGCCTTTACGTCGTCGTCGTTTGCATTCAGCGAATTTTTTGACGATTAGTTTGGTATCATCGGAAGGACGTGTGTGTGCGAGAAGGCGACGAGAAATATTTCTCCGCTTTCTTTTTTTTTCGAACGCAAAAAAGAAAAAACAAAATTCCCAAAAATAATACAAAAACCCAGGCGAAAACAATAAAATCCATCTCGCACCCCGCCAGCTTGTCTGGGTTTCGCGAAATATTCTTGCAAATGTGCACGAATAATCGACGCCAAAATTCTCCTAAATGCGTTGTGAAATTTCATCAATCGCGCTGTTTACACGGGAAATTTTGACACAATCTCCCAATCCACCACCACCACAAATAGTACCAGTGCCAGCAGCAGAGCACCTCAGCACGATAGCACCACCACCTAAGTGCAGAGCAATTTTTTCGTTGCGGCCACTGACGCGACCAGCTCGGCTCAATTTAAATCGAATCAACTCCATTCGCCTCCTCTGACGGAAGATTTTGTCGTGAAGTTGTTAATTTTTTTTTTTTTTTTTTTTATCAATTTTCCCTAATTTTCCTTCATTTTAGTATTTGTGCATTTATGTTCTAGTGAAATTCCACTTGTGATTTTTTTGTCCACCAGCAAAAGGAACCACATTTCTGAAAAAGGAAAAAATTTAAAATAAAAATAAAAAATTCGCGTGTGAAGAGTTCTCTATTCGCTCATCGGAGCTAAAAGTGCGATCGCAGAAAAAAATAAAAATGGGTGTCAACAATTTTCTCTACTCCGTAGTCCGTTGATTGTGAATTGTGGTGATGAATTCGTTGCTGTTGTTGCTGCTACCACCAAAGATGATGATGATGATGATGATGATGATAATGATAATATTGCCAGTGGTAATCGCAAAACACTTGAATTCAGTTTTCAATTCCATCTAAATCAGCAGCTGGAAGAAGCTGTTTTACTCGCAAGGATAAGAGAATACAAAAAAAGGAAGTTCCATAGTTTCGTAGTGCTGCAGACAGTACGCATCTCCTTCATTGATTTGTGAGTGAGGATTTTCTTGTGTTTTGGTGGCGCTTTTTGGTGTGTACATAGTGAAAGTTCGGGTTAAAGAAAAGCAACAACAAAAGAAAACAACAACAACAAAAAAATAAAATAGGAAGAAGCAAAACAAACTGTAAAGTGTAATTTATTTATATTGTCCTTACAAAATGCCTATGCTAATAGGTATCGCGGATTTCGTCGAGGAAACCAGAGATGATTACAATTCACCGACGACATCGACGTTTGCGTCGCGGATGCCTGATTGTCGCCAGACAATCTCTATACTGGAAGAGGTAAGTTCTCAATCAGGTGGCCGTCTACACACAAAAAAACGAACAACTTTTCTTCTCTACATTATTAAGGTATCGACACTCAAGACCCTGAGCCTGGGGATTTGCCAGAATGAATGGATTTTCTGCTCTGAATAAGTTTTCAGTTTCATTTCAAGGGATAGACACCTTTTTCAGAGATTCGATTCGATAACATCCCTCTAAATTGCTACCAAAGGAATATGATTGAAAATCATTTTGGACAACAGGGCTATGTTTTGGTTTTGTTTTTGTTTTTGGTTCTAGTTCTGGCTATACATGCGAGCAGTGTGAGAAGGAAGAATACGTTGAATAGGTTTTGTATACTTCAAAGTGCTTTTGAATTAACAAAAAGTAAAAGAACCTAGCAATTTCGAATGGTGTAACTATAAATACACATCAATCCTGCTTATTTTAGCTCAGCGGTTACTGACTTGCTAAAATGAGTAGGAAAAAATAGCAACACAATGTCTGGTTAAAAATAAACGAACCTAAACAATCAGTATGGCAAACTCCTTAAATGAGCTACTTCAACGCAATTGGAACTACTGAGGTTAAAAGCGTTTTTGTTATGGCAAGGCAAGTTGCTGAAATGGAGAGGGCTACGGATGAATACTTTCTGCTCACTTTACTCTTATCTAAATACTAAGGGTGACCAGATAAGAACGATAGGAAAAATTTTTTAAATAAAACAACAACGGTGTGAGATATTCTGTGTGAGAATCTGGCTTTAGTTTGAAGCTACGTTCATGCCATTATGTGTGGGATATCACATCATTCAAATGGCCGCCTCGGCTTCAAGCGGTGGATCCAATTTTTGATGACTTGGTCGAATATGTGCGGCGTTATTCCGGCAATAGCATGTCGAATGTTGGCCTCAAGCTCGTCCAAAGTGGTTGGTTTGTTAGCGTAGTCTGAGAACTTGACGCAGCCCCAGAGAGAATAATAGACTGGTGTCAAATTGCATGATCGCCGGCGGCCAGTTGATGAACGCTCGCCGTGTGATAAACCAGTCGCTAAATTTCTTCTTCACAACTTCGAGCGTTGCGTTGCTAATAGGGTATGTAGGGCTGTCTTGTTGGAAACACAGTTCGGATATATCGATGTTGTCGGGCTCTGACCACAGAAAGTCGGTTAACATCGCTCTATACTTGAGGCCATTGACGGTGACGGTGTCTCCTTCCTCATTTCGAAAGATGCAAGGTCCGATGATGCCGCCATGCCATAAACCGCAACAAATAGTCATTCTTTGTGATTGTATTGATGTTTGGCCGAACACTTGTGGATTATGTTCGTTCCAATAACGGCAATTTTGGTCGTTGACATAGCCGCTGAGCCAAAAATGGGCCTTGGCCGAGGTCGTCTGACTTCAACTTTTGCGTCAGCACAATTTTATACGGATGTAGGCCCAAATTCAAGAATAAAATAAGCCCGACTGGCTCTTTGGCGATGCCCAATTCAACTGATCGGCGCTGATTCGACATTTCTGGCTCTTCTTGGATACGTCTATGTTTTCTTCATTTCGCACCAATTTCTGTCTGTTTGGTGGCTTAAGATCCAAAAGAGTGTACTCGCGCTCAAACTTTTCGACGGTGCGACGAATAGCCTGCACACTGAAGCCATAATGACGACCGACCTCACGACGAAATTCACATTGCGTATTTACAACAGAGCTGGGATTTCGATAATATTTTTTAATAATTTCCGCGCGGCCGGCAAGTGTAAAACGAGCTTTAACAGCTGCTGAATCATAACTTTTGGAAAAACTATCGGTTCTATCTGTTCGCCCTATACAATATCCGAAAAGGGTTAAAAATAATTGGTCGTTCGTTAAAAATATTAGAAATTCTGCCTCATCCTTCATCCCAACGCTCATTTATAATGACATTCCAGCTGTAAGCTATACAAGGCCAATCTGTTAGCTGCACACTTTGCGAACAGCTCGATACTTCCAGATTGTGCTTTGTCTCCGCCTACACTTGAGTGAGCCGAATCTGCAATGGGACGAATTTACTTTCGCACTCATGAAGTAGCAAGAGTACTTAAAGATCTTAACATTCATAAATCCGCTGATTCAGATGGTATAACTCCCCTTATTCTAAAGAGGTATTCTTCCACGCTGCGTAAACTTTTTCATCAATCCTACCCTTTTGGACCCTTTCCGAGCAGATAGAAAACAGCATTTGTCTAGCCCGTCCTTAAAACGGCCGAATGTTCTTCTCTTACAAACGTTCGTCCCTTCTTTCCAAGGTCATGGAAACGCTGATAAACCGTTAGCTTATGAAATTTCTCGAAACACTAAAACTTCTTAATGACCAGCAGTACGGTTTTCGTGATAACAGGTCCACTGGTGATTTGATGGCATGTCTCACCGAAAAGTGGAACCAAAGCGTACATCAATCTGGCGAAAGCAAGATATTATAGTTGCGTGCATTTGGGATCGTCGACTCTCTTCTTTAATGGATTATAAATTGCATTTCGGAACGTTCTCTGCTTTTCAAATTCGTTCTCGGACTCACATCCCTGCTCTTCTCCTATAGCACGGGAATAACACCATATGTTAAGTTCATTAAATTGCGATATTAACAGCATAAGCAATTGTTATCGGTCCTTGGCTTAGATTCCCTATCTAGACCTCTTCTTAGTCGGTTAGACGAAGTTGTTGTCGATCATCGCCCACATTGAATCGTTCATTCTGTGTGACAGAACGTAGAACGTTAGACTTTTCTTCTCCGCTAAACAGTCTGCCGCAATTCTTCCAAATTTCCAGAATCGACTGTAATTCTACTACTATGTTCCCATCCTTACCTCTGTATGCTTCTGTTTGGTGTTTACGGAAGTACTTTTCACTTTTTTATAAAATTTCTAAACATCATTTCTGCAGAAGGACGTTTTCATGGCTTCAATTATGCACTTCTCTGGTCTTTGTTTTTCTTTGTGAGAAGCCGATGTTTCTCGCATCTCCTTTACTCAGAAAATTCGTGAGCAGCTTTCGTTCTTCTTTGTTTCACTGCATACGATTGTAAGTAGTTTTTGCTAAACTAGGGGTTTCGTCGTGTTGTTCGAGTCAAACTTAGCATTCCAGATGCAGTTTCTTGAATGGCTTGCTGACAGAACAGATGCAACTGGTCTTTTGCACTTGACGCTGGTAGCGTAGAATTTCGCCAACGGTTTCGGGAGACTAGATTCCCTTGTGTTCGACGTTATTCTTCGGTATTCTGTTGTGCACGGTATTCGCATTCACATCTTGGCTACAATAAGGTAATGGTCTGAGTCGATGTTGGCATCTTGATACGTTCGGACATCCAGAATTGAGTCTATTTTCGGGGTTGGCGTCATGTTTGTTTCCAACAGTGCCGCTACAGATGCTTTCCTTCCCTAACTTCCTTCCTTCCCTAACTTTAAGATTTATCGTAAGTCTGATGGAGTTCGTAGAAACAAAGTCATTCTGTTCATCAATAGGTACGTTAGCTCAAGTCAGGTTTATACAAGGGAATTTAGCTTTGGAACGGATTGTTATTACGCATTCGTTCAGACGCTTGAAGCACAAGGCTTCGTTCCTAGCCGTCTTCTGATCACAAATCCACGTTCAAATTAGTGCTGCTTCTCTACAGTGCTACAGCAATCACCATAATATATGTCACAGTTTTCACCCTTAATACTGCCAAATGAGAAAAGAACAACAACGTTCGAACCTGTAATGAAATGTTTGGACCTTGAACAAGCCACGTGAAGCCGAACAACTAGCTAATGTCCTAGATTGTGATAAAGGAGATTGACTTTGCTTTGGGGCTTAATTTCACTATAGCTTCCTCCCCGCAATATACAGTTTATAACGGGTGGTCCAAATACAAGTTTCTTTGTGAATTACGTGCTATTATAACACTGACAGCTTTTTCTCGCTCAAAATCTTGACTGTCAGTCAGTCTCATACCTCCACAGATGGAAATGAATCGCTTTACGTTTGAACAACGTTAGGAAATATTGTGAACATATTTCAAAATTTAGTGCTGTGTTGCCAAAAGACTGCGTTTATTGAAAATAAATATTGGCCGAAATGAAGCACTACCGCAAGTTTGTGCAAAAAAGTTCGTAAGACTGGTTTGCTTGCGGACAACGTTCACGGTCCGTCGTCGTTCGGTACCGTACCGACGAAAATTTGGGCGCTGTGGCCGAAATTGTTCAACTCAAATCAGGAACATCGCCTCGCCATCTCATTAACTCAACATTTCACAAGCCAGCCTGCTGCGAATTTTAATCTCGATTATTTCCTTACAAAGTCCAATTGACTCAGCGATTGAAGGCAATTGATCATCTGCTTCGTTTTCGCTTCTCAGTTCGGACCTTAGGGCAGTAAGCGCTACAGAGCCATGATTACCGCATTTTTGTGACCTGAAATTCAAGGCATGGACGAATTTCGGTTTCGGCACAATGGCGAGCTATGCCACAAGCCCGTCGGCCTCCTTGACGATATCAATTGGCCGCCTCGGAGCTGCGGCTTGTGGGGTGCTGTTATCAGACAACCCAGAAAGGATTCAAGCCCTTAAAGCGAATATCTATCTGTCGATAGAGCCAGGGTTTTGGAAAATTGGGTTAACAGGAAGCGCTACTGTGAAGACAGCCGAGGCAGCCACGTGAATGAAATCGTATTCCATAACTAATGGGAAGGTTCACTCTTTCTAATAAAGCCACAACATACCCAAAACAATTGGTTTTTGTTTTTATTTTTAAAAAGAAATTTATATTTGGACCGCCCTGTGTGTTCGTCCCAGGTTAATCAGCTGTGAAAAGTAATACCGAGATTTATTGCTTTAGAGGCATATTTAACTTGAGAAGAGTTTATTTGAAATCGGGGAAAATTTGAATGTTGTTGCGGATGTTTGGAAATGGGTATTACTTTAGTTTTAAGTGGATTAAGATTTAGACCGTGGCATGATGACCAGTTTACTATGGATGATATGTCTTCGTTAATAGTGATGAAGCTGAAAGAACAGTGACATAACAAATATAAAATACAATAATAACAGTGTTCTTAGATTTTCAAAGAACTTTTGAAACAATTGACATAAAGATTTGACAAATCTTACGAAATATGGTGTAAAATAAATTGAGCTTAAATGGTTTCATTCTTATCTGTTTAAACGAACTCACAGAACTAACGTAAATGGTAAAATTTCCAGTAATTGTGATACGTGTATTGGTGTCCCCCAAGGAACTATTCTCCGCCCTTTGCTATTTTTAATTTACATAAATGATATACATACAGTTGGTCAAAAAAGAAGTCGCGCAGTTGATTTTTCTGTGTTAAAACACAAAAATACATTAGCACCAATATTTTATTCGTTTTTATTTTATAAATTTTAAAAGCTTTGTATTTGTGTTTTTGATTTATGACATAATATTCAAGGGGTTTTATAAAACAGGAAGTAAATAAATATTTTTTTTAAAAAAATGTAGCAAATTCCATCTCAAAAAAGAAGTCGGACACACGGCCACACTGAATTATTTTCAGTTCTCTAACGGGATAGTTGCAATGTTTTCGCACTTCAATTTACAGTTTGCTTTTTCTGCGTTCAAATGTCAATACCAGTCGAAAAATAAATTAAAAATGGGCCGATAACGTTGTCAAACATCATTAGATATCCGAAAAATTGAGATCGAGCATTTTAATGAAGGCAAATCAGTTCTAGAAATTGGAAAAATAGTAAAAAGAAGCCACTCAACTGTCGGGGATATTATAAAAAGATATAAAAACTGCAATTTATTAAACAATTTACCAAAATCTGGAAGGCCAAGGCAGATCACTGAAGAAGATGAACGATGGATTGTCAGGCAAGTCCAAAAAAATCCCCATCTAAGTGCTCCCAAGCTAACAGCGGAGGTTAAAAATTACCTTCACAAAGAGGTAAATCCTAAAACGATTCGTGTAGTGTTGCGAAAAAAAACTACATGGCACAGTTGTCATAAACAAACCGTTCATCAGCATTATAAATAGAATTAAAAGAAAGAAATTTGCCAGACAACTCCTAAGTGAAGTTTTCTTCTTTTGGTGAGAGCTGGACATGTACGGAGTAGGAGGAGGATTTTCTTCTCTTTCTCCTCGTCCATGCAGCTTGTACAGAAATCGTTTGTAAAAACGCCAAGCCTTCTTGCGTGCTTGCCTATGAGGCAGTGTCCAGTGATGACACCTATGATGGCGCTGAGATTCTTCCTATTTAAAAGGATCAGACTCTTAGAACGATTCGGATCTAGCGTTGACCAGATGTAGTCGCTAGACATGTTGGTCCAACAGTCCACCTAAGGCCTATTCTTTTATTGGCATCCAGCTTTAATATTAATTTTCAGGTAGCGATGGCATGTCTCTGTGGACGGGCACCCAGCAAAGTTGAGGGTTGAACTACTCTGCCATCTGAATAAGAGATGATCGGCATTCAATGGCGGGCTTCGAATTTATTGAGACTGAGTCCAGGGACTTGATAGCGGCCTGATTATCCGAAAAGATGTGGATATCCTTTGCAGATATCACGTTTTTCTTCAGTCAGGATAGAGCTTTTTAATCGCCAAAATTTACGCCTGAAACACACTACAGTGATTTGGAAGACGGAAAGAGAGCCTTAAATTTAACTTATCTGAGAAAACACCGCCACCAACCCCGCTACCGGTAGAAATGGATTGACTTGTCCTCCATGAAAGCATCTTCCTCCCAGAAGGAACTAGATGGTAAGCTTACATGGAAGTCTTTGTCAAACCAAAGTTCAAGTATGGTTTAATCGATGTTCTCTGAGAGGATTCCTAATGCATTAAGAATGTTAGCTTGGCCAAATGAAATATTTGTCCACTGTGTAGAGGACAAAGCGAATAGCTGCAGTCGCAGCTACTTGCCTGATGAAAATATCGAGGGGTGCCAAATGAAACAGAAAGTCTAATGCCGCAGAGGGAGTAGACCGCAAGGCTCCGCTTATGCATAGACATGCTGTTCTTTGAACTCTGCTTAGTTTACTGCAGTTGACTGCGTTGTCTGAGGCCGTCCACCAGACGACAACTTCGTAAGTGAGTATCGGTCTTACGACCGAGGTGTATGCGAGGTTGAAGGCCCTATTTATTCTTTTTTGTAAGAGAATAAAGATACTGTAGCTTTCTTGACTCTTTTTTGAATGTCAGGTTTCCAGTTTAGTTTCCTGTCAAAAATGAGGCCCAAATAAAAGACTAAACTGGTATCGTTTATTGAGGCAGGGTCTATGATTGGAATTTTGTATTTCCTGGAAAAGAGGAAAAGATCAGTTTTATGGGGGTTTACTCCCAATCCAAAGCGATCTGCCACAGGCTTATGTGTGTCGAAAACCTAACGAGGAGCTAAGGGAAGAGAATTGGTTTTTATGTGGGGTTGTATATTTGCTGCTGGACCCGGAAGTCTCGTCATCATTGATGGAGTCATGGATCAATACAAATACATTGATATACTAAGAAATAATTTAGCTCAGAGTGCGGAACACTTAGGAATAAATGACGATTATTATTTCTATCATGACAACTATCTCGAGCCCAAAGCTCTTAACACTCGGTTGTGGCTTCTTTACAATTTTAAATTTAAAAATTTACTGGAAACACCACCTCAGTTCTCTGATGTAAATGTTATAGAACAGATTTGGAGCTACTTGGAAAACCAGCTTAAAAACTACACAGTTTGTAGTAAAAAATATTTAGAAACATCGTTAAAGCTAGAATGGAACAAATATCCGGTCTCGCTTTGTGAAAAATTGGTACAATAGACGCCAAAAAGTTAAAAGCAATTACACAAAATAAAGGAGTACCTACTAAATATTAAAACAAAAAAAAAAAACGCATTTCCGTTTGTTTCTTTCCTTTAAAAGTGAAGTGTCCGACTTTTTTTTAAGGAATTGGTGGATTTAACATTTTTTCCTTATATAATCTGTTTAAATAAATAATCTGAATATTATATTATAAACACAAAGCCTTCAAAATGTATTTAAAAAAAAATATACTTGCATATGTAAATATATTTTTGAGACTAAAATTGGAAACACCATTTGTCCGAGTTCTTTTTTGACCGACTGTATTGGTAGATTGGTAAAAAAAACTGTCAAATGCTCCATTCGCCAATGATGCATTAATGTTTCTAAATGGTAAAACCTTAGTGTTCTTAAAAATTATGTAGAATCAGATTTAAAAAAACTTATTAATAGACTTGAAATAAACGTAAAAAAGACAAAGTGTATGTTTTTAAACAGTGTTTACTGTATTCATATAGAAATTTTTATTTATTTTTTTAAAGAACTCTATGACTACTCCTAAAATGCCGGAGTACGTGTTAAGTTTTTCGGAAATTTAGATAGAGACAAAGATGTTTCGACTCAGTGGTTATTTCGCTTCATGGATGGCATCCAACATTTAATGGGGAGACTAAATTATTAGTCTAAATTGACTTGATGTTGTATTTTTAGGCAACCATTCATCACACGTGATTTTAGTTGCCAGAAAAAAAGAATGCCTTTCGCGCGCGGTTGGGATTGAACCTTCCGGTTGGGAAGCCAATACGCAACCACGCGAACCACGGCCACTCATACTCGTAAATGGTGAAATTATTGAACAAGTACAAGAAATAAAATATCTTGGTGTAGTCCTTGACCGTCATATATAGCCTACATCCAGTGGCGACAAATTAAATAGCACACTTTGAGAATAAGCTTTAATAACATATTAAACACTTACTTTGCATATCAAATTGTATTTCTTTTTTATGTTGCATATTTTTTGCCATCTCTGTAAACTAATGATTTAATTTTTAATTGCAAATTTTTTTGTCGTACGAAGTTAAACGTCATCTGGGAAAGGTACGTTAGTAAAGCGAAGACAAATTAAATAGCACACTTCTTTGTTTGTCAGCTTTTGTTTTCTATTTTAAAGATTTTATATTATTTGGATAAGGTAATTTATTATTCTATAAAGTTGGTTTACTCATTTCTTGTAAATTAAACACAATTTTTAGTATGGGACGCGGAAAACATTCTACAGAAAATTTTAGACAACGGGTTTTGGATTATAAAAATGGAGGCCTTTCAATAATGGATATTTCCCAAATGTTAGAATACTCGAAAAAAAAGATTTATAACGCATTGCATCACTGTGAAGAAATAGGGTCTGTGTAAAATAAAATTTGAAAAAATCGGAAACGTAAAACGACAGAACGTCTGAGCAAGACGGAAAATAAAAGTGTTAATATCTCTGTAAGTACAGTTAAAAATCGCTTTAGGGAAAAAAAATTGTTTGGACGCATTGCGCGAAGAAAACCACCGGTTTCGGTTCGGAACCGAAAGCGGCGTTTGGAATTTGCAAGAGAGCACCTTCAGAAGGACCCAACGTGATGGAAAAATGTTCTATGGTCGGACGAATCCAAGTTTAATCGCATTGTATCAGATGGCAAAATTTATGTGCGCCGTGGAATCAACCAAGAGTTCAATCCGAAATACACCCAAAAGACTGTTAAACTTGGAGGAGGCAGCGTTGTTGTTTGGGCTTGTTTTTCTTGGTCCGGAGTAGGGCCTATTTATCGTGTGGAGGGTATTATGAACCAAATCAAATATATGGAAATTTTAAATGATACCATACAGAGCAGGAATTGCCGCTGAAATAGAAATTTCAGCACAACAATAATCCAAAACATACAGCAAAATCGGTTAAGCAGTGGCTAAAGGATCAAAAAATTAATGTTTTAAGCTGGCCAGCACAATCCCCTGATCTCAACCCGATTGAGAACTTGTGGAACGATGTCGACAAAGCAATTGATAGATCTGCAGCTTCAAACTTACTCGTAAGTCAACTTTGGGCAGATGTTCAGAAAGCTTGGAATGCAATACCCCTAGAGCGCTGTCAAGCCCTCATGTCATCTACGGGTCGCCGATGGGCTGCGGTTTTAAAAAATAAGGATTATCCCATAAAATATTAAAACAGTCTTTGATATTAATTAAAATTAAGTTGTTTATATTGTTCTTAAAATATTTTTTTAAAGAATTTTTAAAGCAGTAATGAAGTGTGCTATTTATTTTGCTTATGTATTTTTTGATATGAAAGTAGTTTTTCTTTGGTTTTTCTTAAAAGGAAGTACCTGTTTCCACTTTTTTATTTTATTGTGTACTAAAATAGTTTTGTTATTAGTTTTTAAGATTCATATTATCCCGGTATTACCGAATAAAAAAAAAAATTGGGATTTAATAATTTACACACACATGTGCTATTTATTTTGTCGCCACTGTATAGTAGTTACTCGTATGTATAGTCGTTTAAAATTGTTTAACGAGTTGCCTTCGGTAATAAGATTTCAAAAAATGTTATGTTAAAGAAAATATCTCATAATTTGTTAAGGCTTTTGTTAATAATAGCATTAAGTCTAAAATTTTTTATTTGCACTTGCTTGTATAGCAGCAATTTGTTTTCTAAACTGAGCTTGAAATACTTTCCAAGAAGCCAGTACATGTATCCATACTTAATCTCAAGCACTTCAGGGTTTTTCTAAACGTGTGCTCTCGAGTGTCATACCAAGATGTTTGGCCTCGTTCGCGAAAGAAATTTGTACTGCGTTGATAAACACAGGTAGATTGTCAGTTTTCTTGAGAGTGAAGTTCACATGGACAGACTTGTTTTCATTCAGCGCGATTCGCCAAGTTTTTGTCCAATTGTTAATCCGTGTAAGGGCACGTTGCAACTTAGCAGTTGCTTCTTCGACGGTTTTAGCTGTTGCCAAAATGGCAGTGTCATCAGCAAATGTGGGTAGCACTGTATCGTCCGTTTGCGGTGTGTCGCGGGTAAAAAGCAAATATAGTCGAGGGCCAAGTACACTTCCTTGCGGCATCACCGCCTTTATTGTCTTAAAATTGGAATATTCGTTTCCGTATCTGACACGTAAGAGTCGGTCATCTAGGTATGAACTTAAAATATGAAACAATTCCTCGGGTTGGACTTGTCGAAGTTTATATTTCAGGCCCTCGTGCCATACCTTATCAAAAGCTTGCGAAACGTCAAGGAATGCGCTTGAACAGACTAACTTACACTCGATTGCTCGTGCAATTACATCGGTTATTCGATGCACTTGGTCAACAGTAACTCTGCTGTTGGCTTCTAAAGCCAAATTGGTGATCGGTTAAGAGGCGATTTGTGTCAATAATCGGTTCAAGACGATTGCGTAAGATTCGCTCGAAGACCTTTGATATAATCGGGAGGGGCGATATTGGTCTGTATGACTTGACTTCAATCAGCGGTTTACTGGGCTTCGGAACCATAATAACTTCGGCAACTTTCCACTGATGCGGTACATACTCTAATCTTATGATGGCATTTATAAGGTAGAGCAGCTTTAGCAAACCTTTTTTCGGTAGCGCTTTAAGTATCTCTCCCGTAATTAAGTCATATCCGGGGTTTTATTGGGCTTAAGCGTGTCTATAACTTGTCTAAGTTCCCTAAGTGTAGCTTTTTCTATTGGAAGGTTCGTTGTCACGTTTATCGTATTGACATTCTCTGGAAGCACTTCCCCGTCGAATGGTTTGAATGTTTCTGCAAGATGCTCGGCGAAAATGTTAGCTTTTTCTTTATCTCCTTTTGCCCAGTCATCCAGGTTTCTTCTTATTAGCGCCACGTGTATTTTCCACTTGCGCATTGTTGTTTTTGCCGTTGTTGTTATTGGTGATTTTAGCGGTCATCACGGCGTTTGTTATCTTTGCCTTCTTTAAAGGCTTTGGGGTTCGACCGCTGTTATGATTTCTCGTACTCGCTGGCGCTGCGTTTTTAGAAGGCATCGCTTTGGATTGATCCCGTCGTTTTTGCAACTCCTTCGCGACTTCGGAGCTGGGTGTTTTCCCCTGCAGTTGATGCATATCGCTGCGGACTCTTTCGCGGCACTGTACTCTCGCGTCAGATATTTTCCGGCGCATTTCATTTATTTTTTGCGAAAGCGAACGGTAATTGTCTGCATTAAGGACCTAGACAGTCCATGTATCGTTATTGCGGGATCTTACTCTGTAATCGGTTAAACACAGTGATTTGAAGATTGAGTGCAACTTGTTATAGTCCGAGATTCCAAAGACGTTTATTGGTGGCGGCCATCTTTGTTTGGGCTGCTTTCATTTTTTATTGACCTCAACAGTATTAGAGCTGGCTGCCGTCTCTTTTTGTACAAATTCAGGCGAGGAATCAGCTTTGCGTTTCTTACCTGGTCTTTTTTTAAGTATCCAGTCTGTTTCTCGGATCAGCTCTTCTTCGTCCGTGTGAAAACTCGAGTTTTGCGTGCGGTCAAGTCGCGAATCAGACTCGGTTTCCTTTTTAAGTTCGGCGCAGAGCAATTCCATATTTGGAGTCTGGCTCGGAGATCAGAATTTTCGCGTTCGAGATTTTGTGGACTATCGTTCACAGCTACTGACTTGCGTGGTCTTTGCTTCCGAGGATTTTTCGAGCTATCCGTGTGTTGTAGATCTCGTAACCCTTGAGCTTTTTTTGAAGGGGTCCTGGTTTGTATTTGTATTGTGTTGTATTGTATTTGCTGAACTCATTCTAGTTCCCACGAGTAGCGGAGTAAGGGTAGTCCGTCTGTCCAGAGATCCGCATTACACAAGTAAAGCCGGTTGTCCGGAGGTCGCCATGTATCCGGTTCTTATCGGATCTACTCATTTCTTCATTAAGGCATGTCAGAACCGAAAAAGATCTCAAAGCACAATGCTCTCCAGAAATGATAAGTTTATTTAACATTATTCCGGATGTTGGCGAAAGTTTCCAAGGATCTGATTTTTTTTAAATTGTTGGTCTGTTTACTTTTTTCTCCACTGTTTGACTTGAAATGCACCACAAAATAAGAAAAATGCTCTCTTGATACACTTAAAAAAAAAATTAAAAATGGTTCGTTTACTTTAACACACCATTGTATTGATCGGATTAACTTTCAGACACTCTGTTATTACTTCAATCATGGACTTTTGCACATTTTTAAGATAAAATATTATTTTTATCCGATGTGATGAGAAAATCCTATTTCAGCAGAAGACTCTTAACCTTTAACTACGGTCGGGTTTTTTTTGTTATGCAATCTCCGACGTGAGGTCAGGGAGACCGTTATATTATTTAGCCCAAAAAAAAAAGTATCGTATTTTTTGAATTCCTTTACATTATATAGAAATAGCATAGTATGACAAATAAAAAATTTTAGGTTGAAACTACCAATGAAAATAAAGTTGAGCTTAGTTTAAACGTCCAATTTTAAGCTTAAAATCTTTAAGTTTTTCCTCCGTGCAAGACGCCTTATTAAGCAAATAGCTCTGAAGGTAATCCAATTTAGCTTCAAAATCATTCTCTTCATACTCATTCATAACATCATATGTAACATATAATTGCCTTTAATTAAAATACAGAAGCCAGACGATCCTTCAAGCAAAAGAATTTGTTTTATGATACGATATTTTTGAATTTTCATTAAACTAGACACACATAAGGGACGATAAAATCTAGAGGGGCAGTTATGGGCAACAATTTTTTTTTGCTACTGTTTCCTGTCATCTTTCTCTATAAGCTGATACTAAAAAATAACACCGAATAACATCGAATAACAAAAGGTCCATTAAAAAAAAAATAAAAAAAAAAATGTCCACTTGCACACATTTCAAATAAATCCAATATCGATTAAATTAAAGCCCCAATAATTTATAGAAATTTCTTCATAATAAGGTACACACCTGCAGCTGATTCCTCTATAGCAAAAAGAGACTATACACAATATTAAAAACATTAAAAACTTAATTATTTAGCAGTCGGATTTTTTACACAAATTACAATACAAGCTTATGATCGATCATAAAAAAAAAACAACGGTTCATTGTTCAATGGGTATTTAACTACAGCTAAGAAAAAAAATTACTTCTCAACTCTACATTTTGAATAATAGATTTTTGAGCGGTTTTTCGAGGCAAATACCCCTATGTGCGTCGGTGGTTAAAGGTTAAACACCCTGTAAAGTATTTTTTTCAAAACTCACTAATTCCATATCATTGGGAATTTCCTTTAAGCTGAAAGAAAAACTGTTACGATATCTTCATCGGTTTAAGAGTTATGATTTTTGCCAGCAAAAAAGGCAAAATGAACCACTGTGCGTCTTCGTTCAAATCGCGTATTACTCTTGTACTCGTATGTCATGTTCAAGTTGAGATCCTAACACCGTTCAAATTAGATCTCTAAAAACTCTGTTGAACGCTTCTTCCGAAGCTGTGTGATCCGTCCGGATTGAACGGTGAGCGTTTCATTTTTTTTACTGCCAACTTCGGCTTCCGTAATGAATATTTCGGAGATTTACTCGTATCAATTACGAAGTTTTTCTTTGTTTCGTCGCAATTTTAAAAATGCAAGTACCTTTGCCTGTTCTTTTGCATTTGTTCTACTTTCACTGAGACATTTAGTTTAAAAGAAGGAGTGCTACTCTGTCATATGACTTTTTTGACATAAAATTTGATAGAAATTGTGCCAAAATCAACGGCACAATTTTCTCAAATTCTTTACAATTAAATACTTGCAAACTCTTGTCATCATTGGCAGATAACAGTTTATTGTCACTAGTGTGCATTCGAAAGCACTGAAACAGTAGCGGCAAAATTGTATTTAGTTGCTATTGGTTCCGATAGTGACACCTCATCATAAATCTAATTTATAGTTAAGCTTGCCATGCGCTCTTTTTTTTTTGTCAAACAAGGTAATTAAGTAATCAGCTCTTGTTAAGACTCTTTGCAATACCTTTACGTCCCTACTCAATGCTTCTAGGATGTTCGATAGCGGATGAAGATATCCTTGGTTTTTTGAGCACACGATTCTTTGAATGATTTTTGATCTCGTTTGATTGGATAAGATGGAACATTTAGACCGAATTGACTAGCTCGAAACTACACTCCTCGATAACTGGTTGAGACACCCCACTGATTTCGTTGTTTCTCGACAATTTTGTTCCGTATGTGCTACAAATATTAATGTTAGGTAATCATTGCCAATTTCTACAAAAATTCTAATCACAATAAATCCTTTTTTTCCTTTAATTTAGTTTGAATGTGCAATTTGTCCTTAATTACACGCAACAAGTGGTTTAGAGTTTTATGGCAACCTCTAAAGTTTTGGATGGAAGAGATTTAAACAGGTTTTTAATTAATTTTCGTGGGATTTTGTCCCATTCAGTATCTACTCGTATGGCGTCTTAAGGTCGGCTACGTTATTGAATTGTCGTTCGCCTTGATAGACAGCTCTGGAGAGATATCCCCATACATTCTCAATTATGTTGAGGTCTGGAAACAATGATGGCCAGTCAAGAACGCAATCGTTTCTACGCTCGAAGTACTCTTTCATTTCTTGGTTATGATGCAGGATCTCTTCGTCTAAGATTTTAAGATATCATCATGACTCCACTTCCGCCTTGTTGTCGTCGTCTTAAAAATAGCTCGTTGAATATAATGACGAAATCCGTCAGGTTCATCAAGGCAAAAGCGTTTGTCATCGGTGAAGATGACAGTTCTCCAACGCTTCTTCCATCTTAAACGATTTCTGGCAAGTCCTTAGTTTTCTGTCCACCTTCGAAATCCCTGCTGATACCGCGATTTCCTTTGTTACTGTAGAATTTGACGCTTCTCTAAGTAAGGATTGTCGATCTGCTGGTGTCAAGCTATATTTTCGTCCAGGTACGAATCTTTTCCCGTAGCTTTCTGGATGTTTTAAATACTTTGAACCAACATGCGTACATGCGCTTCAAACGTTTTGCAATTTTGTTGTCAAAATATTCCTCTAGGCGCATTCTTTTAATATTTTGGATCTCCGTTTGATTTAACATACACTCAGCGAAATTTAATTAAAGGCAGGTGCACAATATCTTAGAGAATTTCAACATCTGTTGTTTTGTCAGTAATGATGGTGCTAAATTCAATTAAATGCAGTCGTGTTTATGCTGAAAATCTGTGAGTTGGAAACGAAATCAGGGTTGTTTTTTTTTTGGTGATTACAATTGAAAATATTTTTTTTACATTTAGAACTTTTGGATTTCAACCATTGTTGGCCACAAGTCAGAATGGGAGAAGAAAAAACGCTCTCGGATGAGGAAATCGCCAAAATCCGTGCGTAAAACGATACCGGTATGATCAATTTCCAATAAATTAAATCGATCGGCTTCCGTAATCGATAATGTTATTAAATTAGGAAGTAATTGCAACGCGAACCGGAGAAATAAAAACAATCAAAACTTTTCACCAAGGCAGAAATTGGCCATTATCCGAGCTGGATTGCAAAAAAAATGCTACTGCTTCTAAAACTATTTCAGATTTAAAGTTGCCGATAACTAAACGGCGTGTACAGTAAATTTTAGCTGGCAGTGATCGACTGGTTTAGAAAAAAATTAAGTCAAAACCAGGTCTTACAGAAGCACATAAAGTTGCCCGACTACACTTTGCCAAAGAACACATGACCTAAACAGTGGAAAAGCGTGATCTTTTCGGACGAAAAAAAGTTTAACCTTGATGGAGCAGACGAGCCTGAGAGCCTCCACTAAACGAAACTTTGGAGGTGGATCTTTGATGGTCTGGGCTGCTTTTAGCTATCATTTTAGGACCCCAATATGCAAAATTTCTGGCCGAATAAAATCAGAAAATTACTCTGCTGGAAGATGTTTTGGTAGACTTTTAGGGGCATCAGCCGGATTCAAATACAATTTTCCAGCAAGATAATGCTGCCATTCATGTATCGCGGGCCAGTAGTGAGTGGTTTTCAGACAAAGTAATTCAACTTTTAGAGTGGCCCGCACGTTCACCGGGCTTAAACCCGATCGAAAGCATGTGGGGAAATCTGTCTCGTCATGTTTATGGTGGCGGCCGCAAATTTGCTTCGGTGGAGGATTTACGAAAGGTCGTTATAACGGAATTGGCTCTAATTTCAGCTCAGGAGTTCAAAAACGTGGTTAATTCGATGCCAAGTCGGATTTTCGAACTTATAACCGAGTCTGGCGGTTGGACTGACTATTAATTTAGACTTTTACGTTATTTGTTATACTAAAATTTCTTCTGCCTTTAATCGAATTGAGTTTTATTTTTTTTTTGCTTAACTAACTAAAGATATGTTTATTTGTTTTAGTAAATTTTTTGCTTTGTTTAAATAAATTATTTGTTTGTATTCAATAAATTTGTAAATAGTATTATACTTAAATCAACTTTGTTTTTTAATATTTCAAAGGAAAATAAGTTGCATTTAATTGAATTTCGCTGAGTGTATATTGAGTGACTCGATAAATATAACAAAAATTATTGTAATATTATTATTGAATCCAACTAAAAATAAGGATAGTAAAAAATATGGTTACGTGTCATGCAACATATACTCAATCCAATGAAACGGTAGAGACGATATAGCCGATGATACTCGTATGTACATACCATATATTCAATTCAAAGGTACTCGAACATCAAAAGACACTTTACAAGTTTATATACGTCTTTCTATCAGCTCTTTTGGGAAACCCTTCGCCAGCGATATACCTAGATACTCTATTTCACTTGTTTGGTATATTCGAATAAAACTCCTATCTAATCTTTTCAACTCAAGTGTTTCTATCAAGAATCGAAATAAATATCGTATGGCTAACTTTGGATACAAAGTCATAAATGTTCGTGAGTACATTTTTATACTCTAACCAAGACAATCTTTCTACCCATCTATGTACAAGTGAATCTATCAGATATAACAAAAACAGAAACAAAAATTAAACAAATAACAAATTTCACCTTGAAAATTGCTCAAAGCACAACCTAAAGAACTATTTTCGTTTGAAAATTACTATTTCATGCTTGTCGTCATATAGTATTTTGACGACGACGACATCACCATACCCGTCGTTCTCCGGTGAACCTGTGGAGGTGGTGCATGTCAGCGACATCATGCCTCAGTTTACGTAAGGATATTTGATTTTGTGACGCAAGTACGTACCCGCTCAAGAACACTAACCAACCTCTATGGGGAATCTATTCAGCTACACGACAAGGGATGTAAATAGAGATTGCAGTTCATCCCCAGCCCCCAGGCCGTTGCTGGCTGTTAACTATGGTGATATTTTTAAGTTGTTTTTGAGCTTGAAAACAACCGCCCACCTCTGCTCGTTAATGCTGAGCAATATGTGCTTGTACCTGTGGCTCGTCACCCATCTCGACATGTGTAGGTTTTTCTGTTGCTTCCAATGAAGCTTCTTTTTTTTTCACGTAATCATAGTCCACACCACCTTCAGTCGGCTCGTACATATGTATGTTACTCGTGCATTCGTATCAAGTTAGAAATTCACTGAGAAAGCACAGAGATTCACAGCGATTCACACCCCATTTGGAGACGATAAGTGACCTCTGCTCTGAGGGTCTGCTAATTGAATTCTATCATTCGATTTGGATGATGTTTTGCTCCCGCACCTGCTGCTGCTTCCCAGATTCCACTCCCATTTTTTGCTGTCGCTGTTAATTGAATCAGGTTTTCTGATATTTTTTTTGCCTCTAGATGAGATGAGAGTATGTTGTGTTTGTCTAGTTGGACAAATGAGACTGAGATACAATTTTTTTTTTTTTTTTAAGAAAAGCAGAGGAGTTGACTGGCAATTGTGGAAGATGCTGTAATGTGACACAAAAAGAATTTAAATCTTGAGAATGCTCTTCTGATGGCTAAACAGCTAATAAGGTGGTAATTGGGGTGGCAAGAGTGTATTAAAAGATTTTGAGATTAAGAGACGCTTGTTGGCTGATTAATGTGAAGGGCTGTTGTTGCTGATGCTGCTGTAACGGGGATGTGATGATGCTTGTCGTCGACGTTGTTTTTGAGTAAACTTGAACAGTTGTATTATGTTGTCGAGGGTCGTTGTGATTTAAAATAAACGAAATACTTGTGGTAGAAATCTGATTAAGAGTTTTCCATTTTAAGATTAGTTTTTTGGCATTCAAATTTTGTGTAACCAAGAAAAATGCAAATGTAAGCAATTTCGAATCTATGTTATTTTTATTAACTTTGGAAATGTTCAGGTTAAAAAACCACTTTGCTTCTTCTCTTTAGGTTAAACTTTTTCATATATTTCTGGGAATTATAGTTATTTATTCTTAATGGAATTTCGTCAGCCGTAAGGGTTATAGAAAGTCAAGATCCCCAAGTCATGGCGTTACGGTTTCTGTGATGTGTTTCAGTTTTCTTCAGTTCATTCCTAATGCTAGGAAATCCATGATCCATAGTTTTATGCCAAGTTAGCATTCTACCTAAATCTGTGATTGGACTCCACTGCATGGAGAATTTTGCATTGGAATGTATCTTCCGTCTTTGCAAGGTGATTGTTTAGATTTTGGTCCCCTTTTCTAAATTCTAAATTAATGAATAGTGATCTGTTGATATGGCTTATGCAAGACATATCGTTGTCGATCAATTGGTTGAGAACGGTGTTGAAGCGTTTGCTCGTCTATTGAGTTGGCCATCATTCGAAACTACATAGTTGTCATCTATAGTACATAGTTCTAAACTTTTTTCTTCTTCGCCAACTGCATATCAGCTCTTTTTCTCTACGACTAAGGCAGCTGTAGAATGTTGCTAAGCGGAACATTCATTTATCGAATGCCAGGATTGATTAATTGAGGTCAATCCGGCTCACAAGGCCTTGACATTTGATCAGGTGTTTAAACATAGTGCTACGCCAAGAACGTAAGTAAAAATGTCAATCTTGATTGTGAAGTGAAGAGACGAGTTTCTAAAATAAAATTTACGGAGAAAGTTAAAATTGGTGTTTTCTTCCACATTATTTTCAGCCAATAATAATGTGAATTTAATTTCAATATTAAAGGCTTCAGCTTTAGATTAGGTTTAATTGAGAGGTGAGACTTAATATCCTTATCACTGCGGCTTGATTCAACCCGCTGTGATGTTCTCAAGATAATAGGTCTGATCTGCTGTTTCTTCGTCTTCATTGCATATTTTTCATAAGAAGTTTTTCGACTTTACAGTGTCCCGCAGAAATCTCGGTAACAGTGTAATGGGTAATTTAAGTTGTCTTTTTTTTTTTTTTTTTTTCTTGTTGAGGAAAAGAGCTGATAAAAAAAATTTGTTGGCTATAGAATTAGCTTACATTGGAGTCGGACTTGCTTTCAGTTAGATTTCCAGAAAAGCGTACAGTTTCAAGATCTGTCATTTAAAAGCACCTAGTTCCTACAGCTGTCATAGAACAATATATGCTTGATGTTCTCGGAACACACAACACAAGAACCACAAGAGGTAGCGTTGCTTATGCCTTAAATATTACCATGCTTAGGAAAAGCATCATGCTCTTTGAAGGCTGCTAAGACGTAGCCGGAATAACTCTGACTTTTGAGATACATCGTCAAGCATTAATTTGGTTTGTCTACATCAAGAAAAGTCATGCTAGCTATTGTGTCTACAAGACAAGCAGCAGTACCTAAGTGGTCTTCCGATGAGCTTTACTTAGCTGCAAACTCATATTCTGTGTCTCATAGTGACTTGTTACCCATACAAGACAAATTGAATTCGGCATTCCAACTACATCCAGAGAAGCCTTGCGTTCTCGAACTAATTGCAAGTTACAGGTTTTAGGGAGCAAACATTTTCTTCCTTCCACATGTTCTTCTAAATTGGATTGAAGTGTAGACGCATATTAACCAAAAGAAAAAAGAAATCTAAGGTAATGGTTCTCCACCAAGGCATCAGCGCCACATGCTTGATTGGATTTTGAAGCTATCCGTGAACATTTACTTTAATTTCTTTCCTGACACAAATTCTAACCAAAATTAGCTTTGAATACAGAGAAAGACGACATCATATTTTCGCAGACGACGTAGTTCAGCTTTAAACTCCACGTCTTAGTGCTGGGCTATCAGAACTTTAGTGCAAGTTTTACCAAACGCAACTCCATTTTAAACGGAAGATAGCTTTACGGGTATGTATCCTAGATATGTTAACCAAATGGGAAGGGAAACCATGGGTGCTATGTAGAGTCCTCACGTAGTCAAATCTGACACCTCTTTCAAAGTTTATATGTATACTCGTAGGTATGTTATATAAACAAAGAACTACCGCATAGGATACAATTCGTCTTATCATTGCCGCGTAGATAAACGGGAATCCTGACGGTGAAAAACATATGTCTTGTCGAAGGCTCTTTTACGTTGTTAGAAAGTCTTGAAAGAAATTTGGTACCGGGGATGATACCTAGATATGGGGTGACCAGATAGCAATAATAGTTTTTCCAATTGATATGTTTCAGCAGCTGTCAAAATATTCAGTAAGGTTTGCCATTTCATCATGCATCGTTTTACGCTTGCCGAACGTGAGGAAATTATTAAAAAAATATTATTGAAATCCTGGCTCAGTTGTAAATACACAACGTGAATTTCGTCGTGAGGTCGGTCGTCATCATGGCTTCAGTGTGCAGGCAATTCGTCGCACCGTGGAAAAGCTTGAGCGTGAGTATACTCTTTTGGATAAGCCACCAACCAGCCAAAGATTGGTGCGAAATGAGGAAAACATAGCCGCCGTAGCGGTCATTATCGAAAAATATCCAGAAATGTCAATTCGGTGAATTGGGCATCGCCAGAGTCAACCCGGCTAATTTTGCGTTTGGATTTGGGCCTACATCCGTATAAGATTGTAAGCCAGAATTGAAGTCGGACGACCATAGACAACGCCGTGAGTTCGCTAAATGGGAGCTGGAAATATTGGCCGGAGACCCGTATTTTGACCAAAAAATCATTTTCTCGTACGAGGCCCATTTTTGTCTAGGCGGCTATGTCAACAACCAAAATTGCGTTACTGGAGCGAGCACAACCAAATATACGATGGGGTGGCCGTGGTGTAGTGGTACTAGCAATCGCTTCTCACTCGGAGGGTCAAGGTTCGAATCTTAGCCACGACAAAAGTTTTCATTTGTGTAATTGGAACTCAGTCAGAAAAATCTGCGTGTGAAGGCATAACACTGACATGTAGATTTGGCTGTTGTAGGGTTTTCAAGCACAAATCAACCGTTAAAATTCACAACCTCACATTCTCAGAGAAGAAAAATCTCTCCGTCCTATTCGGACTCCCACCCCTGGAGAGTCAATATCGAAAACAAACACACCTGAGTTTCAAACCACTACATCACAAAACTTTCCTTTCTCCTCCTTCTATGTCAACAGTATAAGGGTTGTTGTCTGGCCATGTTACACATCCCGCCAAAAGGTGCGTTTTCAAAGGCACTCTCAATTTTCATGATAATGTCCAATGCGTACTCCTTTTCGTATAAGATCCAGCTTATGCAGCAACTAAAGCAGCGAGACAGGAGTTCGTATTGTAGTTTGGATTCGTGAGCAGCTTGAAGTCCACCCTTATTTTTAACGAAAATCATGTATTAGACAAGGCTCACTTTTAGCTCCATGGATTTGTGAATAAGAAAAATTGCTGTTTCTCGGCGAGAGACCCATGAGTCCCAACTACACCCCCAAAAATGCAGTGTTTGGTGTGGCCTTCATGCTGGTCCTTATTTTTTTCAAAAATGAGGCCGAAGCTTGAGCTAAAGTTAATGGCACACGTTACCAGACAATGATCAGTAACCATAAATCCAGCATTACGATTATATCGCGAAATTGACCAGTGAATTAGTAAACGAAATCGTATAATTTGACGAGACTCGCTTGCTTCTTGCGGGACTATGTATGTAAATTCGTGGGTATATGCTAATAGACCGCAAACTATTCAGGCCTTATAAGCCAGTGCGGTATTTCACATGATCGAAAGATATGCCAAAATTGGACCCACAGTATTTAAGACACTACTTCATGAACTCTATTATTATTGTTTAAAAAAAATCCAAAAGCTTCTTAAAAAACACCCAGTATCTACACTGGGTCAGATTCTTTGTAAAGATAAAAATTGTTAATAACCTAGTCAGTCGTTAGTATGAAGACAACGAGATGGCTATCTCTCACATTAAATTTACTGCTATCGCATAAAGTTTCTGCACATTGCGTAACAACATGTAGCAATTACCAAATTGCAGGCGAAATTAGATGACAGATTGACGAACTTTTACCATTATTCCTTTGTTACGTAGGTTATGACCAGATTTTGATGATGAAAAGGTTCAAGGTTTTGGAACCTCCAAAAACCAGAGATGCGCTTTTTCCACACCCATAGTTCCTATATGGTTGTTCATACTGAGCCATATAACTGAATGATAATTTCATTCCTTATAACACCTGTGTCACATATAAGGACAACAAATCGACTCATAAAATTCCATTACAACTGCACATTAAAATTAAATATGACTAATGGTGCATCACACGAAAGGCACTACCTGCTGTCGGATTGTATTTCCAACAAAAAAAAAATAAGCAATCGGCTTCTACGAATTAGAGACAGGCTGTGACACTAGCAAAAAAATATTAAAATCAAAAATGAAAATAAAATAAAAACAAACATCATAGTTCGAAACAATAAACAAAGCCCGACTATTATCAGGAAACTTCCGGTTTTATATATTACTCGTATGTGACTAAATTAATCATTAAATTCCCCCTTTACATCTAGTCCCGGCAAATACCTTCCTAAAATTAACAATTCGACATCCAAGAGCCTCATAACAAAGCACAACTGGCTATGAATAATGAAGCAACAATTTGCGATGACTATCGACGACTGACTATTCGCACCTAACTTGACTTCCCTATGTGTAAGTCGGTCGTACATTTGTCAGTCGTATTGACTCGAAAAGTATTTTCAAATAAAGAATCGAACCTTCCAAACATCGACAGAGTACAGAATCGAGAGTCAACCAAAAGACGAAAAAAAAAACTGAATAGCCGCCCGAAAATAAGGTCAAGCTTTGTTGACAAACATTTGCTTGGTCGTCTGTGTCGAATGGTTCTTCTGGTTGGGAAACCATTAGCTGGTTGGTTTATCATTGGAGCCCGAGCGCTCATTTTATGTAACATATGAATATAAGTGAATTGCACGAAGAATTCTTACTGCTTATTTATAGGGATTTTTGATGTTTTTCTATTTTTGGCACTAGTACACACAGAGTCGGTAATTAGGAATTTGTTTACCAATACTATGTGAGCTAGCCAAATCTCGTTTTGACTTCCGAAATGGGTATCTGACAACAATGTGTTGTTTTTATTGCGACAAAGATCAACACAACAGTCAAGGTAGGAATCGACAACTGGCAGACAGATGGTATTTTGGTTCTATTTGTGTGGCACACTGAAATTGCATCGTTTTATCGGACTGACTTTTGGCAGCATACCTTTGAGAGGAGGGCTCGTTTTCTTATTATTGAATTGGATAAATGATCTTATACATATTTTCAAAAATAATACAAAATTATATTGTTATACGAGTAGATGCAGAAAAGTTTGAATAACTGAGATTAAAACTACCAATTTTGTATTAGGTAAAACTAGTTACCTAGTTTATTTAATTGGAAACTTGTTTAACGTAGCATAGGTATACATATATGTGAATATGCAAAGAACACACTTCAAAAAAGCGAGTTATTAAGAACATACAAACATAATATGTAGTAGAAGCACACTTGGCACTAACAACTTAGTAGAATCACTTAAGTAGTATATTGAATGAAAATGATAGTTAATCACAGCCATAGAATGGAAGTAGATTTCATCAATTCAATCAAAACAAGGAAAAACTGCAAATTAACAAATCAGAGCTGTTAAACTCTTACAATTGAGAGATTAGCTTAAAATCTGTAATCACGATCACCAATTCTTGATTCAAAACATAGTAAATCAACCTAAAGGTACTTATTTATCTCACTAGATGTCGCTACTGTATATGAAAGACCTAAACCTCAACAAATACATATATATGTGTCCCAGTAGTCAGCAATATTTTTAACAAACTACTTCCTGTTGCACAGTCGATATTATTTGGGGTGCTATTCGACATGTGCGATTCCACTTCAAATCGAAATACACTCCTCGACAACTGGTTGAGACACGCCACTGATTTCGGTGTTTCTCGACAATTTTGTTCCGCATGTGCTGCAAATATTAATGTTAGGTAATCATTGCCAATTTCTACAAAAATTCTAATCACAATAAATCCTTTTTTTCCCTTAATTTTCTTTGAATTTGCAATTTGTCCCTAATTACCCGCGACAAGTGAATGAGACAGGGTATTAATACTTTGGAAGTTCAATTGCGGATTCCATTCGCAGTGTGACTTGTTAGTCAGTTTTAGTGATTTGATTAAAAAGAAAGTATTGACACAGGTCTTGGAAGTAAAAAATTTAAAAATGAGATCTAGAAATACACTCAGCGAAATTCAATTAAAGGCAACTTATTTTCCTTTGATATATTAAAAACAAAGTTGATTTAAGTGTAATACTATTTACAAATTTATTGAATACAAACAAGTAATTTATTTAAACAAAGCAAAAAATTTACTAAAACAAATAAACATATCTTTACTTAGTTAAGCAAAAAAAAAATAAAACTCAATTCGATTAAAGGCAGAAGAAATTTTAGTATAACAAATAACGTAAAAGTCTAAATTAATAGTCAGTCCAACCGCCAGACTCGGTTATAAGTTCGAAAATCCGACTTGGCATCGAATTAACCACGTTTTTGAACTCCTGAGCTGAAATTAGAGCCAATTCCGTTGTAACGACCTTTCGTAAATCCTCCACCGAAGCAAATTTGCGGCCGCTGGCATAAACACCACGAGACAGATTTCCCCACATGTTTTCGATCGGGTTTAAGTCCGGTGAACGTGCGGGCCACTCTAAAAGTTGAATTACTTTGTATGAAAACCACTCACTACGGGCCCGCGATACATGAATGGCAGCATTATTTTGCTGGAAAATTGAATTTGAACACTGCTGATGATCCAAAAAGTCTACCAAAACATCTTCCAACAGAGTGATATAATTTTCTGATTTCATTTGGCCAGAAATTTTGCATATTGGAGTCCTGCAATGATAGCTAAAAGCAGCCCAGACCATCAAAGATCCACCTCCAAAGTTTCGTTTAGTGGAGAAGCTCTTAGGACGTTTTATATCATGCAAATAATAATTAAAACCGTCTGGTCCATCAATGTTAAACTTTTTTTCGTCCGAAAAGATCACGCTTTTCCACTGTTTAGACCATGTCATGTGTTCTTTAGCAAAATGTAGTCGGGCAAATTTATGTGCTTCTGTAAGAGCTGGTTTTGACTTAATTTTTTTCTAAGCCAGTTGATTACTGCCAGTTAAAATTTGCTGCACACGCCGTTTAGATATCGGCAACTTTAAATCTGGAATAGTTTTAGGAGCAGTTAGCATTTTTTTTGCAATCCAGCTCGGATAATGGCCGATTTCTGCCTTGGTGAAAAGTTTTGATTGTTTTTATTTCTCCGGTTGGCGTTGTAATTACTTCTTAATTTAATAACATTATCGATTGCGGAAGCCGATCGATTTAATTTATTGGAAATTGCACATACCGGTATCGTTTTACGCACGGATTTTGGCGATTTCCTCATCCAAGAGCGTTTTTCCTTTTCCCATTCTGATTTGCGGCCAACAAGCATCGAAATCCAAAAGTTCTAAATGTAATCACCAAAAAAACCCTGATTTCGTTTCCAACTCACAGATTTTCAGCATAAACACGACTGTTTTTAATTGAATTTCGCACCATCATTACTGACAAAACAACAGATGTTGAAATTCTCTGAGCGGGGATAACGGTACTTTTAAAACATGCGTTGAAGAAAGGACACAAAGCAAAAACAAAAAAAAAAAAAATCAGACATAAATGTTGGTTTATACTACGAACACATTTTCTGAATAAAAGTCCATCTGCCTTTAATAAAATTTCGCTGAGTGTATACAAATCGTTGTACACATTTTTAGAAATGGCCATCAAATAACTGATCCGCTGCGGACAATTATTGATCACATGTATGGAAAAATTGTCCACTACTCGAACAAGCTCTTGCTTTTAAGACTCGATATTTTGATGTCGATAGAGCAGGCCATGTCCTCTTAAACGGACTGTAGCTTGTAATCCATCAGGTTGAAGCCTTGACTGCCAGCTGGTCATTCATGTGGGGTGTTCTTTCTGATTCACATATGAGGGGCTTTTGTTTTGAAAGGTAGAACAGATTCTTGTTGGAATGCCCTTGACTTGTTGGTCAATATCCTCGTAGTTTGGTCGATGCTTAACAAAACAGTTGTTTGATAAACAATGTTCGCCGAAATTTTGACACCTTTCCGTCATATTATTAAGCCTAGTGTTGCCACTCGGCAACGTTTTGCTGAATAATTTTTTTTTCCGAAAAAAGATTGGCCACAAACTTCTCAAATCCCCATGATCTGACCGATCTCTATCGAAATTTGAAGTCAACATATTCTTAAAAAAATTTTAACCTAAAAAACTGCATTTGAAAAAAAAAACACGTATCAGCCACCCGGGTATCCGGTTACCCAGATAGAAAAAGCACGAGTTTCGTATTATATGTCATAAAAAAAACGTTCGTTGTAAAGATATAATAAAAAATAAATATGGAATAATATATAAATAATAACAATTTATATTTATTTCAAAATGTCTATTTATTGAATGTACTGTATATAATAATAATAATAAATATCACATTTTGCAATGTGATTGTTGGATACAAATCATGGAGTTTTCGTTTTTTGCACAGCAATATACAAATACTACATATATGAAAAATTACAATACAAAAAAATAATAAATTTCAATCTTTCACACAGATAGATTAGAAATCAATGAATACTATTCAAAAACTTTGTGATTTTTAAGGTGTGCTGATCACAAACGGGCCTATTACAGTCATTGCAAGACTTCCGTGTCTTTCATCTCTTTCGAATAGGCTGCTCGTTACAAATGAAGCATGATCCAGCTACAAGTTTTCTACTACTAGGGTCTCGTTGATCGTTGTTATCAGTTATAACTTCTGTTACTGGCTTTTCATAGTAACTTTCGATTGCGATTTTCGCATGACTTGCTGGTTAGAAAATCGCTCTTCTATCATTGGCCTGGCTAGTTCTTCTGAGAAAGAAAAAGTCTGCGTCTGTTAGTTTTTTCTGGAAGACGCAGTAGCACCGGCTATATCCAAAATATTGTTAAAATAAAAAGCTAGCGCCAACTGCACGTTCGCCTCTGGGTGGAATATCCCATGCATATTCGATTCATAGTATCAACGCCAGCTTTGGTTTTGTTGTAAAACAAAATCATTTCTGGTTTCTGGTGAAATGCATCAGGGATCGTAGCATCGTTGTGCATCGTACTAAGAAGAATCACCCCTTTGTTTTTCTTCGGAACATACGAACAGATGGTAACCTTCTCGTGAAATCCAAAAAGCGTTGACAATAACGGTCTAGAGTTCGATGGTTATATTCCTTGAGGAATTAATGTTTTAACCGACTATAGTGAGCTTCCATGACAAAAGACTCTCTGCAATCGGTAAGGTCGTAAAAAATCTGTCCATGCTTATGTTCCGTCCAGATACTTTGTAAACAGCGACCAGTTTTTTCGTACTGGTCGTACACTCGTACTCCTTGATTGACTTCTCGAGTATTACCTTGTTTACCTGTATAAAAAATTTCTTTGAGTGGATGTAATGCAACAACCAAACTACTTTTAGCAGGCTTTGATGACATGTACTGGGTAAACTTCGTTGTTCCTCGAAAAGGAAAGAGCTGTTCGTCGATAGTTAAGTACTCCGCTGTTCTGTACACCGCCGCCTGTTCCAAATATCAGAAAAGGTGCATTATCATTGACTGCTCGTTCCTGACGTGTAGTGTAACCGTCAAAACGTATAAAACGTAAAAGCGACTGAAATCGTCTTCGTCGCATCGTTGCAGGATATAGCGGATATGAGTGTTTGAGTTATTTGCATCAGCACCTATCAAGAGTACATTTCCGTTGCCGTAACTTTCTTCCATAACACGCTGCTCGTTCTGTGGATGCTTACTATTATAATCTTGATACTCGGCTTCCGTTTTTTAATTTATGCAACGAACGATATGTCAATCATTTCCAACGTCATGAATTTTTGGAATCGATAACATTTCCGTACTTTTATGCGGTCCAGCTCTCTGCCTAACAATATTTCTTGTCGGAGTTTGTTGATTTTGAGGCGAAGTTTTCTTCCAAACCGTTTTGTCTTTTGCAACAAAAGTTGTACTAGTTCTGGCTGAAACATCTGAAGCTACTTCCTTGTTACTCTCCTCCTCAGCGTTTCTTTCGTCGCCATCGTTTTTTTCTTCTTGAGTTCCGCCATCAACGGAATTTTCATTATCTGATGCTTCGGCATTGGCAGAATTCGGAGCGTTATCGTTGGGAAACCAATCCTTGTCTTCACTGTCCGAAGGGTCATCACTTTGGTCATCTTCCTCGCCGAGTAATCGCTTCAAGTACTCCTTTTTCAGCGTAACTCAATCCAAAAAATAATAAATAAATTCATGTAATAATATTACACTTATAACAATATCAAATTTAATTAATTATTTATTTATTTACAAAAGCTAACAGATATTTATAAAAATTAGATGTTAGCTAATGAGCCGGAGCAACGAGGCCTTAGGCTATATACCTAGTCCTGCCATAAGTTCTGTTACAAACATTAAACGCTATAATAAACAAAGCCAGTAAATATATTGTATTCAAAATTGTTTTTTTTATTAGACCACAATAATGGTTATTAAAAAAAATTGGATTCACTCGAAATGACTGCCTTTTGTTTTAACACAAGCTTCCAAACATTTTTATCATTGGGCTTTAGCGACACGTACGGTTTCCATGGAGATCGTGGACGCTGCTCTGGTTAATGGTATTTTAAAGCTTTGCAAATTTCTGTGGGGAGTCTTGTTGCAGGCCATGTTCTAAAATACTGAAAACAAACCATAATCCAGTGGATTCAGATCTGGACTCCACGACGGCCAATCTTCTGCTGCTATAAAGCCAGGAATATTGACTCTGAGCTACTCCTGCGTGGTTTTGGCTTTGCGCGCTGGAGCAGAGTCCTATTGGAATATCCATCTGTATCTCTTTATCCATTGAAAATGGTATTGGTCAAACCCTTCACAACACCCTCTAGCACATCTTCTTGGTAAACCTTTGCACCAGTTTTTACGCCTTTTTCACAAAAATGAAATGATGTGACACCATGGTGATAGACTCCCCACCAAACCATTACAGAAGCGGGATGATGTCTACGTTGAACCCTTGGGACAACTTTTTTCGCTTCCTTAGATGAAGTGGCATAAATTTTGTCATTTTGTTTGCTGAAAACTTCTTCCATGGTAAAAATTTTCTCATCCGTAAACAGAATGTTTATCTTTCCAGCCTAATTTTTTTTATTTGAGGAGTTAGAAGATGACCCGTGGACCGACGAGAGGTTTTCATTAGCAGATCATCCTGAATCAGCCTAGACATGGATCTGGTTGATATACCTAATTCCTTGGACATGATCTTCTGCGTTCTAAGGGGATTTCTCCGAATTCGTTCACGCTCTGCCTTTACTACCGCATTCGTACGGACAACGGACGGGCGACCACTTCTTGGCCTGTCCTTTACTCCAGACAATTCGCCGAAGCGAGCGATAGCCCGATAAACGAATATTCTCGATATTCCGAGCAGTTTTAGCAACTCGAAAATTTGGCCAGCACTCTTTCCGCCCTTATGCAACGCTATTACCGCGACTCGATTCTCTTTAACGCCCCTCTCCATGTTAATAGTTTGCAAACTGAAACCAAAGTGACTAGTATTCTTCACTAATCAGTGCATGTTTTCTGGAAAAAAAAAGTTATAGAACCGTTGGATGTTTTGGACGATAAGCGCTGGAAATTGTTTAACAGAACTTATGGCAGGACTAGGTACATCTGTGTCTTACCAAATACGCCTAATCATGAATATCCCTAATACAGGGACTTCCGAATTTTGACAGTTGATAGCGGCCATATTGTTGAAGCTATATCTGTCAAATTGACTGTAATTTATTCAATCTGTTTTGCCAAATCACCATGGACGGACATAGCGTTCAACAACACGTGCAAATGATAAAATTGTTTTATCAAAATGTATGTGGTGGACAAATCTGAGTCCACTGGTTCAGTAAACGATAAACCAACACCCGTACGTCGACGAAACGCAAGATCTGTCGAAATCATCGCAGCTGTCCGTGAGAGTGTGCTGGAGAATCCGAGACAGTCGATTTCGCGTCGTTCACAAGAACTCGGCGAATTTTGCGTCATAACTTGGGCCTCCACCCGTTCAAAATTCAACTGACCCAGGAGCTGAAGGTAAACGACCGTAGACAACGACGTGTGTTCGCTGCATGGGCTCTAGATTTTTTTTTTTAAAGAACTTTACACTCATGTGGGTATGAGTACACTGACACTAATTTTCATCGAAAAATCATCTTCAGCGATGAGGCTCATTTCTGGATGAATTGTCGAATTTGGGACGATACCAATCTACATGAGTTCCAAGAGCGTGGATTTTGGGCTGGCGGCATCATCGGTCCTTATTTCTTTGAGAACGAGGTTCGCCAGGCCATTACCGTCAACGGCGGTGATTACCAACTTCTTTTGGCCTGAATTGGGTGATATGGACACCAACGACATGTGTTTTCAACAGGACGGCGCTACGTGCCACACAGCTCACGCCACATTGGAAATTCTACAGGAGCGATTCGGGGGCGTGATCATCTCACGTGGAGGTGATGTGAACTGGCCATCGAGATCTTGCGATTTGACTCCGTTCGATTTTTTCTTGTGGGGTTTTCTGAAGTCGCAGATCTATGGAAATAAGTCACAAACCACAGCGGTCCTCAAAGCCAATATAACCCTTGCCATCGGTCAAATTTAGCCTGATTTATGCGCCAGAGTCATGGAAAATGTGACATTTCGGATATGCGCCACCCAAAGAAGTCGCGGCGGACATTTGAACGATGTTATACGAGGGCGGGTCAATAAGTCCGTGACTTTTGGATTAAAACAGATTTTTTGATAAAAAAATAATTTTATTTTTCAACGTAGTCTCAGTTGAGCTCTATACACTTTGTCCAACGCTTCTCCAATTTTTTTATCCCTTCCAAAAAAAATGATTTGTCGAGGTCCTCAAAATGACGAGATGACTTCATCATTGGAGTCAAATCTTTTTCCACCAAGCCATTTCTTCAGGTTTGGGAACAAGAAGTAGTCGCTCGGAGCCAAATCTGGAGAATAGGGTGGATGAGGGAGCAATTCATAGCCCAATTCATGGATTTTTGCCATGGCAACTGCACATGTGTGCACCCTTGCATTGTCTTGGTGGAAAAGAACTTTTTTCTTGGCCAAATGAGGTCGTTTTTTTTTTCAAATCGTCATTGAATCGGTCCAATAAGTTGGCATAATATTCCCCATTGATTGTTCTTCCCTTTTGAAGGTAGTCAATGTGGATTATCCCGCGTGCATCCCAAAAAACAGTCGCCATAACTTTATTGGCTGACAAACCCACCTTGGCCTTCTTTGGCGCCGATTCACCCTTAGAAACCCACTGTTTTGACTGTTGTTTGTTCTCTGGTGTGTTGTGATGGATCCATGTTTCGTCCACGGTTACAAAACGGCGCAAAAACTCCTCCATATTGCGATTAAACAACGCCAAACCTTCCTGTGAAGTTGTTACACGATTGCGTTTGGGGTCGACTGTGAGCAAACGCGGCACCCATCTTGCGGAAAGCTTTCTCATGCCCAAGTGATCATTCAAAATTGAAACCACTGAGCCATGCGAGATCCCTACGGCTTCCACAATCTCTCGCACTTTCAATCTTCGGTCGGCCAACACCATATCGTGAATTTTTTCGATTGTTTCGGGTGTAGAGACCTCAACTGGGCGTCCAGGACGTTCGGCATCTTCAGTGCTTGTACGGCCACAACGAAATTCAGTAAACCACTTTTTTACCATTGAAATCGATGGTGCAGAGTCCCCATAGTATTTATCAAGCTTAGCCTTGGTCTCGGTAATGGTTTTTTTTCGCAAGAAATAATGCTTAATAAGCACACGAAATTCACTTTTTTCCATTTTATCCTCAAATTAGTGAGTAGTCTGATAAAAATAGCTGTCAAACACAAACTAACTGACGCAGCAAGTTTAAATTTTGACAGGAGTCAACTGACAAATGCTTGTTGACAGGAGCAGTGTTGCTGTTTCAGTAAAAAGGTCAGAAATTCAAAAATGCACGGAATTATTGACCCGCCCTCGTATTATATACATAATGGCGTCGATAGGCCTTTCAAACGAATAAAAAATTTCGATGATATCTCACACACACTTTGTTTTATTTTAATTTAAAGATAGGAAGCGCTTAATGAAAGACCCTTTATATTGTGAAAATAGATGGAGTTGTTTTCATTTGTATCAACAGACAAGGTGCACTTAAGGTCGCCTATGAACCTTCTAGGAAACGCTAGGAAGATTACTTCTCATGGCATTATGTCTGCTGGCGTCCTCGATTCATTTACAGTTGAGTTTCTTGTGAGTATAACTTCAGATGGCATAATTCTCCAGATTACAGGTGTAAACTGTAGCGTTTACTCATCTTCGGAAGACGGATAAATTTAAATAAGAGGAGGCATAGTTGTTTGTCGGAGTGCTCTGTTCCAACAGAAAAAAAAGTATACGCATGCATTGTCCCACCGTATGAAGTAGGGAGCCTATCTATTCATTAAAACCAACACCCTCGGTCAACAGACTCATCTGGTACATGAAGCGTGTAGTGTTTATGTAGCGCAAGTGTGATGGGAGAAATTTCCAAACTATGAAATATGCTTAAGATTTCTTCAAATGTTTCCTACAGTTACTTTATGTACAATTGGGATAACTTTTATGAAGATAATCAATTTTAAAGGAGACGCTGTTTCATAATATGTCTGAACCGCGCCCTTTTAGCAAAACTCTACGAATAATTTTATTTGTTCTATTTATTCCTTGTCCAAGAGCTTACTTGGATGAGTCGAACGCTTATACCACAAGTACAATGATTCTGTGATATGAAATTATTGCAACAAAGGAAATGAAGAAAATGGTCCTTAATGGAATTATCTTCAGTGTGACTGACTGTACATCAAAATCATTCGATTGAGAGTCCAAAAAGAACACTCCAAGAACAACCTTCTAAACAGTAACCTTCTAAATGTTTGCCCAACCCAATCGTACTCCTAATCAACCTCTAGATAAAGTTAGCACTGCTATCTTAATACTTAAAAAAAGCAAGCGCTTAACGATTATTATTGTGAGTACGTCCATAAATTCAAGAAACCTCAGATACGCGACAATAATCAGAGAAAAACAGCCCAACTCACTCCATTACCCAGAAATACTTGGTCTAATCAATGAAAGTTAAATCGCGTAATTATACAACGTCCATATCCGCTTAGTGGGCCGAAAAAAAAAAAAAAAAAAAAACACTGTTTAGTATATTCATATCGCCATGATATATTCGTATATGGGTATGTCAACCCTTCAATACTATTATACTCGTACTTTGACTTCAACACTTTATCTGGTATCATTGTATCGAACAAATAACGATGACTTAAATAACGACATGACCTTGTGTTTGACTGCCGCACACAAATTGCATTTGGAGAATTATGTCATCCAGAGCTACTGACTAGCTGGCATAGGCAGTAGTCGTAGCTGTAGCAAAAGCAAAACAACACAGCACCAACTATATGTACAAATACAATGCAAGCGATACTCAAACTCAATTGATTAGAACAATTTACTTATGGGCCACTGCTTGCGCTGTTGTGCTGTATTCGTGCTGTTGCTTTTGCTTCGGTCCCAGTCTCGGTCACTCTTCCTTACGAAAGCCACCCCGTTCAGACCCTCTTTGTTTGTTGTGGCTATGTGAAGTGCTGTGGTTACGTCACATCAGCTATTCAGCAATTCGACTCGAGTATGGAATGAGAATTTTCGTTTCAAAAGGAGAACCAAATCCAACCGCTACGACCCTCCCTTGGGCATATTTCGAGAAGCGGTTTAAATGACCACTGTGTTGTACTGTGCTGTGCTGTGGTGCGCGGCGCTGGAACTGCTAACCATACTGGTGCTGGTATTTATTTTTTACGATCCTCTTTCCAGCTAAGAGTAAAAGATGTGCATCTCCATGTATGAGTGGGGTGGGGAGGTAGATGGAGAGCTTAGTGTAGAGCTGCAATAGCATGAAGCGAATTTCACGAATTGCGAATCGCACAAATATTTGCTTAGCACTATGAAGAGGTCTAAGCACGGTGAGAGGCAGAAAGAAGGCAGGCCAGTAAAGATTAAAAAATTGCATATCAACGAGGTTAAACAAAGTGGCCGGCGGCCACCTCCTCTTGGAATGAATCAGAGGAAGGTAGGGTATTTCATTTGCTTTGTATTACTCTGCTCTGCTCCACTGTGCTTGGCTTTGCTTTGCACAAAGGGGGAGCACTTTGTGTTTTGTTATCAACACCGATTCGGTGAGTACTAAAAAAAAAAAAAAAAAAAAAAAAAACATTATAATATAAAAATAAAATCAAAAGGTTCTTATACTCCACATCATCGGTGTGGTGGTGGTAGTCGTAGCTGTCGTATTCATCGTAGCCGTAGTGTATTTCTGTGTGGAATTACAAGTTTTGAGGGCATTTGCTTGCGCCTGACTTGGCTCAATGACTTGACAGAGGTTGAGCTGCATTTTCTTTGTTTGTAATCGGTTGTGGAAGAGATATCAGTTTGCAACAACAATAAGTGCACGGCTTTACTACCGAGTCAGCCAGTTAGTCAGTTGATGTCATGATTGAGGCTTCCTCTCCTCCAATGAAGTGTATGCTAACACAATCAACACAAAGCGATTTCGTTGTGTGTCAGAGTAGAAAAAGAAGAGGGAGGGAAAAAGCAATTAGCAAGTAATTAGACGGTGCTTTGATACGCAGGTACTGGTCTATTTACTCATACAAAACATGGAATGGTTATGCGTTTAAATTCCCTTAAGAGGTTCTCTCGTCCACATTATACACCAGAATGATACTTCAATCCGAAGGTCAAGTGTTAATATGTCATTTGTTGTCAAAGTACTAAAATTAGATTCAGTTGAATTTTTAGTACAGACAGGATATAAGGATATACAGTTGCAGTGTCAGTATCAGTCCATGTCATCTGTCAATTGTAGGAAAATTAAATCAATTTAATGTGAGTTTGTCAGCATGTCTGTTTGGTTACTGGTTTAGGAAGCCACTTAATGAGCTTCCTCTCAGTGGCCATTGGCATTATTGCAAAGTGAAATATAATCTACTCATTAGTCATTACACTTTTACTAACGATGATTGAGATTGTGAATTAGTTGAATCCGATCTCCTAATGACAGTTAAATTAATTTATAGAGGATTGTAAAAAAGAAAGTAATAAATTGTTATTTTTACAGTGAAGCAAGTCGTCTCGTATATGTTGTACGAAATTTTCCAAGCTTGAACCAAGCAGCACTGTTCCTACAGATTGTCAATTTGACAGTTGAAAGTTTATTTATGGTTAGTACGTTTTGTCATTTTACGGTGAATAGATTAACTCAAAGACAACAAACAGTGCGAACAGAAGAAGTTATTGCCGTTGTGGAGCGCAGTGTCGAGAATCCGAATGAGTCGATTCGCCATCGTGCTCAGCAATTGGAGCTATGCCCATCAACTTTGTGGAAGATTTTACGGAAAGACCTTGGCTTAAAAGCTTATAAGATCCAGCTTGTGCAAGACTTGAAACCGCGTGACCATTATACGTGTCGTAGTTTCGGTGAATGGGCCGAAAACATGATTCAGCTTGATCCTCATTTTCAACGCAAAATTTTGTTCTCCGATGAGGCTAATTTTTGGTTAAATGGATATGTAAAGAAGCAAAATTACCGAATTTGGAGTGGGGAAAACTCAGAAGACTTTGTCGGGACTCCCTTAAAACTATTAAAATTCACTGTTTGGCGTGCTTTATGGGCTGATGGAATCATCGGCTCATATTTCTTTACGATGCCGGCCAGAATGTTAGCATCAATGGAGAGCGCTATGGAAACATGATTTCTGACTTCTTCGTTCCTCAGTTGAATGGCATTGACGTGACACAGCTTTGCTTTCAACAAGATGGCGCAACATGCCACACGGCGCGCGACACCATCAATTTATTGCGGGAAACATTTGCTGAGCGCATAATTTCGCGTAATGGACCTGTGAACTGGCCTCCACGATCCTGTGATCTCACACCTTTAGATTAATTTCTTTGGGAGTATGTGAAGTCACTAGTCTATGCCGATAAAGCAGAGACGTTGTCGAAAATTGGACTTCACGATTGTGCTTCATTAGAGCTATCCGTGGCGCGGATATGCTTGATATCATATCGAATATCATAGATATTAACATTAGCTTCAAGTGTTTTATTTCATATTGAATTTGTATACTTTAAAAAAACACCCTTTACAACGACTCGATCGAGTTCTTTAGAGTTTTTCTACCAACGTTACTATTCTGAACCCAATTATTAGATGACCTCTGCACAAGTCATAAATTATTGACCAATGGTTTAGCGTTCGAATCCATTTCTTTTTCAGGAAACTTAGAACAAGTAATATGAGTAGCTGCCTTAAGTACAACTAATAAAAAAACACTAATAATTTCGTCCCTTCCTCAAATGTTGAATTTCATAAATAAGCGCAACATCACTCAGCTCAAATATTTGTATTTCCCTCTCTATCCAATTTAGCCAACGTGACACATCCGATTAATTTCAAGAGTATATTATTTCTTCGATGTTGAAGTATTTAAAACTCAAAATTTTGAATTTGATACCCATTTAGTTGCACCAGAACGCTTCCCTAACCCACAGAAATGTTAACTCATTACGCCGGCTATCGATAAAGACGACCATGGGTCCTGGAGGGCACTATTTGGATAGGGGCGAGCTGTACAACAACACGTCGTCACTGCTGTACTTGTCAGGTTGTACAGAGTGACTAGTATGGAGGAATCTCCATACTATTGGTAGATATCTCTTCAAACTCTGACGAGATGTTGCTGGCAAAACCACTCCTTTTTCACCAATCTTACTCTTTAGGACTCTTTCCGAGCAGATGTAAAACAGCATTTGTCCAGTCCGTCCCTAAAAAAGGCGAATCTTCTTATATCTCCTCCTACAGACCCATTGCACTTACGTCCCTTCTCTCCAAGGTCATGGAAACGCTGATAAACCGTCAGCTCATGAAATATCTCGAAACACGAAAACTTCCCAATGACCGGCAATATGGTTTTCGCAGCAACAGGTCCACTGGTGATTTGATGGCATGTCTCACCGAAAAGTGAAACAAAGCGTACATCAATTTGGCGAAAGCAAGATAGTTGCACAGACAGAGTTTGGCATCAGGCTCTTTTGTCGAAAATGCGTGCTTCTGCAACCGATGCCTCTCTTCTTCAATAGATTAGAAAGTACCTTTCGGAACGTTGAATTCAAGTTGTCTTGGATGGTTTCAAGTCTGATATTCACAAAATAAATGCTGGTGTGCCCCAGGGCTCCGTTCTGTCTCCGACACTCGTTTTAATTTTCATAAACAATCACGTCTGCTACTTCTAATTCAATATATACCTTTGTTAACGACAGTACTCTCTGCTTTTCATATTCGTTCCCGCACTCACGTCCCTGTCCTTCGGCTGTAGAACGGGAACGGCAACGTATGTTAAGCTTATTAAATTCTGATATTAAAAGCATAGTTAATTGGGGAACCACTAACAAGGTAGAAGTTAATGCTTCAAAACACACTGCTGTCTGCTGTCGTTAAAGCGAAATTTAAACACCCAGCTATTATCCATGAATGGCACTTGCATCGTCAAGACCGATAAACTTTTCATTCTCGGTATGTGTGTCAATGAAAACTTACGTTGGAATGACCACATATTCGGTGTCGTTAAAAATGCTGCGAAATGTCTAAGTTTCCTCAAGCGACGTAAGAAATATTTCACCCTTTTATCTGGCCTCAATATATAAGGCATTTATCCGCCTGAAATTGGAGTACAATACCCACATTTGGTCGGATGCGCCCAAAAAATCTCTGAACCTCCTAGATGGGATCCAAAACCGTGCGATAAAACTCAGGTGATACTAATATCTCCCAAACAATGGACACCCTCGAACACCGACGTAAGGTCTCGTGTCTCACTCTGTTTTAATGCTATTTCCACCACCAGTGCTCCATAGAAATCGCCAGTAGCATTCCGCCCCTTCAAACCTTTAACCGTAACACCCTCATCTGTACACCCTCAAGCCCACTTTCCAACGTACTCTAAAATATCGTGATTCGTTCTTAAGCCGTAGAACTCGCTTATGGAATGCCCTGTCTAGCTCCTTATTTCCTAGTCATTATAACCTTCAAACATTTAAAACCAACGTTCACCGGTACCTCTCTTTCTATCCTCCGAACGCGTTTCAGCAGCCGAGAGGAAGTAATGGAAAAATCGCAGGAAGCACTGATGAACATACCGAAAACCGAATATAAAAAATGTTTCGAGGATTGGATCAAGCGCTGGCATAAATGTGTTGCAGTCGATGGGGATTACTTTGAAGGGGACAAATTTAAATGAATAGACTTGAATTTTTAATTTTCTGAATAAATTCCGAAAAATTTTTGATCAAGGTGGCATAATAACAAAAAAAAATAAATTCAACCTCGAAATTTCAAATCTTTGAATTCATAGGCAATCAGGCCCAATATGATAACTGAACTAAACAGACAAAATAAATTCAAAATGTTTTGGACTTCATGATCAAGTACAATAGATGTCGTAGGTAAAGAAGAAGCCGACAAATTAGTAATACTCCATCTAACATGGGGATCCTTCTATTGGATTGTACCACATGAAATGTCCGATTTTCGCTCAGTCGGAAATAAGAATTTCTTGCATGAACATCTACGCCAGAACGTTAAATGTTCTTGTTTTATAAAATAAAGTGGTACGTGTGCTTGACGTGTGAAAATTTTAAGATTCATTACAAGTACCGCTATTTTTTTTCTAGAAATTATTTACCATGCTGACGGCAGTTCAAATTCGAACCCTATTCCTTTACGAATTTAAAATGGGACATAATGTGTCACTGGCAATGAAAAACATTAATGACGCATTTGAGGATGTAGCGGTAAACGAACGCACTATACGACGTTGGTTTGGAAAGTTCCGTTCGGGAGATTTTAGCCTCGAAACTAAACCACGAGGGAAGCCGGAAACGTTAGTTGACGACGATGTTTTAAGAGCAACACACAAACAAAATCGGTTCGGGAGATTGCCCAAAGCATCGGAGTATCTCCAATGACAATAAGTCGTCACCTTTCCTTTACATGAAAGGTACAGAAACTCCATAAGTGGGTACCCCATGAACTGAACGATTCCTAAAAACTACGGCGCCTGAAAATCTGCGCTTCGCTTACATTAAGAAACCAAACTGAACCGTTTTTGCACCGGATAGTCACCTGTGATGAAAAGTGGATACTGTACGATAATTGTAAAAGATCTGGGCAGTGGTTGGATGCAGATGAAAAATCAAAACACACCCCCAGCTCGATCTTCACCCAAAAAAGGTTATGGTGGCAATTTGGTGGACATCGAAAGGACCCAGTTTTCATTTCTTCAACCAGGAGAAACGATAAACCCTATCAAATATTGTGAAGAAACCGACATATTGCATGCCAAATTTACTGAAAAGCAACCTGCGTTGGTCAATAGGCACGGTCCGATCCTTTTGCATGACAATGCCAGACCCCACACCTCACAAGTAACGGTGCAAAAACCGTTGCAGTTGGGTTTTGAAATTCCTCCGCATCTTCCGCACTCTCCTGATATTTCCTCAACGGATTACCATCTTTTCTGCAATCTGGATTCATTTTGCCGGCAGAAGGTCTTCCGGTACCGAGCAGAAGTCATAAAAGCATTTGAAGATTTCACTGCCTCAGCACTTCTGCAAAAAAGCAATTTTTGACCTTGTATCACGTTGGAAGAATGTAATTTTTTTTTATTGGGTCTATAACTTAATTCGTGCTGTTTGCTAAGAGATGGCTTAACTTGTATTATTCCATTGGAACATACGTTGGAACAGTAGCTTTCCAACGTACGTCATTTCAGTATATGTCATTCATTTAAAGCATAAACAACAATAATTTTTTTTCACTCAAATATGTCGAACTTTGTGCCTGAAAAAGTGTTTTTGCGGGGAGTTCTTCTTCATTACTTTAATATGAAGAAAACTGCTGCCGAAAGTCATCGTATTTTGGTGGAAGTTTATGGTGAACATGCGCTAGCTAGCTGAGCGAACGTGCCAAAAGTGGTTTGCACGATTTAAAAGTGGTGATTTTGGCTTGGAAGACGATGAACGTCCTGGGCAGCCAAAAAAGTTTGAAGATGAAGAACTAGAAGCATTACTCTATGAAGATTGTTGCCAAACACAAGAAGAGCTCGCAGAATCTTTGGGTGTCACTCAAGCAGCCATTTCAAAACGTTTAAAAGCAGCTGGATATATTCAAAAGCAAGGAAATTGGGTTCCACATGAACTCAAGCCGAGAGACGTCGAAAGGCGGTTTTGCATGTCCGAAATGCTGCTGGAACGCCACAAAAGGAAGTCATTTTTGCATTGGATTGTTACTGGTGATGAAAAATGGATCCATTACAACAACCCCAAGCGCAAAAAATCATATGTGAAACCCGGGCAACCAGCCAAATCAACGGCAAAGCCGAATATCCATGCTGCGAAGGTAATGCTCTATATTTGGTGGGATCAGATGGGTGTGCTGTATTATGAGCTGCTAAAACCGGGTAAAACCATCAATGGACAACGCTACCGAACACAATTAATCCGTTTGGCGAAGGAAACTTAGGGGAGAAGAAAAGACAGGTACCGAGGTACGTTGTTTTTAAATGTTTGTAAGTTATAACGACCAGGAAATACAGAAATCGGCAGGGCATTCCATAACCGAGTTGTACGGCTTAGGAACGAATCACGATATTTTAAGGTACGTCCGAAAATGGGCTTGAGGATATATCTACTGATGAGTATTCATAGCGAGACGGGTGTTACGGTTGAAAGTTTGAATGGACGGAATGCTATTGGCGATTTTAATGGTAGTGGAAATAGCGATAAAACAAAGTGAGACAGGAGACATTACGTTGGTGTTCGAGGGTGTCAATTGATTGACTGATATTAGTATCATGAGTTTTATCGCACGGTTTTGTATCCTATCTAGCAGGTGTAGAGATGTTTAAGAGCACCTGAAAAGATGTGGGCATTGTGCCTTACATATTGAGGCCAGATCATAGGGGGTGAAATATTTCTTACATCGCTTTAGGAAACCTAGACATTTCCCAGCATTTTTGACGACATCGAATCACAACATCATAGATGCCTACGGATCCTATTTTGATTAAATAAAAATGTACGGAAAAATAATATTGGCTTTTAGATTTTTACTATAAAATTCCAACCCAATATTTAGAAGGAACTTCTGGAATACAGTTTAGAAAATAGAGCAAGTTTGTGTGTTATTTGGGGACTAAAAGAAAAGTCGAGTACGATCGCTAAGTTAGGCAATAACAGGCTTAGAATTTTAGAGGTTTCCTTACGAATCAGCTTAATTGATTATAGTTATAATTAATAATAATCAACAAATGAAGTAATTTTAATTAAAAGAGAACTAAAAGCGCAGATTATACAACAGTCTATGGAAATGACTTACGGAAATGTGGCACATTCATCTACATTTAGGACAAGTATCTAGTGGCATCCCAACCGATAAAAAAAAAACTTCTCTTTGTAAACCTATCCCAAATAACTGAATTTTCTTGATGAATCTGATATGGGGGAATTATGTTATCTACTATATAGAGTATATTCCGCTTATTTGCATTTTATTTCTTTAGAGCAAAATAAATTTGGCTTTAAACTTCCGAGAAACTATGCTCGTACATTTAACGTGGCCTCATTCGCATTATCCATTATCTAGGCGATAATGCCGCTCAGAAATCTAAATAAAATTACTTAAAACTTACTTTATAATTCAGCACAAATTCAAGAGTTAGAAAATTCCTTTCGTATCAAAGCGAATACTCTCCACTACATATTTTTAAGTAATTGTTTGGAATTTTTCGGCCTTTCTTTATCGTCTTATTTCCATTCCGTGTTTTAGAATTTATAGTTGTATTGTATATATACTCGTAGTTGAATACTGTCCGTACTTTCTTTTTTATCCTTGGAAATTCTCTACACCAATTGTGCTCTGTTTTACGAGTACGAGTAACTATAAGGAAGAAAAAATATTTTGGTCTGTTGTTTCAAATGGTTTGTAGTCCTTTAAGTATATTAACCCGTTCGTGTTGTAATTTATATTACAAAAGTAGCTAAACATGCGGTGGATACAAATCAAGTTTCTTTGAAAGCATCCATCCCTCACTAGTAAAGAAGCCACGGCCTTCTTGCGAATTAGTTTTACCTGAATTGTCATTTGAAAGTTCTAAAATCAAAGTTCTTTCTTTTAAAGACTCAAGGCTCCTACAGCAAAGCAGTGCTAATTAAAATATTCAAAAATAAAATGGCAATTATTTCTGATGACATTTTTATCAGTGTTAAAATCAATTCTTTTCATGTCCGCCGAGTTGAACCCATAGGGGGTATCACCTCCGCTCCCGGCTAAGGGGCTTCGTCTCATATCTGCCTGCGCCGACATTTTGATTAATTTCAAACTTCCTTATTTTTACACAACTTCTATCTAAAAAGTCTGGAACAGGAGAAATGTCGATTGACCAGCTAAATCTCCGAGTTTCTTCATCTAGTGTTTTTTTTTAATATTTAAACTCTACCTTAACATAACAAAATACGTACATGATTCAAGAAAATTAAATAAAAGGCACAAATTGTATGTTGTTTCATTATGAACTTAATCAAATTATTTGTAATCGTAAAACTACAATAAAAATTCACTATTCAACAAAAAAATAAATAAAAAATACTTAAGAGATAACTGTATAAAAATTTAAAAGTAACAGAGACTTGCATTTATTCAATTTTTCACGTTTCTTTGATTTTCTTTTTGCACTATTTTCAGCCAGTTTTTAATGTTTCGTCCATAATCCCTTATCTTTTTATAATACTCCTTATCCTTTTTGGCTTACGTCCCACCAATGTTTCAATTTGTTCATGGGAAATATTTGACCACTGCTCTTGTACTCGGTCCCATAAGTCATTCAAGTCTTTGGACGTATGACGCCAGCCGTCTTTTCAGTATGGCCCATCGAATTTCTATCAGGCTGACCAGTGACCACTTAATAGTCTAATATACCTGCTCCCCAAGCCAGTTTTGGGCAATCCGTGCGGTGTGTTTGGAGTAACCGTCTTATTGAAAAATGATCTTTTCAATCGAATAAGAACATTCCTCCACTAATTCTTGCAAGTTGGTACACAAAATATCAAGGTACTGTTCCTTTTTCATTATAATTTCAATCCTCATCAGTGGACCCGTATTTCATCAAGTGAAGCATCCTTCATGGTTTCTTTAACCTGTTACTTTTGGAATCTCTCATTCGCTCGATGCCAATAATACTCTTTACCATCTGATTGAAATCTGTTAAATTTTGTCTCATCTAACCAAATCACTCGCTTCCAATCTTCAACATTCCAGTTTTTATGTTCCTTACAGAACTTTAGGCGTGCCTTTCATTTTTTTTTTTTTTGTACAGAACTGTTTTTTTCTGTTTAACAGCTATTACTAAACGAATCTTTTGCAAAGCCTTTCTAGCTGTCCACTCGCTGGCATTCTTTTTTAATAATTTTGTTGCTACCTTTGGTGTTTTGCATTCTTTCTGCCTTATTAAACGCTCCATAGAACGCGTGTTAGTATCAGTCAAAATTCTTGGCCGGCCTGAACTATGGTTTTTTGACTGCACATTTCCTCTTTTTTTTTACCATTGGCAGACCAACTCCCTTTTTTCGATCTGTCTTGAAGGAACGCCTTATAGTATTTTCTACTTCAGTTAAAATTTTCCGCAATTTAACTTTTTCTTTCACTACAAAACACTTTGTCTTTAAATATATTAATTTAAATATCAATATAACAAAAAAATATAAAAAACAAAAGCTCGAAATATTTATTGTCAATCTGAACAAAATGTAAACAAAATAAACAAAGAAACAAAACTTAATCAATAATAATGGGAGTTGTAAGAAAACTGGCAGGAACGTGCAAAATTGCTGCTACTTTTTAATTTTTATACAGTTATCTCTGAAGTATTTTGAACTTATTTTTTTATTGAATAGTAAATTATAATTGTAGATTCAAGAATAAAAATAATTTGATAAAGTTCGTAATGAAAAAACATAAAATTATTGTCTTTTATTTCATTTTCTTGAAACATGTATTCATTTTTGCTCTCCACTGTACTTAAACTATGTAAGCCGGCTATGGCTTAAAAATTAAGCATATCGACTTTGTGTCCTAATGACATTACATCGAATTTGAAGAAAACGACGTTGACGTTTCCTCTCCTGAAGCGAACTCAGAAAATCGCTTGTGTAGATGTTGAATAGGATCGACGAATTGACCGCACCTTCTTGCAGACCGTTTTTAATGTCAAATATTCCAGCAAAAGTCACATCGCCATTCTTCACGATGAACCTGTCTACTAGAGAGAATCAAAAAGAATGTATACTAGTGGTTTACTTATGCCTAGCCTATTCAGCTTGAAGAATAGTCCCTCTAACCATACGGTGTCGAACGCCTTCTCCACTTCAATCAGACAGGCATCCGTGCATTGTTTCTTACTTTTATTCCACTGGGTATCAGATACCACTTTGGATGCGGCATGTGAGATATCATGTCCCGCCTTAAAACCGAATTGATTATCCTGAACTATATTTTTGTCCTCGACCGACTTAGTCAGGACTCTATTAATCACATTTTCGAATACCTTGCTGATATTCGGAAGGAGACTTATCTACCGAAAATTCGCCGGATTGGACGTGTCTTTATTCCTTTTAGGAATGGGATGCACCACCGCTGTCTTCCAATGCGTTGGATAATAGGCATTATTCAAAGTATTATTGAACAGGGTGGTGTAAATATCTACCGCTTCTAGTGGAAGACGTAGTAGCACAATGTTTGGTATGTCATCGGGTTTCGCTGATTTCTTACTTCTCAGTGATTCGAGGATAGTTTGGAGTTCTTCTTTCGAAGTGAACGGAGGTAGTTCCCTCTCACCGCCGATGACATTATTTGCCATATTTTGTCATAGAACTCAGTGAATCTTGAGGTCTCGAATCTCCAGTGTTCTATATCATTTCGAAGGTACGAATTGTGCAAAAGGTTATCCAGGTCATGGTTTGGGCCAATGACAACAACGACAACACTTGCCTTGTATACTTCCTGGAAAATCGCTCCTACTGGAAGGTCGTTTTGATCTTTTCTCCGAAATATTTTATTTATTTGCGAGAACATATTCGGGTTGCTGGTATTTACAGCCCGAATTTTATTGTTCCAATACAAACTTACAGATGCTCTGTAATTTTCTTTTATCAATATTTGGAGATTTTTGATCGACGACTTTAGTGTCATGACCTCCGGGTTATGTCTATCAGTAAACTGTTTGTACAAGGGTTTTAGTCTCGACAGAAGTCTACTTTTGTGTTGGTGCAGTGCGTCAATGGTTGCGTTGCAGAATGTGTCGTCTTTGTCTATGATTTTAGATTGAGGTATCGTACTGTCCACAATTAGGGTATCTGTCAATCTCCTCGTTTGACAGATTCCTGTTGGACGGTGCACAGAGCGAGTTCGAGGCGAGTGTTCTCGTCAATGTTCTGGAGAAATGTGTCCAACGTGGCCTAATATGATTGTAGGAATATCTTTGAGCAAACTCTTCCAATTCCGCAACTTCGTTGGGAACTGTTATTTCGGTACTGAGACCGCAATGGTCACTCTGATACACAAACGTGCGTAGACAGTTTATAGTATGTTGGTTCGAGCTTGTCAGTTGTATCCGTGTGTCGAACAACAGGAGATCCAGATAGGAGCCATGTCTTGGAAACGACGGATTGTCCGTCGCTTTTAAACCGAGTCGGTACATAACACTGTGCTGACCCCAACAATTGCGTAGTAGGTGCAATATTTCCCCAATTTCTATGTTTATCGTTAAAATCTCCTCCGATTATGAAGTAATTTAACTCCAATTCCAACCTAAGGAATCGAAAAAGTGTTTCAAGTTCTGAGATAAATAAGCTTAATTGAGTACTTCAGATGCATAGACAGAAACCATGTGCAACCGCGTTCCACAAGCTTAATTGAGTACTTTAGGTGCATAGACAGAAACCATGTGCAACCACGTCCCACTTAGGAGAGGGACGTACACGATGCATGCCTCTAGCACCTGGAATCTACGCACTACACGGCTGTACACTTTTTTAATTCGCAAACCTTTTCAAATGAAGATCGCAACACTACCCCGTTGTATTGAGTTGGGTCAGTTTCTTCTTACTATTTTATATTTTTTGTATCTCATTTTGTGTTTTGGCAAGCTTAGTTTTACTAACTAAGCACATCAGGGGCTTGGTCTTTGAGCAAGTTAAACAATGCGGCTCCTCGTTCGATCCATATCAGTGAATTTACATTCATCGCAAACACCTTAAGGGTTCGCTCCGCCATGTTCGTACCCATTACGACTGGAGGTGCGTTATGCTCGGCAGCAGGGCGTAAATCTGGTCTATGCGCGTAGCCTGGTCCGTTATCTGACGGTTAGAGTTGAGCCATCTACCCTTGCTTCATCTGGTGTTCTGCAATTATCAATTCAATGCCTCACCACACATTCACCATCTCTCTAAAGATTTCGTTCTCATCTCCTTAAGACTAATTTTATATTATTTTTTTGTGAAGCCTGCATCTAATCTTGCGGCTCCCAAAGCGTAAAACAAGATTGACAGTCTAACTGTTCGAGCACGCCTATTTTCAACCAAAGAATGCGGTTTGTTCATTTATAGAATTGTTTGTCATAGCCCACAATCCCTTTATGTACGTTACTTGTCCAAGGCTTCAAGTTTTTTTCGTTATTCGCTAATATCAAACTTGTTATACAATATCTCTAAATACCAGAACTAGCTTCAGTCCTCCAATCGTTTTACATATCACATTGCTCATTCAATAGTCACGGTTTAAGCCCAGTGACTATCAAGCCTGTCTTCTGAGAACACGTATGTATGTATGTGGAAGAATATATGCGTATATATATAAAGATGTTAAAACATCTCAATTTTTCTTTACAATACATATTCATAGAAAACAAACATAGTAAGAAAATTCTCTTTGTTTATATTTTTTTAGCGCCTTGAGATCGATCGAGAAGGACTAACCAAACTGAAGAAGGCAGTAAAAGCCATTCACAACTCTGGCAATAGTAAGTTGACTGTAGATTTTTATTTTTTTTGCCTGCTTTCCTCTTCGCACGATCAATATAAAAATAAAAAATAAAAAATTGAAACAAAATTAATTCACAGCTCATGTTGATAATGAAATGTTCCTGGTGCGTGCCCTCGAACGGCTTGGTGGTAAAGTGATCGACCAAGAAGAACCTGACATCGGAGCTGCCTTCTTAAAATTCTCCGTCGTAACCAAGGAGTTGAGTGCCCTCATGAAGACCTTGGTAAACAATCCTTTCCATCTTGTGCACTCAATCAAAACATAACACAATTTCAATTTCAATCTCTTGAATGCAATTTCAGATGCAAAACATAAACAACATCGTCATGTTCCCTGTTGATTCAATGCTTAAGACGGAATTGCGCGGTGTAAGAGGCGACATGAAACGGCCTTTCGATAAAGCAGCCAAAGACTACGAAGCAAAGTTCATAAAGATTGAGAAAGAGAAAAAGGCTCAAGCCAAAGAAGCTGGACTGCTGCGGACCGAAATCGATGCGGCTGCTGTTGCCGAAGAAATGGAGAAGGAGCGACGAATATATCAGCTTCAAACGTGCGAGGTAAATGACACAGCATCGTATAGCTTCATTTGTTGACAAACAAAGGAAGTAAAACATAAAAAAAAAAAACAAAATATAACTGCCACTCTTTCTGTTTACTTTACAGTATCTGCTAAAGTATAAGGAAATCAAAACAAAGACTGGCATCGAGCTGCTGCAGCATTTTATCGAATACTACCACGCGCTGAATAAGTAAGTTAAACTGCTATACACCAGTGTCATTTTGGACAAATGGTTTGTAAGGTGATATTTATCTATTTCTTCTTGTTGTTTTTCTTTGTGTTTTTTTTTTCTTTTTTTTCGGGCAGCTACTTCAAGGACGGCTTACAAACCATAGATCACTTTGGCACCTACATTGCCGATTTAAGTGCTAAACTCCAAAGCATTAAACAAAAACAAGATGAGGATCGACGTAGTCTATTAGACTTGCGAACATTGCTTCGCAGTACGCCAGACTTTGAGCGAGTGGAGAATGTAACAACAGACAAGGGAACTGGTTATTCCCTTCATCAATTGCAAGGTGATAAACACCATGGCATCACACGATCTGGGCATCTACTCAAGAAGAGCGAAGGTAAAGTGAGGAGAGTATGGCAAAAACGACGATGTCGTGTTACTGCCGATGGCTTCTTGGATATATGTCATGCGGATGAAACGAAAGCACCAACGCGAGTTAATTTGTTGACATGCCAAATAAAGCCGGTACCAGATGATAAACGAGGTTTTGACCTAATTAGCTGTAAGTTGCTGTTTGTTTTCGTTTTCATATTTGTCTTTGTATCCTCTAAGCATGAGTTACAATTTTTTTTTTAATTTACTGTAGATAATCGTCCATATCATTTCCAAGCTGAGGATGAAATCGATCAAAAGGCATGGATGGCTGTGTTAGTTAACTGTAAGGAGAAGGCATTAACAAAAGCATTCCAGCATGCGAACCCACAAATGAGTCCTAGTTTAGTTGAGTTGCAAAAGACTGTTATAAGGTAATGTGTTTCTTTTATTATTTATTTTTCATTGAACTGATAAAAACAAAATTTGACCGACAATTTATTGTTTTGTTCGGTACCATGACACCATGGTTGAAGTTCTATAGGTTCTCCACGTCTAACCTGATCTTAATATGAAATCCACAAACATTCGAAGTGAAGATATAAAGGGTGTTTTTTTTTTAGAGGTATACAAATTTAATATGAAATAAAACACTTAAAGCTAATATCATAGATATTCATTTAATAGATAATTTTATGCCATTAGTGTTTAAATATTGTATCGGGCATATGCACGCCACGGCTAGCTCGAATGAAGCGCAATCGTGAAGTCCAATTTTCGACAACTTTATCGAGCAACTGGAGCCGTACATGAGCAATAACACGGTGAATGTTGACTTCCAAATCTTCCAACGTCTCTGGTTTATCGGCATAGACTTGTGATTTCACATACCCCCAAAGAAAGTAACCTAAAAGGTGTGACACCGCAGGATCGTGGAGGCCAGTTCACAGGTCCATTACGCGAAATTATGCGCTCAGCAAATGTTTCCCGCAATAAATTGATGGTGTCGCGGGCCGTGTGGCATGATGCGCCACCTTGTAGAAACCAAAGCTCTGTCAAGTCAATGTCATTCAACTGAGGAACGAAGAAGTCAGAAATCATGTTTCTATAGCGCTCTCCATTGACGGTAACATTCTGGCCGGCATCTTCCTTAAAGAAATATGGGTCGATGATTCACCAGTCCATAAAGTACGCCAAACAGTGAGTTTTAATGGTTGAAAGGGCGTTCCGACAAAGTCTTCTGGGTTTTCTCCACTCCAAATTCGGCAATTTTGCTTGTCTACATATCCATTTAACCAAAAATGGATCTCATGGGAAAATAAAATTGTGCGTTGAAAAGGAGGATCAAGCGTATAATGGTCACGCGGTTTCAACTCTTGCACAGGCTGGATCTTATAAGCTTTTAAGCCAAGATCTTTCCGTAAAATCTTGCACAAAGTGGATGGTCATAGCTCCAATTCCTGTGCACTTCTCCTCAACACTGCGCCCCACAACGGCAATGTTTTCTTCTGTTCGCACTGTATCCACTTAGAGTGGACGTGATGCGAAAACGATTCATCGTGTTCCGAATAACTTGCTCAGATGGACGATTATGTCGACCGTAAAATAGACGTAGGGCACTATAAGTTTGGCGAACAGAACCATGGTTTTCAAAATAAGTTTGCACAATTTGCACGCGTTATTCTGGCGTTAATGTAAAATGGTAAAAAACTAAACGCAAATCAATTTTCAACTGTCAAATTGACAATCTGTAGAAACAGTGTTGCCAGTTTAAAAACCAAACCTCTAAAAAAAACACCCTTTACATATGCAAGTCATAATAACGTGGGGAATGCATTGCTACTTTTAACCAAACTACTGTATAATCATATGTATGTTGGAATATTTGCTATGATAAACTTTAAGCAGTGTGATAACGTAAAGGTCAACAATAAGGCTCGTCAACCTAATTAATCAGGTTCTTAGTTAATTACTCTTATTACTCGCTGCTACGTAAATCTTTAATATGACGTCTTGTAGTACATTTTAATTACCTACCGAATTTCTCCAATGGCCCACTACTCTCTCACACCCTGGACACGTCTTATATCGAATATAAGTTGCACCAACTTAATGACGAATTCACACCCGGCCCAGGTGGCCTCCCTGCTATATTCCTTAAATAATGTTCTCCCTATCTTTCCCTTGACCTTTCTAATCTCTTTTACAAGGAGAATTTCCTCAGGCTTGGAAAACCTCCTTCATAACCCCGATCCACATAAAAAGCATCAAAGAACGAAATAACAAACTATCGTCCAATCGCTAAACTTTACCATATACCCAGTATTTTGTATGAAGCTCTAAGCTTCCAATGCAAATCACTTATTTCCCCTAGGCAATATGGCTTTCTGAAGAGTAGGTCAACCACCACAAATCTAGTTGAATTCATATGCTTTGCCCTCTCTGCCCTAGATAATACGAAGTCGATGTAGTTGCAACCGATTTTAGCAAGGTCTTCGATAAAATCTCTCACCGATTAATACTCTTCAAATTGTCTGCTCTCGGCTTTGAACCCATGCTATTAAAATGGATATTCTCTTACCTTGAAAACCGTTTTCACAGTGTTCGTTTTAGGTCAGCCCACTCGGCTCCATTTTCGGCCACCCCTGGAGTTCCACAAGGCAGCCATCTCCCTCCCCTTTTATTATATAATCCATAAGTAATCTAGATAGGATCATCAAACACTCGTCTGTCTCCCTTTACGCCGACGATACCAAATTTTTCAAAACCATTTCCTCTCCCCATGACTTCTTCCTCCTTCAATAAGACCTTGATAGTTTTTCGATCTGGTGCCTCAAACCTCTCCACAACCAATCTATCTCTTCCGTTCAATCTCTTCGAGACCTCGGCATTTTGCGTGATAGAGAGCTTAACTTCCGTTTACATCCAGGGTTAAATTCATTCAAACCATTGTTAACAATATAATTGAGTGGGTTTAGTCTTGATGCCTACTGCAGTTTCAAGGGCTTCAAATAATCTAAACTGGTTATTTTTGTAATTAAGGAATTTGAAGTTCTTTTGAAGTTTCTAACATTATTCTAATTTTAGCATAACCGCTTAGTTCATTATTTAGAGTATTGCAAGGCAATATTTATTTAATTGCATCATCAATTTAATACTGAACTTCGATATGCAATAGTTCACGTGTTCTATTCTAGTTTTTTCTTTTGCTGCGAATAAACTATTTTGACATACCTTATTCTGATCAAGAAATGTTAAGATGGGAATGCACTTATGTAACACAATTTAATGTATAATATTAGAGTTCTTTAGTGCCTTTGAAATAGTTGAACTAATTTTCCTTTAGCCATAAAAGCTCACCAACAACCACAACAAACTAACAAACTTCCTGTGACTAGACTTTAAATATCATTTAGCATCTATTCACATTTTTAAACTTGCTTCTTTTTAGATACGTCCAAAACCTACCAGGAAACGACCAATGCTGTGATTGTGGTTCTCGGAATGATGTCACATGGATAAGTTTGAATTTTGGCGTCTTGGTTTGCATACAATGCTCAGGCGTTCATCGAGACTTGGGTGTACATCATTCACGAATACAGAGCTTAACACTAGACAACCTTACAACAGCGAATTTACTAATTGCTCGTGCGATGGGCAACAACACACTCAACGAGATAATGGAAGCAACTCTTGGCAAGGGTAAACTCTCTCCAGATAGCACAATGTACGTTTTTATTTGTTCTTTTTTTCTGCAAAAATTTGTTGGCTCTTAAGACACGAAAAAATTACTAATTTATAGGGAACAACGGTACGATTTCATTCGAGCAAAATATGTCGCAAAACGTTACGTGATGCGTACTTGTGCTGATGACAACGACTTACGTTGTGATCTTGAACAGGCCATAGTCAATGCTGACATGAGTCAGCTACTGCAGGTTTGGGCTGAAGGAGCTGATCTAACGTGTTGTCTTCCATCGTCAGATGACGGTGAAACTGCTTTACATTTAGCCATTCTCCGGGAGATGGGTTCAAATTTGCACATTGTTGACTTTCTCATACAAAATATGCCACCAAAGGGTCTAAATAAGGCAACTAATCCTCCGGATATGCTTGATATGACTGGAAAGAATACAGCGTTACATTTATGTGCGCTGCATGATCGTCGTGAATGTATGAAATTGCTGCTTCGCTCTGGGGCCGACTATGAACTTAAGAATTCACAAAATAAAACTCCTTTAGATATTGCCAAAGAAATGGGTCACAATGCGTGCCACGAATTGGTAAAAATGCTATTACAACTAAATAAAGTAGAGGAGGATCTGACGAAGAATTTTTTTTATTTTTTTTTAGATTGAATGTGCCATAAGAAGGGAGAAGAGTGCTTTTGATCATATAAACACCGATTGGAACCTACCTAACGATGATGGTTCAACAGATTTTTCTGACGACGATACTGTTATCGATGAACGAGTATGTGATGGGCAAAGTAGAACTAAAAATCAATTCGGTAATAAATATTTATTTTCAGAAATCGCGTTCACGTCCACCAAGCTTTGCTGGAGGAGATTCGCCCATTTTACGTTCACGTTCCTCGACATGTGATTCTATTCAGAGTGGTTCTAGTCCAATATCAAATTGTCCAAACCGACAATTTCAGTTGCCAGCGGCAACTGTACCCTTTAACCAGGCAGGTACAAGTCCCAAGCAACACATTCCCATTGGGCAGTATCTTACTGGAGGAAGTGGTTCTAGTCCTAGTTCAACATCAAGTAGTACACGCGGTCTTGTGCAAGGTGGAGCAAGAAAATCCACTTCAACTGGTCAGTTTTCTATTTTCAATTTGTTATCTCTCTCTCTCTCTGAACCTTTAAATTATAGCTAATATGAATTCGCTTAAAAAACGAACAGCACCTGCCCCACCACCTGCATCGAATTCTTTCTACGGTACCTTACCCCATGCACCTCGACATTCCCAAAACTTCGAAAACAATGATATACGCACAGTTAATCATAAAAACCAATCAGAGGTGGTGTATAGTACTCTACCGCATTTGCGGAGTGTTGATAGTGCCCGGGGCACAGTATTCCATTGTGATAATAAAGTCTATGAACGGTTCGATCCACATATGGCTGTTCAACAGATACCACAGGGTGGTAAATATGATAAGGCAGCTGGTTTGCATGATGCCAGCGGTGGTAGTAGTGGTAGTCTAATACAAATGCCAACTTTTGGTCACAAACGTTCGCCGAGTGGTGAATCGCTTAATCGAAATTTCCATTTAGCTGGAGCAAAATTGGTTCTACCGCCGACGGGAGAGATTCCACAACTGAAGCATGTCGATAAATCTCTTTCGAGACCAAAAATTCCTCCCCCAGGCCCACCTCCAGGTAACGTTGAATGTTTTATTCGTAAAATCGAATAGCGTATTCGATTGATTTTGTTTTTATGGTTTTTTGTTTTGCAGAAAGGGAAATTTCAAATGGACAATCAAATGAAAGTATAAGTTCTATGGACGAAGGACCTATTGCACCACCAAGGAAGGTTAGTACTCAGATTAATAAGTTTAAGATTGTTCAATTAAGTTTTAGTGAAACAGCGTAACATGTAATTATGAATCTTGTATGTAGATTGACGACCTATGGTGGATGGATGGATCCGTCAAAAGTTTTTTTGAAAACTAAATAAGAAAATGGGGAAAATTATTTTTACGAATAGGTACGTGCGCAGTTGTATGTGCCGTCCGCTTGTATTCATCAACATTACTTTAAACTTTTCTCCATTTGCTGCGAATCTCATCATAGCTTCCGTTAAATGAAGATGTGTTCGCTTCAGTCGATTGCTTTCATGTAATCATTGGTAACTTACTACACTTCAAGTCTTTAAGGGCATTGATGTCTTCTATCTATTGAACTCTCACCATCGTGAAAAGTTGGTGACAAAGGAAATTTAAAACTATCCAAAACTGATTCCGAAATAGATGTGATGAATTCGTTTCTGGTTTAGCAGATGAATTATAATTTTGAGATATGGGATTTCAAGTTATAGTGTACGAGTATGGGAAGGCAGACGGTTGTATTTTTACATTTTTTATTTTAATTAAAGCTTTAGCTTTTGTGATTTGAACTTTTTTTAATTTTGAGTCTTATTACTTACTGCTTATAAGTTGGTGGTTGTTCTTCTTAGCACATCTATGTATTCTACATTTTCTGTAGAACACCCAAGAGGTCTGTTCACGGATTTTAAAGCCGAGTATTGTAGCGTCTATAGAGATAGAACTGAGTTTAGTTGTGGCATGCTGCTTAACTAACGCAGCAATATCAAGATTGGTAACGATTTCGCCGATGTTTTTAAAAACAAAAAAGGATTTAGAGACTAGAGGACACTAATAACAGTTTTTTTTTCAAAAATCTAAAATTTTTTGCATAATGTTGACAATATCGATACAATTGATCGAACTCAGTGCGCTGGTTCTTTTGTGTTTGCGAATATAGAGGCAGATATAATTGATGCATGTTCATCAGGCAATTAAGGGTATACCAAGTATATATTAATATGTGTGGAATTTACAAGAAGGCGTCACCATAGTAAAAATCAAAACACAAAACACCGTTTTTCTCAAAACTGAGAAATCAATTTCGTTTCTCAAAAAGTGCTGCTACACTGATATTGTCGTACCTTTCTGACAGGAGACAAGCTGTCGTTGCTGGTAAAAACTCGTCCCGTTTTCTAAATTTATTGTCAGGAGTGCCTCAAGGATGTATTCTCGGCCTTGCAGTCGCAAACTCAGCAATTTACATGTATGCCGACGATGCACAAATCCACCTGAGCTGCGAGCTTGTAATGATCGAGGACGGGGCCCAAAAACTCAACAGTGACCTTAAAGGCATTGCTCACTGGTCCGAAAAGAATAAGCTTTTTTTTAAACTCAAAAAAATCTCAATGCATGATCGTTTATAAAACCAAACTTGACATGAGTCATTTTTCTGTCTTGTATCTCGGCAATTCTGTTCTATAATATGTGGAAGTTAAGAACTTGGGCATCTGGTTTAACACTACACTTAGCTGGGACCTTCACATTCGGTCAGTAATTGGCAAGATATATGGTTGCTATAACTTTACACCCCAACATATTAGGCTCAGCTTATCGAAAACCCTTTTTATGCCGATCATTACATACGGGTGTCAGATTATCTGTTGTCATAATACTGAAACGAGACGAAACCTAATTGTAGCCTTTAACAATATAGTCCGGTACGTGTACAATCTTAAACGGTTTGACCACATTTCGGCCTACACAAAAAAACATTCTGGGATGCAAACTATATGCATACTGTTCCCTTAAGACATTAAATAATTTTCTGATCAATAAAGAACCACTGTACCGATATGAAAAAATAGAATTCTGTATCTCCAATCGGTCTTATATGTTTATCCAATCGAGATTTAATTGTAACAGCTCTGAGCGCCAATTTTTTGTTTACCTCATCAGGTAATGGAACTCCCTACCCCTTTTCATTAGAAAACTGCGAGGAACTAGGCAATTCGAGAGGGTGGTATTTAGATTTTTGGCTGATAATAATAAATAAGAAAGCTTCCCTTTCGTTCCCTAAAATGTGTTTCATCAAATTAAATTTTAATTTAAATGTCTATTCTAATATGGATTAAGCTTGAACATAAATATGTAAACTTTTACAAATTTAAGGGTTTGAGTCTATATGTAAAAGATGTAAATCAATCGATAAATGAAAACGATATATAATTAAAATTATAAGCTAGCTGGCTATTCCCAGAGCAGCTAAGGCTTTCGGCTGTTTTATTTGTTGGGGTTAGATAATAGTTGTTCAGGGTTGTTTTGCGAAAGGAATCTATTTCTCAGAATGTGAAAGGCGGAGCATTCGAACAGGATATGGTGGATACTAATTTGGGATTGAATACAGTATGTTCAGCGAGATGATTTGTTTTTGTTTATGTAGTGTTCGTGAATAAGGCTACTGTGACCGAGCCTAAGCCTTATTAATTTTTTTTTAATTTCAGGACGGGACCAAATATAGGGTGTGAGTAATTTTTTAATGGATAACTTGTTTTTGTTAATGTTCCTGTACCATTATGTTATTCCAGATTGAATGAAATCATTTTTTTTTTATATCTTATTAAGGTCTTGTGGGTTAAGGTTGGGGGAGAAAAGTGGTGATGCTCTGAATGTATCCTTAGCAATTCGATCGGAAAATTCATTGCCCGCTATTTGAGCATGACTAGGGACCCATATCAATTTGATTTTCGGGAACTGGTGGTAGATAAGATTACGTTTTAAGGAAAAGTAACAACTTTGGCTGCCGATGTTGGTATTAGCATCACAAGAGGGTAGTGAGTCAAAGCAAATAGCAAATTTTTTGTTGAAGTTTTTGACATATTGGAATGCTTTTATTTCGACGATGAATATGGAAGCGTAAGGGATTTCCTTTTCCTTTTCCAGGAAAAGATTACTTGTATCTCATTTTCAGAAGTAACACTGAAACTAATGTTGTCTTCTTTTCAAGGGCCGTGTGTGTATATGAAGAAGTAATCGCTTAAGCTATTCTTGAGTTCAAGGAATCGTGCTCGCAATATTTCTGGGGGATTATGCTAATTTTTGTTGGTTCTCAGTGATGGAATAGCCATGAAGGTGGGAAGTGGGCGGGTGGTTGTACGGGCTTTAGAGGGATGCGAAAATCGTTACAGAGTGCTGTTTTTTTTCTAATTGATTTTAGTTTTCTGAATAATTCGTGGAGAGGACTATTACTGCAGAATAATATGGTTTTGTAAAGCTTTAAAGTAGATTGGTAGCGAAAGTTTTCGATCGTTTGCACGTGATTGATGGGTGTTGTTCGGCATTCGTCGAGTTCGGGCGTGTTCTCGTTTTGCTCCACATTAAAATTTTAAATATAATTTATTTCTTCCCCTTGAATATCTCTACTTCTGATATCAGTTCCGCGACATTATTGCATTACCCCAAGTGTTAACTGTCTCTTTGTTTTTTTTTTTTGCTGACCTCAATCTTTCGCGCTCAATAACTTTCACTGTGCCACTTCTGGTATCGGTTCCGCATATATTTAGTGCATTACCCCAAGTGTTGAAAAATTTTCCGATTTTGCTGAATTTCCACTCGCGGTGCATAACAGTGCATAAAGTTCATTGTTTTCCTTTTTCGTTTACTTTTGATAAAATTGCCAAGTCTTGCGGAATCATTAACTGCCCAATTTTTGATGACAATGCTGACTTTGTTACTTGTAAGGGCATCTGTGGAAAATCATTCCATGTAATTTGTGTCGGATTAAGTAAAAGGAATTCGGTATTCATGAAAGAGTTCTCTGACAACCCCCTATTCTTTTGTGATGAATGCAAGATCATCTCGCTTTCGCACGTGTTGCTTGCTATAAAGTGCTTCAATGACTCCAATGACTCATTCCAAAAAAGTCTCACAAAAATGATCACGACGAATCAGTCCAATTTAGAACGTAGTGTCAGTTATGTTGATGAATAAGGCAACTCGGTTCCGTCCTCAACCGATATAATTAAGTCCAAGCTTACCAACATCGATAAACAATCTGCAAGTCTGGTCGAGATGAATACTGCGATCAATGATTACAAAGCAGTTTGTGACACAATGGCCTGACGAGCCTAGAGGGGAGAGCACATCGACTGTGTACTTATCAAGGTGAGAAGTTAAAAACAAGTCCAGGGTGTTGGCGGTATGACTATCAACGTCTGGTATTCGTAACCCTATGGGTTAAGTTATTTTCCGCAGGGAAGATCTCAACACACCGTCCTTCGGTTGTTGTCTGTCCAGAATATCGAAGCCAACCGGAATTGTGTATATTGAAATCGCCCGTAATAACGATTTCAGTATGAGGATACAGGGATATAATTCTTTGAATGGAGTCAGACAGCGCATCAAACTCATTTAAAATCGAATTGGTGTCCAGTTTGGGGCTTCTGTAAATAAAACAGTAGTGGATAATTTGCTTACGGATATGGGATTTTAACCCCATGAAATTGAATTCCGGATTGGAACAGGAACTACATTGTAGTGGAGTTTGGTAAGCTACATCACTCACTACGCACGTAAATGGCGAGACCGCGGTGAGAGAAGAATAATGGCACTAGTTCGTAGCCAGATAGCTTCAGATCAGAGTGATCTGAGAGGTGTGGGCGGGTATCTACCTGTATTTCACTAAGTGCCAAAACAGTTGGTCTGTATTTGCAGACGTGGACGTACGCAGAAAAGTGATTACTTTTTAGCCCGCGTATATTGGCAATCTCCACTCTGAATTCCCGAGTCATTATAAAGAAAGACAAACTCAAAAAATTCAAACACCGACGGTGCTGAAAGCTTTTTCGAACTAGGCAAACGGCAGGTAAAGCAGGGACTTATGTTTTTTAACTTGGCAAGTTGTTTATATGCTCACCGCATAAAGGCTCAGAGCGGTAGGCTTCTTTTTTGACATCGGCTTTCGAATGTAGATGGTATTTATGTTATCCACAACAGCACATATACACCGCCAGTCATTCCCCCATCTCTATTCTTCGGAAAACGCTAATTTTCCCTTGCACTTGTTATAATGGACTTTACAAACTCTGTCATTGGGGATGAAAATTTTCCGAATGGAAGCTGTTAATGCTCACGGCCTTGCCCTTCCTACGATGGCAACGCGTTTGAAATTTCCGTAATGCATATCATACCATATATCAGCAATAAGCCTTCTACAATCATTTTGTTATTAACTGCATTCACAGTTGAGCTCTTTGGTAGTATCATTTTTCATAGATCTGCAGTTGTCGTTTACATTTGTGAAATCAAATCTTATGATTGCTTTCTGTCTAAGTCTAGATGGTGGCTAAATTGTTGACGCACTACAATCCGATGTTTGTTTTTGGATTTTGGAGCTGAAGTTAGTTAACTTGAAGGGAGTACTTGTACTAAATACTGGTGGTTTTTCATTTCGATATTGTTCGCTCGACTAACAAAAACGCCAAAAATGGAGTTTTTGAACCGTCTATACTATCTGGTTCAATGTTCCTTTCCTATTAAATGGGACCCATCAGATTATGGTGTCAAATCAAATGTAATTGGGCAGTTGAAATTGGTACAATGCACAAACTGCTTGTCATTGTCGTTTCGGTCTCTAAGGTTGCATAGATATATGACATGTTTGAGGGCGAAATTTGACTCTTGATTCCTCCGTCTGTGTTGAAACCTTTCACTACAGTTACGATGTCGCCGTTGGGCTTTGTATGGTAGAGAACACCTAGTTGGCCATTAAACTTTTTCCCTAGTCGAAATTTCTATTCTATTTTTTATTCTGCTGTTGAATTTGGCCGTCAATATGCAGTCGCCGCATGGTTTCCACAAAATAAGGACCTTTCGTGTATGAGCGTTATTCCAAGAATAAAAAATGATGAGAGAGCGTCATCGAATGACAAAAAGTACTCACCCAACTAACGTGCGACTTCTTCCTCAAGCTCTAAGAATTTAGGCCGTAGGCCAACGACTCTCATTAAGTTCCATAATTCATTCGTTATTCGTATTCGGTAGCCAAGGTCGTCGCCTCGTACGTAAGGCGTTGGTTTCCGTTTCGTTACAATCATGAGGATTCTACGAATATAATTTCCCTTAGGTATTTTAGAACGATAAAATAAATAATGATGCTGAAAACTTTCCTGATTTACTCCTGATGTACTAACCAGAAAATGACGATTTGAGGGGGTCTCAATCAATTTTATATACAGATATGACTGGAGATTGTGTGCAAAAACATGCGGATTAGAAAAGTTTGTTGGTATAAATCCGCATGCAATCCAATTAGATTCAATATTTGTCATCCCAATGCATTTTGCACGGACAGAACACAGTGACAGTTTTTCTCGCTAGTGGGATTTTTGACCTCTTTCAAATGCTGATGCGCAGTGTTTTCTTCATTGATTGATTACTGCACAATAAGTGCTAGCTTTTAGAATTATCTGGAATATCAGGTGTTCCCAATTGTGATGAAATAATTATTTTACTCGTATTTTTTCAATAAATTTACCCTTAGATTTTTGAGCAAGTATTGTGTGTTAAACAAAGCCTTTTATCTAGTTCCGCTATTTGGCAAACAACTTACACACAATACGTACATACACGCGTGCAACTGTTTTGCACATCTGAGATAATGGATTCCGTAGTAATAGTTTACATATTTTTATTGCAGCGAAGAGTTGAAAAACTAAAGAGAATATCCAGCCCTAGCGAGGAAACGGTATTTATTTTTGCTACAGTTGTAATGCAATATTTCTAACATGTCGTGCAAAGTGTGTGCGTGGGTTTTGTTTTACTTCATATGCAATACTAAAAGAAAAAGTTCATTCAAAACATAGCTCTAATTTAATAAGTTTACAAGTCAATATGCCGTGTATCAACTGCTTTACATCGTTCGTAAATGTTTACTTATTTTTTTTAATTTCACCTTATGTTGTTGTTTGTTTTTTCATATATTCTTATAAGCAAGTATATTTAGATTTGCTAATGTAAATAATATGGTTTGCTCATTTTGCAGTTACTAAATCAATCAAATTATTCTGATTATGGACCGTGGATAGCAGAAATGGATTCATCTTCAGGTCTTGACCACTCAGTGGATTCAAATTTATCATCTATTGATAATGACCGATTAAATGCATCACCAGACATAAACCAAAAGGGAAAACAATATAATAATTACGTAAGTACTTATGTCTCAATACATAAATACGATTTGTAGTTTGATTTTAAATGTTTCTATGAAGACAGAAGCAGGTAATCATGCGCAAAATAAATTGTTAATACTAATTAATCACCACCCCAATCCGTCTCCAAGCCTTGCATTTGCAAAACACAGTCTTGAGGGCAGCTTGTCTGTCTTCACCGATTCTTCACATTATAGTTATTGCAGCAAAATCCACTTATATCTCCGCTTATAGGACTGATGCAATATTTCTATTAAGGAGGAATCGGTTATGCGGGAGTGTTGTATGTATTTATATGGTAAGAATTAAGAACATGGACAAAACACATGCATTCTACTCCAAATTCATTATTTGTAATACAAGAAACCTAATTCGTTGATGGTATTCTATTTACCGATCTCTATCAGTAATAATCAAGCGGTAGATTCGGTAGAAGCGATGGAAGACTTTCAATTGATAGTAGAACCAAAATTGTAAGAAAGATAAATTAGTTTCCACCTTCTTCACACCGCGTCTCCATGAGGCACAAATATGTCAGACTAAATTTCAGACATTTCGTCCGACAGTTTTTCTTTTGACTTACGTGGGCAAATTATTACATGATATTTCATTCTGGGTGTGTAAGTTGGCTGAGTAGGGGTGAACTCCGTTCTGCGACATACACTCCTCAGTCATCTTTGGTTCTTTGTTTATTTTTTTTTTTTCACCATTCCGAAGTCAAACTGACAAGCACTGTCAAAAAAATTACAGACATTTATTTCATGCAATATTTCTTGTCTGCAAACTACCCGTCTCCGCTGGATATTTTCTTTGCACCTTGTGGAGACGCCGTGTTATGAAAAACCATAATACTCCAAATGAAACTAAGGAAGTGTAATAAATATTTGATTGTGTTTATAGAAATCAACATATAATATAAGTCTTTGGTGACTCAGAGCTAATTCTTTACCAGCTCGAATGAAATCCGCAGGGTGTTTTTCTCTTATTTTCATGTACAATATGTTCATTTGAATGAACGCTCTCGGTCTCTCGTATATGATGAGGAATCGGTTTAGTACTAAAGTGCTAACAGGTTTTTTAAACTTCCTCACAGCCAGCGGTGTAGGAAATAGTGAGGTCTTTTGGCAACAATTGAATATGCTAAACAAAAGGTGACGAGAATCATGTGAACGGTTTATAGACTCAGGGAGGAATACTTTTAGTCCGCCTACATCCTGGATAACCAGAACCTACGACCCTGGCAGTTATCTAAGCCTTACACAGCAATTTCATTGGCGAACTTGTTGTTACCGATAACCCAGAGTCTTTGCATTCTAGAACTGGTTTGGAATAGATGGAGAATTAAGAAACACCTTAAGCGCAGCATATCAATTAGAATTGCGTTTGTCTTCGCTTGGAATACAGGAGCCAACGATACATCCTTAATTAGTTTTGGAGCGATCCGTAACGATTCGTCTACTTTTTTTTCCGGGCGTAGATTTTAGTCAAAAGAAGTCTTCAGAGCCCATTCAAAGTAGGTTTCATATTTTCGCAGCAGTTTGAGTCATAAAACTTATCGAAACTCTTAGTATCGTTAAGGAAGTAGTAATGCAAGCAAAACAACATGATTGTTAACTGTTAACTATTAATTCTTCATTGCATAATGTTTGGTATTATTTTAGGTGTTATGCTAAGTTAGTTCAATAACGAGTCAGTCGTGTGAAAGACCTGGAATTATTCAAATAAGTTGTGTTTTATTTGCAAGGGCTGGACAAATACATAACTCGCGCTCGGGATGCCAATGCTCCATTTCGTGTCCGTACTATAGACCCGGGTATAGGCACATATGGGTATGGCGAGTCCTCAGGATAATTTACATGGCAATTAGGTACATATGGTATGTTGTAGAGTATCCTGTCATCAGTCGTACAGTATTTGTTATTTGTCGAGTTTACATAGTGTGTCGAAGCTATGGCGGTTATAGAGAAGTGAGAAATACTCCCCAAAAAATTCCTCAATAATGAAAAATGTATTGTTGTATCAAAGAAAAGCTTTTTAAAATACTTCTAATCGAGGGTGAGCAACCCCATTTTAACTACCTATACTTGTCGAGCTTCCTGAAGCTTTAATTCTATCGCCTAACTTTTTAATCTCACCATTTTTTTAATGTTACGCGACATGTACGATGATATTAAAATAGAAGGAAATGAGGAATTTAGACCAGGGACTCATACCTTTTCGTATAATATAGAGGCTCTAGTTCCTCTAACTGGTACGTAAATGACGTCATATGCATACCGGTATAACAAAAAACCTTTATGGTTAAAATACCTCTATTTCGGTTTTGTGTAGCGTAAGGATAAGAAAAATATAATATTTGGAATTCAAAAATTTAAGGAAAAGGTTTGTTGCAAGTTTTTGGATCTGTGCGTTACTTATGGCTATGTTCTCAATTGCGAATATTACAAAACAAGGATAAATGAAATTCTATATTGGAATATTGTACAAAAATCTATATTTCTTTCGTAAAAGAAAACTACAAAATAATGTACATACCAAGTTCTGCCATAATTTCTGTTAAAAATATAAAACGCTATAAAAAAAAACCAGTAAACATATTGTATTCAAAATTGTTTCATTTATTAGACCACAATATTGATTATTAAAAAAAATTGGATTCACTCGAAATGATTGCCTTTTACTTTAACACAAGCTTCCAAACGTTGTTTCAAATGGGCTATAGCGACACGTACGGTTTCCATGGAGATCGTGGACGCTGGTCTAGTTAATGCTGTTTTAAGGCTTTCCAAATTTCTTTGGGGAGTCTTGCAGGCTATGTTCTCAAATCCTGACCACAAACCATAATCCAGTGATTTCAGATCTGGACTCCTCAAGGGCCAATCTTCTGCTGCTATAAAGCCAGGAATATTGACTCTGAGCCACTCCTGCGTGGTTTTGACTTTGTGCGCTGGAGCAGAGTCCTGTTCGAAGATCCATCTGTATCCATTGAAAAGGGTATTGGTCAAGCCCTTCACAACACCCTCTAGCACATCTTCTTGGTAAACCTTTGCACCAGTTTTTACGCCTTTTTCACAAAAATGAAATGATGTGACACCATGGTGATAGACTCCCCACCAAACCATTACAGAAGCGGGATGATGTCCACGTTGAACCCTTGGGACAACTTTTTTCGCTTCCTTAGATGAAGTGGCATAAATTTTGTCATTTTGTTTGCTGAAAACTTCTTCCATGGTAAAAATTTTCTCATCCGTAAACAGAATGTTTATCTTTCCAGCCTAATTTTTTTTAGTTGAGGAGTTAGAAGATGACCCGTGGACCGACTAGAGGTTTTCATATGCAGATCATCCTGAATCAGCCTAGACATGGATCTGGTTGATATACCTAATTCCTTGGACATGATCTTCTGCGTTCTAAGGGGATTTCTCCGAATTCCTTCACGCTCTGCCTTTACTACCGCATTCGTACGGACAACGGACGGGCGACCACTTCTTGGCCTGTCCTTTACTCCAGACAATTCGCCGAAGCGAGCGATAGCCCGATAAACGAATATTCTCGATATTCCGAGCAGTTTTAGCAACTCGAAAATTTGGCCAGCACTCTTTCCCCCCTTATGCAACGCTATTACCGCGACTCGATTCTCTTTAACGCCCCTCTCCATGTTAATAGTTTGCAAACTGAAACCAAACTGACTAGTATTCTTCACTAATCAGTGCATGTTTTCTGAAAAAAAAAAGTTATAGAACCGTTGGAAGTTTTGGACGATAAGCGCTGGAAATTGTGTAACAGAATTTATGGCAGGACTAGGTACATCTGTGTCTTACCAAATATACCTAATCGTGAATATCCCTAATACAGGGTCTTCCAATAGGGACTTCCGAATTTTGACAGGTGATAGCGGCCATTTTTGAAGCTATATCTGTCAAATTGGCTGTCATTTATTCTGTCTGTTTTGCCAAATTACCATGGACGGACGTAGCGTTCAACAACACGTGCAAATGATAAAATTGTTTTATCAAAATGTATGTGGTGGACAAATCTGAGTCCACTGGTTCAGTAAACGATAAACCAACATCCGCACGTCGACGGATAGCAAGATCTGCCAAAAACATCGCCGCGTGCAGGAGAATCCGAGGCAGTCGATTTCTCGTCGCTCACCAGAACTCGGCCTTTCGCAGACCACAGCTTGCCGAATTTTGCGTCGTGACTCGGGCCTGCAGCCTACAATTGACCCAGGAGTTGAAGGTAAACGACCATAGACAACGACATGTGTTCGCTGAATGGGCTCTGGAGCAGTTGCAAACTGACCCTAATTTTCATCGAAAAGTCATCTTCAGCGATGAGGCCCATTTCTGGATGAATAGGTACGTTAACAAACAAAGTTGTCGAATTTGGTACGGTACCAACCCACATGGGATTCAAGAGCATCCAATGCACCCCAAAAAGACACTGTTTGGTGTGGATTTTGGGCTGGCGGCGTTATCGGTCCATATTTCTTTGAGAACGACGTTGGCCGGGCCATCACCGTCAATGGCGAGCGCTATAGGTCGATGATTACAAACTTCTTTTGGCCTGACTTAGATGATATGGACACCAACGACATGTGGTTTCAACACGGCTCACGCCACATTGGAAATTCTGCACGAGCGATTCGAGGGCGTGGTCATCTCACGTGGAGGTGATGTGAGCTGGCTACCGAGATCTTGCGATTTGACTACGTTAGACTTTTTCTTGTGGGGTTTTCTGAAGTCGCAGATCTATGCAAATATGCCACAAACCACAGCGGTCCTCAAAGTCAACATAACCCTTGCCATCGGTCAAATTTAGCCTGATTTATGCGCCAGAGTCATGGAAAATTGGATATTTCGGATATGCGCCACCCAGAGAAGCCGCGGCGGACATTTGGACGATAGGGGCCTTTCAAACGCATAAAAAATTCAGAATAAAGAATTCAGAATAAATCTAACAACTGAGTTAATAAACTACCTGCCATCTCTAGTTCAAAGGGAACTACTAGATGGAGTGAAAAGTGACCTCCTTGACCGCCAGAATGCGCTGCTACTGCAAAAAAGGTTATGGTGCCTTGAAGTCCGTTCATATTTAGGCAGACATGCCAAATTTTAGTGCGATACTGTCTTTAGTTTTGTTTTGACAGCTGATTGTTGTTGACGTGTTTGGCATCATGTTGAGTATGGACAAAAACGATTTTCGTTCTCTCATAAAACATTATTTTTTGAGAGGCAAAACGGCGAAGGAAACAAACGAAAAGTTGGATAAATATTATGGGGCTAATGCTCCGTCAGATTAGTTTCGAGAGTTTCGTGGTGGCCGCAACTCCATTACCGATCAAGTCCGCAGCGGCAAGCCCTCCGATGCGGTTACAGAGGACAATGTCAAAAAATACATGAAATGGTGTTGGCTGACCGGAAAGTGAAGGTGCGCCAGCTAGCAGATACCACAAAGATTAGTACTGAGCGCACACGCCATATTTTGGGCAATATTCTGCATATGAAAAAGTTATCCTGCCGCTGGGTGCCGCGAATGACGAAAAACACGAACACGAGAGCACTTCGAAAGAGTGTTTGGACTTGCTGATGCGGAATCGGACGCACTTTTGGCGTCGATTGGTAACTGGATTTGGATCCCTCGGACTATTATCTCTTCCCAAACCTCAAAAGATGGCTCATCAAGAAAAAACTCAGCTCACGCGAGGAAATCATCGACGCCACGGAGGAGTATTTTGCAGACCTTCCGAAAAATTACTCTTCGGACGGGATCAAGAAGTTGGAAAATCGCTGGAATAAGTGTATCAAACTAAAAGAGGACTATATTGAATAATATAAAAAAACATTTAAAAAAAAAATTTTTTTAATTCCTAAGGAGGTCACTTTTCACTCCATCTAGTATGTAGATGCGAAAGCAGAATGCAAATTAATAAACACTAAGACTTTGTAATCTATATATTTCTATATATTTCTATAACATTTTTGTGTATAGGTATATTTTGATATTAGTTTTAGGAATATAACAAAGCAAATTTTTATAAGATTTATGAAAGTAAAACAGAATAATTTAAATTTTAATGGATAATAAACTCGAAATATCCTCATAGCTTTTGTCTAAGTGCTATAATTTTACTTTCTTGGAAAAGATGGATTTATTCTTAGGATTTTAATATTATTACGTAAGCTGTTGAAAAGCAGTTGCCGTAAAGAAGTTAAAGAAATTTTGCAGATTGTGATTTGGTACAATAGCAAGATTTAAATTGTTGATTCTGAGGTTATAGTTAGCAGAAAATCTATTTAATTGCTAGCCCGATCTTACAAAAAATATTTTTAGGACTTTATAAGAATACAAATGTTTAAGAGGAAGAACTTTATGACTTCCGAAAAGAAACAGACTACGATCACGACTCTGTTTGTTACAAATAAGACGAATAGCATGTTTCTGAGGAACTAGAAGAGGGTTCAGCTTGTTGTTATGAGTGCTACCCCAAGAAAGTTAAGCCATATTCTAGTTTAAAGTGAACTAATCCATAACAGATACATTTTAGAAGATCTCGAGAGCAGTAGGACTTTAAAGAGTGTAGTTGTCTTGTGGCAGCTATAAGATACTTCTTTAATGAATAAGTATGATCAGACCAATTCATCCTCCAGTCAAGCATCACCCCAAAATACTTAAAAGATGAAACGCTCTCTATACAAAAACATAAAACGTTTGTGTTCTTATGTTCGAATTACAAATATCTTTACTGTGTTTAAATTTGCTGCAGTTCGCACAATGAAAAAAGAAAATTCAAAAGTTTAACTCCCTTCCACTTGCACTAAAAAACATAATTTTAGTTTTGTCACTAATAACTAACTTATGTTGTTGGAACCAGTGGCCCAAGATTTCCAGGTCATGGTTTATGTCAGAAATTAGATTTAACGCGGAATTACTTTAGAAAGCACATGCCATGTCGTCAGCAAATGCGTTGACTTTGCTGCGATAATTTTGTGGAAATAGCAAATTGATGAAAATTAAGAAAAGTATCGGAACTCCTATAGAAATATTTTTAGTAGAACTTAATTGACCACTGATTTTAACCCTTTGCCCTTTATTAGATAAATAAGAACCGAATCAATTTTTCATTGTACCCCTAAAACCACACTTGCTTAGTTTTTGAAGGAATTTTGTGATCAACGGTATCAAAGGCTTTTGTTATGTCAACAAAAAGAGCCGCAGTCAAATTGCTGTTATGAAAACCATTATATATATTTGTACAGAAATTTAAGAGGGCTCCTTCAGTTGAATATCCCGAACGGAAACCAAATTGGTTGGTTCTCACTAAAAAAATTGTTTTTTTCTAAAAACTTTGCCATTCTATTTTTAATAGTCTTTTCGAAGATCTTCGGAAAACAGGAAATAAAGATATTGGCCTATATCACCTTTCTTAAATAATGGTATAACTTCGGTTTGTTTTAAGTCATCTGGAAAAACACAACTCGAAATACTTTTGTTATAGATATGGCTTAAGATGTCACAAATGTTCAAAGCTATTCTTTTTACAAAATTATTTGAAAAGCAGGTAGATGTTTTTGAATTAGAATTTTTTAGTGATAGAATGATTTTATACAGTTCCGAGGACATTATTGGATCAGCATAAAAATTCTGAGAGGAGGATACAAAATTATCTGAGCACTCACACTCAGGAAGATTAAATTTTTCAGCTAAATCCTTGGGGTCACGAATGGTAACATTTTCATCTTTAATACTATGGACTAGAATGCTTATAGATGTTTTGTTCTGAATTTCTTTAACCAATTTCCATTCCTTTCTCGAATCACCTTTAACTTCTCGAAACTTGTTGGAATAATAATTGCTTTTACACAGCATAACACTTTTTGAAATATCGTTATGAGGGAATTTAGTTTTTTTTTTTTTGTAAAGTTTGTTCTTTTCTTTAATTTTAAGATGTTACTCAGCAGTTATCCAAGGTTTTAATCTTTTCATTTTATTCTTACTTTTCTTTACCTTTTTCGAACAAAGCATGACATACTTATTCAAAGTATCCATAAATTTGCTGTAAGCTATGGAAGGATTAACTTCGTAAATTACGTTTGTCCAGCATTCATAACGCAAAAAATTATTAAGCTCTCTAAAATCAATGACAACAGATTATGGACAGGAAGAAGAGATATTAGAATTTTTAGCAGGAGTATAATTGAAACTTAAACACGTCATGCAATGATCAGATATTTGCAAATCGGAAACAGAGCTGCAGAGTAAAAGTTTTTCAGAATTTAAAAATCTCTCCATGATGTGGTCAATGCAAGTACTTGATGAATTGGTTATACGAGTAGGTCGTTAATACTGATTCTAAGCCATAAGATGCTAATATAAATAAGTAGTTATCTACAAAAATAGAATCACGTAGGATATGTATATTAAAATCACCCAATAATATTATGTCATTTCATTGCACACTTGATAGCAGGTTTTCCAATTCTTCTAGAAACATATTAGAAACAGAATTCTCATTAAATCTATAAATACAGAATATTGTCAACATTTTGCCACACAATTTCACTTTTAAAACATCACAACTCTGCAAGTTGTCATTTATTATAAAAGCAGCAACACCTCCAGAAGCATATTTATTATTGCAACATGGGGTAAATTCATATCCATCAATATCACAAAATTCTTTTTCTGTGTCATAAATCCAAGTCTCAGTTAAGAAAATAAAATTTGGCTTGTTCACAAACAAGTTCAGATGCACAAGAAAGTTATCAAAATTTTTACGGATACTCCTGATATTTTGGTGAATAACGAAAAAGTTGTTTAAGTATTTCTGGTTAAAATCACAGAGGGAATATAAGCTTGTGGATCTTGCATATCAATTTAAATCTAGGAGATCAGCCTCCATTATCCCTCTTGCGTATAAATATTCTCCCACCCTTTACCCAGACATACTTATACATCTTTTGTTTTTTAGCTATCTGTGTAGCCTTTAAAAGATGTCTTATTGCACCACTTAAAGATTCGTTTATGAAAATTTTAGTATTATTCTTACAACCAAAAATTGTTGATGTTAAATTGTTTTTATTACTTAATTTACACTTCATAATCATATTTTTCTTTAAAGAGGAAATGAATTTAATTACTAAAACGTTTACTACACTACCTTCTGAATTGTTCTTCTTGTTAACATTTTTGACAAAGTACTGCAGAAACATCGGCACATTCCTTGTATCTGGCATGTATAGCATAAGACAAGGCCAAGTTATTGATTTTCAGTCGTGCTTTCAGAACGACATTGCCTGCAGATGGGTAGTGGCATATTTGATTTGAGGAATTAAATCGTATATATATTTCGTCGCTAACTCAACAGATTCCCTTAGCCGTTTTTGGGCAGTCTGTTACTGGTGGAGTGAAGAAGCTCCTACTTTTGCTTTATTTACAAATATTGAGTTTAGATTTATTTAATTTTTAAATCTTTTATTTTTTTTATAAATCATTGACTTTAAAAATTACAAAAACTTTTCAGAATGGCCACCGACGATGTCGCGCGCTTTACGACTGTGTCGCAGACAACGACGATGAACTAGAGTTCAAAGAAGGCGAAATTCTTATTGTTCTAAATGAACGAACAGACGACGAAAACTGGATGGAAGGTGTTATTGAAGGAAACCCCACTAGACGTGGCATGTTTCCAGTCAGTTTTGTTCACATGTTACCCGATTAAAGTTCTTACCCCAATGGGGAGGGTACCCATATTTAAGCAGTAATATTTTTCCTATGTGTATAGCAACAACTATTTTACGTAATCATGTAATATATTACATTTTTGTTATTATTATTATTTTTTTAAATTTTTATTTTCATTGTGTACGGATGTAAATTATTGCTTATCGTATTAAATTATTCTTATTATCGGTATTTTGTATTTTCTATTTTTTTAAGGGGTGTCCTCGACTCTAAAGGTATTAATATAATTGCACAATTACTTTTTTTTTCGCCTCAACTTCTTAGATATACGTATACATAAACGCAAACTTAAACATAAAACATATATATATTTTTTAAACTTTATTTTATATCGTAAATAAATAATTATGTCGTTTTCCTTTTCACACGTAACTAAAAACAAACTATTGTTGATTTTTAATCATTTCAATCTAAGCCTAAGAATTGTATCTAATATATAAATATACGTATAATAAATATATAAATGTATGAATATAAAAATTATATTAAAAAAAAAAAAACAAATCAAACCTTGACTACATAAACATAAACAGCAACAAACAATATAAAAAACAAAATTAGAAATTGTATTTAAATCTGTATACATAAAGAAAAGATGTATGTATATGTAAATTTTAAGTGAAAGCAGAACTAAATATTTCAAAGAAAAAAATGAAACAATCAAACGCTGCCATACGGAAAAAGAGAAAAAAGTTAAATGTGTTACTGGTAAATTAAACAAACAAAAAAATAAAATAAAAATTAATATGAAGACTATTTATTAATTAAAGTTGAGCAATGTTAGAGTTTCGATGTTATATGCCGACAGTTATATAAAGAGAAGTTATATATACAAAGAAAACAAAGCAAATCAAAAATATATTAACAAAAAAATAAAATCAATTTGATCAGTTGGAATTTAGTCTAAAAAAAAAACAATTAACGAAAGAAAACGCAAACAATTAAAATTATTTAAAATCAAAATTAAAAGCTTCCCTTTATTTCTCATTAATTTATGTAATTTAATGTAAATTCTTTCAGTATTCGTATTTATTAACAAACATTCACAAAACAATAAAAATTAATTCATCATTAGAAGCATCAAAGAGAACAAAAACACAGCAAAAAAAAAGAAAAGAAAAATTAAGAATTTTTTGAATTAATGTAAACGAAATTATATTCAATAAATGCCAATGTATTATTAAATAAAAAATATACCTCAGCATGGTTCTATTATTACTGAAAAAATTGTTTTCTTTTTTTTTTTTTAATAAAGGGTATCCAGCGGAAAAATTTCAAAAATTAAATAAATACATAGATAAAAACAATTTTTGACTCAATATTTACTTTTATAAATTATAGCTTAACAATGCGGATTTAATGTTTTTTTTAAAGCAATGTCGTTTAAATGATGACCGTTTCTTTCTAGATAGTACGCATCACAAACAAATCACTACTGAAGCTTTATTGTATAGAGCTCCACACACCATAAAATAGCCCACTATACCTGTTCCTAAGCAGATTTTTCGAATGAAGCCGAGATAAAATTTATAATTTTTTTTTCACAAACAAGCCTTTGGGTTGCGTGTGTGTTAACCCATTTATTCTCATGGTTGCGTTAACGCAACATTGAGAAAAAATTTTTTCGAACTTATGTGCTAAAATTTCTGATGCACTTTCAATTCTATTGCATTTGCCAATATCTCAGCCTTTTTAAAATCTATTTTGGTATTCGCAATAGCTCTTGGAGTTTTGTGTGCGAGTACATTTGAAACAAAATTTACAAATTTCAACCAAAAAACCTACGTCGTTTATAAATTCCCTAAATATTACTGTTTTTCTAATATTTTATAGTCCGGATGAAATAAAATAAACACATAATAGCAGTAATTTGAAAAAATCTGTTTCGAGACATCGAAGTTTTTAAAATTTGAACCACTTTATCCTCATCAGATGACTAGTAAAGTTTTACTTGTGGGAGAGTGTCATATCCGCTTAAAATCAGTATTCCAAGAAAAATTTCCAGATCGCTTTGATCCAAGCCAAACATAGGGCAATTCTTATCTCTGGAATATTTTATGGAGTGCGTAATAATACACTCCATAACATTTTCGCCGAACATTAGCCTAAAAAAATCAAGTACTCACTTTCCATGTAGATCTTCAACAATTTTCTTCGTGTTAACCTTCTCATTTAATATAGTACTGGTCTTATAGTCAACCGGTGTTTTATACCAAGTAACAGCATCAACTCTTGATAATTTGCTTGATGAAGATTGAGCAACTTATTAGCATATTATTTTCCATTTCTATCTCATAACCAGATCGCACTATCTCAAATGTGCCCGCCAAATCCGAAGGCAAATCTCCCGTTCCACCTATAACGTCATCACCAATGTTTTCTTCGTCTGTTAGATCATCGACTTGTAACAAATGTTTATTTCCTCATCCAGATCAATGTCTTCAATAATTCTTTCAAGTTCTTTCAGAGTCAAAGGCCTTTTGGAATCATCCCGATGTTATGTTACTTTTTCCGTGTTATTAATACCAAAGGGGAATTCGGTCTAGGTGCGCAAGTTGTCGTAGATTTTTAAAAGTTGTAGAAAATAGAAATTCCCACAAGGTATATTTTGATATCTTTTTTACTAGCTTTAGCCTATTGGTTCATTTGAGAAAGGAAGGATATTTTTCTACCGGAACTGTTCGCGAAAATGGAATCCTGCCCACTAGAAACCAACAAATCAATAGGCAAAAAACAGCGTGGTACAATCGATTCCTGCTATGATCATGCGAACGAAATAAGTGTGATACATTGGAATGACAATTCCGTTGTTACAGTGGCAACCAATTGGGAGTCTGCTCAGCCAAATGTCAACGTAAAACGATGTAATCGTAAGGAAGGGAGAGAAATCTTGATACCACAATCATTGGTATATGATCGCAATGTACAATAAATATATGGGGGGTGTTGACTTGCACTATAATGCAGTCGCAAACTACCCTAGAAATATTGGTGGTAAAAATGGTGTTGGTCATTATACATATATCAATACGATAGGCTCTGCAGTAGTGAATGCCTGGAAGCTGCACAGAATCGTGTACAACGAAAAAACCTGGACTTTAGGTCCGAATTGGTTCGGAGTCTCATAAGCGTCAACAAGTGCAAAATACAATCTGTTCAAGGACACAGTTAAACTTCATCTCTGCCATCCACTGCGCGATTAGATAATGTTGGCCACATTATTGAGAGGAATCCTGAAAATTAGCGAAGATGGTGCAAGTTTGTAAAAACAGAACAGTATTTATGTGTAACAAGTGCGCAATTCCGTTACATTCCAATTGCTTTAAGGCCTATCACACTTAACATAATTTTTTTAATAGGTATCGACCATTGTTGCACTAACGTAACACCCCAAAAGGGGGAGTGGTTGATTGAAAAAAAAATTTTAAAAAAGGTAAAATGATTATGAATTCAAATATGGGCGTTTTTCTGAATATATACATATATTAGTGGTCCAAAATGGGTTTATTTATATACAATATTTCGATTACATTATGTTGTTACAAAAATTATGATTACCTGCGAAGCTTATGGTCTGAAAAATATTAATGTACGAGTACCTACAGTATTGTTCGAAACCTAAGCAACTTTTTCTTCCATATTATTCGAAGTCGAATATTTATGTATTTGTTATTATTTTTACAACTAAGATAATTTTAATTCATTAGAGTTAGTACTTAGATAAGTTTAGAAAAAAACAGAAATAAAAAATCAATTCATTCAAAGATAAAAATAAATAAATGCAAACTCCTCTCAAAATGCAGCTGTTCGAAACCTAAGCAACTTCTACGTAAACACAACTGTTCAGCGAAAAACGGTACCTTACGGTAATTTTTTTGCGATTTTTTTGCAATTTTGCATGCAACGCCTTTTGTTTAAATTAGTTGAGAGCATTTGTTGTGTAAACAGATTCGAGTTCACACCCGTTTTTTCGACTGATATATTAATTAATTGTGGCGCGTACACAGTATGAACAAACGATTAAAAATAAAATAATTAAGTGTTATAAAAATGGAGAATCACAAATATCAGTAGCTAAAAAGTTCAATATCAACAAATCTATTATTTCATGGCTTATTAAGAAATATAGAACAATTGGAACAACCGAGAAAGTGAATTTCGGTGGACGTCCTCGCAAAACAACATGTCGGATCAATAGAAAAAATTCTCCGTTTGATCACAAAGACTCCTTTTATGTCATCGAGAGACATTGCGAATGAATTGCAACTCGACGTTAGTTCCAGCACTGTTAGAAAATGTGCACTGGAAAACGGCTTAAAAAGTTATTCGCCATCTAATAAGTCTTTATTAACAAAGAAACATTTAAAAAAAGTATACCTAAAAGAACTTTAGTTTCTTTTCTCGAATGTTAAAATTTTAAAACACTTTCAGATTAGATTTTGCAAAAGCGCTTATAAATTGGTCCGTAAACAAGTGGAAGACGGTTCTTTTTAGTGATGAATCAAAGTTCAACCTGTTCAACTCTGATGGTATCTGTCACGTTCGGAGAAGAAAGGGTCAAAAGTTGAATCCCCGGTATTGCAAAGGCACAGTTAAGCATGGAGAGGGGAGTGTAATGGCGTGGACTTGCTTCTCTGCGAATGGAGTTGGACCTTTTTGCCAAATAAACACTATAACGGCTCGATTTGTCTACCGTGACATCTTGCAAGATCAAATGCTACCATACGCAAAATGGAATATGCCACTTCGATGGGTGTTTCAGCATGACAATGATCCGAAGCATTCATCGAAGCTGGTCAAAGAATGGCTGTCGACCAATGGGATTCAAGTTCTGGATTGGCTAGCCCAATCCCCCGACTTGAATCCTATTGAAAATCGGTTTGGCATCTTAATGCGCAGAGTTGGGAATCAACGCTTCAAAAATAAGGATGAGCTCATGACCAGTTTGAAAACGGAATGGAAATCGATACCAACGTCCACAATACAAAACCTAATTAAGTCTATGCCCCGTAGATGTGCGGAGGGAATCACAAATAAAGGTTATCACACTAAATATTAAAAGTTGCTTAGGTTTCGAACAGCTGCATTTTGAGAGGAGTTTACATTTATTTATTTATTTTCATTGAATGAATTGATTTTTTATTTTTGTTTTTTCTAAACCTATTTAAGTACTTACTTTAATAAATAAAAATTATCTAAGTTCTAAAAATAATAATGAATACATAAATATTCGACTTCGAATAATTTAGAAGATAAAGTTGCTTAGGTTTCGAACAATACTGTATGTAGTTTATTTAATAAAATAGATGAATTCAATAAATCCGACGTAAACTCGTGTGTCTGTGATATGAGAAAATTATTCCGAGGTTGTTTTATCTGCTACATCTAGATCTCTCATCTCCCTAATACAGCAATATAGCTAGATTGCGGCTCTAATATCATATCCATACGATTTTAAGTTAGCACCAACCTTCAAACGATACGTGTCAAAATTTGATGACATTTCGACCTTTATTCATCGACATATTGAATTTTTAGTGACGTACCTTTTGATATTTTCAAAACCATGGAGAAAACCCAGTGTTGTCCGTTGATAAAACACGGTTATTTGATGGAAAAAAATACCGTTAAAACTGAAGAATGCCTTGAAAAATGTTATAAGTTACCTGCTCCGTCGAAAGCACCAAATTGTTCTATAAGAAAGGCACAGAATTGTTAGAGTGGCACTGGAATGATTGTATCACTCTAAAAGGAGACTATATTGATGAATTTGATCATACCTACGAAGGCCATAACTATACATAGCATAGCATCGTTGAAAGTTACAATAAACAACATCAGTATAGGTGGTTAGTGGTAGTATCAGAATTATAATTAGGTTTCGTTGAATTTCTATTAACATAAAGCTTGCAGTGAACAATAATTTATGAAGCCGTCCATATATACGGCTAATTACTGACTTGCTCCATTGAAAGTGACATCTTTCAAATCTATGCGTGTATGGTAATAAATGGGGTATCGTTGAACTCATAATTATGAGCACATGAATTGTTTTGAAGTACTTAAATGTTGCCCTAAATTTAATGTGTCGAAACTTATTGAAGCTTGCCCGGGTAACAGAACACCTAAAAGAACTCAACCAAAATGGTGGAATATCGAGATAGGTTTAAAAAGGAAAGAGATCAGGAAACTCTATAATAGGGCGAAGTTTTCCAGAAGCGACAGTACATGGAATGAGTACTACGAATGTAAGAAAATATTCAAGTACCTAGTTAGAAAGTCAAATAGGACTTGATGGCAAAAGTACTGTGAATCTATCGCGGTAACAGACTAGGTTTCGAGGTTACGCAAAGTGCTTTCAAAGGAAGCGAGCGTTCCTAGCTACCTCAGGAAAAGTGACGGAACCTGGGCTGAAAGTAGCCAAGAGGTTCTGGCAACACTGATGGAAACCCACTTTCCGGGATCTACAGTATCAGACGACCCTGGCATGCTACAGCACACTGAGAACATTGATTTCTCTCTCTCCGAAGAGGAAATAGGTGTTCTTATTAATAGGAAAAATTACGGTGGGCAATTCAGTTCTTTAAGCCGTATAAATCTCCCGTTCCGGATGGTATTCCACTGATTATGTTACAGAAAGCACCGGAGGTAGCAATCGAAAAAATTATGGAAATTCTTAAACAATCTGAAAATAGGGTACATATCAATAGCTTGGAGGGAACTTAAGGTGGTGTTTATACCTAAAGCTGGCAAACAGGGGCATATAACAGCAAAAGATTTCAGACCAATAAGTTAGTCATCATTTATGCTTAAAACCCTTGAGCGATTATTGAAGATTCACATTAGGAATAGATGCAGCAATGGCTTTTTGACTGAGTCACAGCATGCATACATGAAAGGAAAATCTGTAGAATCCGCCCTGCACGAGGTGGTGGGGAAAATAGAGAAGAGTCTACACTTCGAAGAGTTTGCGATGGCGGCTTTCCATTTTTTTTTTTAAAGAACTTAACACTCAAGTGCGTATGAATACACTTATAATGCCTCAGCATATGTAAAGTTTTTTTTTTGGAAAATGGGATAGAGAGAGAGAGACAGAAAGATGTTTGGGCTCAGTGATTGTTTCGCTCCATGGGTGGCATCCAACATTTAATGGGGAAAATAAATTCTTAGTGGAAGTTGGCTTGTTCTTGATTTCTAGTCAACTACTTATCTTATTTGATTTTTACTGACTGAAAAAATGAATGTATTTCGGGCAAGGCTGGGATACGAACACCGAACCTTCTGATATGGAAGCCAGTCTACTAGCATTTGAGCCACGGCCACCTTCAATAACGTGGAGTGCACCGCCATTAAAAATGCTCTAGTAGACGCTAACAAAACTGTGTGTCTGTCAGCCCTTCCAAAACGGAACTGGTTCTTTTTACCAGAAAGTACAAGATACCGCAATCCAAGCTCCCAAAACTCAACGGAGTGGAACTGTCCCTTTCGGACAGCGCGGAGTATCTGGGTGTGATTCTGAACAAAAAACTGAACTGGAATCTTAACGTCGCGGAAGGAATTAAAAAGGCACATAATGCTCTTTTCATCTGCAAAAGAACAGTAGGAACAATTTGGGGCTTAAAACCTACTATAGTGTATTGGCTATATATGGTGGTGGTAAAACCCATACTTACATGCGCACTAGTATGGTGGAAAGCAACAAACAAAAAAACGATTTACGGAAAATTAGCGGCGGTTCAAAGAATGGCTTCCATAGCCATTACAGGTGCGCTCCGTACTACCCCTACGGCAGCATTAGACACCTTTTTGCATCAAGCGGTGTTGATTTACAGATATGGCATGGTCCTAACGGAGCTACTGCCAGTCAATCCAATTGTAACGGATGAATTTCCTTCCTTGGTCGACTTCGACATTCCGTATGATATAATACGAGTATATCCGGAGAGGCAGGCCTGACAAAAAAATTCAATAATCAGGTCGAACGAAATTGCAATTTTCACAGATGGCTCAAAAACAGAGGAAGGAACAGGTTCTGGTATCTTCTCAGAAGACCCAGAGCTAAGAGTGTCTATAAGACTACCGGGCGCAAGCAGTGTTTTCCAATCAGAGGCTCTGGCTGTCCTCAGGACCGTTGAGCTAATACCGATGGGATCGGTATCCGAAAGAGATATCGCTATCTACATCGATAGCCAGGCCGCACTTAAGGCAATGGAGTCAACCAACGTCAAGTTTGATACAGTCAGGGGCTGTCGCACAGTGCTCAAGGAACTATGCAGTCAAAACCGGGTGAGACTGCGCTAAGTGCTAGGACACTGCGCTATTAAAGCAAATGAACAAGTGGACGAGCTTGCAAGAAAATTAGAGCTACTCGACAATAGTGAGGTTGCCAATATCAAACCAGCCCTTTGTATAGTGAGGGGCACTATCGAGGAAAAAATCACAAGAACTGCCAACCTAAGGTGGTCAAGTCTTGAAGAGCACAGGGAATCCAAGGCTCTTTGGCTGCTTTTTGACGCAAAAGATCAAGGAAATTAATAAAATTAAACAGGGATATGTTTAGGACAATAATAGGAATCCTGACAGGACACTGTCTCCTGCGGCAGCACGCAAAGAGACTCAAATTGTCAGATACGTCTGCAGATTCTGCGTTGATCTGCAAGCTGTTGAGGACATAACACACATACGGTGTGAATGCGAGGCAATATCGCGTAGTCGAAGAAAATTTTTAGGGAAATACTTTTTCGAAAGCCTTGAGGAAATAGACGGCACGAATTCAAAGGCCTTCTTGGCTTTTGCAAGAAAATTAGGTGTTTCAGCAGGGCGATTGTCTGGGTTTTTGCCATTTGACGACAATTTCAATTGGTTCCACAGGGACCGCGATGGGCCCGTTTTGGTGCCTATTGTCTGTGAGATGGCATATCCATCACGCACCTATTGAATTCTGCAATTACATTCTGGAAATATACTTTGCGGAAGACAACTTTATTGACCGAATTTTATTCACCAGGAGCGGGATCACTAATATCCACAAATTACATACCTTGGCAGAAAGCAATCCCCACTCCATGAAGCACAGAGCTTTTCAACATAAGTTCCACGTCAATAGGTGGGCAGGTATATTGGGTAACAAGCTGATCGTAGTCTATCGGCTTAATCCAAGGGCATTCAAAGACCAGCACTGGCGTACATATAAAGTAATGGTTTGCACTTTGATAAATTAATATGAGGATTGATGAAAAAAATAAAAATAAAAATGAGCAATCAATATTTGTATTTTTTTCCTAAAGTTTTTAAGAATAAATATTTTTTTTTTTTATAATTTACGCGCGCCTAAGGGGTTATGATACCCTTTTACTGTTGCCAGCGCGCGGGCGGAAAGATAGAAGGAGGAGAAAGAAAAGCATTGTTGTGATGTAGTGGTTAGAAACTTAAGTGTGTTTGGTTTCGATCCTGCTTCAATAAGTTGGGTCGTATTTTGAAAACTACTGACTTGAGATTAAATGAGCCGATCTTTTTGTTTTGTAGATGCTAGATACACGATTCAAAGTTGCAAAAACTGGGGGTTAATATATTTTTCCGAAAAAAATTATAACAAAATCAGAATTTCAAGTTTTAAAAAAAAAATCACTTGATCTTCAATAAATTTTAACACATTAATTTTAGGTCAACATTTACTTTGACGCAATTAAAGTCCTAATAATTATGACTACAACGACACCCAATTTATTATCATACACGCATATATTGGAAGGATGTTAATTTCAATGAGAGTCAAAACAGGGCAGCCTAAGGCTTTGCTTAAAACCTCTGTATCTCGGACCCCTTCCCCCACCTATACGATTTTTTTTCTCTCAAAACATGTCCCTGTCTTCGACATATGTTATTATTCTGAACACCCTATATAGTGGTTGCAATTAAAAGGGTTTGCGTTTTTGTGATTCCAACCATTAAGTACTTTTTTCTTCTGATGTGTTTTTGAAGCGAGTTTGGAGAGTACCTCCACTATGAGTAAATCATGTTTCGAAATAAAAAAAAAAATCGGCCTCATTAATAAAGATTAGTCGTAAGGACGCACGTTCTGTGTCAGGCATTATCACTGGAAACTTTGCCATTGGCATTTATGCGGAAGAGCTCGGAATCCGACATTGTTATTGGACCAGCTTCCAATCAATAACCAGTGAATAAAAATTGATAAGTTTAGTCTATTTAGTAGGAGGTAATACGTACATATGAATCAACTCATAGTACGAGTAGCCTACGAAGTGCGAAACGAATAAGCCTATATTGGGCAGCTTCAATTCTTTGAATGTGGATTTTTATAGGGGGACCATACTCAGCTGCAATACTCAAAAAGAGGTCTTACAAAAGTAATGTACAGGATTTTTTTATCATATCAGAGAAATATATTTTCGGTCCTACAAGACCAACCCGGCAAAGGAAAACCGAAAAAGTTCAAACGAGCCAGAAATGATTGCAACGCCTTTCTTAAGCGTGTGAAATTCCAATACGACCAAAGACTGAGACAAAAAATACTACAATGTGTAAGCTTTTTCATCAATCCTACTCTTTAAGACTCTTTCCGAGTAGATGGAAAACAGCATTTGTCCAGCCTATCCCTAAAAAAGGCGAATCTTCTTCTCTCTCTTCCTATAGACCCATTGACTTACTTTCTTTCCAAGGTCATGGAAACGCTGATAAGCTGTCAGCTCATGAAACGCCTCGAAACGCGAAAAGTTCTCAATGACCGGCAGTTTGATTTTCGTAGCAACAGGTCCACTGGTGATTTGATGGCATGTCTCATCGAAAAGTGGAACCAAAGCGTACATCAATCTGGCGAAAGCATGATAGTTGCACTTGATATTTCTAAGGCATTTGACAGAATTTGGCATCACGCTCTTTTGTCGAAAATGTGTGCTTCTGCAATCGATGACTCTCTTTTTCAATGGATTAGAAATTACCTTTCGAAACGTTCAATTCAAGTTGTCTTGGATAGTTTCAAATCTGATATTCAAAAAATAAATGCTGGTGTGCCCCAGGACTTCGTTCTGTCTCCAACACTCTTTTTAATTTTCATTAATGATCTCTTATCAGCTACTTCTTATCTAATATATTCCTTTGCCGATGACAGTACTCTCTGCTTTTCATATTCGTTCCCAAGCTCACGCCCCTGCTCTTCGGCTGTAGAACGGGAACGGCAGCGTGTGTTAAGCTCATTAAATTCCGACATTAACAGCATAAGAAATTGGGGAGCTATCAACAGAATGGAAATTAATGTTTCCAAAATGCAATGCTGTCTGCTATCATTAAAGCGAAATTTAAATACTCAGCCATTATCCATGAATGGCACTTGCATCTTCGAAACCGAAAAATTTTCCATTCTCGACATGTGTGTCAGTGTTAACTTACGTTAGAATGACCACATATTCGATGTTGTCAAAAATGCTGCGAAATGTCTAGGTTTCCTGATCTGGCCTCAATATGTAAGGCATTCATCCACTCAAAATTGGAGTACAACGCCCACATCTGATCAGGTGCTCCCAAAATATCTCTGCACCTACTAAATAGGATTCCAAACCGTGCGATAAAACTTATAGGTGATACTATTGTAATATCAGTCAGTCAATTGACACCCTCGAACACCGACTTACTATCTCCTATCTCACTTTGTTTTATCGCAATTTCCACCACCAACGCTCTATTGATATCGCCAGTAGCACTCCGCTCCTTCAACCCTTCAACCGTAACACCCGTCACGCTATGAATGCTCATCAGTATATCCTCAAGCACACTTTCGGATGTACTCCAAAATATCGTGATTCGTTCCTAATCCGCACAACTCGCTTATGGAATGCGCTGCCGAGCTCTCTATTTCCTGGTCGTTAAACTTGCAAACGTTTAAGACCAATGTTCACCTCTCCTTTCTTCCTCCCTAAATATCTTTCGCCCGCCCTATATACAAACATTTAGGATACACCAATCCCTTGAGCGCGCGCTAATTATGTATATAAAAAAAAAATACGGGCTCGAGAATTCTTTCGGCCAGTGTTTGATAGAGTCAAGCACAGTGTTAGCATATTAATAATGTTGCCAGTATTTGAGTCTACAATTATGTCATCGCAGATGGATGGGGAATTGGTTAGCGCTTAGTATTTGTTGAATTAAACCTTTAAAAAGTTTGCTTGCATTACATCGGAAACTAATTCAAGTCGTTTTGCAAGCATTGGCCGTCAAAGGGCAATATCTCTCGAAATCGTCATGTCATCAGCGAAAGTAGAAACATTAGAATCCATTATAATGGATTGTTTATCTTTAGGATAAAGATGATTGGTCTAAGATGGCTACACTGCGGGACACCAGGCATTGCCCTTATGGGGTCAAATATTGAGGATCTGAAAAATAGGATTTAATCCATGCCACAAATTGGGGATACAAATCAAGTTTTTTTAGTTTAAAAATTGTAAGTCGATAGCAAATTTTGCCGAATGCCTTGCTGAAACTAGTAGATATTCTAAAACACAAAACTTCCTACAGACAAATCCAATAAGGTAAGAAATGATAGAATAGGGAAAATTTGAACAAACAGGTGAAAAGCGACAGTAAAGAAAGGACGAAGATAATTTACATATTCCTTTGGTACTCCTATAATAGTCATCTAGGTTTGGTTGTATTTTCTGTTACCAAAGATGGTGTTATACTTAATAAGATGAGTGACATCTGTGGACAGTTACTCATATAATAGAAGTAACATGATCAGGTCCGGGGGTTTGCTTTGAAAAAGATTTGTTAAAGTGGCATGCAAAGAAACTTGCAAAAGTTATTGGGTCTGCACAATATTCACTGAGAAATTTTAGAGTAGAAGGGTAGCCGCTCAACTTTCTTTTTGTATAAAACTAAACTAAATTGCATGCGATGGGTATAGTCAAAGTAAAGAGACTCAAAGGGTTCTTATGTTACGGAGAGGGCACAACTTTTTATTGTATCACGGAGGATATAACGAAAAGTCCTTTTGTAAGGAATATGAAACCGATTGGGATATGTGAAAGAAATTAACCAATAAAAAGTTGATAGGGCAAGATCGATATTTTTAGTATCAGCAGTAAAGTCAAAATAAATCTTGCTTATAAGATTTTTAAATTTGTTTAAATTTGTTCTTCGGAAAATCAAAGTGAAGCAGTTTTTCGCATGGACGCGCGTCTTGCCATTTTCATGAGTATAATACTGTTAAGAGGGGGTGGAAGCGGTCGAATGCGGAAAGAAGGCGAACACTCTTTCAACGACTACCTCAGAAGTTCCAGGGACAAGAAAAATACTGAATTCGTTCGTGACTGCCTAACCCTTGTTAACACGAGAATAATAGTTCTTTGTAGTTACTTCTTCGGCAAACTGAAGGACTTAAGTAAATTTAATCTGACGAATTTTTTGAGTATCGTATGCTTATCTAAATGGCTTTTAGCCGGAAGTCCTCTACGGGCTCCGAGGTAAAGCCAAGAACACTCGGAATCCCCCCGAAGATTGGTCTCAGTGAGCAGTGCTTAATACACTTGCGGTCATAAAAACCGCACCACCTAATTAGTTCTCAAAAAATGCGTAATTACATCAGATCGTAAGGGTTTTTCTCATACTAATGAAGGGTATTCCCCATAGCGGAGTTCGGCCTCGTATTTAGTGCAAAAAAAATCAGTTTGAATTGAGTTGTGACGGTGACAAGTAAAAAAAAGTGAAATGTCTGGTAAATATCATCAACTGACTCGGGACGAAAAAGTTCAAATATTGACTTTAGTCGAAGAAGGGCTTGGCTATCGTGAGATTACGGTTAAAATAGGATGCTGTCATTCAACTATCGTACGACTGATGAAGAAAAAAAAATTTGGATCCACTGGAAAGGAAAGAAGGCTCGGGACGAAAACGTAAAACAACCCAGAAGACGGACAACGAATTAGCATGAAAGATCGCTTTAAAAGTGCTGTCCGTATAAGAGCAGAGCTGAGTGAATTTCATCAAGTTGATCTAAGCGCCGAAACCATACGCCGACGGCTACGGAATATAGGTTTATATGGAAGACGACCAGCGAAAAAACCTCTCCTAACCACAAAAATGAAAAAGGCTCGCTTGACGTGGGAAAAAAAGTACGAAGATTGGACGCAGGATGATTGGCGATGTGTGATATGGTCCGATGAAAGTAAATTTAATTTGTTGTGTGCCGACAATTTGCCATACCTACGACGGTCAACAGGTGAAAGGTTCAAGGACGAGTGCATAGTCAAAACAGTGAAGTTTCCTCAAAGCCAGATGGTTTGGGGATGTTTTTCTTTTTACGTTTTGAGCCCTTTGCACTTTATTAATGGAACTATGAACGCTCAAAAGTAAGGAGAAGTAGTAAGGGAGTTTTTGGTACCAGCAATTGAACAGCATCATTCGTATACTGACAAGTGCATTTTTCAAGATGATTATGTACCTTGTCACCGCGCCAAATCCGTAAGTAAAGTGTTATAAATCAACTTCTAGATGTCTACTTTATAAATAATAAACAGACAAGTAACTAGAGTCTTTCAATAATTTTCAGCTCAAGACAACGTTTGATGACCTCGGAATTACTAGACTAGACTGACCAGCTAATTCGCCCGATTTAAACCCAATCGAACACTTGTGGCATGTAATGAAACGTAAGGTGGCTAAACATAAACCAAAGAGTAAAAAAAAGCTAAATGACGTTTTGGAACATGTATGGAATACTGAAATTTCAAGGGATATTACTGAACTTCTAGTAAACTCGATGCCTTCTAGAATAAAAGCGGTTATAACCGCCAAAAGGAGGAGCAACTCGGTATTGATAATTTTTTGGTAAAAGTGGCATATCTAAACATCTTATATACACATACATAAAAAATGTATCGTTTGATTTTGTTAACCAATGACTGTATTAAAATATTTTAAAAAAATAAGAAAATTACCTGATTTTTCTTTCTTTGTTAATATCTTTTTTCAAACATTCAATAAACAGATGGAAATTAGATAGAAATACTTATAAACTCAACAAAAATTTCATTTCATTATAAAAATTATTATCGTAGTTATTAACAATTTTTCAATCATTTTGAAATGGTGCGGCTTTTATGACCACAAGTGTAAGTCAAAAATCACATATAGACTACCATCGCTAAATTCGTTAATCTTTAATATGATACTTTTTATTAATGAAACCCGCTCTACGAATTCATTCTCCCTAATCTGTTCTTTATTCCGAATAAATAAAACTTGATTCAATAAAATAAATTAGCAAATTTTGTCTAGCGCTTCACCGTATCCATTGCCCTACATTCCCTGCACTCTTCCGTTGATTGATTCTACTTTACCATAATTGGTTTGGCATTACTTTTCAACATTTGACATTTCAACGCTGCCATCTATTGTTGTAAATTTGCAAACACTACACAGAAGAGAAGAACAATCAAATAGAATCACCTAAGCACGCTCCAAGTGGTGGTCGTGTGTTTTGTTTAAGAACTTTCTTCTCTTATTTTCTTCTTTTATATTCGCAAACAAATCGAAAAAGCAATACCAAAATATTCAAGCAAGCAACAAAATTATTAAAAGTGTAATAAATCACTTCGGGTGGTTACGCTGAAGCCCAAACTTATCGACGACATCTTCATAATTGTGTGCGTTTTACGAAAGAACGAACAAAAAAAGATACCTCCGACAACCGAGAGTTCCTCAGTCTCCACTTAGCATAACAGCCATAACACCAATAAACCAATAAAAAGAAAAACTAAATTTGTTGTTGGTTGCCCAAAAAATAAAGAAAGGAAAATAATTGCTAGTGGTAGTGCGGCACCTTGCAGTTGTCAAACAATTTGTCTTGAAGAGTTCCTTAAAAAAGAAGATAAAAATTGCCAAAAAGCCAAAAAAAAAAAACAACTCGAAAGGAACATTAACAGTGACTTGATTGATTTTATTTTTTTATAATTTTTCTTCAATTGCAGTTTGTTTGTTGTTGGTGTGTACACAAGCAGAGCCAAAAAGGAAGTTTACATACGTTCGGTTGTGGACTTGAAAGTAAAAAAGAAACAATTCCCAAAGAAATCGGCAATAACATCTCGAGCATAAGTAGAGAGATCCCCAATATAAACGGGGTGGAAACATATAATGAGCGCTTCGAAAAAATATAAACAAATGGACACAGTAGAAGTTGAAGACACCGAAAATTTGAAACAGAAAAAACTCGACTCCGACGACAGTGGCAACAAATTCTTTAGCCGACAAAACAACATGAATTCGGCACAGCAGGTCCCTTTCGGTTCGGCCAATGGTGAAAGACGACCGAACTTTTCCATGCTCAATAATGCACATATGGGAGATCATCGATCGTCATCGTTTCTCAATAAGACGTCCATTAATAATATGTCAAAACCAGGCGATGTTAAGAAAATCGTAATTAAAAATTTCAAATGTAAGTATGTATATAATATAAATAAATATTAAACGAATTTATATGTATGATTTGTATAATTGATATTTTTGCTTTGAGGGCGTTCAAGAAACGCTTCTTAAAGTTGCCCGCTATAGTGCGAGCGACTGCCGATTAGAGATGAGGGGTGTTATTATCAGATTGAATTGTGTTGGGGTGTCAGATTGACAGTGAATTTTTCATATGATTTGTAATTAAAGCGTCGTATGTTGGGGGTATCAGCCTGAAGTAGTTCTTATATGCTGAAAAATATGATTGTGATGCTAATTTTAGGCATGGTGCTTAGTTGGTCGAAGGTGCTTATCTGCGCAGTGGTCAAATGAAGAAATTACCTTTTTGCAAAAAGAGACACTACAAACAAACTCGTAGTTTTGTTCAGCTAGCACAACCCACCTAACTACATGTTATAGACAATATATTTTCTAATCAGAATTATTTTACTAGAATTTGGTCCTTCGATCTGGTCATAAAAACCTATTTTCGAAGGGCAGTTTGAATTTTCCGTTTCGACACAACTTGTCTGATGAGGAACTTTTCTCTCTTTCTTAATTTATTTTTTGTGCAGATTGTTTTGAATGTTCATCTTGATTGAGCATTGTGTTAATCCAGGATTTACTCCATTTTAATAGCACCACAGTTCGCGATGAACTAATAATCAATAATCCTTTCCAGTCAAGCAAAAATAGTTAACCACTTGAGTACTAGGATTTCGTTGAGATTGCGACTCCCAGGATCGTATATGAAGCTGTCCATAACTAAATCGAACGTGTAACATTTAAAGAGACTTGTCTGTGATTCAGCGAAAGTGAAGCGGTCTGATTTGTTAAAGATTGGACAGATGGTGTTAAGTTAGCAAATTTTCTTCTGACCTTATTTCAGAAATTAGATTTCTAGTAATAGTGATTTGGTGTCCTTTACGTTGATACTATTGGACTACCCGTCAGGAAATTCAAATCAGATGTTTCTCAACTATGAATTATCCGTCTTCGTTCTTGAAGACTCCGGTTTGAGCAACAAAGGTCTAGGTTGCTTTCTGTCGCTACATATTATTCTACGTATTCATGTGGTCCACCCTTCGATTGAAAAGAAGAAGAAGCTCAAGTTTTTCAATAAACTGAAATGGGTAGCTACCGTGGTCTGTTTAGATAGTAAAGATTTTACGTATTTACAGATAGCGTATATTTTACGTGTAGACTCTTAAGTCGCTGCCTATTGTGATGCAGCGGTCGTTTACAATTCAGAGAGTTGTGTTGTACTCCTGAGTTAGTGTTCGAAAAATGATGTCAACATGACATGAATTGCATCTTTGATCGGTTGTCTTATTCAAGAGTGAACTTATGAAATGTGCACCGTGCTCTATACCATATACAATAGTCCCATTTTTTTTCTATCGGAACGAAGCTGTCAGACAAAGAATTAGTATATCGCCCAACTTATATTGAATTTCTCACGCTTTCGTTGAAGTATGCCCGATGCAGGGATAAAGTTCCTACAAAATACTGGCATTCCCCGCATTAGCGACGTGTACAAGTACCAGAGTGTAACTAGTTCACACAGCAACTGCTCATCGGCGTCATCTGCAATCTTTGCAGACGGTATTGTCGCTTATGTCTATCACATATAGCCACTTAGAAAAAGTGTAGAGACTTACTAAGAAACCAGTAATCAGTATTCAGTATTCTTAACGTAGGCACAAAAGAGTATCACGTTGTGTTAAGATACGTCGGGGAATATCTGTTTGGTTTGCTTGCAGCCTAAAATGTGCTCACAATACGCCCCACTGTTATTGGAAACCTTAACCAGGACGCAGGCTGCCCAAAATCATGATCAGGTAATGAGTAGTCTTAATCTGAGCCTTGTTTATTAAGTTAATAGACGATCCCATTGTTACCTAGAACTCGGGCAAGACCTAATGAATTCAGGATTGCAGCTGAAGTAGCTTGAATGTGCAGAGTATAAAGCATGGTCTTAAGTTCAGCAGTCACATCCACTTGACCTTCACAAAATATTTCATTGTTATCAATGTATACTCTTATGTTTTCGTTTGAAAAACAGACGCAAATTCGCCCAATGGCGACTGAAGTTTAAGGTTCTCGTCCTCCACGAAAATGTCAGCACGATTCTGGCCGAATCCAGTCCTGAGTACAGCGAAATTCGACATTGTATGTTAGCAATAACCGAAGTTCCAGTAATCAGGGCACAAGGTCGTCATTCCAAATGCGATTTGGTGAATTTGGTAGTATAGATGTAAATATCTTTGGCAATCCGCCTACCCTAAAGCAGAGATGGGGAAAGCTTAGCCTATGCCACCAAGAGCGACCGGTTGGAGTCTGGTGAAAACCCCAGTGAACATAACCTGCACTCACGTTCATTCTACCGAACAACTGAAAGGATAGAATTGATATAAAACCAAACGACCCTCCTCGGTCGCAAGCCTCTTGTCACGCCAAAAGCTTCCTTATATTGTCAGAAGGCCGACAGGTCCTTGGATGTTCTTGACCCCACATGTTTAGTCCAATATAAAGTTAGCTTTTCGCTATAACACTCAAATACTTCGATAGAGAAACGGATGGTCATGCCTTTTAGCACTTAATAAGTCAGACCAGTCAGTTTCCTCTCAGCGCTGGATGAATCAGCCCTATAATCTCCTGCCTCCCATGAAAAGAATACCAACAGTTTTGAGTGGATTGGCTAAAGCCATTTTCAGAAGACTGAGAGTCTACTTTCACCGTAGTTTAGGCGCCATCAGATATTCTAAGTATTTCTAGTCTGACTGATTTGCCCCCATTGATTATTGCCGCTTTCACTGAGTGTTTCGATCTTTTCGCCAAAGTCTTTATAGGACGTATTCTTCAAAATTCGAATAAGCCTTTCTTATATTATATATATACATACTTATCTCCTGATATGGAAGCCTCCGACACTGCTTTTCAGCTGGTAATCACCACAGCATACTTGTTGGATAGGGTTAAGTCGAATACATTCTGTCTCCTACTCATAACAAATGTTGCCTTCTTCATACGATAAACACGCTGATGTGGAATGCGTACGAAATTCAATCTACCACAGTTGTAAATCATTGCTTACATGATCCTGAATGTCACATTGGCTTAAGAATTAGAACTTGCTATCGCTTTTTAATGTAGTGAGTACTATTCTTATTTCGCGTGCTCTCATGTACATGTTATTATGTACATTTTTAAGTGTTTCTATATTTGATTAGATTTCAGATTAAGTCTAACATCTAATCTTGTTTGTCCAATGTCCACTCCGGTATTTTAGAAACATGTGCTTTTGAAATTGTACAGTTTAGGTTGGTTTCAATCTACTGAATTCTAATGAAAGACTTATTCGTAAATACTCATCCAATGAAATTTGAATAATGTTTTAGCCATTTTTAACCCAATGAATTTAACATCTTTCTTGTGTTGTTCGAGAATTATTCAGTGAAGAACTTTCCATCTCTCAATGAATGCCAATGCCATTGTGTCTGTACTGCGTATTGCGTTTCGAAAATTATGAGTATACTTCGCTTGTATACAGAAGATTGTATTCTTCGCTGTTTTGGTTCTAAAAGCATTTCAATGTTCTAAATAAGCTAAGTGTCATCATCGATCGCTTCTTTTGTCTCCTACAGTCCGGTGCAAAAGGCACATCAGTTTCTAAATACTGGTACTCGAGTTTTTTCCGGCGTAGTTGTGTGCGGTTAGTAATAAGTTAGAAGAAGCTATTTAATTGCTTCATCATTCGTAAGATTGTGACATTCCGTGTTTTTTATGTTTTGAGTATTACCCTGGCAGGAAAAGAGAAACAATTTAAAAAAATGTAACATCACCCAAATTTAACATGAGGCAAAATATGAATGGGTCATTTAAGGAGTGAATAGTGAACCTTCTCCTGCGGGATTTCTTTGGTTCGACTCACCTTCTGCATTACATACCGCAGACAGTATATTACATCCAAAGGCTTATGATGGTAGTTCTTGTTAATGTAGATTTTGACCATGTAACATTTGACAACATTAATTTTATGAATAAAAACAATAGTTATGATTAAACCTTAAGTACCTACGCGAATTCGGATTAACGTTTTTTATTCGAGTCCCACCTGCTGTTTACCTGCTTTTAAATACAAGGGAATGGAGTCTTAGTCGACTATATCTCTCAAATCTGAGTTTATTCTTTTCACGAGAAGACGAAAGTTAACCGTATCGATTCAATTAATACTTAAAAGGATAAAGGTTTCATTCACCCATGATGACAAATAAGTTTCATACTCAGAACAGGACTAGTCGAAAATATCAAAAGAAAGGACGGATGGCTCCGACGTACAAGTTTTAATATTTTTAAGAAATACACATCTGTAGAAAAACTAAAAACAAAACAAAAACTAATTGTAGAAGAATCACAGATTTCTTACGGGTCAGTACCCTTTTGGCAAGCACATAAACGTATTTACAAGACACAGTTGCAGATATGCAGCAGTCTCCTTTTTTCATTTTTATTTTGCAATATATATAGTAGTAGTAGTATCCTAATTTCATCAGTTCTCACATTTTAAACCCTACTTCAGAAAACCTATCCCTTGCGACATCAAACTCATTAACCACCCCCTCTTTTATTTACCCCCTTTGGCCTACCACTGTTAAATTAAAGCAGCAAGCTAACGATACCACCGAATGTCGCTATGCGCTCTCTAGGATTAGATTTAAAAATATATTTGAGAATATACGTCTATATCTCGCTTATCTGCACGATAAATCCGACTCAGTGTGCTACGAGGGTAAAACAAAAACAAGCGTCATGGTCTCTATCCAGCAGGAAGGCCTCCCTACCGACGTTACCAGTCTCAGGAAACTTTATATAAAGTATCACGAGATTTTCAATACGCCCCCCCAAAAAGTTGCAGACGACCTTGCCGCTCTTCGCCACTATGTACACTCTAAAAGAGTCTCACACCTCCAATGCAGTCGACTTGACCACGATAAATTTTTTCGACCCTAAAAAGTCATGCAAAATCCTCCCTCTCACCTTCTATTACCAGAGCGTAAGAGAATTGCGTTCTAAGACATCGTTTTGCGCCAATCTCATTCTCTCCCATCTGATATCTACGCTCTGACTGAAACTGATCTTATCCCCAACCAGGAGTTATTTCCTCTTTCTTTTAATGTTTTTCGGGATGATGATCCCACCCCCTTGATTGAATCCCCTTGTCGAGGTGTCCTACTGGCTATTCACAACAGCTTGGACTCCTCTCTCGTTGCAACTTCATCTTCTCCTAAGCTCGACTTTGTTTCAGTTAAAATAACACTTACTCGTAGATGCTTGTATGTTATGTGTTATCGAATCCTACCAACTTGCTATTGCAGCAATTGACTATTTGATCGACTTATTACACTCGCTTGATGATATCATCATCTTCGGCGATTTTAATCTGCCTCAGCTGAAGTGGACTCCATCTGAAGACCTGTCTTTTCTCATCGATTCCAATCCCATTTCTTCTAAGGAATGCCTCTTCTTAGATTCTAGTCTATGCCAAATCCGTGGCGTGTCCAACTATATGGAAATTAGACTTTATCTTCACAACTGATCCCATCAACTCCTCAGCATCGTGTTGTCCCCTATCTCTTTCAACTATTGATAACTTTCATCCTCCACTTCTTCTCTCATTTTTTCACAACTCTCCCCTCCAGTCGCCTCCTCCCGCAGTTCTATGTTCTTTCTTATTTTTACAAAGCTAATTTCCGTAAAATCAATACCTATCTAAGCAGGGCTTATTTCGAGTTTACCAATCTATCTCTGGTCGCTGCCCTCTCCTTTTTTACAGAGAAATATTCAAATCCATCTCCCTTTATGTGCCATATTCCCGCCATAAAACTTCTTCTACATCCCCTCCTTGGTATAATCGTAGACTCCGCTCTCTACGAAACAAAAGAAACAAGTTATGGGCGGTATTCTCTCGAACCCACTCTTCTTCCGACTATTCAAATTATGTAGGTATATATCTTCATTTCATTGAACTCTATAACTCTCTCTATCAACGCTACCTAAATAGTGCGCAAACCAATCTCATAAATGCTTGGGGTCATCCTTTTTTTAAATTTGTCAATTGCAAAAGTAAGACTGATGTTTATCATTCCACCGTCGCTTTTGAAACCAAATCTTCTTTTTGCTACATTTTTCAAACAATCATTTGCCAACAACACCTTCGTACTAGATCCCTCTTACTTCAATGATCTACCAAATTTTTCCATTGGTCCCTGTCTCACTCAAAATTTCGATCCTGCAGTTATTGAAGAAAAGTTACTAAATCTTAAAGATGAATTTGTACCTGGCGCTTCCAACCTGTCTCTACCCCTTTCCTACCTTTCTCGTCTATCCCTTATTTAGGGAGAATTTCCCCAGATTTGGAAGACCTGTTTTATAATTCCGATACACAAAAAGGGATCTAAGCATGAAGTTACCAATTATCGTCCCATTGCAAAACTCTCTCATATACCCAAACTCTTTGAAAGCATTTTATACGAAGCCTTAAGCTTCAAATGCAAGCCTTTTATTTCGCCCCGACAACATGGTTTTCTAAAAGATAGCTCAACTACCACAAACCTAGTTGAATTCGTGTCTTTTTCTCTCTCAGCCTTAGAAAATGGCAAAGAAATTGCTGTTATCGCAACTGATTTCACTAAAGCGTTTGATAAGATACCTCATCAATTGATCCTCTTCAAATTGTCTGCTCTCGGCTTTGAGCCTCTATTATTAAAATGGGTTTCGTCTTACCTGGTAAACCGATATTATAGTGTTCGGTTTAGATCCGCCCTTTTTGTTCCATTCCTGGCCTCATTTGGAGTTCCACAAGGCAGTCATTTTGGCCCTCTTCTCTTCATTCTTACTATTAACGATGTTGAGAAAGTCATTGAACACTCCTCCCTCTCCCTTTGCGCTGACGACACAAAAAATTTTAAAACTATTTCCTCTCCCCATGACACTGCCCTTCTCTTCTCTTTTCTATTTAAGTATATTTGTTAATAAATTTTTGTGTAATTGTTCTTTACTCGTATTATACCTGTTTTTTTTTTTTTTTTTTGGTTTTAGTAAAACCCACCCTACCTGAGAATTATTCAGAGAAGACATGTGAAAAATTAGAAGAAGCAGTTATAGCCATCCAACTATCGAAACGAATTCAATACTCCCTTGAAGAGCTCTATCAGGCTGTGGAAAATATGTGCAGTCACAAAATGGATGCACAGCTTTATTCGAAATTAACTGCCTTAACGGAGGTTCATGTAAAAAGAAATGTCGATTCATTTACTGGTGAGAGTATGGACAAGCTGGTGAGTAAATTAAATTTCGAATAAAAACTAAAATTGTTTTAAAATTTTTTTACATTTTAGGTCTTTTTAAACAAAATTAACGGGTGGTGGCAATCATTCTGTCAACAAATGATAATGATGCGTAGTATTTTTTTGTACCTCGATCGGACTTATGTTTTACAAAATCCTACTGTTCATTCTATATGGTAAGTTTTTGTTGATCACTTGTTATCTGTCTCTATGTATATAAAGAGTGAGCGAAGAGATGGCGTGGATGGTGGCTGTCAATAACTGTCATTTACTGAATTTAATGTGCTTGATCGTTTTGACAGATGCCATACAATCTTTGGCAATTTTAGTCATGGAGTCGTTTACCACGCAACAACGCATTTTTGTCATTCAATCTTATTACGAAAATTGGCGATATGTAAAAGTAACATTTGGTAAAATTCATGAATTTTTCGGTCAACATAATCGCCCTAATCGTGCAATGGTGAAGCGTTTTAAAGAAACTGGTTCGGTGTCGGGTCAAATTTCATAACAGCTTTCTCAGCCAGCGCGTACACGCCAAAACATCACCACTGTGAACGAAAGTGTTCAAAGCCAGCTAGGCCCCTCAATTCATCGCCGAAGTTAACAATTGGGCCTCATTTTTGGCACTTTACGGCGATTTTTAAAAGTTGATCTTCATTTGCACCCCTATAAGATCCAAGTTACACAACAATTGAAGTCTTTGGACCATCTACGACGTCGCCAATTTTTAACTGGATGTTGGATCGTCAGGGCAATTTGTCATCGAATTTGTTCTTTTCCGATGAATCCCATTTTGAATGGATGGGTACGTAGAAAACTGTCGTTTCTGGAAATCCCATACGAGATTTACGAAAAGCCAATGCGTCCCAAAAAGTCATTATATGGTGCGGATTATGGGTTGGCGGCATCATTGTTCCGTACTTTATCGAAGATGAGGCTAGAGAGACAGTTACAGTGAATGGACGCAACACGTTAACAAGCTATTTCTTTCCAAAGTTGAATAAATTGGGTCTGAACGATCTCTGAATTTGAAGATCGCATTATTTCGGCTAGAGGAGAAGTTGATTGGCCTCCAAGGTCATGCGATTTGACACCTTTAGACTTCTTCCTGTGGGGTAATTTGAAGAGTAAGGTCTATTCCAACAACCCAGCGACAATTCAGGATCTCAAACATAAAATCCAAACTTAAATTGCGGCCATTGACCCACTTATTCTTCAAAAAGTCATCGATAATTTTGACCTTGCAACAGAAGCCGTAGTGGTCACATGAACGATGTTGTGCTCCATTCATAATTACCATAGACCGAACTTTATTAATCAATAAAATTCTACATTGATTTCCCAATAAATGTGTAGTGTTTCAGTTAACGAAAACTTTCACACTAGTTGTTGGCTCACCCTTTATCATCATCTCTTAACGCACTCTATTTACATAGGTAGGTATGTAACCACCTCACAATGTTGTTAAATAAAATAACTGATGAAGCTTTTGGTTCAGGAAAATTGACAATTTTGAGGTGACGTTCGTATATCCTTATCGGTAAAGAAGTATCAGAAAGATAAAAAAATCGTATCCACATTACGGATCATTCCCGATTGCTTTTTTTTTAAGCTTTTAAGTTCCGAAAACCATGATTCCTTCTTTAGTCGGACCACATGCTTTCGGAGTACCATGTCATACTCTATTTTCCAATCTTAATAACACACAAACGTTATGAGTGGAACCAAAGCGTACATCAATCTGACGAAAGTAAAATAGTTGCACTTGATATTTCTAAGGCATTTGAGAGAGTTTGGCATCAGGCTCTTTTGTCGAAAATGCGTGCTTTTGGGAGCGGCGACTCTCTTCTTCAATGGATTAGAAATGACCCTTCGGAACGTTCAATTCAAGTTGTATTGGATGGTTTCAAGTCTGATATTCACAAAATAAATGCTGGTGTGCCCCAGGGCTCCGCTCTGTCTCCCACACTCTTTTTAATTTTCATCAACAATCTCTTGTCTCCTACTTCTAATCGAATATATTCCTTTGCTGACGGCAGTACTCTTTGCCTTTCATATTCGTTCCCGGACTCACTCCCCTGCTTATCCGGCTGTAGAACGGGAACGGCAGTGTACGAGAACCACTAACAGAGTAGAATTTAATGCTTCCAAAACAAAAGATTCTGTAAACAAATACTCGTAAATAAATAAATGAAATTAAAATGAAAAAATGAAATAGTTTACGAGTATATCACTCTTGTCGTATAAACATATTGTGTATTCAAGCAAAAATTCAATTAATATCTCCATTGTTTCATGAAAAGAACCAATATCAACACAGCGTTGAAATGAATGATTTGTATTTTAAAGGCTCCGTCAAACAGAGCGCGTTGAACCGCAGTGTTCTGTTAATATACGAATCCTTTATTTCAACGCGGCGTTGATATTTGTTCGCTTTGTGAAACAATAGAAATGTTAATTGAATTAGTACATAAATACCCATGGTTATTGGACCAAAGTGATAAAAAGAACAAGAACATTGTCTTAAAGACCGAAATATAGGAAACTATTGGTAAAAAATTGAAAATAAATGGGTGATATTTTGATAGGTAATGCAAAGCTACTGAAACAAAATGTTGTACAGTTGTGACCGCTCTTTGTTTGACCTCTTCTAACGCGATGTAAAATAATCTTACCGCGGCGTTGAAAACGCGTTCTGTTTGAGTGAACTTTAACATATCAACGCGTTTCACCGCCTAATATTAACGCTGACGAAACTTGAATAAGAAGTACGCATATCCGCGGAAGCCTAAAAATATGAAACAGTAAGTGGAACAAGTTCGTACGGAAAATCCGGCCAAAAGAGGAATACAAATTACAGCTCCTGTAAAATTTCGGGATTAGGAACCGAAAGAAAACAAATTAAGATCATTTAGAAAACTGTAGGCTATACTAGCGAGATGATTCAAAATAGAGTGGCTTGTAGAATGGTACTAAAGTCTATGACTTTAGCCAACCACAAAATCAGCACAGTGGCAAAGCAGATACGTGGAAGATGTAGTTACTCGCATCACAAATTTTAAAAGTTTGGTTATATAAGAGAACGACATTTTGAATTAGGTATTGTTTCCATGTTTTTGGTGTAAAGAGCTCACCAACTACTGTTTGAAGCATTAAATCAGGTCTTCTTTCTTGCTTTCTATTAGTTCTGTTCCCAATATCTATTCTATACTTCTGAATTTGTTAAATCCGATCAGAGTAAACTTTTCAATCACCTGAATCGCATTTCGCATTTTCAAGTAATTCTCTATTCAAAGCCTTTTTGGAATGACAATACTTTTGAGAGAGTTTGTTCTGTTAACACTCAGTACATGCAATGGTTCTTGTTTCTTTTATGATTGATACTCTCCGGTTTTTTTTAAACTTTGTTTTGCTTGGTTTTTTAGGGACATGGGACTGGATCTCTTTCGTACCCATATTGCACTAAACAGCTTAGTGCAAAAGCGCACTGTTGAAGGTCTACTGTTACTAATTGAAAAAGAACGAAATGGTGATGCCGTAGATCGAGCATTGCTCAAAAGTCTCGTTCGTATGCTATGTGATTTGCAAATCTATTCGAGTGCTTTCGAAGATAAATTCTTAATTGCCACAAAGCAACTGTATCAAGCTGAAGGTCAACGTAAAATGCAAGAATTAGAAGTGCCCGAATACCTACAGCACGTCGACAAACGTCTTGCCGAAGAAAACGAACGGTTGCTACACTATTTGGATTCAAGTACAAAGTGAGTCAAAACACATTTTGCCATTCTTTCTTAAATAATTTATTTATTGTATCTCTTAAATAGGTATCCACTAATTTACACAGTAGAAAAAGAACTTCTCGCTGAACACCTAACACAGATTTTACAAAAAGGTTTAGATACGTTATTAGAGGAAAATAGACTGAACGAATTGACGCTGCTTTACAGTTTATTGAGTCGTGTCAAAAACGGTACAACAGAGTTGTGCGGAAATTTCAATGGTTACATCAAGGTTCGTTTTGCCAAATCAATGTGCTTGTGATTTTTTTTTTTTTTTTTTACAAATTTTATTTAAATTGTAGAAGAAAGGACGTACCATCGTTATCGATCCAGAGAAGGATAAGAGCATGGTACAGGATCTTTTGGATTTCAAAGATAAAATGGATATCATTGTTCGTACTTGTTTCGAACACAATGAAAAGTATACGAATTCATTGCGTGAAGCATTTGAATTCTTCATAAATCAAAGAGCTAACAAACCAGCCGAATTAATTGGTAAAAAAATTAGTTTATCGTTTATTTGTTAAGTTAGTCTTACTTCTCTTTTCTTTTTTTTTTTGAACAGCAAAATATGTTGACATGAAGCTGAGAGCAGGCAATAAGGAAGCGACTGAAGAGGAATTAGAACAGATTCTTGACAAAATCATGGTACTATTTCGATTCATACACGGGAAAGATGTATTTGAGGCATTCTACAAGAAGGTAAGACTATAGAATTTAGATTTAAAACGCTTTCACAGATGAAAAAGACGAATAAATTGGCTGTTGTTAGGGATCATATGATTATAAAGAATAGTTTTTTTACCTCTGTAACTTGGAAATTACTTTCTACATAGATACAAAGTCCACCAGTATGCCTCGACTCGTTATTATATCTAATAGGAGTATGGTAATCCTCCAAGTGAATCTCATCGTCGTCCTTTTCGTCTGTAATATTGATCTCAGAAAACACCATATGATCAAACTTTTCCAGTGAGGTTATGTTCTACCTCTGTCAGACTACCAGTCAGTCCTTGTATGTTGCAATAGAGATCTGTTATTTTATTTGGTTGCTAGATAACAAATCTATCTGACACCAGATTCACAATTTTTGTGAAGTAGTAGCACTACACACCTCGGTTCGGTTTACCACAGATATAATACACTTTATTTTATAATTTTGGCTTGTTAAGTTTAAATTTATAAAGTTTTCGCTTATATGTCTCCTTGAAGTAGTCTTCTTATGTCTCCTAAATACCATGATTCTTTCCTAAGTCGTTAACTTGCTTATGGAATATCTTTCTGAACTCTTATTTCCCTTATGCAGTACACTCACGGTAGAATGAACTAATAAAAGCCAGGTCTGTTCATACGAGCGAGATTGTTCACATTACCGAGGCATTCTATAGTACAAGTAGTCAACAAGTGTTTACTGTGGAATGTTTTTTTTTTTTTTTTTTTTTTTTTTATAAAAAAGTTTAGTCAGTCGAATAACATTCTGGTCCATAGGCTGAATGAGTGGAGTCACATTTCGAGGCATATAAATTACTGTTATGCTACCATCCGAATTTCGTAGCTCATTCTTCGGGGGATGACTAGGGGCATTATCTAAAATAAGTAGAGCTTTGACTGGTAAGCCGTCTTTTTTAAGGAAATTTGTAACTACGGGAACAAAAAAGTTATTGAATCAATTTTTAAAAATTGCTGCAGTCATCCAATGTACAGGTAAGGATACATTCCTGAATGGACGAGGGTTTTTCCTTTTTGCCTATCACTAGCGGCTTCAATTTGTGCCGACCTGTGGCATTAGTGCACGCAAAAAAAGTAATCCTTTGCTTTCGTCCAGGAGCAGTTATCTCAGTTGATGGGACATACTCATACGTTTTCCCTGGTAGAAGCCTCCAATATAGTCCCGACTCATGGGCGTTATAAATTTGATCTGGTTTAAGATCCAGATCTTGAATTCTTTTCTTAAGTTGCCTCTTAGTGGACACACAAGTTCTGGTTGTGACGACAATTTTTTGAGATACCAAACCTCTTTAAATTTTTGCACCCAACCGTCACTTGCTATGAAGGCGGACTCTTTACCATGCAATGTCAATGGCTTTTTGCTTCAGGATATAAGATAGGTAAATTCTTCCTCCACTGTTTCAGGGATCATTCTCCATCTCAGGTAGTTCAGATGCTTTCAGCGTCCTTCTATTTCTAGGGCCAGAGTAAGTATTAGCCACCGTTGCTATAATATCGGCCTTCTTTTTGTTAATAGCACATATAGTCGATTTGGCTACTCCATATTTTGCAATACTGTACCCGAAACACATTAAATTTTGTTTTTATATTTTGTAAAATTCAATGGATCATGGCAAGGACTTTATCTTATCTGCAGACAACTCCTTTAAAACTGCAGCTTTTTCTATTAAAGTTAAATGCTTGCGACTCATTTTTGCCAACAAATTTTCACTTCCTATGCTGTCCAAACCAATTAAACGAATGAAATCGCAAGAGAATATTTATCCAACCTAGAATGCAAAACGTAGAACGATGACAGATACAAAGTACGCAAAACCAACGGTAAATTTGCTCGAAAGATTATGCATTCTTTGCAGCTGGCTTATTCGTGTTTAACTGTGTTAAAAATATGGATCCACTCTAAGAGGTTTACTTGTTCACTCTGTAGAGTAGTCTGTATAAATTTTTTTGTGTCCACTCAACCGACGTTCACTCTACCGAGAGTGTACTGTAATAGTAATATATCATTGTACACACTGCAGGGTGTTGTTCTCTCTCTCCTCCTACCTAACTTGGTAGCCAACAAACTGTTTAAAGTGTTCGTTTATGCAGATGACATTGCAACAGGTACAACTAGCAAACACATGGACCTTTAAATATACTCTCGAACTGGGTCCAAAAAGTGTGGTTTAGCTTTAAATCCATAGGCGATTTTCACAACTAATGAATTTCTAATTACTCATTGGCTCTACACTTCGGTGGTTAGAGCTATACTAATGTATAATATAGGGTGACCAGAGTTAGACAAACAAACAACAACCACTACAACTGTTTTCGTATATTACTAGTAAAAGTGTAAAGATCAGCCTGCTTGTAACATAAGTGATTCTCGCTGTACCCACATTGCTACTACACTAGGCATACTTTTTTACCTCCTACTTCTATGATAAGCAGTTGCCTGAAAACGATGCGCTAATGACTCAAAATCAAAAGAAGAATGTAGCCAGAGTATTGTCTGGACAACTCACGCTGTGTATTTGCCTTGCACCTCCGTAATTGTAGCGTTAGGGACCCTTCTTGGCTAAAATAGAAGGTGATATCTACTAGGGATGCCTGCATCTGATACCTAGAAATTTTTGAAATTGATAGAATGGAGCTTAAAATTTGTAATTTAACCAGACATCTGGTTTAAACGAGATGAGAGACCCAAAAAGAACTTCATATCTATAAGACGGTCACATATTGGCTTCGTATTATAGAATACATCAATAGAGTTCACCTTGCATTCATAATATCAAAAACTTGGTGTAAACATTAGAGAACATACACAATTAAACTACCACTGCTAATTATAGACCCGTCTGTATTATCTAGAGGAAATTCCTTGCCACGTAAAAAAAAAAAGTTAGAATAAGGGTAAGGCTGCAACCCAATTAAAACCAGAGCTGTGAATACTCTACCATTCTTATACTTGAGCATTAGTACGAGTAATGCAAAAGAATTTTGAGTACAAGTACAAAAATCAGATTTATCTTATTTTAGCACTGGCAATCGTTCTCAAAACTCGATTTCAGTGCTTTAAGTGTGAGTGTGCCTAGTGTGTCTTGTCGGTTGTAATGCTCGGAAAAGAGTACTTAACTAGTATGAGTACCAGTACTTTATATCAGTCCTAAAAATATTTGTGCCTCGTTTTTAGCTTGGAATCCAGACGCACACAATTAACCGATTCTCCTGAAATTTAAATTTAATTTCGAACCAACAAGAATTTGTTTTAAAATGAAAATTTGGAAATCCACAAATAAAAGATGTTGCTTATACGATAATTTAGCTCTCATTCCCACAGTAAGTGATATACTGAGAGCCGCCGTGAATGACGTATTAAAATGGGTTTACTCCTGTAGTAGAGTTAACTCAATAAAAACTGAATTTGTCAAAATAGAAGAATTTACCCAAAATTCAGAATTTTAATGATACGACGTAGCTGTAGTTATGAAAAGTGTCAGATATCTCTTGGTCTTAACAATAAATTTATTTGGAACCCCAAAATGAAGAGAGAAAGCATCATAGCTAAAAAAACGAGGACTGTCCCCAAAGATCATGCATTTGTTGTATATTGCTAGTTTTAAGAATCATTTGGTGAACAGCTTCAAACAAAACTAAGAATTTTTTTAGATATTAATCAAGTTGAAGCGAGTAGCATGTCTAGCAAGTCTACTGGTAGCCACACAGCCGGTCTTAAGCTAATACTGCACATCTTTCCAAATGAGTTGTACATACAAGAAACTGCACTCTCTCCATGTCTCCCCCTCTCGCTCACCCATTCTTGTCTAATGTACAAGTCACATCGGGCAACGCTAAGAGCACTCATATGACTATGCGAATTTTTATTAATATTGACGAGAGACTATCAATTCAACCTAACCTAAGAAGAAAATCAAAGAAGGTACACTCTAGTCGACCGCGCTCTATGTATTCTTCTTTGCCGTTCAACATTTTTCCGATATCGGCTTAAAATAAAAAATAAACAAATGTTAGTGATACAAATATTGATATTTCATCGTTTTCTTTACAGGACCTGGCGAAGCGACTGCTTGTGGGGAAATCAGCATCAGTGGATGCTGAAAAGAGTATGCTGTCTAAACTCAAACAAGAATGCGGTGGAGGCTTCACATCGAAATTGGAAGGAATGTTCAAGGACATGGAACTTAGTCGTGACATAAATATCGCGTTCAAGCAATATGTGCTGAATCTAGACAGAGAATTTACGAACATAGATTTGACGGTCAATATCTTAACAATGGGTTATTGGCCAACATACCCACTTACAGAAGTAACAATGCCACCGCAACTTGTTAAGCCTCAGCAAGTATTCAACAAATTCTATTTGGCCAAACACAGCGGTAGAAAATTGCAATGGCAGCCAACCCTGGGGCATTGTGTTCTCAAGGCTCAATTTGATAACGTATGCTTTACATAAATTTGCCAATTTCCTTTTCATTATTTTGAAAGTTTTTTTTTTTTTTTTGATTTTTAGGGTCCAAAAGATCTTCTAGTTTCCTTGTTTCAAGCACTAGTTCTGCTACTGTTTAACGATAAAAATATCCTTAGCTTTGAGGATATTAAGGCAGCGTGTAATATTGAGGCAAGTTTGACTTAGAACTTTTTTTTATAATTCATTTAGATAAACACATGCATATACACTTTGTAGGATGGAGAATTACGTAGAACGTTACAATCTCTTGCATGTGGTAAGGCACGTGTCTTGACGAAAATTCCTAAAAGTAGGGAAGTCGAAGACAGGGATCAATTCCAGTTCAACAACGAGTTCACGAATAAACTCTTTAGAATTAAAATAAATCAAATTCAAATGAAAGAAACGGTAATTATAATACTTAAACATGAATTAGAACTAATTTTTAAAATTACTTTTTATGCAGACGGAAGAACAGAAAGCAACAGAGGAACGGGTATTCCAAGATCGACAGTATCAAATCGATGCCGCCATAGTTAGGATTATGAAAATGCGAAAAACGTTAAGTCATAACCTCTTAATAGGCGAACTATTTAACCAATTGACCTTCCCCGTAAAGGTAGGTTTACTATTTGCTTCATGTATTAATTAACCAGTGAAAGCTCGATTTGTCTGTGTTTTAATGCGTTTTGCCTTTCCTCTTATTCGCAGCCTGCTGATTTGAAGAAGCGAATCGAGTCTCTTATCGACAGAGACTACATGGAACGTGATAAGGATAATCAAAATCAATACAACTACGTCGCTTAAAATCCACAACGACAGAAATAGGAACTGTGGAACAGATCACTCAATTTCAAACCAACAACAATGTTTAGTAATTTAAATCGTGCGAAACAAAGCTAGTTACATAGAAAAGTAATTTAAAACAACAACAAAAAAGAAAAGAAAATCTATGAATATATAAAAGAAAAAAAGAACAAAGAAATTAATAAAAAAAAATCACAAAACTAAAATGAAACGCTCGGTTTTTTTTCGATTTGCCGTCGTTTATTATAATATTTTTTTATAACATGCTCGGTTGGGAATAAAACTTAATTTAAAACGCTCCTATACAATTCAGAAAAATCTGCGACCAATTCGTAGTTAACAAGAGGGGACTGGGTTGTTCACCGCATATAAGACTCCGAAAAAGCTCCCAGCACATCCGCTTGCTGTTGTGAATCTCCTACCACTAAAAGACTGTAGCCTGAGTAGGCATTTTCTGGGCTTATGCCAGTCGACTACGTTTCTGACGTTCGGAAAATTTGCACACTGAATATTATTGTAAACTTTTTATATAGATGAGGGAAAATACACATATGTATTTGGTATTCGGACAGATAAACAGTTCTATTTTAATTTATTCGCATTTATTGTTTCAGGTTTCTGATCACTTACTTCAGTCTCCTAATTTAACTATGGTTTCTGTTAGAAAATTGTCTATGTAGGCTTCGAGAGCTGTCTACATTTGTATGCTTTTAGTTCCATGCCTATTAGTCTGTTTGGTTTCGGTAGTCGTATGAGTGCACTTGATCCCACGATTCTGAGTCTATATCTGAATACTACAATATATAAACATCACAAAATATAACTGGTTGCCTTTTGTACTTGATGAAATAGTTCGCCGTATGGATGTCTAGCGTTCAAAATTCTGGACGCTATTTTTTCGAGTACTGTTATAAATTGATGGAAAGAAGTAATACTGTCGTCTCTTACTACGGAGACGAATGTATGCTATGCAAGCTGGAATTTGCGCACGTCCTTTCTATACACCTCATTTCGAAGCCTTTACATAAAAACATATCAAGTCTACCACATCATGTGAATTGAGGCCAGTTTCCTCTATAAGCATGGTCGCGACTGTAGCCAATTTTGTGTCTCTAGTTAAGCTTAATTTCGCTTACCAAAAGCGCATCTCACTGCATCCGTTACTTAAAAAGATTTTGATTCTGATCATTGAGTTGTAGCATCTTCAGATTTATCTCGTTCAGCTTATTAGACATTATATCGGCTGGCTAATCTTCTCAAACAGGTTCGAATAGATAACGTATATTCAATATCTGGTGCTGTTAAGCAAAATCCCCCATGTAGCGACTTCCTTTCGCTCTTTTGAACCGGAGACGATCCACATCGCCCTATGCAACGTCTCTGTCGTAGTTGAGTGTCTGTCAGCAGCTGTTTGAGCGACGCAAAAGACTGCCGGCATCGCTTTTTCGCCCTAGACAACCCCTTCCATAACAAAATAGAAAAACGCCTCAGGCGTAACGGAGCCACCTCAAGAAAATAATTGGGGCAATATGTCCAAAAGGAAGTCATTAATCGAGGTCATCGCTCTTATAACGTGCCTCGGTCAGTTAAAAGACAAAATTGTTCTTTCTTATTACATGCGCCTTGTTATACAGGACCTCATTAGGATAGAATTGGTTCATGAGACGGTTTTGCCGTTGACCAATTGTTATAGTTCCTTGTTCTAGTTCACTCTGTTTTCCGTTGTCCGAGTTGTTTAACCAATCACTGTTGGAAGGTGTGTTTCTTGACGATTGGAGAATTTCTATTATAGACCCAGTATACAAATCTGGTAACAGACATCTTATTTCGAACTATAGACCGATCACTAAACTTTCCGTTATTTCTAAGCTCTTGGACAAACTTGTAAAAGATAAATTATATTTCACTATAAGGCAATTCGTTAGTAAAAATCAACATGGATTTTGGATGGGTCGTTTAACCACATCGAACTTAACGGAGTTTTCTACTTTTCGCATTAATTCTTTAGAAAAGCACAAACAAGTCCATGTAATTTACACGGACTTTTTTAAAACTTTTAGCAGAGTAAACTTGACTATTCTTTTAGAAAAATTGAAGGCCTATGGCTTTTTTGGTCCATTACTGCAATGGTTAGAATCTTATCTACGTGGACGAATAAAATATGTTTCTATGTGTGATCGTTTTTCAAAGAAGATTTTAGTTTCCTCGGGTGTCCCTGAAGGAAGTCACTTAGGTCCATCTTTATTCTTGCTCTTTGTTAATGATCTCCCTGACTTATAAAAATGACGATATTAAAATTTACTCAATAGTATCAACGCTTAATGACTCTTTGATGTTTCAAAAAGACTTAAATTCGTTTGCAAAGTGGTGTATTTTGAACGACTTAATGTTAAATATTGATAAGTGTGCCTGTATGAGCTACAGTAGGAGTGCTTACAATATTTTGCCAAACTACACATTTAATAACACTGATGTTAAAGCTGTTAACGATTATAGGGATCTTGGTGTAATTTTTGATTCCAAACTAAACTTTCATCTTCACATTAACTACGTCATCGCTAAAGCCAATTCACTTTTAGGTTTTATTAAGAGGAACTCCTCTGATTTTAAGGATCCTTATACTCTTAAGACTTTGTTTTGTAGTATTGTTCGTCCTGTTATGGAGTATGCTTGCGTTGAATTGAAAATATTCAAAAAAGATTTTTAAATTTTGATTTACGTCGTTTGGTTTTTAATAATAATGAGTTTCATCATTCTTATCGTTCTAAATGTCTTTTACTTGGTATGATGAGTCTAGAATCGAGAAGAAAAATGTATAACGTCATGTTTGTTCGTGATGTTTTATGCGCAACTATAGATAGTGTAAATTTACTTATGTGTGTGAATTTGTATACCTCGTCTAGAATTTTAAGAAATAGACCACTGTTATTTGAGTTCCATCATTTTACTTTGTATGGTCAACGCGAACCTGTTCTAAGGTGCATTCAATTATTTAACACTTACTGTTCAGAGCTTGATATATCTTTGCCCAGGAATACACTTAAAAATACCTTAATGTTTATTCTTAATCATTAAAATTAAATTATATGATCTTTATTATGCATTATTCATAAAATTATATCATTGTTAGTTTTTAAGTTTCTTTTATAAATTTTCATAATCTGTTGAAATCACAAAATCGTAGATTAAATAAAATAAAAAAAAATATTGATCCCAACCACCAAGTGAATGCACGGACACAGAAATTGTGGCTCAGTGGGTGGAGTCAACTGGTAAGGCGTTTTTCGCCGCATTAGCTCGCGCACATGGATCTTGTGTGTAGTTCAGCTGTGTGTGAATGTTCTGCTCCCAATTTTGCAAATCAGCTGGGCATGATGCATTTTTGTTATTGTCGACTTTTGTGGTTGACATTGATCTTTGCCGACGTCGTCCGATTTTTCCAGTGGTTCATGTTGCGTTGCAACACCAAGTTTTCTGTACAGTCGAAGCAAGGCATCTCAAGCGCACAAATCTTTTTCAGCTTTCTCTCACGTTGATCCTCACGGGACACCCAAATACTAACATGGGTCAGTTGAGAACCATATACGAGTAGCAGATTACCTTCACCCTTACATCGAGTTGGATAAAAGCTCAATTGTTTTTTGGAAGAGACGTTTGTTTATATAGATATAAATCTAACGACAGATGGGTGGCAGTGACTCAAGTGGCAGTGGACTGGCTTCCAATTCGGAAGGTTCGGTGTTCGAATCCCAGTCACGCCCGAAAGACATATTCATTTTTTTCAGTTACCAAAAATCAAGTAAGATGAGTAGTAGTAGTGGATGAGTAGTCAACAGCAAGCCAACTTTCAATAAGAATTTAGTCTCCCCATTAAATGTTGGATGCCACCTATGGCCATGGAGCGAAATAACCACTGAGCCCAAACATCTTACTTTCTCTCTCTATCCCATTTTCTAAAAAAACTTAACATGTGCTGAGGTATTATAAGTGTATTCATGCCCACTTGAATGTTAAGTTCTTTAAAAAAAAAAAAAAAATTAAAAAAAAAAAGTAACAGATTTCATTTCGATAAGATGTTCACTAATTTTTTCTGGTATTCGTAAAGGCAGGGATTTTCGATTTCATCGAAGTCACGTTACAAAAATAAGCTAATGACTTCGATATCTAAACCTAGTCTGTACGTGATCAAGTCCTGTGCGTACGTTGTGGTATGGCGAAGCTATTATATCGATCGCTTCTACAGATATTCAATACCATCGGCGTATAAACCGTACCTTGTTGTAGACCGTTTTTAATTTATTTAAATATTCCAGCAAGGTCACACCGCCATTCTTCAGGATGAACTTTCTACTGGAAAGCATATTAAAAAGTGGTTTACTTATGCCCAGTCCGTTCAGCTTGTTGTATGTGTCATTAGAGGGCACTCTATCTGATTTTCTTCCCTTAACTAAAGGTGTACCCCAAGGGTCATTTTTGGGCCTCTCTTATTTTCAGTTTACATAAATGACATAGCTACCGTTATATTGAACGCATTGAAACACATTTATGCTGATTACAATCAGATTTATCGAAGTTGTCCGTTAGGCCTCATTGAGGATTGTGCTAATGACTTAAATGAAGAGCTTCAGCAAATCTCAGATTGGTCGTTAAAATGTGGCTTAGTAATCAATCCAGGGAAATGTAAATGTTTGATTATTTCTAAAACTAAATTAGATTTGTCATATTTTCCAGATATATTGTTGAATGGTTAAAATATTGAATTCGTTGATTTTTCAAAAAATCTAGGTGTAGTCTTCAATAGAACACTAACATGGAACAACCATATAAATTCTATAGTGGGTAAGACATATGGTGGTCTTCGAACTCTATGGATTGTCCAAAAGGTTACACTATTCGAAACAAGACTGCTTCTTGCTAAGGCTTTAGTTATTCCTATACTTATTTATGGATGCGAAATTTTTTATAATTACGACGGTGAGAGCAAAAGGAAGCTGCAAGTAGCGTTCAATACCACTATTAGATATGTCTATTGTCTCAGAAGATATGACCACGTTTCACATCTTACTAAAAACTTAGTGAACATGTCATTGGAAAACTATATTAAATTTCGCACGCTCATTCTTCTTTTCGGCATTCTTAAAGATAGGCAACCAACATATCTTTACGAAAAAAAATCCAGTTTCCTGCATCCGACAGATCTGCTTGTTTACTGCTTCCGCGATTTGCATGTTTAATATCTGAGAGACAGTTCTTTATTGCTGCTATCCGTCTTTGGAATTTACCCCCACGCAACTTGCGAGAGCTAGATAGCACACGACGGTTAAAAAGCGAACTTCAACACTTCTTTAAACAGAACAATTAAATTTAATCCGTCCCCCCTCCCGCTTCTCAAGCAATTTGCATTCCAATTTGTTTTTCCATTTAAAGATGAAATATAAATAAATTGATGTAGTTATAGTACATCAAATTTAACGTGCTTTTGAAATATAATAATTTTGATAAAATTAAATTTGAGTTATAACTGAATGTTTTCTTTTCACAACTTTATAAGTGGATTCTCATTGTGAATGCATGTACACAAAAATAAAATAAATAAATAAATAAGGGCCTGTCTAGCAATTAGGTGTCGAGGACAAGTACATGTGCATTGCTTTTTGCTTTTATTTCATTAGATATCAGATACCAGCATGTGAGATGTCATGTCCCGTCTTGAAACCAAATTCATTATACGGAATTATATCACATTTTCGAATACCCGATTTATATCCGGTAGGAGATTGGACGTGTTCTTACCGCTGCCAAGCTAGAAATATTTCTCAATTGATACGCACAAATTATAAAATTCTATCAAGTCGATTACACTTGACAAATCACTCACTTAAACTCATTACCACGAGTAAGAGCTCCTCCAATCACTTCTATTAGACAAGAAAAAGAAAAGATAAATTTATAAATCATACATTCTTTTATTGCTTATAACCAAGTTTTTTTCTCGTTTTTTTTTTTTTTAATTTACGACAAAATGTATACACATAAATATGTACAGTCCCTACAAACTCTATTTTGGTTATACTTAAAAAGTAAATGAGCGTCTAATCGTACATCTAAGACTATGAATACATTCTTAAACTAAATATGAGTGTATATATATATTTGTTGTATGAATCTATATGTATGTGTTAAAATAATATACCTACAGATGTTTTAGATGAAATGATGTTTTAAGTATGTATACAAATATCAGATTAATTCATAAATTACTTTTGTTATTTTATTTATGTTACAGGTTTTTGTCATTTGTTTATTTCAATCTTAATATTCCTGAAACTAAAGCTTAAGTTTGTTCACTAGTTTATTTGTTGTAAATACAAATCATATTGAATCTTTGCCAATAATATTAAAAGAAAATATAGGAATCTATATTCAAACAATAAAATAGAAGATTAGTGGCTTATAACATAATATAACATAAACACAAACATAACGTGTATCTTTTTAAATAATGGCACTTTAGTTGATTTTGTTTTTACTTTTTTTTTTTTTAATTTCACATTTTTGTTGCATGTATTTTGAGGAAACTAAAACATTTTCTATATCTCCAATAGGCACTGGTCGAATTTTCATATCCGATTCATTAAAAATTTAAGGCGCAGTTCATGTAAATTAAGGCACACATGCAAATTAAGTCAAACATTGTTTTTTTTTTAAGAATAAAAACAAAAAAAAAATAAACAAACAAACAAGAGAAAATAAGTCTTACAAAAGCTTTAAAATGGTTTCTCATTTTTTGTTCTCTTTGTTTTAAAAATTATATTTACATTTCTACGGTTAGTTGTTGGTTGTTACATGTTTATGTGTTTATGACCACAAAAGTAACTTGTGGGAGTAGTTATTCTGCCTGTTTTTTTTTTTTTGCTATACAAATAATTATTTTTATAACTTAATCTTACATACGAAGGTGTAATTTCCAGATTACACAGATTTTTTGCTTTTTAAGTAATTTACACTCTTGTTAAACACATTACAAAGATTGTCCATACGTTGAGAGGTAACGAACGGTGGACTTATATGATGAGTTATTTGAGGGTTTTAGTGAAATTTTACTAGACACATACTTCGTCGTACTGTAATCTGAATTTATCGTCAGCGGAAGCTAATTTGTTTAAAGTCTTTTTAATACGCAGCACTGGTAAGCGAACGTTCGCGTTCTGGTGCCAGCACTCTTTCATTAGTTTCGACATGCCGGCAAGAAGCTGAAATGATACAAAAACAATTTTTTTTATTTATAAATTTAATAAAATATTGGTAAAACCTAAATTCTCGGTACTAACGCAAAAAACAACAATTTTAAATAATTCACCGAACTACACTTATTGTACGGAAAATTAACTCTTGAATACCCAAGCTTTCCTTCTTGCCTACCAAATGTGAATTTATCGCAGCAAATTTATCCCTAAAAACCACGTCCGTTGTCGTGATGAATTAAAAAAACACCGTTAGTATTATTTTAATTGTTTCCTTCCTCATGTTGCGTAGAGTAGCTGTGTATGATGTAAGACATTTTACCTCTTTTTTTGTACTCGATCAACAAAATCTATTTTGAGTGACTTTGAATTTCTTTGCGGTACTGTATGCTTCTGCATCCATCGCACAGACTCTCACTTGATGGAATCACGTTGGAATACACCAGGAAGCGTTCAAAGTCTGTTGGTTTTTAATGCCATACACGATTTTCCATTGAAAAAACATCAATAAATTCGGAACAACTTCTTTGTTAATCGCCGACGATAGCACTATCATTACAGTGTTGTGCAAAACATACCAGATTTTTCTTGAACATTTTTCCCTGAAGAGTTCTAGGGGACAGGAATACAGTAGGTACACTTGTTTGGCAATTTAGGAAAATCTTTTGAATAAGTTTACAAACAGAAAAAAAAACAAGGCATTGCTATCAATATTTTTAGTGTTTTATCAAAAAATGTAGCTCTACACAATGCCATGCCTGTGCAAAACATACCGGATTTTCAAAAGTGCTTTATTTTCTTGCTCTTTTACTTGCAGAAAAACTACACTCTGAATCGATCGACAAATTCAGAAAATGATTCTTAAGATTGTTAGTGAGCTCAATCTTTCAATTGAAGCAAGCACCGTACGCAAGCGTTTAAGAGAACCTGATTTTTGTTCTTTTCGACCAGCGAAAAAGCCTCTGCTTACTGCTAAGCATAGACAAAAAGGTACCATTTTATTCTTCTAGTAAGTCTATGATTACTTTGCTAACGCTAATCGTTTCTTAGACTGAAATTCGCAAGAAACCACTTGAATTGGTCAACAACGAAGTGGAAAACCGTACTCTTTAGCGACGAGAGTAAGTTCAACTTGATTACTTCCGGTGGAAGTATTCATGTTAGACGAAAGAAGGGGACACGTCTTCAGCCACGACATTGTCGTCCATCCGTGAACCATGAAGGAGGCTCAATTATGGTGTTGCGATGTTTTTCTGGTCCGGGATGTGGACCAATACATGGATCATTTTCAGTATATTGATGTACTGGAATCCGTAATGCTACAATACGCTGAGAAGGAGTTGCCACTGCGTTGGGTTTATCAGCATGATCTGACCCAAAACATTGATCAAAGTTGGTTAATATTGGTGTTTTGGAATGGCCCTCTCAATCGCCTGATCTAAACACTATTGAGAACTTGTAGGTCATTTTAAAAAGACGGGTAGGGTCAAAGGCGCACACATCCAAAAACGCACTTATGACGTCACTAAAGAATGAGTGGGAGAACATTCCTAAAGAAATTTTTGAGAATCTAGTGTCGTCCATGCCAAAAACGTACGAGGAGGTCTTAAAAAAACAACGGTTACTGGACAAAATATTAAGTATAAAAAAATCCGGTATGTTTTCCGCAGGCCGTTACCGAATTAAGTTACGTTTTTTTTTGTATAATAAAACATATTATCGCAAAACTTTTTTTTTTTTCTTTTATTTGTAAAGGAAAACCTTTCTTAAATTGACAACAGATTTCACTTTCTGTTCCCTAAAATTCATCAAAGAAAAATGTTCGATAAAAATCCGGTATGTTTTTCACAACTCTGTAAGTGACAATGGTAACGTGAATACGATCCCAATTCACAACATTCTAAAAGATAAATAAATTTACGATGAGGAAATCGCACATAGAGGAAGCTTGGAGTAGCTAAAATAGCGTGAAAACTCAGCAGCGTATTGTGACAGAAAAATACCGCTCATGGTTTATCATTTGTTATAAACTACAGTCATACGTACATCCTCGCTGGATGATGTATAAGAGCGAAACTTAAAATAGTTTTAAGGTCCGCAAATCATGCCAATTCCAGAAGCAATTCAGATACGTGGTAGAAATATTAGATGTATTTAAATGTGTTATACCACCTTGATCAAAAATTTTCCGGAATTTATTCAGAAAATTAAAAATACAAGTTTATTCATCTAAATCTATATTGTCCCTTCAAAGTAATACCCATCGATTGCAACACACTTATGCCAGCGCTTGATCCAATCCTCGGAACATTTTTTATATTCGGTTTTCGGTATGTCCAATAGTGCTTCCTGCGATTCCTTGATTCCTTGATCAAAAAGTTCCCGGAATAACCACCGTGTGGCGCTCCTCCATTGTTCCGATTTGAGTTCTGTTTCTCTTTGTTAAGTTGGTAAATCTATTGTTGACATTCCCTCTAAATCTTAGCGCCATAGCTTGACATTTGCAAAATTTACGTAGCCAAGAGTACATCTATCTCTGTGTGTATTGGCGATTTTTTACAATTGTAGAAATGGATTTAAATTTTCAACAACGAACTTGTATTAAATTTTGCGTAAAAAAACGGATTTAATTGTGCGCGAACGTTGGAAATATTGAAAAAGTGTTTCGACAACGATTCTCTAAAGAAAACGGTCGTTTACCAGTGGCACGAGCGGTTCAAAAGTGGTCGTGAGTCAATCGAAGATGATGAACGCAGTGATAGACCATCGACATCGAAAACCGACGAAAACATTGATGAAGTTCTCGTAAAAGAAATGTTGGTCAATAACCGCAAATTAACCATCAGAGAGATAGCGAAGGACTTGAACATTGCCTATGGATCCGTCCAAGACATTTTGGTTAATGATTTGGGTTTCCGTCGTGTAGTAGCAAAGTTGGTGCCAAAAGACCTCAATTTCATGCAAAGAAGAGACCGTGTTGACGTCGCAAAAGAGATGATTTGCGAGACTGAATCCGTTCCCACATTCGTCAAAAGGATCATTACTGGAGACGAGACGTAGGTTTATGAGTACGACACGCAATCCAGACATCAGGCAAGCAAATGGCGTTCACAAAATGAGCCGAGACAAAAAAAAAACACGTCATTTTCAGTCAAAAAAGGAGGCAATGCTCACGGTTTTCATGGATTACAACGGTGTAGTGGTGCATCATGAATTTTTACCAGAAGGCCAGACAGTAAACAAAGAGTATTATTTGGGCGTTATGAGACATTTGCGTGAAGCAATTCGCCGAAAGAGACCAGAATTGTGGGCAGAAAACTCGTGGATTTTGCACCATGATAACGCACCGTCGCACAGTGCTATCATTATTCATAATTTTTTGACGAACAAATACCATCCAACAGCCACCGAATACACCTAATTTTGCTCTCTGTGCCTTCTTTCTGTTCAATTGAGTTAAAAAACCACTACGGGGAACGCGTTTCAGCAGCCGAGAGGAATTAATGGAAAAATCGCAGAAAGCACTGATGGACATACCAAAAACCGAATATAAAAATTGTTTCTAGGATTGGATGAAGCGCTGGCATAAGTGTGTTGCAGTCGATGGGGATTACTTTGAAGGGGATAATATAGATTTATAAACTTGTATTTTTAATTTTCTGAATAAATTCTTTTTGAAAGCCCTTGGTTTACTTGTTTCGCGAAGAAGATTTAATTTGTTTACTATCAAGTTGGGTCCTGATTAGGACAAAGCCTATTCTGTAGTTGGTAAGTTCTGCCTTTAAGTGTTGCCAATTATTCTGTACAAATCGCAGGATTTCTGCGGACTAATAAGTGCTTCGTTGATGAAGTCATTGAATCAGCTACATCTGTTTACGATGGCAGGAGCCTTGAATATTTAGAAGCCACCCTGCAGTCATGGTACTCTACCTGAATCGAAAAGCCCCTTAACCACAGAAAATATTTTCTTGTTAAGTCTTTCGATTGCTCTTAGTTCACCACCCTTAAGGACTCTCCAATGACAATGACATGCTAGTATAAGCCGCAGTATATCTTTTAGACGGATCTATACTCCGCCTCTGGATCGGAATATTGTCTTTATGATAGTTTCTCCACCGTACCGAATGTAAAACCTGATGAAATCAAACGAATATTGTGATTTTAGTTGATCAGGATACGTAAATTTTGAAGAACTTATCCGGTTTGTGTCATTATGAGCTTCAAGTTTTCAGCGCTTATCCTTTATATTGTAGTTTATAGTTTCTTTATATTGAATCATTGCCAAAGTTCGTGCCCGATCTTCATACGTGGGCGAAAGTTTGCTGGATGACGCAATAGTTGCTTTGTGTCATCAGAAGTCATTTAACCCCGTTGAGTTAAGTCAAATTGTGTGTGAAAAACAAAATTCTAAAATGGAGAAGGAAAAGTACAAGCATTACACGGCGAAGGTGTACATGTAATGTTTGTAATCGTCTCGAAAAGGAGTGAGTGTTGGAACTTCAACAAAAAACATTCAGAGCGCTTATTCGGATCGTGCTCGTCCTCTAAGAGCCGTTAAAAAGTGGTTTGGTAAATTTCGGAACGGTGATATGACGATCAACGACACGTGCCGCATTGTTTGACGGAGAAAAATAAGCTGGACCGCGTCTCCGTGGCCATATCTCTGCTTAGACGCCATGAAAACGAACCTTTTTTGAATCGAGTCGTAACAGGTGATGAGAAGTGGATTGTGTACAACAATGTGCAATGAAAAAGGATCTGGAAACAAGCAGTTGAAGGTACAGAACCCGTAGCAAAAGCCTTCTTGCATACCATGAAGGTACTGTTATTTGTTTGGTGAGATCCCAGGGGTATAATTTTTAATTTTTTTTCGAGCATCTTTCACCTGGGGGAAAATCACGGCGAATAAGTACTGTGAGAAACTCTCTAAGCTTAATGAGAAAGTTCAAGAAAACCGTCCGGTTTTGGCTAATCGGAAAAGCGTCATCTTCTACGAGGGCGGGTCAATAAGTCCGTGACTTTTGGATTAAAACAGATTTTTTGATAAAAAAATAATTTTATTTTTCAACGTAGTCTCCCTTGAGCTCTATACACTTTGTCCAACGCTTCTCCAATTTTTTTATCCCTTCCAAAAAAAATGATTTGTCGAGGTCCTCAAAATGACGAGATGACTTCATCATTGGAGTCAAATCTTTTTCCACCAAGCCATTTCTTCAGGTTTGGGAACAAGAAGTAGTCGCTCGGAGCCAAATCTGGAGAATAGGGTGGATGAGGGAGCAATTCATAGCCCAATTCATGGATTTTTGCCATGGCAACTGCACATGTGTGCACCCTTGCATTGTCTTGGTGGAAAAGAACTTTTTTCTTGGCCAAATGAGGTCGTTTTTTTTTCAAATCGTCATTGAATCGGTCCAATAAGTTGGCATAATATTCCCCATTGATTGTTCTTCCCTTTTGAAGGTAGTCAATGTGGATTATCCCGCGTGCATCCCAAAAAACAGTCGCCATAACTTTATTGGCTGACAAACCCACCTTGGCCTTCTTTGGCGCCGATTCACCCTTAGAAACCCACTGTTTTGACTGTTGTTTGTTCTCTGGTGTGTTGTGATGGATCCATGTTTCGTCCACGGTTACAAAACGGCGCAAAAACTCCTCCATATTGCGATTAAACAACGCCAAACCTTCCTGTGAAGTTGTTACACGATTGCGTTTGTGGTCGACTGTGAGCAAACGCGGCACCCATCTTGCGGAAAGCTTTCTCATGCCCAAGTGATCATTCAAAATTGAAACCACTGAGCCATGTGAGATCCCTACAGCTTCCACAATCTCTCGCACTTTCAATCTTCGGTCGGCCAACACCATATCGTGAATTTTTTCGATTGTTTCGGGTGTAGAGACCTCAACTGGGCGTCCAGGACGTTCGGCATCTTCAGTGCTTGTACGGCCACAACGAAATTCAGTAAACCACTTTTTTACCATTGAAATCGATGGTGCAGAGTCCCCATAGTATTTATCAAGCTTAGCCTTGGTCTCGGTAATGGTTTTTTTTCGCAAGAAATAATGCTTAATAAGCACACGAAATTCACTTTTTTCCATTTTCTCCTCAAATTAGTGAGTAGTCTGATAAAAATAGCTGTCAAACACAAACTAACTGACGCAGCAAGTTTAAATTTTGACAGGAGTCAACTGACAAATGCCTGTTGACAGGAGCAGTGTTGCTGTTTCAGTAAAGAGGTCAGAAATTCAAAAAGTTACGGACTTATTGATCTGCCCTCGTATCATGATGACGCCGGGTCACATATAGCCCGACAAATGCTGTAAAAACTGAAGGAGTTGAAATGGGGAATCCTTCAGCGCTCACCCTATTCCCCAGACCATGCTCAGATTTTCATCTGTTTCGGTCCCTTTAGAACGGTTTAAATGGAAAGAAATTTGGTTCCGCTGAAAACTACCTTAGAACGTTTTTTGAACTAAAACCACGCAGTTTCTGTGAAAAGGAAATCCCCAGGCTTGTAAAACGTTGGGACAGTTGTAGAAAATAACCGGGAATCTATAATTGATTAATAAAATTGTTTTCTTTAAAGTGTAATCATTTTCATTTTCAAATCGGGCACGAACTTTTGCAATGATCCAATAGTTTCTTTTTTTTCTGTCGTAAAAGACCATTCAGACCATCCGTTGAAAGTGCTGAGCGCGGAACATCTAATGCGAGCATAGACCGGGCACTCACTAGAGTGCTATGCGGTGTTGTGACCACTCTCACAGCAACGATCATAGAATGTTACGTCACTTAAGCCTAGAACCATTAGATGCTTAGCGAAAGCGGAGCGCCTCGATGGAAATTTTAACTGCATCAAAAAAGGTTATGTTGTCAAATTGGAGGGATTATAAAGGTGTCATGTATTTTGAGCTGCTTCCAAGGAACCAATCTATCAAATTAAATGGTTACTGTCAATAACTAATGAAACTGGAGAAAGCAATCAAATAAAAACGGCCAGAATTGCAAATCGTAAGGTTATCGTGTTCCACCATGACAATATACACATGTGTTTAAAACCCTAGTTGGACAGTGATATCATATCCATCATACAACCCCGACCTTGCACTATCAGATTTTCGTTTATTTTAAAGTCTGCAAAATTCTTTGAATTCTAAAACTTTCACCAATGACGACGACCTGAAATCGTATTTTATCCAGTTTTGTACTAAGAAAACCCAGAAGTTCTTTGAGCACGGAAATCATGAAGTTGCAAGAAAGATAGGACAAAATATAAAATATATAATTGATTAAGGTTTATCCTTTGTATGAAAAAAAAGAGGATTATTCCACTCAGAAACCGAAATAACTTTTTTACCAACCCAATAAATAAGCTTCGTGCGACACATGGCTTGCGCATGTTTATAAGGCGCCATAAGTATTTCGCGCACCCGTCTTGCAGCGACCTTTAAAAGATTAAAATGCTCATGAATAACAATGTGTATTGTGATGGATGCATGACTCATTTTTATCCTTATTTGGCCCTTTTCCAGTGCAACTTGCTCAACTTCTACAGAGGTCGAAGATTGTTTAAAAACAATATTTAGACATTGATTTGGTTATGGAGTAACACACCACACCTTGCAATCAGTTAGAGTGTCGATGACAATCTTCACTTTAGCAGAGCCGGTTAGCAAAGCAATGTCAGTAAAGAACCTCCACGATTAAAAGTTTCAGTTAACTCAAGAGCTAAAGCCACGAGATCATTTTTAAAGCAGAGAATTTGTTAAGGATGGGAAACATACTCGTATTAAGCGATGGGATGTCGGTGTAATTGCACCGTTATTTTTCCAGAATGATTTTGGTCAAACCCTAACTGGAGTAGGATATCATGACATGATTTCGACCATTTTATGAGTTCAATTGGACGATGTGGAAATTAAAAAACTATGGTTTCAGTAGAATGGTGCAACATGCCATACAGCAAAAGAGACTATCGATTTGTATAGATAACGTTTTTCTGGTCAGGCAATTTCCGGGCTTTATGCTATACGAATTTTTCCTCTTTAGTTATGCAAGGCTTTAAAATTTGCACAATAAGCGCAACCTCGGCGACCATTTGGCCGACATCTTTAAACGTCTGCTTCATAAATAAATAAAAAAAAACGCCATGAAATAATGATTTAATGTGTTTTTTGTATTCAATACAGCTGCCACAGAAATTCCCTAAAAATGTGTTGAGGCTGAGAACACATGTTCTGTATAACTAAATTTTTGTCATATCAAAACATCGTACTGAATACGTACTATAATACCTTTTAAGCTTATGGCAAGCATCCTATTCATGTAATAGAAGCTAATTATTTTTCAAACAACTCACCGAATCAGAGCTCCAACGATTTGGGATTGATGGTCGATAATTGTCGCCACAAACAACTTTTTTCATATCTTCAAAACTAGGATCCGAAGGTACAACATCATAGTATGGTACTTTATATTCTTCTGCAATCCCACAAGAAATCGTCCTTCTGCATACCTCCCAAAGTACTAATCCCAGCGCATAGATATCAGCCCGACGGAGTGCTTCAAAGCATTGCATATTTATACTAGAAAAAGAGATACATACATGCACGTGTACATAATCAAATCAAACTTCAAAAGCAACAAACCTTTCATCCAAAACTTCTGGTGCCATGTAACGTTTGGTGCCAACCTTGGGATTATTACCCAAATCCAATTTGCCAGTAACATGTGAATGAGTAACTGCTAATCCGAAATCAGCGATAACACAAGTTCCATTTGGTTTTACTAAAATGTTTTTCGATTTCAAGTCTCGATGTGCAATAGCCGGTTTTCCCTAATAAAGAAACAAAAAATTAAACCCTTTTAATACAGATTAAACAAGATTTTATTTTTTTGGAAATTTCACCTCTTTGCCAAAAATCTCTGTGTGCAAGTGAACAAGACCATTCGCAATTGACAAACATATCAGAAGCATATCATTGTGACTGAGAGCATTTCTATTATTCAGGTGATCAAACAGCGATCCATTTGGATAGTAGTGTGTCAACAACCATAATTGAGTGCAAGAGCTCCTCGAAATCATATCCGATCCTATATAACCGAGAATGTTTGTATGTCGCAGCATTACCGTGCTGAAAAAAAAGACCAAGCAATTGCATTTGTAAGTGTAAATACTCCAAGTTTTGATATTCTTAGATTTATGTACCTGTAAATTTCAGTTTCTCTTTTCCAAGATCCCTCATCGCGACTGAAGAATATTTTTACAGCAATGCTGTCACCATGCCAGTTTCCACGCCATACTTCGCCATACTTTCCACGTCCAATGCAGTCCACTAAGGTAATTTGTTTAGCTATTGTTCTTTGTACTAGTAATGGAAGACCGCTTCCCGAGCCTGAGGTCACGGAATGTTGAAAGTATTCCTTAAAGTTAATAGAAAAAGAAATCCATTGATGTGAACATTCAATTCAATCCTCAGTGATTCTAAATAAAAAAAAAACTGCAGATACTAACACAATCATCGTTAAAGAAATTTAAATCTTTCAAGTTCAGTCTACAGCATATATTATAGCATGAGCACATTTAAAATAAAGCCTACAACCACCAAACTTGCATTACATTTCCATGTATTTTGCATATAAAACAGCCGTTTTTGAAATTAACATTTGTAACTTTTGAAAAAATAAACTTCTTTAACCAGTGCTTTCGCTAATGAATTTCTGGCAACGGGATAATAATGCGTTGATGCCTTTTTTGTAAGAACTAGAACTCCAAAAGCCGAAAAGCCTTTGAAAGTGTTTAGACATCAGTTTTTTTTTCCGTATATATTTCCTCAGCAACAAGTGACGATAAGTTGGGAGAAGGTCCGGGAATTAAGTGGATGCAGTACCACTTGTTGCCACGTTCTCACGATTGTATGTAATACATGTGCAATCCGGTTTACGTGAAGCCGTATAAACCCTAGGCTGCTTAACCACCAGTTAATTTATTTCGTTTTATATAATTTTTATTTTCATTATATGTACATAGTCGTTACGAGGATAGTCCCTGTGAAGTACCCGACTTAACAAAGAAAACTCAAAAAAATTGTCGGAAAATATGTTCAATAGCTTCGATACACTGTTTATAGTGAGCTGCTTAAAATAGCCATCAACTCTGCCACCCAATATTTTACTGTTGTAAACGAAGGAGCAAACTCCCTCAGTGTAGAATCCGTTTTGATGTTGGTTGGATTGCGGCCTTTCAAATGAAAGTATTGTATCACATAACGATGACCGTTTTTTTCCATATTTAAAACTTCATTGATGGCTGCCGAACAAATTCTAAATAACATAGCGTCGTCAAACTTCAAATTGTCATTATTTTTAAACAACAACCGCCATCTATACATCAAGTCGGGTACTTCGTGGACTATATATTTTAAGTTCACTGTGGTTTGACTTATGGGCGTCTACTAGACTAACTTATGATAAATATAAAGCGTGATTCATGAAACGTGTAAACATTTTAAATGGAAAAATAACACTTATTTTGTACTTTATGAGGTTTACCATTTATTTAATTTAGTTTGATCCAATAAAATTATACGTGAAACGAAACTGCGGACATGTGTGCACATGTGTGAAATTATTGATTACATTTTGGCACATTTCTTGTGTAATCGGACCCATAGGAATCCTTTTTTATACTTTTTCTAGGTCGGGGATTCTTCAGAAAACTCCAAAAAAAGAAGTCACAATTTTGCAAGCCAACAACTCCATTTCGCGAAAATATGCGAATTGCGAATCGTCTCTTATAAAAATTGATTGTTTTGCGCCATGTGTGGCATGTAGCGCCGTTTAGTCCAAAGTCCAATTCCAACAATTTGGCCCATAAAAGTTTTCCAGTGTGCTACGGTAGAGATCAGAATTGCCGAAAACGGCTTTCTTTTATCATCTTTAAAAAAAACTAAAACACAAACACTCCAACACACCAAAAACTGCAGCTAACTCTGACTTTCTCAGTATGCGAACGCTTCTCGGTATCCAAAAGAGTAATTCGTATAATTGTTTGCTTATTTGGTCTCCTATAGACACCGACAATTTCAAGTGAAACACCAAATATTGGTGCTGGTCAATAACTCGTAAACAAATTGTAACGATAATCAAACATTCAGCTGATGTGTGCAACGCCATGGTTAAAATGTATTAAATCAAACTGACAAAATATAACAAACACGGATCTAAAATAAATCCCACCCACGATTTTCATTTAGAATTTGATTTGATTCATTTATTTCTATGGTATACGTATTGAAAAATCTCATTCGAATTTCTGTTAAAACTAGGAATACCACCTTGTTCAAAAAGCTCCCAGAATTTATTTTTAAAATGTTAAAATAAGTGTTTATTCATTTAATTCGATATTGTCGCCTTTAAAGTAATCCCCATTGACTGCAACGCACCTTTACTAGCTGTTAAGCAGTGTTTCGAGTTGTCAGAACAGGAAAAAGCCACACGGTGCCAGATCACATGAATTTTGTGGATATTGGATGGTAATTGTGTTGTTTTTGACAAGAAACACACGTCTTTCGAATTGATCCCGTTTTTGCAAATTGCTTCACGGAAACGTCTCATAATGTCCAAGTAATATTCTTTTGACAGTCTGGAAGAAATTCATGACGCTTAACACTATTGTCATCCATGAAAACAATCAGAATCGCCTTCTTTTTTGGAACACGGCATACACTCTGGTTTGCTGGTCTGGTTTGCGTGTTGTACTAATAAATCCACGTCTCGCTAAGTTTGATGAATGCTTTGTCGGAATTAGCCTGATAAAGCCTGTCTTTTGCAATGTGCACACGCAGCTATTTTTGCAGAAAATTCAAGTACTTCGGCACCAGCTTTGCAGCGACACGTCTCAACCCCAATTGGTTGGTTAACATGCCCTGAACAGATCCAATCGAGATGTTGCAATCTCTGATAATTTATGACGGGTAAATCTTTAATTCCATCGAGGTGTTCCTCAGAACGTTAGTCATTGTCAACGCCTTTATGACTAGGCCTGAAGCGTGCATGCCAATCATAAACCACTGCTTTCTTTAGAACATCGTTGCCAAAGCATTTCCAATGGTTTTTTGACATTGATATAATTTTTAACTCAAAAAATAACGCAATTTCGTTGCTCATTCGTCATACTATGACGCTAAAATTTGGGATTGCAAAAAAGTGAAATACTATGTAATATATTACCGCCTGTCTTCATGTTACAAAGATTGCACGAGATATTTAGATTTGTAGGTGTTGTAATTGAATGCTAATTCGGCAGAGCTCTGATTTTAAATATTAAATGTATTCCCTCTGTTGAGTTGCAGATCTAGATATTCCTCCCAGCTTACCGTAGTAATTCCTATACTGATAGGACTCTGAGCATCGATCACTAGACATGTTTCGGGCTACTTTTTCCAACTTGGACTCCGCATAAAACAACACAAACTGCAGTTGAGCGGAAAAAGTTTTTCTTCGAGCTATATATTTTTTTTTTTATAATTTACGCGCGCCTAATGGGTTATGATTGATACCCTTTTACTGTTGAAAGATAGAAGGAGGAGAAAGGAAAGTTTGTGATGTAGTGGTTTGAAACTCAGGTGTGTTTGGTTTCGATATTGACTCTCCAGGGGTGGGAGTCCGAATAGGACGGAGAGATTTTTCTTCTCTCGGAATGTGAGGTTGTGAATTTTAACGGTTGTTTTGTGTATGAAAACCCTACAAAACAACAGCCAAATCTACATGTCAGTGTTATGCCTTCACACGCAGATTTTTCTGACTGAGTTCCAAATTACACAAATGAAAACTTGCTGTGGCTAGGATTCGAACCTTGACCTTCCGAGTGAGAAGCGATAGCTAGTACCACTACACCACGGCCACCCCTAGAATGTTACATACTTATTGTTGATGCAGCTTTTCCAAACTGAAGAGATTGCTCGCTTCGGTTTAAAAAATATAATTCCTAGATGCTTTTTTATATTTAGATTCGAAGCCACCAATATTTCTAGGTATTTATACATACAAAGTGTGGGACTGTGTCTGGCGCCGTCACCTCAGAACATCATTACTTTCGAGATTAGTAAGGTTCTCACTCCAGTTCCATCATTAACAGCAAACGTTGAGCCTATTCATAATATGTTGCATATCATCCACAGTACCGGAAAGAAAATGTCATTCGCATAGTACTTAAGAGCCGGAATTTCCATACTACCAAGCTCGTTTCCACCCTTTATAGCATATCAGAAACGGACTCTTCTTCCCACATTGCTTCTTCTTTGGTTACATTGCTCATAGAATGTTGATTATTTTCGTTGGTAGTCTCACGCGTTGTGGTGAGTAAGCCGCCGGAAAATCTACGAACCGCATGTTTTTATTGTTCTGTTTAAGTAACGCAAATACTTGATCGACTGTCGAGTATTTCTACCCCAATTCTGTATGAAACTCCTACAAAGCGTTTTAATTTTGACACTAATCGCGACAAATAACAGAGAGGTTTCCAAGATATTCCTCTCTAGTTTGTAAGACCATTGTAGCCACCATTTTTGCGCAGCATATATGTAGATAGTTGCCTTTTTAAAACTTTTGGGAATATTAGCAGATTTGGACAATTTTCGTATGGGATTCTGTTATCTCGGGGGAATTTTCTCGTTTTAACTTTATCAATGACTTCTTTAATTCCGGGCTACCCAGGAATTTATCGTTAATAATTATTGGAACTGAATATTGGAATGGTGGTAACCAGATTCTCATGCATACGCTGCAGTAATAAGTAGAACTTCTCTTATTGCTTCACAAAGTTTTGCGAAAGTGTATTCTATAATGCCTGCTGCAAACCATCAAAACCTCCTTTAGGTGAAGACTGGGCTTTGAAAAATGTGTTGATGCTTCATCGATGTCAGTATCCATCGGATTGAACCAAAACCCCACTTAGCTCGGCGTTAACTATGGCCGCTTAGTGTGACTCAATTTCAAGACTTTTAACTCCTGAACGAAATTTATCCAACACATAGTTATTCTTTCTCCAAATGCCTTGTTGACGTTTCTGTTTGCTTCTGCTGCATTGTGTCCAAGTTTAAATTCGTAAAAGAGAGTACCTTAATTGGATTTTATCCATAATTTAAGTTGGCTGCTCACTACAAACTTGACTGCCAACTGCCCCGTTTCCTTTCTTGAGTCACAGTTTAATTGAAACTAATTGTAAAAAAAAGTAAAAACATTGGAAAATTCAAAGCACGGCAAGATATTGGTAAGAGCATGAAAACCAAAAGATTAACCGTCAACTATCAATGGGCTTTGTCATGAACAATTGTGTTGTGCTCGGTTTTTGGAAGAAAGACCATTTGAACAGAGTTGTCTAGAACTCAGTATTCCTATCATAAAGATATTCATAGCACATGTTTCAATATCTTATCTTACCTTTAGCGTACTATCGCCAGCACTTGTTGCTCGTAGCATATCGTCGCCAACAAAATATGATTCTGGATCCTGTTTATTTCGAGCTGCCAATAAACTTTTCCTATGTTTTCTCCGCAAGTAGTAAACAACAATTACTACCAGCAATAAAACAACCAACATTGGTCCAAATATGGCAAACGATAGCTTCACCATGCCATTATTTCCAGTATCTACCCGAGTAACTTCATCTAAAAACAAATAAATAAATACAAGTAATACATTTTTACATGTTACTCTAACGACCACTTACTTTGAACTATTGGTGGTAATTCAGGAAAATCACCTCCATTACAGTAATCGCCTGAACAGCACATAACATTTATCTGTACCACAGCATGTCTCTTCCGTGGTCCTAGATTATTTAATGTGTTCTGACTACAGATCAAGGGCAGTTGTTCTGGAGACGTAGTACAACCACGTGAAACATTTTCTTCACCGTACGCATTGCGAGTTCTCGATTTCCAACACTGTCAAAACGGAAATTAGTGAAGAATTCCATTTGAATCATAAAGCATGTTAAAAACTTACTTGTATAGCATTCTGGCACATATGAGCATCATGAGTAGCATTCTTACAGGGCGACTCACATGAATAACATTTGTATCTGTTTGTAAGAAACAAAAACCAAAGTAAAATAAACAAATTCGATTTAATGTGTAAAGGAAAATTTTCAAACATGCGAAAACCAAATGTTGATGTTGCAAAATAAAATCACAGAATATTTGTTTTTTTTTTCATAAAAAAGAGAAGAAAACAAGGACAAAACGAAGCATCAAACCACAAATAAGCATCACCAGCGATCACGATCGTTTTCGGATCGGATATATGTAACTCATTTTACCTTCTTCTCATTCGTCTTTTGGATTTCGAATGCCTCCTAGGGGTAGCATATGCAGGGGAAATATATTGGGAGGCGTAAAATTATTCATTATATGAAAGGACTTGTATAATATTAAAAAAAAATAAAAAATTCTAGGTTAGGGGATCACTCCTTACTGTAGGTCCCATAAATGTTCGTTCAAATGAATGTGAATTTTTAACACAATTTGATAAATTACTTTTTAGTTAGCGCCACACGTGCACAGATATAGCTTTTTAAACTATTGCTAAGATTTATGAACTATTAAAGTATCTATACTGACTATGAATTCGAAGAAACGTGCCCACTTAACTCTGCTAGATGCAAACCTAAAACCCCCTCGTGCAATGTCACGAATAACGATCTAAGAAAGCAAAGTCGATGAATTTTCAATGGCCTAAAGCATATCAGAGAAATTTCTTCCTGGTAGTAAAGGATGTTTTTTAGAGGTTTGGTTTTTAAACTGGCAACATTGTGTCTATAGATTGTCAATTTGATAGTTTAAACGCCATTTTACAATGAATAAATTAACGCCAGAGCAACGTGTGCAAATTGTGCAAACTTATTTTGGAAACAATGGTTCGGTTCGGTCGACATAATAGACCATCGGACTGATCATAGTTATTCGGTACACGATGAATCATTTTCGCACCACGAGTACTCTGGTGGATACTACCCATCCCCAAAGACGACAAATATTGCGAACAGAATAAGTTATTGCCGTTGTGGAGTGTAGTGCTGAGGAGAATCCGAATGAGTCGATTCGCCATTTCCATTCGCCATTCGCCGAAGATCCGAAAACATGATTCAGCTTGATCCTCATTTTCAACGCAAAATTTTGTTCTCCGATGAGGCCCATTCATTTTTGGTTAAATGGAAATGTAAAAAAGCAAAATTGCCGAATTTGGAGTGGAGAAAACCCAGAAGCCTTTGTCGAGACGGCCTTACAACCATTAAAACTCACTATTTGGTGTGCTTTATGGGCTGGTGGAATCATCGGCCCATTATTTTATTAGAAATATTTGCATTTACACTGATAACTAAGCTACCTCTAACTTGGTTATGCCAGTGTAAAAGGAAGTTAAAACCGATTGTGTATCTCTCAATGAGATATCCACACAGTTTAAAATTCACATGTGAGTACTTGTACCTTGACATCAGGATATTCAGAATAAATGTAAAACGGAAGAACTTGTTACAAATGGAACAGACCTGGACCAAACAGACCAGATACGTACAAAAAATCCTTTATTTGTGACACCGTCACATCTTAGCACTCTAGTGGCTACCACCGCAAGCCACTGCTTAATTGGCTACCAAAAAGGCCATTTTCTGGCCTAAGTGATCTTGCTCGATGCAGGCTATTATTTGAACTGGCTTAACCTACGAGCTTGCTACATAATGGTTGGAATGGTTTGAAGCAGTGTTATCGGAAAATAAATCCGGTTTATCTAACATACAACTCTTTTCCTAATGTGTTATAAGAAGTTGTATAACTAGTTCAACTGAACTTCTTCCCTTTTCAGTCTTTTTGAAGTTATCTTGAAAATTTTACTAATTGTTATTTTTTTTTTCTTCATTTTCTTGTCTTCCAAAATCCAAAATATGGTACAATATAGCTGGCTTTTGCTCATGGGGTCCCAGAAAGGACCTGGTCCTCCACTTAAAGGGGTTACTCGGCCACGTAACAACAATGCTGTTGCGAAAAAAACCAAGAGTCTGCGATAAGGATGTATTCACTGTTGACGATCAGGCACCTGGAAAGTTCGGACTTTGAATAGGCCTATCCAGGAAAAAAACGATAAAAACCTTTAACACATGCTGCTGTGAATACTACAGAAAACAAAACAAGCGTCTATTTAAGTTAGGATCTGTTATTGACGGTAGACTAAGGCAAAAAGTTCTGAGCTTTTGACACATGAGCGAACCAAGCTGAATTCGCTAACATCAGCCTTCTATTTGCTCACAGTTGCACAGAAGAAAAAGACCATAGCTATCAAAAAATGCTTTTTCACACTCCTCGATAAAGCCTATGAGCGATTGCGTAGGTACAACATTTTAGGTGATTTCAAAGCCAAGATAGGAAAAGAGGACATTTTTGGTAGTAAAGAAAATAGTCAAGAAAATTCGTCATGGTACGACCGACGCAGACATTTCTCCAGTATTATATTATCCGAACATTTTGAGCAGCCATTATGAACTTGAACTAATGCTGGTTACAGCCAACATCCGTCAGATATCTCGAAGAAATACTATAACGCGATTTAATGTGAAACGGCTCCAATCGCTGATCGCGTATCCCACAACCTCTCATCCTTTATAATCATGTGCTGAAGATTAGTGACCTCGATTCAAAATAAACCGTCAGAAATGCCACATCCAATGTGCCAGGTTTTACCCCGCCATCTTCACGGAAACCGGAGTTTGATGAAGAGTACAGGCGAACATATAGGACGAGCGTGCCCTCTTTAAGAAAAAGAGAAAGGAAGAACCGTCGCCATCTCCGGAGGAACAAGAATGAACTTAAAAGTTTTACCAAAACGTAAAAAAAATTCCGAACAGAGATCTGTAAAATGACGGAACTGAGAAAATGGAAAAATTACTTCTGCAGACTGTTAGATCCTGAGAACGACTCAAATTCACATGCCATCCGAAGGCATTATTCAACTTAGGCGATAAAAATCAGGATTTATTCCACCTGACCAAAAAGTTTATTTATTTTGAAACTAACTTATAATTAAAATTATGAGCTAGCTGGGGAGAGCCAGAGCAGTTAACGCCTTCGGCTTTGTTAGGTTAGGTTAGGTAACAGTGGCCGTTGGAAAAACCAACCCACTTAGGCCTATTAGCTCATTGTGATGCCACGTACATTTACGATCCTCCTACTCTTGGAACCAATTTGAGCTTTTCACGAAGCGCAGGAAACTGTCTATATTATTTATATCGCTTAAGTTATTATAGAAGAAGGATTAGAAGCTTTTAGTTTTCTTCTTTGGGAGAGAGTAGCTGGAAGATTGTTTCCTCCTTTGTAAAAATGCCAAGCCTTTTTGCATGCTTGCATATAAGACAGTATCAAGTGATGACGCCTGTGATAGCACTGAGATGCTTCCAATTTACAGACATCAAACTCTTCGGGGAATTTAGATCCAGTTTTGGCCAGATTTGTTTGTTCGTTAGACATGTTGGCCCAACAGTCCACCTAAGATTTATTGTTCTACAAGCACCGATGATACCTTTTTCGTAGGATAAGTAGAGTGGTTCCAATTTTGGGGAGTCCTTCGGCCCTACAATTCCTTGGAATATCTAACAGTCTTAGGTTAAGCTTATCTGAGAAAACACGCCATCAACCCCGCTATCAGTCTTCGATTCATCTGTATAGAAATGGGTTGACTTGTTGTCCAGGAAGGCACCTTTCTCCCAAAAATATGTGGAGGGAATGCGTTCATGAAACTCTTTGTCAAGCCAATATTGGGGCATAATGTAATCGACGTTCTCTGGAAGTATCCTTAATGTATTAAGAGTATAAGCGTAGCCAAATAGTTTATTTGTACTAAACTGGTAGAGTTAGTTGAGGGAGGGTCTATGATTGGAATTTTATATTTCCTGAGAAAGAGGGAAAGATTAGTTTTATGGGGGTTTACTTCCAATCCACAACAATCTGTTAACACCTTGGCGTAAGAGTTCTCTAATAGTATTGAAATATTTTCCCGAGACGACTATAGTAACGTCATCCGAATAGGCAACCACTCTACTACCATTCGCATCCAAGTATACCAGCAGTTAATTGAGCACTAAGTGCCAGAGAATGGATGATAGGACACTGGTTTGCGGCGTTCCTTTCCTGGCACATCTTTTAGGAGAACCTCCACCCAGTTTGGAGTTGATAATCCTGCTATTTAGCATAAGACTTATCAATTCCCCTAGAGAGTCATTTATCTTCAGAGTTGACAATGCAATTACGATTGCGGATGTGTTTCGCCTATGTGTTTTGATTTAAATTGAATTGTATAAATTGGTTTGTTTTCGAAATTCATTTACTTCTCTCAAGAAAACCCTCCACTTGCTTGCAAATGCAAGCAGTTGGATAGCTGTCACATGTCGCATTCGCGTGTGCTTGTTTGACATATCGTGTAGAAACAAAGCAAATAAGCGGCAATTCATAATGTTACCTCAAGCTTCGCGTCAGCTTTATATCGTAAATATCGTAAACACAACTGCAAAGCGAAAGTGACGTTGGCATTTGATAACTGGCAATTTGTTTTGCTTTTCCGTCGATTTGTTCATTGAAGCTAGAGGGTAGGTAACGGTGTAATATATTTACTCTGAATAGGTAACCTCTAATATATGGCGTTTTACGATTATCATATTACGGGTTTCTTGCACAAAATAGTAGGTTTGAACAATGTATATGTTGTTTTTCTTTAACTTATTAATATAAATACATTGTTTGTAAGTTATTTCTGCTAATTAAATTTTAATGGAAATAAAAATAATAAAATTCTACTCGACTTCGTTCCAGGAATTCGTTTATTGAAAAAGGAAACAATACTTTATCTGTCATCGCAACGCCGAAGCGACATTTCGGATTGCAAATTTTGAGTGCTCTTAACACGATTTATCTAAGTTAGTTCGATATGAATCGTGTACGAAGTGTAACAAAGCACGCGCGCAAGAATGCGACATTGTGTTTTTGCCATTACTAACGAAAACTAAAGTGATAAAGAAGCTGTCGTTTTACAATGGCCTACCTATTCTATATAGGATTCAAATCTGGACTTTGTACTGGCCATTGTAATGTTGTAAAATTTTGTCCCGACAACCATTCTTTAACTACTTTCGCTGTATGCTTTGGATCCCTATCATGTTGAAGGACGATATCATCAGATGGACATGCACACTCTTCTCAACAAAATCAGGCAAATTAGACTGAAGGATTTGTAGGTAATCTTCCTTCCTCACGATTCCGTTAATTTTAATAAGTGGGCCAACGTGCCACCACGTGAAACACCCCCACACCATCAAGCTTCCACCACCGTGTTTCATTGTTTTTTTTACCTGGTGCTTTAAAATTCCTTCCTGAGGTCGATGACAAAAATACTCTTTTCCATCCGACTGGTAGCGATTAATTTTAGTCTCGTCAAACCAAATTACTCTCTTCCAATCTTCTTCCTCCAGTTTTTGTGCAGCTTGCAGAATTTGAACCGTGCTTTGATATTTTTCTCGGATAAAGCCGGCATTTTTTGTTTGATTGCGTATACAAGTTCGATTTTTTTAAGGCTCTTCTAGCGGCCCATTCGCTTACATCCTTATTAATAGCCTTGCCTTTGCTGTCTCCTTCGGTGTCTTGTTTTTTTTTTTTATATGAGGGAACGTTCCATTAAACGGGCATCGCTGTAGGACAGTAGTATGGGACGCCCCCCGCTGCTTGTAGTAGCCGGGCAGTTTCTTTTCTTTTTTTTATATTAAGGACAGTTCTATGACACACCTCCATCTTCTCTGCTATTTTTCGCGAGCTGTACCCCTTTTCCAACAAAACTACAACGCTATCCTCAGTTCTTTTTGAAATGATTCTCATTTTCATCTGTTTAAGAATATTATTAAATTAACTAACTTCGAAAAAAAAAATTATCGAAAGCTTTGGCTTTCAAATAAAAAATGATATATGATTTACATAAATTTCAAGTCTTGTGGAAACTTCCGTTACATTGAAACAACAGACGGGAAAACATGCAAAACTGGGTAAATGCAGCAGAGGGGATATTTATGCTTACTCTATGGAAACCAAAAACCGTTTTTTGGTGGTATGTTAGTATTGTGTCGGTAACATCCCACTGGATGTAAAAAAACCATATTTTTGTATTTATGGACAATAATGACAATTCTAGAAAAGGATAAATACGTTTGTGCATTTTAAGTATTCAGTTTTTGTTCGCCATTGTACGTACGTACGGATCGTTTCGCCTGTTACCGGTCTGCCCTAAGCGTTATTATTTTTGCCATTTCGGGACGTAACCATATAGAGTTTACTAAATTGTGTGAGTAGTCATCAATGGATAACTTCTTTTTATTGGGTTGTACCACTTGAAACGTCCGATTTTCGCTCAGTCGGACATAAGCAGCAGAATTTTAGGGTTCGTTACAAGTACCGTTATTTTTTTCCTAGGAATTATTTACCATGCTGACGGCAGTTCAAATTCGAACGCTCTTCCTTTACGAATATAAAATGAGACATAATGCATCATTGGCAATGAAAAACATTAATGAGGCATTTGACGATGTAATGGTAAACGAACGCACTATACGAAGTTGGTTTGGAGAGTTTCGTTCGGGAGATTTCAGCCTCGAAAATGAACCATGTGGGAGCCGGAAACGTTAGTTGACGATGATGTTTTAAGAGCAACCGTATATGCGGACCCAACGAAATCGGTGCGGAAGATTGCACAGAGCATGGTAGTATCCCCAGTGACAATACGTCGACACTTTTCTCTCATGGGAAAGGTAAAGAAACTTGATAAATGGGTACCCCATGTACTGAACGAATCCCAAAAACTACGGCGCCTGGAAATCTGCGCATCGCTTACTTTAAGAAACCAGAAACTGAACCGTTTTTGCACCGGATAGTCACCTGAGATGAAAAGTGGATACTGTATGATAATCGCAAAAGATCTGGACAGTGGTTGGATGCAGATGCAAAGCCAAAACACACCCCCAAACCCGATTGTCACCCAAAAAAAGGTTATGATGACAATTTGGTGGACATCGAAAGGACCAATCAAATTTTCATTTCTTTAACCAGAAGAAACGATAAACGCTATCAAATATTGTGAGGAAACCGACATATTGCACGCCAAATTTGCTGAAAAGCAACCAGCGTTGGTCAATAGGCACGATCCGATCCTTTTGCATGACAATGCTAGACCCTATACTTCACAAGTAACGGTGCAAAAACTGTTGCCGTTAGGATTTGAATTTCTTTCGCATCCATCGTACTCTCCTGATATTACCATCTTTTCCTCAATTTGGATTCATTTTGCCGGCAGAAGGTCTTAAGGAACCGAGCAGAGGTCATAAAAGCCTTTGAAGATTTTATTGCCTCAAAAGGTCAGCACTTCTACGAAAAATGAATATTTGACCTTGTATCACGTTAGAAGAATGTCATAGATGCCAACGGATCCTATTTTGATTGAATAAAAATTTACGGAACAATAATGTTGGCTTTTAAATTTTTATAATCGGACGTTTCATGTGGTACAACCCAATATAGCAAGCTTGGCGGTCAGTATTTTCGAGATTTGCTCATAAGGAAAGTATATCGAATGTATCGAATGTATATCCTTAGCATCATTTGTCCGATCCCCAAAAAATTAAACCTCTTTAACTGCGACAATTACAATGATATCATCCCATAACTTCGCGCACCAAATCTTGTCTACCTCTTGTATGAGCGCCTTAAACTATTTGTGAACGATCTGATTGGCCCCTATTCATGCGGTTTTAGGCTCGCTAAGTTCAAAATCGATCACACTCTGGAAGGTTGTTTGTTTTGGCATTCCTAATAAATTCAACAGATTGTACAGAATGACGATGAAAAACACTAGCTGCTCCGTAAATGCGGGAACCAATCTTTCCGAGGCCTTAGATTTAAAATACAAAATTGTTGATGTGATTTCTGTGACGTTAAACTTAAGAAAATTATGCGAAAGTCATAAACCAACCCAGAAACACTATTTTCCACTAATTGTTGGCAGGACGCAGCGAGCTCTCACTATCATGTTTGCAACTATTGAAACAGAAGCAGGAAAAATTGGTGTGGCTGTGAATGACAGCAAAATCATCCTGCCAGCAAGAAGGGACGCACGACGTCGTTTGCCAATCGTTATGTGATGAACGTGATTGAATAATAAGACATTGTCAAGCAATACTAAGCATTAAGAAGACTATTTAAGATCTTTATTATCCCAGACTTACTCTATGGCACAGAGGCCTGGACATTAGCACACAACACTTTTCAAATAATTTTTAGTCCTGTTTGCGTTGATGTACTTTAGAACAGAACATATAAAAACGAACTTTAGAACCATCGATTTAGTCAGAAAATTATGCATCGGCCGGCTGAGATGCCAGACCACATAGAGCGAATATTTACCAACGTTCTACCACGAATAGTCTTCGATTCAAAATGTAGGGAACCTCAACCACCTCTGAGCGCGCCACTGGAGACAGTTGGCCAAAGGTTTCGCTAGTTGGTGAGGTTTACGGCCCACCCTGGGCTTTTAGGGCTGTCAAACCAATTATCATATGTACATATGTTACATTTCTATTCCGTATATTTTGGCAAAACATCATCGTACCATCTATAAATAAATATCCATGTATACATCACTGGACAATCGTCAAGTACGACCTCATATTATGAGCACTGATGAAAGTATCACCGGTATGTACATATGTACGTTGGTGAATATCCGTGCTCAACGAAAATTTATTTCAAAATATGAATTAACTGTATCGTGCCACACCGCAACTCAGACAATCGATTTATTGAAATCACAATTTGCCGAGAAGGCGATTTTGAGAATTGGATCTACCAATTGATCTTCGAGATCATACGATTTGACTCCTCTTGACACCTTTAATTTGATGCTAAAGTTCAACACTAGTGGAAAGTACACTCAAATATATAATTCGTTGATCAAGCGGTGCCAAACATACATAAGCACTGTGTTCGCCAGGAAGAGGAGGCACAAGCTAATATCTAATTGGTTTGAGCTGGTTTAGTGGACCGAAGCCAAACTCTTGAGGCAAATTTGCCTTTCTTTTCATTTATAGAAACGTATCCTTAGGAGGAAATTGCAATCTTAAATGCAGCTAGACGTGCCGCTGTCTAAATTCATAGAAGTGCTCCATTAAATGACCGATGGGATATCACAAGGTCAACTAGGAATCAACAAACAAAACAAGGCATTCGAGGTTGGTATGCATCAAGGCAAATAGACTTATTGATGTTCTACTTATGTATATCAAATGATCAAATAGATCGACAGGAAGATTTCATCTTTTACACAATCTAATAAAAAATAAACCATGCATCTACGCTACTTACATATACATATACGAGTACGTATATCTACCTACATACATACTTCTACACTACATTTATAAAATTTGTCTGGCGGAGAAAAAGCTACAATACTTAGCCCTGTATATGTTAGCATTATGTTTCAGATTTTATCTTTAATTGGTCAAAGCTACCGCGTAATAAACAACAAGGGTGCTTCCCTTCAATTTCCAAGCACCACCAACTTGAACGAACATTCATGGATCTGCACACTTCTTAAATAAAATAAAGAAAAAAAGGTCCAAACAAATTATAAAAAAAAACTTGCCTCGGGTGCCTCTGTATAGAGTTTTGCAGCGGAAACTCCCTACTATTCGAGTGGCTCACTTCAAGATCCATATTTTCATGCGTCTCCTCCAACAGCCGCCCATTTATTTCGCCTGAAAAATTTATCACCAAAACACAACACAATTAATAACACACAACCAATGTAGATAATTTCTTCAAAACAATTCCAATAATATAGATAATTTTGAGTTAAATGAGCATGAATATTATCATTATTTCTAGGCTTTGTTTGAGTTTTTCTTTATCACAAATATTTATACAATCGTAATTAGCAGCTGGATTATAGGGGCAGGTAAATCGTCTGCCAAGAAAACTGGCATCAACATTTCTTTGCCAAACAATTGTAGAAAACACAAAACTTTTATGAAATTGAAGAGATTCAGTGTCCAGATATGGGAAAATTTTATTGAATTTACGAAATTTTACCAACCTCTGGCGATATTTTGAGTGAAAATTGAAACCAAAAATATTATAAATACAATGGCAGCCATTGTAGTTAGCTATCAAAAATCAAATCAAAATAATCAGCGATGTGTTTAGAAAAGTGGGATCTCTGTTTTGTGGATGAAGAAGTGATGAGGTAAAGTGAGTGTATTCAGTAACTGTTTGAGTTTTTTGAATAAATAATTGTACGAGTATCTCCAGTTAATTGGCCAGCGCACACATTACTAGTTACCCCGGGGTAAAACTGGTTTTATAGACGAGGGAGATGAAGGAACGGGGTAAAATCTTCAACCAGTGTTGAAGCTGTTGCATATCGGGGGAAAACCAATACACACATAAGTTGTCAATTTTAAAGGGTGAAAAAAATTATCAGAAATATTACAATCAAGATAGGTTAATTTATACACAATTCTGCCCCGCATTATGCATCCACTGTGCGGTTAAAGTAGAAGATAGCCCGTGGTAAAATTTCCAGTATGTGCTAGCTCAATATGTGAATACATCAATGAACATTAACGTAGATGAGGTATGTATATCTTACTCGCAATACGAGAACATTGTTTTGTTATATAAATCGTTTTTTTCCAGCTCATCCTTTGTAATGTTTTTGCTAGAACTTGTACTATTAGCTTTTGCTTCATTGCTTGGTTTTCACTAAAAACTTCAGGACTTGACCAAGGCATTTAATCTTTCCTCAATCAACAGGTGTTCTTTTGTTCATTAATTTAGCTAGGAACTGCATATCGTTTGAAAACGCATTTCACTTGCTCGAATTATATAAAGGCATACCTAAGAGCAAAAACAAAACTCACTTTTGATGTGTTGAGTCGACAACAGATTTATTTTAAAAGCAGAAAAGTATTTAAAGATAAGTTAAGTTTTATATGATAAGTTAATGATGAGTTGACAATTTTATTATTTTAAAATCATAATGCAATACGAATATGAGTTAATTGATTAGTGTGAGGTCAAAAATTTAATGAAAAAATTCTGATATAAATTAAAAAGGCAATTTTTTTCTCGAAAATTTCGAATGCGCTGTTATCGAATTTTGACAAATTCATTGCTCTGACACCATACAGTGAAAGAGGAATGATGAGAGTTTTGTATAACGCATCCTTGTTTCTTCTCGACAATGTTCAGAAATCGTCATGGCATCGATTCCTAATTGATGTCGTTGGCATAGTTCATAGCAGAGTGGATGCGATCTTACCACAAAATTATGCCTATTTAAATATGGTTTCCAAGTTATGTCTCACTGTTCATGTACAGCATTTACTTGGGTAATCCTCATTTAGTTTAGAATGAGGTCTATTTAATATTTTGTAAAAAGAACACCTGCTGTATTGACATATGAATTTCGCACTAATTTCTCTAATGCTAGCTCGAAGAAGTGCTTTTGCTTAAATTTGCGTCGCTTTCCCGTAAAAATTTTGGGTGTCTATGGGAATCTCTGTCTAAAATGAAGTATTACATATTAATTTGGTCGGTCGTTAAAGTAGTCTATTTTCTTCCGGTCTGAAAGTGTACTGTTATTTACCCGACAGTTCGTCGACATACAGCTTTGGACACATTATGATAGATTCAACTGTAAATAATTAAGAGCAAAACCGGTCCATTACAATGTTCGCTTCTAGAATCAATTGGTTTTCTTAAAGGCATTGTTATTATCAGCCATACAAGTTTCACTGAGATACGAGGGCGGGTCAATAATTCCGTGCATTTTTGAATTTCTGACCTCTTTACTGAAACAGCAACACTGCTCCTGTCAACAGGCATTTGTCAGTTGACTCCTGTCAAAATTTAAACTTGCTGCGTCAGTTAGTTTGTGTTTGACAGCTATTTTTATCAGACTACTCACTAATTTGAGGAGAAAATGGAAAAAAAGTGAATTTCGTGTGCTTATTAAGCATTATTTCTTGCGAAAAAAAACCATTACCGAGACCAAGGCTAAGCTTGATAAATACTGCACCATCGATTTCAATGGTAAAAAAGTGGTTTACTGAATTTCGTTGTGGCCGTACAAGCACTGAAGATGCCGAACCTCCTGGACGCCCAGTTGAGGTCTCTACACCCGAAACAATCGAAAAAATTCACGATATGGTGTTGGCCGACCGAAGATTGAAAGTGCGAGAGATTGTGGAAGCCGTAGGGATCTCGCATGGCTCAGTGGTTTCAATTTTGAATGATCACTTGGGCATGAGAAAGCTGTCCGCAAGATGGGTGCCGCGTTTGCTCACAGTCGACCACAAACGCAATCGTGTAACAACTTCACAGGAAGGTTTGGCGTTGTTTAATCGCAATATGGAGGAGTTTTTGCGCCGTTTTGTAACCGTGGACGAAATATGGATCCATCACAACAAACAACAGTCAAAACAGTGGGTTTCTAAGGGTGAATCGGCGCCAAAGAAGGCCAAGGTGGGTTTGTCAGCCAATAAAGTTATGGCGACTGTTTTTTGGGATGCACGCGGGATAATCCACATTGACTACCTTCAAAAGGGAAGAACAATCAATGGGGAATATTATGCCAACTTATTGGACCGATTCAATGACGATTTGAAAAAAAAACGACCTCATTTGGCCAAGAAAAAAGTTCTTTTCCACCAAGACAATGCAAGGGTGCACACATGTGCAGTTGCCATGGCAAAAATCCATGAATTGGGCTATGAATTGCTCCCTCATCCACCCTATTCTCCAGATTTGGCTCCGAGCGACTACTTCTTGTTCCCAAACCTGAAGAAATGGCTTGGTGGAAAAAGATTTGACTCCAATGATGAAGTCATCTCGCAAACAAAGGCCTATTTTGAGGACCTCGACAAATCATTTTTTTTTGGAAGGGATAAAAAAATTGGAGAAGCGTTGGACAAAGTGTATAGAGCTCAAGGGAGACTACGTTGAAAAATAAAATTATTTTTTTATTAAAAAATCTGTGTTTTAATCCAAAAGTCACGTACTTATTGACCCGCCCTCGTAGCTTAGATAATGAAAAAGATAGTGATGAGCGTCACAGAAACGTTAGTGAACGTTTTCTGATGATTATTCCAGGACAACTAGACAGGAAGTGCAGAATTGTTATTATCTTCTCTGCAGGTCCACCAGATTTCAATGCTGGAGATGCTATATTTTCCCCAACAGCAAAATATGAGTATAGAGCATATTTCAATATGCGAAGAGCTTCTCGTTTATGCGTTTATGGTTTAGAAGTGCGCTGCATCTTCTCTGGTTCATCCATACTAACTTAAAAGATCTGCATTAACCAATTTGGTTCCGATGACGTTAACTAAAGGCAACAACACCTCGAAATCTGGGGCTGTCTTCGAACATTTCGAAGCAAATAATTCTCCTTGTCACCGAGTCGAATTTAATAAATATATATTTCTTATTTTTGCAATTGTAATCTTATATCTAATACTTAGTTAATGAAATGAATTTACAGCATTGGTAATTCCAAATTATTTTGATTGTCTTTCGTGATAATAATTTCATCTCTTCAGAGATGAAAACAAGAAAACGTCGCACATGTGGACTGATTTTGATTAATTCAATCGATAAGGTTAATAGTTTTACCGCTGCCTTAGAATTATCTAGATTGTTGTTAAACGTAGTTCAAGCAGTATAAATTATTTATGTTGACCAAGAACAAATTTGGTTTATTCAGTTTATTCAGGTACTAATTACTACTACTACTAAAATTACAAATTAAAAAATATTGTAATATGTACGTTGTTTCAGAAAATAAAATTGAATTTGTACAGTGGATTTTGAATATCGATATTTATCATTCCAAATTTGTTAAATTCCAATTTGTCTCTGGGACAACAACATTTTATTTTAATTGTATGGATATATGCTTTGATCGGCGAGTTGTCGAACACAGGATGATGATTCCATGACTGGTGGTGGCGTTATAATTGCCATGATTTTGATCCCGACAAATTCGACACAATAACTCCCTGGTTTTGTGAGGAGGAAGATTGTGTTTTATGAGAGGATGATGTTGTTTCAAATTTGCGTACGAATCACGCGCTACTTTGCCAGCACCCGCTGCAGCAGATGAGGTCGACGATCACGTGGATTCAATTATTGAAGCTGCTGTAGTGGAGCTTTTGGATTTACTAGCCGCACTTCCGGAGACAAAAAGTTAAAGTTGCCGAAGGTCTCCATCGTCAAGAAACAGCCAGTTTCCACCTCCATCAGCTCTGTGAAATCAAGTTTAAACGCTATAAAATCTGCCAAGCTAGAAATAATTCAAAAAATCCCGGCTCCGTTACGAAAAACCTGCAAAAGCTGCCGAATTTCTCTGGTGAAAACCAAAGAGAGTGGCCTTATTTTGAGGAGGTCTACAAATGTACCATGATCGAGGGGAGAAATAGCGCTAAAGAAAATGTCACTTGCTTGCGTAAGGTCTTAAAAGGAGAGGCGTATCAACTTGTAATCGATCGCCTGAAGTATTCATCAGATGCTGACGCGATAATTGATTCGCTTCGCATCATCTCCAGTCGTTATGAAGCTCTGGTTCGCGGCTTGACTTCAGATTTATTGAGTCTTCTGAAGCCTAAGTCAAAGTGCGATTCCAAGCTTCGCATGTGAGCAGTAAAATTTAAATCGATGAATAAAGAAGAGGATTTTAAGAATGGGTATGTTCTCACTAACCTATCTTCTAGGTTAGGCTTTATCTAGAGTGGCAAAAAAGAAAGCCAGTTTTGCCATGAGTTAATTTTCAACAATTTTCTGAGTTCCTGACGGAAAAGCTAATTGATTTACCTCCTCATCTGATGAAACCTAATGGCCCATCTGTACAGAATAAGTCACAGTCAGCTGGTAATACAAAATTTTCTCGATTGCTTTTGCATCAACCCATTTCATCGCCTGCGTTAACCGGCCAATATAAATGCAACAAAAAAACAACATGCTTTGTATCAATGTGAAGAGTTTTTGGCTTCAACCCCAGATCAAAGGCAGACATTTGCTATAAAAAGCCGATTTTTTTTCCACATGCCTGATGGATGCAACCAACGTCACCACTCCTGGGGTTGATGTCACAAATCATATTCAAGATACGAGGGCGGGTCAATAAGTCCGTGACTTTTGGATTAAAACTGATTTTTTGATAAAAAAATAATTTTATTTTTCAACGTAGTCTTCCTTGAGCTCTATACACTTTGTCCAACGCTTCTCCAATTTTTTTATCCCTTCCAAAAAAATGATTTGTCGAGGTCCTCAAAATGACGAGATGACTTCATCATTGGAGTCAAATCTTTTTCCACCAAGCCATTTCTTCAGGTTTGGGAACAAGAAGTAGTCGCTCGGAGCCAAATCTGGAGAATAGGGTGGATGAGGGAGTAATTCATAGCCCAATTCATGGATTTTTGCCATGGCAACTGCACATGTGTGCACCCTTGCATTGTCTTGGTGGAAAAGAACTTTTTTCTTGGCCAAATGAGGTCGTTTTTTTTTCAAATCGTCATTGAATCGGTCCAATAAGTTGGCATAATATTCCCCATTGATTGTTCTTCCCTTTTGAAGGTAGTCAATGTGGATTATCCCGCGTGCATCCCAAAAAACAGTCGCCATAACTTTATTGGCTGACAAACCCACCTTGGCCTTCTTTGGCGCCGATTCACCCTTAGAAACCCACTGTTTTGACTGTTGTTTGTTGTGATGGATCCATATTTCGTCCACGGTTACAAAACGGCGCAAAAACTCCTCCATATTGCGATTAAACAACGCCAAACCTTCCTGTGAAGTTGTTACACGATTGCGTTTGTGGTCGACTGTGAGCAAACGCGGCACCCATCTTGCGGACAGCTTTCTCATGCCCAAGTGATCATTCAAAATTGAAACCACTGAGCCATGCGAGATCCCTACGGCTTCCACAATCTCTTGCACTTTCAATCTTCGGTCGGCCAACACCACATCGTGAATTTTTTCGATTGTTTCGGGTGTAGAGACCTCAACTGGGCGTCCAGGAGGTTCGGCATCTTCAGTGCTTGTACGGCCACAACGAACTTCAGTAAACCACTTTTTTACCATTGAAATCGATGGTGCAGTATTTATCAAGCTTAGCCTTGGTCTCGGTAATGGTTTTTTTTCGCAAGAAATAATGCTTAATAAGCACACGAAATTCACTTTTTTCCATTTTCTCCTCAAATTAGTGAGTAGTCTGATAAAAATAGCTGTCAAACACAAACTAACTGACGCAGCAAGTTTAAATTTTGACAGGAGTCAACTGACAAATGCCTGTTGACAGGAGCAGTGTTGCTGTTTCAGTAAAGAGGTCAGAAATTCAAAAATGCACAGAATTATTGACCCGCCCTCGTACTTCAGATTCGGATTCATGGTAATGGAGACTTGTTTGTGGATACTTATGCCAATCTGGACGATGGGTGTTCATTATCATAATCATCGAAAACCTTTTTTATTGGGGGGTGGTGGACAACCCGAATAACTCACATTGTAGTGGGCAAAAGGGGTGTCTCGCGTCGAGGATTGTAAGCGCACTTTTTTATCGGTGTTTGATGTAGGGGTCGTAAGCGGTATATTTTGAAGAATGTCTACACTATAAAAGACTTGGGTCTTGCTAGTCAGTCTATCGATGTTGCGCATTTGAAAAGCTTATACACTCGTCTTCGAGGTCTCCCACTCTCCGATGGTGGATGCTCAACCAAAAATATTGCTTGGTTTCGATCAAGCCAATGCTATATAGCATGCTGTGAAAATTGCTCACGGAGATCACAAACAGTATTTTACAAAAAATTGCATACCATTTATTGCTCAGCTCATAGTATACTATGAATATTATGCTATGAGCTGTCACTTTTGTTTGACATTTGTGTTTTGTCGCGATGGCTGAGTGGCGGATGAATGGAGCAATCAAATTAATAAAATAATAATTAATAATGTTGCTCGAAATTGCGTAACTCTCTTTTTTCAAGAAACGATTCATCCAAAACTTACTTATTCTCTTTTTACTGTTCTTTCTTGTAATTTTGTCAATTCCATGTAAATGGCTCATGGACAGTGACAGAAAAATGAAACATGACTCGCTTTTTAACAAATTTTCTCTCTGAGATAGAATTTTATCCTCAGTCTTCCGAATTTGACAGTTTTTAATTTTTTTGTCGAAAAAGTAAGCGAGCAAATCATATATTCGTATGTCTGCCAGATTTAAATGCAATCGACACCTTGAGATCCCAGCATCACATGAACATATGATTTTGACAGCTGTCATTAGATAAGTATAATAGTTGACGAATTTCATTATTCCGTGAAAAATGTACAAATTAAATAGGACATTAGCAAATTATTGTAATTTAAACCAACGTTTAAGAAAGACTGTCTCCACATGGTCTCCTCTGGCGACGACATTTAATTCTCCCCCGCACAAGAAGATCAACATAATCCGTAACGATGTGGTAAACTTGAAACTGACACTAGGCTTTCATAACATCAAGTGGTTCTTCTTTTCTAGGGCTTATTCAACCTTCCTGAATTGAAGACCTTCGAGGGTTTCTATCTTCTCAAAGAGAATGTAGGAAACCGAACGGACGAACTGATCCAAGAGGCGACCTCTCAAAACCGCACTCGTAAAATGGTAACCAAGTAAATGGTTGCCAATCTCCCACACAAATCTTTAAAATATTTCCTTTTTAGGTTGAGATTTTCGACGAACTCTCTGATTCGTTGTGTAAAGTGGCTGACTTGGCTGAGTTTATACGAATTGCCCATCCACAAACCAAGTATTCACAAGCTGCTGAGGAAGCTTGCATAGCTATTAGCGGCATTGTTGAAAGGTGCGTTAATTGGAATAAGGTAAAGGTTACTAAATAATTCCTGTGCCAATTTTCAGCTTAAACACGCACAAACCAATATTTAAAGCGCTGCAAAGCGTAGTTGAAAACGGTGATATTATGCCCACAACTGATGTCGATCAACATGTCGCTAAACTCTTTCTGTTTGACTTTGAGCAATGCGGCATTCATTTGCCAGAGTCTGAGAGACAAAAGGTCGTTCGGCTAAATGATGCTATTCTACAGCTGGGTCAAAAATTCATGGGTAATGCGGTTAACCCAACAGTAATACCGATTCGGAATGTTCCTGAATCCGTTTCACATTAGTATGCCATCAAAGTGCACTGTTTAATATTATACGTTTCATGTTCGTTCCTTTTTTTAGTTTTCCATCCGATGGGGACAATATTTACATTACTGGATTGTATACGAATTCAACTAGTTCTGTGGCGAGAGAGGCAGCATATAGACTATTTTTACAACCAAACGAAAATCAAGAAGAACTTCTATCAGATTTAATATCCTGTCGTCATGAGTTGGCAAAAACTTGTGGCTTCGAAACCTATGCACACAGAGCTCTGAACTCCAGCACTGTGGAACATCCAAACATGGTAAAGGAATTCATCGAAGAATTGTGCAATGAGCTGCGACCACGAGCTGCCAGTGATTTCATGGCTATGGAACGAATGAAGGTTTGTTGCGTTTATCAATTCTTTTATGCCCTTACTAGTAAACACAAATCGTTTGTAGAAAAAAGACTCCAGAGATCCTTCTAGTCAGTTGGCCGCCTGGGATACTCCCTACTTTTTGTCGAATGCCAAAAATCAATGGCTGAACACAAGCTCCGATGAATTTCTGCCTTACTTCAGTCTGGGTGGCTGCATGGAGGGACTGAACAATCTCATGAGATCTTTGTACGGTATCAGCTTGAATAACACAGAAGTGGAACCAGGAGAAGTTTGGAACAATGATATTTATAAGCTTTCTGTTGTCCATGAAACCGAAGGACTTCTTGGCTACATTTATTGCGACTTCTTTGAAAGATCAGGCAAACCTAATCAGGATTGTCATTTCACTATTCAAGGAGGAAAGAAACTACCCGATGGTAGCTACCAAACTCCCATTGTGGTTGTGATGTTAAATATAAGTAAGGCCCGTTGGACTGGTCCAGCGTTATTGCCGCCATCGCGCGTGGAAAACCTTTTCCATGAGATGGGACATGCAATGCACTCCATGTTGGGTCGCACAGAATATCAGCATGTGACAGGAACACGTTGCTGTACAGACTTTGCTGAAGTGCCATCTGTTCTGATGGAGTACTTTGCAAGCGATCCTAGAGTGAGTGTTGAAATGATTTCGTTGAATTTCAAGCAGCTTTTCTATTTGTAGGTACTTAGAACATTTGCAAAACACTATCGGACACACGAGCCAATGTCAGAGGATATGTTACAGAGATTGTGTGTTTCGAAGAATATCTTCTCGGCAAGTGAAACGCAGTTGCAGGTATAAAATCACTTGTACAGCAGTATTTGAGCATATCATTAACTTAAACAAAAATATTCTTCTAGGTGTTTTACTCAGCTCTAGATCAAGCATATCACTGTGGAAAGCCGATAGAGGGTAAAAACACCACAGACACGCTCAAGGAAGTTCAAGGAAAGTATTACAGCCTACCCTATGTGGAAAATACGGTGAGTGTTCCTAGGGATAACAAAATATATTGAGAAAATATAAATAAATAATGTCTCTTTGAAGGCATGGCAGCTTCGTTTCTCGCATTTAGTTGGCTACGGTGCTAAATATTACTCTTATTTGATATCAAAAACGATTGCGTCTTGGATATGGCAAACATATTTCGAAGCAAACCCATTTAATCGAGATTCGGGGGAGAAATACCGAAGAGAAGTATTGGCACATGGCGGTGGTATTCCTAGTCGTCAGTTGGTAGCAAACTTTCTACAAAGAGATGTAACGCCAAAGGCTCTATCACAGAGTTTAATTCACGAGATTGATGCAAATAATGAGAAGGTTAAGGAAATGGGCAAAAAACTGAACTCAACCCTCGACCTGTGATATCACAAAAAAACCCGTATTTGAGCTCGCATGTGTAGTATTAGGTTAGACTTTTTAATTAATTTAGTTGATGTAAATAAAAAAGAGCAAATACACCGAACTAAGGTAATTTTTTTTTATTATGAAGGCATTAAAAAGTTGTATTGAAGGATGCTCCTTTGAATCCAACTTTAGAGGGTTTAATACTGCGACTCTCAAGTATAAGAAGGATCCCAACGCTGCTTAGACTAAGACAGGCTCTCCCAAGTATCATATAATAGTTTGTAAATGGCATTTTTATTAAGGCTGAAAATGACTGATCGCCGAAATCCAACAATCCCGATCCGGGAAGTATTAGGAGGGTCGCAACATTGAAATAGCTACTATATCGCGGCTTTGAGGTTGAAAATGAGCTAATTATACTTCTGAGTGTGAACCACCACCGGACTAGAGGTCACACTGAAACGTGTTTATAAATATGTTAGCGAATGGCTTGAGATATTCAATTCGGACAGGATTTTGGCAGCGATAAGCTTGTATAACTCTTATAAGACATGTGATCGTCCTTTTGGGTTCTCAGTGAAGCAGTGTAGAAGGGAATTTAATTTTGGAAAATCAGGCAAATCACCAAAAATGAGCCTGAGGCGTAATAACATCTAAACTTCGGGTAGTACAGGTCTGCGTAATCGAATATGAATTTGTAGTATACTCACACGCAGTAGGGCCACGTGGTGTTAGGAAAATAGGGTGAAACGATGGCATTATGGAAGGCACAATTAAATATGGAGTGAAAGTGAATAGTAATATTCAAATCATAATTCAAAGGTTTTCGGAGGGGAGCATTTAATTATTTTAAATAATAAATTACGCATCAGAAGGTGGAATTTAAACGCAATGATGACTAAAAATTTGGTAAAAAAACGAATCATTCTCTACGCACCCAAGGACCAAGTGCCGAAACGTTGGAAACAGGGGCTAACACATGAAATTGCAATCGAACGCGTACAACATTTTGCTGTCATCTTTCGTTTTGAAAAAGAAAGAAATGCTTTGCATCGATGGGTATTTCGACGGACACGACGAGGAACTAACAAATGCGAAGACTGCCCTGGTGAAAGATGTTTCCAGCGGACAATGTCTGGAATAAATCGGTACGCTAAGGTGGAATGATCGTAATTTCATTGGATAAAAATCAAGTGAAGATGCTAAGGTCATCTGCACGCCATCTTAAGTAAAGTAAGTAAGAAAACACAAAGTGAGAAATGCCATTCCAGAAAATATGGAAAATTTCAATCAACATCAGTGGCCTTTGGAATATAAAAAAATTGATTGATTTTTACATTGATTTTTAAAATTCATCCAAAATCGTATGAGAAATAAACGGATGCAAACATTATTTTTGTTTTTTATAAAGTACTGAACTGGAAAATTAAGGAAAGGGAGTATTTAAAATATTTAGGAAGAATGTGTGCACAATGCGAAGAAGATGGATTTCATGTGAGCAGAAAAGATAAGGCTTGTGGTAAAAATCCAACGAAAATCCATTTTAATAACAATTCTAGGTGTGAGCAGAAAAGTTTCATTTTCAAACCTTTTCACTTTTGAAAGAAATTGTTTCATTTTGTATTTGGTTTCGAAGCACCTATTAACTAAAACGCATATCTTTCGTTCCTGACCCTCTTCAGATTAGCTTAAAATGTCGATTAATAATTTATGCATATGTATATTGTCCATTATAATCGATAATACTTTATCAACTCTGGGCTAATACAAAGCAAATACAAGTTCTCTTTAATAGCCTATGCATTTGCAAATGATAATCTATTCAGCAAGTTTTGCAATAAACGAAGCATGTGAATATTCTAAGGATCTAGGTCCGGTGAGCAAGATGGATGCGGCAAGATTTCCAAGCCAAGTCCGATTAATTTGTTCCCCATCTGCAATGATGTATGAGGCCTGGTATTGCCATGGTGAAGTATTATGGCCTTACAATTTATCAGTTCCCCACGATTTTATTTCATCCCTCAATTTCTTTAATTGCAAACAGTACACATCTGGATTAATAGTTATAACAGCTGAAAGAACCCCGAAGTATATGATTCCCACTATACAAAAAGCGGAACCTTCTATGGATGGAGACCTCCCTTGAAGATTGTTTCCGTTGCTTGCCTTTTTTTACCTCATGAACATATTCGGCTCGCATTGTCGTAGACAACCGATTCCTCATTCCCGTTGACCACTCGTTTCAAAAGGCTTCATTTTTCTAATTCTTTCAGGTGCAAATAACAATTTACATCACTCAATTTGCGAGGTACCCAAACATCGAGCCGAGAGATATATCCAAGTTCCCGTAAATGATTATCAATGCTTGATTTCCTAATCTTGATTCTTTCTGCTATATACACACTATTATACATGGGTTGATTTTAATTAGAGAGTTTATTTCATTGTTGTCCACCTCGACGGGCCTTCCAGATCGGGTGCATCTTCTAAACTGAAATCTTCGGACAAAAGTTTAAAAAGTATTTCTGCCGTATGCGCTTTGTTACTGCTCTCAAAATATGTTGAAAATGCAAATGTTTGCCTTCCATTTCTTAATATACCGTTAACCCACAAAACACAACATCATTTTATTCAGCCCAAACAACACACACAATGAGAGCTTCCAAATATTTAAAAATATCAGTCGATAAAAGATCTTTTAGGCTGTATAATTGATGTAGAGTGTTGCACTAGTCAAATCCAAACAAATTAATATGTTCTCAAAACAATTTTAGTTTGATTTGAGATTTTGAGAGATTTAAAATAAAAATAATGACAACTCTGACATAAAAACGATCGTAGAGTTTAATTAATTTAAACAAAATTCAAAATTGTACTTTTTTTGTTTTCTTAATTTTCTACTGTCAAAAAAATTGCGATGACTTGTTTTTTTGTGTATGTAGCCACAAAGAACAGGGAATTGAATTTCCTTCCTATCCTCATGTGGTCAGACTGTTATACCCTTTTCAGAAAGCATCGAAAATTGAGTTTCACGGCTGATACAACCGTCAAACAAAAACTAGTTGTTATTCGACGTGAACGTTTCATTGAGGTTTTGTAAATTTTTTGTAAATTTTTAATTTTGTAAATTAATTATCAAAATCCATGTCCGTATTAGTCTTTGTTTTTGTGTCGCATGAGTACTTTTATTCGTCAATTTTTTTAAATGACTTGAGTGTAACCCCAACCTCAATGCAGACAATTTCGAAATTTATAAAACTTGGCACCACTCTGCGGATAATGTCGTTTCAGTTGTCATTTCGGCTGCAGTACTTCGCAGTTCCATATGTTAACTGTCATGGATTATGACGAATTCTAATTAAAGTGGTGTTGTTATTTGTACAATCGGTGAGTGTTTTCAACAAAAAGAAAAAAATATTTTAAAAAACAATTTTGTTCAAAAACCTTTCATGCATATTCAAGTGAAAATTAATTTTGCATTAAATTATTACTATGTCAAGTCACCTTCTTGTCTACTAATCCAATTTGCGTTGTCATTACTTAAAGCCGTCAATCAAGCATAAGCCTTTTTTCTGATTAAAATTTCTAAATGGCTTCTCACTTGATAGAGCTTAATTTGTAAACATCATCAAAAAGAATAGCTAAAACCCGTTAAATGATGGGGGCTACCTACAAACGATGATTCACGCCGAGGCAACCAAGAACAGACAAACCAATGCAAACCAAATCAAAATCTTGTGTGTTAGATATAAAACACTGATTGGGTAAGGTGTTTTCTCTGTTTTATCTAAAAGGCAACACTCTAAATTCAAGGTGTTCTTCCGTGTTATCTAAAATTTGTGCTTCCAACTAATGTATGTGCTACTTTTTTAGCACAAATTATATAATTTGCCAGAAGACTGTTCACCACAGGCGTAAAAGGAAAGGGAAATCTATTAGGCGAACTACTAAACAATTCATGAGACAACAGCTGAAATTATGTACATTCTCTTATGTGCATACATCAATAATGATAACTTTCTTCTTTTGACCTAATGACTTTGCGGGCACTGCACCAAAGAAAATCACAAGAAAAGAAGTAGTACATAGACGGGCAATCATAATCTCTGTTTGGACGAAGCGAAATTTTCCTTTATTTTGAAGACGCGCACGATAAAGAAAGGAAAAAAAAATCAAAACAAAACAATGATTGCGCTGGCGGTAATGATTACAGAGTTACTACTCGAATTGTGCCAATTTGAATAGGAGATTACGATTTGTAATCAATCGTCTGTGTGTGCCTTCGACGGTTATTGGATAGTATAGTTCGAGGTGATTCCTTTCAAATTGAAGGGCGTACTTTAAACCCTTTATTAGTTTTCGTTTCGGTTTTGATGCTTCCTCCATTGGCTTTATTAACCTGTCTGATGGAGTTCAATACTTCTACTTGTATGCACAAGTACGAGGTGCTATGCGCAAAAACCACAGACGAACCACGGTTGTGGTTTCGATTTCAACAAGGGTAATAACTTTTAAGTCGCAGAACACAAAATTCATCGTTATTTTACTTCTGGTATTTGGCTTGATTTACTTATTCATTCAATACTTTAGCCACATGGCTGTGCCACGACTATAACTGTGTACGATGACCGGTTGTCGTTGGTATTTGTATGAAATCAGTGAAGTTAGGCTAGCAACTTTGTGCGAAGCTGTTGACGTACTTGCACAAAAATAAACATGTTAAGGTTGGCTTAATGTCAGACGGTAGTGTAGTCAATGTTGCAGTGTTTGACTCGTTTCGTGGTTTCTTTGGTTACGAGGGTTTTTTTCTTTTGTTCTGTACGAAATACCGGTTACCCGAAGTGTAACATTGTGAAATTGTACCATGCCATGTCTCGAAAAAATCTCTTGTTGGTTTTCATTTAGCTTTTGTTTCCTGCCTGAGTTTACCCACCCGGGTTTGATTGGGCGCCCTGTTAAGCGGCTTTTAAAATCTGAAATTTATTCTATTCTTCTATAATGTAAGAGGATTTCATGGAGCCAATGGAGAAGAAACTGTTTGTAAGCAGCGTTGTAGTGTTTTTATTTTCACTGTTAGTACGATTTTCAACAAGTGTGTACTATTTGATTGTAATGTAGTACCGTGTGTTTGACAAAAGCTTATAGTTTAAAAAAAACAACCGCTTAACTCTCTAGCAGTCCAAATTAAACGCGTGAATAGTTTTTGTTCAGAATTTTTTTCCAGTTTTCTTATGGTCATTTAATCGAAAAAAAACTATAATATTGAAATGTTACCTTTTTGTATACCTATTAGATAAAAAAGTGTTAAGAGTTCCTCGAGGACCATATGCCAGTTTAGGTAAAAATCATAGAACAATGTATTTTATTGAAAAGTGTATTTTATTGACTATTGATGATGGTAATGGTAAAAACAATTTTTTGCTGTTGAATTACATAGATGAATGGAACATCTCTCACAAAAAAAGCTGACATTACACAGCTTACACATTCGTTTTCCTACTGTTTTCGGCATCCAAATACCAAAATGATCATACAAATCAAAGCGAATATCAGCAACTGGATGTCTCGCTTTTGATCCACGGGACCACCGATATATCTGGGTTGAGCGGTATCTGGCGTTGATGGTCGACCAACAGGCCGTTCAGCTGTGTAAGCAACCAATGCAGCAGCTATTTGTTCCCGAAACATGGGCAGTTCCAAAACGTTTTCCACTTCGCCAGAGTTATCAATGGATTGCATTTCATTTGATTTTTCCAAATGCATACGACGATATAAAATATATGCATTTGTTGCTGCCATGTCTATGAAGTGGTAAAAGGCAAGCCATCAAGTAGGACATTGTCGCCCGCGCCATGATAAATATCAAATCGATAGACAAAGGCAGTCGAATCACAGAGCACGAATAACTTGATGCCCCACTTATGGGGCTTATTCGGCATGTACTGACGTAAATGGTGACGGATTTTTGTCGAGCAAATTTGCTCATCGACGCATAGTCATGCTGTTTTGAGGATTGAATCATAACGAGTAATCGGAGCATCGGCAAGCTTTCTTATTCTGAATAAGGGATCATAACCATCTTGCCCTTTTTTCTTATGCTGGCTCTCATCTTGAATAGTTAAATACTTTTTTTATTAGCAAAAACCGTTTCAATGGCATTGCTGAATGGATTTTAGCAAATGCATTTTTTCCCCAATAACTTTCAATATTTGGGTAACGGTAGACCGACATGTGCATTAGAATACCGGCATAGCGGCAGTTATTGCCGCTCTACTAGTCATTTCAGTAATCATCTGCACGATTTCTTTTGTAAAAAAGTAATGAAATAATTCCATTGGTGTCTTCAACTCTCTAACTGTCATTGGCAGCCTAGAATCACCACGAAAAGCAACTTCATTGACGTGTAAACGCATTGGTTTTTTTCGCAACATTATTTTAGTAAATTCATTTGAATATTTCAATATTGATTCAATACCTGAAAATTAAAAAGTTACAAAAATTTAAAAATCATAATCCCAATTAATCATTATAAAAAAATGAATATTTTACCATTGCCGGTGAAATCACCAGCAGAAGGAGCAACGGATGGACCGGCCGCTTCTACGGTTGGCAGTGGTGAACGTGCTCCTTTTACCGGCCTGTTAAAAGCCTTCGTTACCGTTGGTTCTGTTGATGTAGTTGAACCATCAACTGAAGAGCCAATTGGTTGGTCGGCTACTGTTTGTGCTGATTAAGTGGATGCTTGTCAAGTTGACGGGCCAGCTACTGCTGATTCATATGTTGAAGATTTAACCTCAATCATCAGTCGGTACATCATCAACCGGTAAATTCACAGAAAAATTGATACCATCAATCAATCCATCGGTGGTATTACATTGTTGAAGATGCTGTACAATAGCATCATCATCTTCCGGTGAAATTTCATTCAAACGTGGGTCAAAATCCGGATCACTTAGCTCATCATCGCTACTAAAATCACCGCTATCTGCCTCACTCTCCACCGAATTCATCAATTGTTCTGGAGTGAAATCACGCAATGTTATTGTGCCACCCTTTCTCAAATAGAAATAGGTAATAATAGATAAAAAAGGTGAGAAAAAACAAATACATGCATATATGGGAACATATGTATATACTATATAATACCCGTTAACGGGTATATGGTCCATGAGGATCACTTCATTCTTACTTACCACTATGGTGGTATAACACAATAAAAAAAAAGTAGGTGACGATTTTATTTCGTTGCTAACACCGTAAAAATGCTGAAAAAAAATTTCCAAACGATCCGCGTTACCGCAACTGGTTTTTTTGATCGCTTGTGGAAAAAAATGTTCCGTAAAATAATTTTGTATGCGCACTGTCAAATTTTTACACAATACTAATGGCGGAACCGAAACGAATCGTCAGACTGCGTTCATTTCTTCAGTGAATATGAAGCTTGGTATGTACTTGAAGGGCCGCAATCTACTTTGAGCGAATAAAATCAATGCCTGTCAAGTAAAAGTGACTTTTGTGATGTGGCCCTCAGAGACCACATAACCGTTTGAGGGTTAACCTAAGGAAATTGAATGCGCGAAGTGCTTAATATGTTGTAGAGTCTCCTGCTGCCTCACATCTTTGCCGATGATTTTAGCCAATTTTTCTCTATAGTTCTGCGGTAATTGTGGTCAAATTCTTTTTAAAGGCAGGTTCAGCCATTGCATTGTCCTTACATATTTTCCTTTGATCATTTCTTTCACTAGTCTCTTTTTTATATGTACTCGTATTAGGATACGGAGACTGAGATGGCCAATCCAACACTTTCCTATTTGAAGTCCCAACAGATACGACTACTACTATGTTTTTGATCGTTATTTTTTTTTTTTTAAGACCTAATCACCGTTTCTACGTCGCAATTCAGCGGATGCCATTAATACTTTCTTTTTAAAACAGTTAGATTATTATTTAAGCGTCCAGAATTGCGGTGCTGGTTTTTTTCTGAATCCTGCAGCATAGAAGCAGCAATAAACATGCACTTTTGGACTTTTTTTTTTTGACATGCGCCACCCGTTTTAAGGGAGTGCCGTAAAATTAAGGCTTCGTCAGTAAAAATATCTTCAGTAACGGTGGGCGCACTTGAGTCTTTATTTTTTAATGTATTTTTCAGTCAAAAAAGGCTTGACCGCAACGGTTTTGTAATTCTAAAATCTTTAGCGAATACTGACTATGGAAACCTTGTGATTTTTTCGAAGAACATTTGCTTTGCTTTTCTGAGACTAAGGACTGAAACGAATAAAATCTGTAAATTTTAATACGGGCTATACTTCCAATGCGTAAAAATTGCAATCCCATTTTGTACCCAAATTAGCCTGTATATTCTCTAGTTTCAGTTTGTTATTGATTTTAGTTCGATGCGGTTTAAAATATTTATAAAATATGAGTCAAGAGTAACGCCGTAAAAAGATCATCGACAAATGGCTCGAAAATTCTTCGCGTCCAAACCATTTCATCGCAAAAAATTTAAACATAGCATGCAGTACAGTGGATTCTGTTATTAAACGATATTTGGAGACGTTGACAGTCAAGCGAAAACAGAAAAGTGAAGCTAAAAGTGGAGCACATGATACAAATTTGGAGAGGAAAATAGTGGGTACCATCGTAAAAAACCGGACTATGTCATCCAGAGATGTTGCTCGGAAATGTAATACCAACCAATCAATGGTACAAAGATCTAAAAAACGTAACAGTCTAAAAACAAGAAAAAAACAAAAAATATAAAAAGTTACTGAAAAGCAAAAAAAAATCATAAAAACACGAGCCCGAAAGCTATACGAGTTGATCGGCAATAAGAAAGCGTGCTTGGTTTTGGATGACGAAACTTATGTCAAAGCTGACTTTACCACTCTTCCAGGTGCGCAGTTTTACAACTCGTTTGAAGCTGAGATTCTTCCGCAATCAACAACATCAATTGGGATGGAAAAATTCGGGTCAAAATATCTCGTTTCCAGGCCATTTGCCAATGTGGACACAGAAGCTCATCATTTATTACAACGGGAGCAATTAACGGAGAAGTGTACATTAACGAGGGCCTAAAAAAACAGTTGATTCCTTTCCTAAACACGAGGGTTCAACATTATTTTGGCCAGATTTAGCTTCAGCTCACTATGCTCATGCGACGTTGAGTTGAAAGGTATTGGGCTTTGGTCAAAGCTAAATTGAGGAAAAGTGAGCAGTGTGCAAAGGACGTAAAAGAGTTTAGTGCTAAATGGAAAAGAGCGTCCAAAAAGATCACGGATGTAACTGTCACCAACCTTATGAAGGACATTCGAAAGAAGTTGACGAAAGAATGGGAACCCAAATAATTTTTTTTATTTTTTGTAATTGTGACTGAATTTAATAAAAACAGAGTTATAAAGCAAACAAAAAAAATTTACATGAATTATTAAAATATTTTTTTTTACTTTGAAGTTTCCAAATTTTATTCGTTTCAGTCCTTAACCATGTTATTATTTTATTTGTTTCTTCCAAAAAATCTAAGCACTTCGTTTTTAACCCTCTACTGCATGCATAGTGATAAAATGAAAAAAAATAAATTTTTTTTTTCTGTTTTCCTTTTTTAATTTAGAAAACTAAACGAGTAAAGCAAAACAAAAGTATTTAATTTGATTTAACTAAAAAAAACACGTACCACCATATATGGCTGCTTGTGCAGTTAGCACTTTTTCGAACGAAAAAAGTGAAGTGTGGCAAAAACATACCACAATAAAGTAATATTTTATTAATCAAAAACTAATATAAACATACATATGAAATGGAATATGCGAAAATTATAGACGGAATGAAGCAAAGCAATTTCGGTCCTTGTTTAGACATAAAAGAACTCCACATTTCTTGCACATAATGAAAGACGTCGACAATAATTTTGGCATAGTTGTCTCGTTTTTTGCCATTCCGGAATGTGGTCAGTTAAATCTAAGCGGACGGAATCCAGTGGAAAATTTTGACGCCGCCCTATCGTTTTCTTTGTTACACTCATTGAGTAAACTGGGGTCAAATGTGGGGAATTAGCATTTGTTTTTTGGCGTTTTGGTGTGGTGTAGTGTAAAGCAGGACGTCCTCTTTTAAAACTCTTCCCACTTTTGTTTAGGTGTTCTGCTACTGCCAGTTTGAAGTCATGTATACGTCGCTCTTACTCCGCCACAAGATCAAGGCATTGACCACACACATATCCAAAATGTGGGAAAAAATTTTTAGATACCACTATTTTGATCTTATGTCAATTCGATACAGACCAAGCATGGAATCCAAAAGGTCAACACCTCCCATATATTTGTTGTAGTTTTCTATTATCTTAGGGCAGTCAACCTCTATGTGTTTCTTTTCCTTTCTGGAATATCTCCTCTTCTTAGAAATAGGATCGTTTCCCACGAATGTGGAAAGCATATTGACAACCTTATTGTCAAACCAGGAAACAAAAGAAACGTCCATCCCATCAACTTTTGCCATTTTTTCAATTATTCTCCCTCGTCCACTCTTTTTCCTCTCCTTTTCTATTGGAACAATAATGTTAGGAATCCTATTCAGTCTCACCGTTCCCATTGGAAGAAGACCCGATTTGGCTAAATAAACTTGAAGTGTCGGGCTGTTAAACCAGTTGTCAAAATATAATTTTTGGTTCTTATACCGTGGAACTGTTGATACAATATTTCCACTAACACCCAAATCAGGTGCACCATGTGGTATAACATTACTTTGCTCATCTGCAAACAATTCAAAGTCGTAGCTGAATCCAGAAATACCGCTAAGAACGAGATTTTGTAACCCCATCTATGTGGCTTTTTTGGGTTATATTGTTTTAGATGATGTCGCCATTTAGTGGGTATTGTTTGCTCGTCCACTGCTAGGTGTTCTTCTTTTAGTAGTAGAGGAAGCCGATCTCTTAGTTTGTTTAGGAAAATTCTGACTTTGAATAGCTTGTCATGTCCAGGTAGCCCAAGCCCCACATATTTATCATTGTCAGCAAAGTGCAGAAACTGTTTAATTTTTTCCCATCGCCTGCATGTCATTGTTTCATATACAAAGGACTGTCCTAGTTGTGAGTTCCAGTAGTGTCTAGTTGATGCTAATTTGATAATAAACATAATAAAGAAATGCCAACAAATTGTTCCACGTGATATGTTTCCTGGCCTATTAATATTTTCCTGTGAAGCCTTTCTATTTGATTGTTTGACAATCATGTCGAACAATTCACCCGGAAAAAGATCTTCTGCAGGAAGGTCTGTAGTTCCTAAGAAGGGATGGTCGCCTTCTTCGTACGGATCAAGTTTTTTGTTCTTCCAGTTTATCTTTTTCTTCTTTCACTTTTTACAGCCAAACTAGACAATAGCATATCATCTTCGGAATCAAATTCGCTCTTTTCTTACATGACAGCCATGATCGCTAACTTGTTCATCTTCTTCTGATTCGAGTACTTCGTCTTCACTCTGAAATCCATCACCAGGTGGTACAGCCCAAAACCTCGGCTTATTATAAAATAAGCTTGCTGGAATCATTGTTGACCCTGAAAAAAAGGGAAGTTCATTCTATACACAGGGAGCCATATATGGCTCTTAATTTCGACGAATATGGTATTTCAGTGAATGATTAAGGACGCATCTAGAATAGCACATGCGCAATTGAAAATCACTTGAATTTTACTTACCTATATGGAATCTTATTAAAAAAAAATATACTATCACCTTTAAAAATATACGTAACATAAAAATAAATTAGTTTCTTTTTGTTCTTTTTTTCACTACACAATTGCAACGCGCACCTTTGAATTCCACTGCCGATTATCGCGCTTATGCAAATGAGAATGAAACCAAATTCACTTATGCACATAAACGAATGATCCTTCTTATCGGCTATATAACAGGAAATGTAAGGAGAGGTTTGGATATGGGTAAACTCACTTTTTTTTTAGTTAGTTTGGACTTCTCAAAAGCCTTTGACATAGTACATCACGGTAATTTATGTGAGAAAGTCTCATGGCTGTAAAATATTTCGCCCGTCTCCGCTTAGTTAATATCTACCTATGGAATAGAAATCAAGCTGTGGAGTTTAATGATTGTATTTCAAAATTCCTTCCCACATTCAGAGGTGTTGCGCAGGGATCGATTCTCAGTCTACTTTTGTAGTCAATGTACGCAAATGAGCTTCTTTTGACAATGACAGAGTCATTCACCCCAATGTATGCGGACGATGTCCAATTTTATAAAAACTGCACACTTAGTCTCATCGAAGACTGTGTGGATAAACTTAAAGAAAATCTCACAGTGGTCAACAGAAGGCTTTAGAAACTTCATATTTTCCACAGCTTCTAATTCAAGACTCCCCAATAGAGTATGTTGAGTCTACAAAAACTCTGGGACTAGTTTATGATAAGACACTAAGTTGGGACAAGCGTATTAACGCTATTATTGGTAAAGCGTAGGATGTACTTTGCACTTAGTGGGTAACACAACGATTAATGATAGCTAAAACACTGATTGTCCCAATCTTAACATACGATTGTGAAGTTTCTGGAAATTGTAGCTGCTCTAGCAGAGGAAAGCTCTATGTGACATACTAGATGGAGTGAAAAGTGACCTCCTTGACCGCCAGAATGCGCTGTTACTGCAAAAAAGGTTATGGTGCCTTGAAGTCCGTTCATATTTAGGCAGACACGCCAAATTTCAGTGCGATACTATCTTTAGTTTTGTTTTGACAGCTGATTGTTGTTGACGTGTTTGCCATCATGTTTAGTATGGACAAAAACGATATTCGTTCTCTCATAAAACATTATTTTTTGAGAGGCAAAACGGCGAAGGAAACAAAAGAAAAGTTGGATAAATATTATGGGGCTAATGCACCGTCAGATTATACCGTCAAATATTGGTTTCGAAAGTTTTCGATGCGATTACAGAGGACAATGTCAAAAAAATACATGAAATGGTGTTGGCTGACCGGAAAGTGAAGGTGTGCCAGCTAGCAGATACCACAAAGATACTGAGCGCACACGCCATATTTTGGGCAATATTCTGCATATGAAAAAGTTATCCTACTGCTGGGTGCCGCAAATGAATCAAAAACACGAACGCGACAGCACTTCGAAAGAGTGTTTGGACTTGCTAATGCGGAATCGGGCGGACTTTTGGCGTCGATTGGTAACTGGATTTGGATCCCTCGAACCTTTATCTCTTCCCAAACCTCAAAAGATGGCTCATCAATAAAAAATTCAGCTCACGCGTAGAAATCATCGACGCCACGGAGGAGTATTTTGCAGATCTTCCGGAAAATTACTTTTCGGACGGGATCAAGAAGTTGGAAAATCGCTGGAATAAGTGTATCAAACTAAAAGAGGACTATATTGAATAATATAAAAAAACATTTAAAAAAAAAATAATTTTTAATTCCCAAGGTCACTTTTCACTCCATCTAGTATAGTAATACTACACGATATATTTACGGCCTGCGGAGAAATGGCCGGAAGTCTAACTTTTCCAGGCGAATTCTCAGTCTATCTTTCAATAACCTCATGCAGTATCGCACATTAATAATGTGCAACACATCGAGCCAGTTTTCTTTTTGATAAATTAAAAATGTCCTTATTAATGAGATCACAATACCTTTTGCATCTGAGATATTCTTGTCATATATCTGAACGTCAGTTTTGTATCAATTCTATCCGTTTGTTGAACTCCTTACCGAGTCATATTAGAAAAATACGAGATAAGCGATGTTTCCAGAGAGAATTGAGGACTCACTTGTCTGTTTAGAATATCAAAATATTGGCTTATATAGTTATTATACTTTTGTGTTTACTTTTATTTTATTATTTTTTAATTAGAGCCAAATATTAATATAAATACAATAAAATCGATATCTCAAATGTATGTGTGTATGTCCAAACATTAATATAATTTGGTTCTAAAAATTATCGATTGATAAGGGTTATTAATTAAATTTTGCAATTTATGTTATGCTTTCATGTTGAAATCAAGGCAACAAGTCTATACTAGATAGTGCAGTGCATATATAAAATGTTGAACCTCATACATGAACGAACTCACATTTCCGTCAATTAAATCTTATTATCGGATGTAATTCTATTAAACACGAAAGAATTGTATCATATAATATTCTCTTGAATATGTGCCACAAATTTAATAGATCTTTACAAAGTGACGCGCACTTCTACAATATAACAACTCATTACCTTCAATTCACACATTTTAAACTCCATCATGAATAAGCAATTTATGAACTTTTATTACATTCTTTTAATTTCAGATTACAAATTACTAGTGCACGATTCCAGTATTAAATCGGCTGTCAGGCGAACAGAATGTCTAGCCCGTGGGAGGATGACGACAGCTACGGCTGTGCTGCTATAGGGAACAGATCAAGTATTCTTTTTGCAAACTCTTATAATGGAATACCTCAAACACTGGTACTCAACGTGGTGTCATGGATACTGCTGATAATATTATTTACAATATTACGACACCAGGCTGGAGATTTTGGTCGTTTGGCCCTTGTCAATAATAGTGGCAATAAAAAACGTTGGACTGAGCTATTTTATTCTCAGCGAGGTGAATCTGTCCAAACACCATCTAGTGATAACCGAAGCTCCTTGTCAATAACTCACAATATCGATCATGGGCTGTTCTCTTGGGTCAAAATAACATGGCGACTGAAAAAAGAGCAGATTTTACTACACACCGGGCCAGATGCAGTTCATTATTTGTCGTTTCAGCAGCATTTGATGGTTGTTATGGGTATTGTTACAGCAATCTCTATGATTGTTATATTTCCGGTGAACTTTTGGAATGGTTCGGATCGTAATGGAACATATGCAGTGAATGCATTCGGTCACACAACAATGGCTAATATAGAACCGGATTCACCATGGCTTTGGGTGCACGTTATTGTTGCGATATTTTACGTTCCGCTGGTTGTTTTAATCATGCGCAGATCATCAGGCCGAAATGCTTTTAAAAAGGCTCCAACACGTACCATCATGATAACCAACATATCGACGAATGATCGTAACAAGACAGTTATTCGAAACTACATTCAGGAGTTATTTCCTGATGTCACAATCGAAGACGTTCAAGTGGCTTATAATATCTCGAAATTATTTACGAAAAATGCAGATTATGAGAAAGTACTTGATGCACGGTTATACTGTGAAAATCATCGAGATCGTGATTCGATTACAGTTAAGACGGAGACGTGCTCATGCAAGTCGGAAAATGCCTACGAATACTATCAACGAGAGGAAAGAAAGTTATCGGGTGACGTTGCAAGATTACGAGCAGCTGCTTTAAATGAACCGCTAGGGATAGCATTTCTGACTGTTTCAACGGTTTTAGAGGCACAAAATATTGTGAGTCATTTTACACCGGGAACATACAGACAGTGGCATCTGACATTTGCTCCATCACCAGTCGATTTGTTTTGGGAGAATCTCAATGTCAGCACCAGTAGATGGTATATTAAGTGGGCCATCGTTAACATTATTTTGTTCACTGTATTGTTCTTCCTAACAACTCCAGCTATCGTGGTAAATATGCTTGACAGCATGGCACTTGCAAAGGGAAACTTCAATAAGCTAAGCCCTCTTGTTTCTGACTTCTTACCAACACTGATGCTGTGGACATTGTCAGCCTTAATGCCCGTCATTGTAGCCTTCTCCGACAAATGGCTTTCGCACTACACCAAATCCCTGCAGAATTATTCAATTATGACAAAGTGTTTCGGATATTTACTTTTCATGATCCTCATATTACCATCGTTAGGTTTAACTAGTGCCCAAGCTTTACTTGAGTGGTCTGTCAGTGATAATGATGACCGATGGCAATGCATTTTTCTTCCGGACCGTGGATCATTCTATGTGAATTACATTATTACCGCTGCGTTTATTGGTACCTCACTCGAGTTGTTACGATTTCCTGAGTTGATTGTCTACATTTGGATGCTTTGCACTGCAAAATCTAAAGCCGAAACTCCGCATATTCGCAAATCTATTCTGTTGGAATTTCCCTTTGGAACACATTACGCCTGGACTGTGATGGTCTTTACCATTAGCATTGTGTACAGCGTATTTTGTCCGCTCATCATGCCGTTTGCTATGATTTATATTTGCTTTAAGCACTTTGTTGATCGGCACAATTTGTACTTTGCATACGGCCCCAGCAACATGATCAGTCGTAATGGGGGTAAAATACATTCCACAGCTGTAACTATGACCAAGTTTTCAGTTGTCATCCTGCTTCTTATCATGTCAGCTATATCAGCAGTTCGTGGACAGGGTATGGCACGAGCAATTGTTCTTATCATTACGCTTTGTCTCACTTTGGTGCTGTTTACATTTTTGTCACCGATTAAACGATGTACAAAGGTGCGTCGTCCGAGTATCGTCGAAATGGCTGGACCAGCTCCTCTATATATCGCAGATGTTCTTAAACCTCCACCAATGGTGCCATCACATAGTGCGGCTGCGACGTCATCAAATGGCATCCCCGACTATGGATCGGATAGTGTATCAGATTTTGATATCAGCTCGCAAGGCAGTGTGGAAGCTTAAGATTGTTTTTATTCCTATTTAGTTTCTGGTATAATTTTTTGTTTGTTTAACTATAAGATGACGCCCACTCAAAGTCAAACCAGTTGCGTATCGGTTAAGCCATTAGCACTGGTATCGTAGAAAATATACACACAATTTATATTTAAATATGTAATTCTATTTCTCGAGCTATTCAACGAATTGCCTTCGTTTTATTCTCTAGTGAAGTAATCATACAATTACTGTAACTTTCTTTGATACAAATTAAAGTAAAATTTAAATCGCGCCTTTTACCAAAATGTGATAATGAAAGTAATTCAGTAATTCAGAATTTTGTTAACATTTGTCTTATTCGTATTATTTGTATCCACTAGGTTAATTCTATTATTTTTTTAATATTTTTATAACTCTATCAATTCTGTTTGATCTAAAAATAAATGCAATTATATTCTTTACTACATGTACATAGATATAACTATATGATATATATTTTTCGAGGAAAAAAAAACAAAAGAAAAGGAACGGGATAAGCATGTATTAAAGGCTTCCTATCTGCCGTTTACCTTAAGTTGTACATTTAATAAAATAAATACATACAATACAAGTAGATGTTTTGCATTATTTCTTATGTTTATATATAAAGGATTTTATGAATATTTATAATTTATAAAATGTGCTTTATTGTTTTCTTAATTAATATACATTCATACTAATAAGGATAACGACTTTTAATCACCAAATAAAAGTTTTGTTTGCTTTAATTGGAGGCAGCAAATGAGTCAACAATTAGATTCAAAAAACTGAATCTATTAGTTTAGATTCAATTGGTTAGCCTTCCTTAGAAGAAACATGACCAATGGAACATGCAAAATTTAATTAAAAAATTATTTAATTTCTCAATACACTGGCTCCATCGGTGTTCTAGCCCTTCTACAAGCAGATTTGTCGTCCAATTTCTTGAGCCCTATTTCAGCTATCCCTCCCCATTTGAAGAACAGTTGTTTCTTACGTTAGGGAACAGAAAATGAATTGACGCTATTATGTCGGACCAACACGATGGGTTGCAACAACTGGAGTCTGATGGAAAACGATTTTTGTGTTGCCAATCCTTACCTCTGCCCACAAACTTTTTCAGCTAATTTAGCTAAAAGTTCACCGTGTTACTAGCTTGTTATCATTTGTTCTTTGGAAAGGCATATAATAAAAATAATTACCCAATAAGCACTCATGCCATCGCTTTTCTAGGAGACTTATCTGCAAATTACTGTGTTTATATTTTTTTGACTGTTTTTTCCTCTGTGGATTGGAATTTATCGTTTTAATTTTCTGTTTGTCTTTGACGTCTGTTAGTGTTTCTGGTATTGGTTCTCCATTCTCGCAGAAAGATGCTGATCATCTTTTCTCCAACATTCCCTGAATGGTGACGTGAAATAGGTGGTATTTTTCATTCATTAACACATGGCCCAAGTACTCTATTTTTCGTCATTTGATTTGAAATATCAGCTGCCTTATGCATCTTATTCTTCTCTGGACTTTGCAATTCGTAACTCTATTAATTGACAAGATATGAAGTATCTTCCGTACAGTCACAGTTTTTTTTTTACTATATGTCCACTTTTCATTTGGCATGTTTTGCGAAATTAATAATTGAGCAATAAATGATTACAATGCTGACAGGGGTACTTGCTAGGGCATTTATGGCAAAACATACCATTATGTTGGTCTAATAATAAACACGGTATTTAAGAATTTTCAGAAAACTTTGTTTTGTGTTGCGATGTGCGCAAAAATATTCCGCTCTAGCGCTTGCTGTTAGCAATCAAGGGTTTCAATGACTCAAATTACTTATCAAAATTCGCTCGATAAGAAGACCAGCTCAAAAGTCTCAAGTTTTGAAAATAGAGTAAGGTTGTGAAAGCCCTAAGCAATTCAATTCAAGTCTTAATTGGCTTCCATCCGCCACCTTGATAAAGTGTTAAATACGAGGGTAGTCCCAGACCCTACTTGACGTATAGATGGGGATTGTTGTTTAAAATGAATGACTATTGTTGAAAGTACCAACTTTATAAAGATTAAATTTGAAGTTTGACGATGCTACATTGCTTAGTATTTGTTTGGCAGCCATCAATAGTGAACGCTCTCAATGAATTTTTAAATATGGAAAAAATTGGTCTCCGTTATGTGGCACAATACTTTGATTTGACAGGTCTCAATCAAACCAACATCTAAACGGAACTGGATTCTACTCTGGGGGAGTGCTCCTTCGTTTACAACAATAAAATATTGGGTGGCAGAATTTGAGCGAGGCCGTACGAGCTGCCAAGACGAACATCGCAGTGGTCGACCAAATGTGATGAGGTCACCAGAAATGTTAAAAAAAAATCCACAAAATGGTATTGGATGACTGTCGTGAGCCAGCAGATACTGTAGCCAAGATGGGTTCCGCGATTACTCACAATGGAACAAAAACAGCGTCGTGAGAATGTTTCAATTGAGTGTTTTTCGAAGTTTCACAACAATAAAGCCGAGTTTTTGCGTTGATTCATAACCATGGATGAAACTGGGTCCATCGCTTCACGCCCGAGACGAAGGTACAGTCAAAGGGGAGAATTGGCTCCAAAGAAGGTGAAGACAGTTCCATCTGCAGGCAAGGTCATGGCGTCAGTTTTTTGGGATGCGCGTGGGATAATTTGCATTGATTTTCTTCAGAAAGGTAAAACAATTAACGGCGGGTGTTATCCGAATTTATTGTTACGCTTAAAAGATGAAATCAAGAAAAAACGGCCGCATTTGGCGAAGAAAAAAGTTTTGTTTCATCAAGGCAATGCACCAGATTACTCATCCGTAATAGTGATGGCCAAAATTAACGAGTTAAAGTTCGAATTCCTTCCTCATGCACCCTATTCGCCAGATTTAGCCCCCTCGGATTATTTTCTATCATCTAACTTGAAAAAATGGCTCGTTCATAAAATATTTGCCAGCAGTAAAGAGGTGGAGTCTGCGGTTGATGGCTATTTTAAGGAGCTCGACGATGCACACTATAAACAGGGTATTCAAGCTATTGAACATCGCTGGGAAAAGTGTATTGCACTAAAAGGAGACTATGTAGAGAAATAAATATATTTTTTCCCGAATTGTTGGTGTTTTATTTGTTAGGTCGGGTACTTCTGGGAGTGCGCTCGCAGCATCAATGTTATCTCACTCTTTACGCGATGACAAAGATATTAGATAAATTATGCTTTTTTATGCATTGCAATACTGCCTTTCCGCTGCCATGAATAAATAGGTGTGTTTTTTTTTGGCATAGATATAAGCCCAAAAAATGGGCAGCGGCTTTAACTATTAACATTGGGAAAATTTGGCACCATGGCAGGTTTATTTGTTCGAAAAGGGACACGTGCTTTGGCGTTTCCATACAAGTTATCGCTATCAGGGAAAATTAGGCCTGGAAGCATTGTTGCTACCTGCGTTAAATCCGATGAATATCTTGCATTGAGTTAGCGTCTATAGTTGTAGTGTAATTTGCACGTAGATTGGAAATAAGCGCTAACACCGATGCCAAAAGACACACCCAATGATACTTTGAAATTTGTGACGTTTTGAGACGCCATTTGCACACATTCTCAGCAGTTGTTTTAATTTAAGAAAATCGTAACAATGCAAAATAATATAAAATAATGAAAATTACTTACGAGCTCTTCGTTGCATATACTCTGTATAGTTTTAAAAGCAACTAGGTATATTGCATCAGATCTGTTTGCGACATAAAAGTTGCTTTTGTTTGCAACAAGCAATTATTTCCTAAGCAGTCTGATCCTTTGCGCGCCTCTACATTCAACAAAGTGAACGATGTCGAATGAACTAGCTGCAACACAATCAATCATTTGCGATATTGCTAACTATATCGAAACAGTAAACTGATGGTTTACCAATCTATCGGCAGCACCACCCAAATGTCCATGACAATATATCAGTTTTGGCCGAAATATTGGAAACCGAAGTCGCCTCACATTACTCCCATACTCTAGTTTTCTGCAGATGATGCAATCTGCGAATTCTTGCGCTTTCCATTTAATCCAACTAATTTTCATCCAAGAATCTGAATCCACCTCAAACTCATTATTTTCTGTGCCAACCTCATGCTTTCCCTTTCGATATCTATGCTCTGATTAAAACCAATCTGACCCCAGACATAAAGAACTAAAAATTGTTTCCCCTTTCTTACATTTTTTCTTTTTTCATGATGACAATCCTACTGAGCGTATGGTTTACTCTTCCTGTCGAAGAAACCTTTCACTCAATAAAAACAACGCTTCTCTGTAGATCTCTTTACGTTATGTGTTGTTAAATTCTCCCGGCCCAACCTATGGAAACTACCTACTTACTCTCGAAGTTATCAACCTATTAATTAACTTATCTTATCCCTTACTTTAATACGAGTATCTAAGGTAGACTCCATTAGATGTTGCATTTTTCATAGCTTCAAATGCCGATTCGACTGGAATGTCTCAGATCGACTAAAAAACTAAAGTCTATGCCGAGTTAGCGGCGTCTCAAATTACGTGGGCAAGCAATAATACCTTATTTTTAAAACAGATTTTACTAATTCCTCAGTAGCCTTCTGCTCCCTATCAACTATTGATAACTTTCACCTTCTCTTTCTTTAATTTTTCAATTTCCATAAGCCAGTTTAAGCAAAATCAATATCTATCTCGGCAGATCTTCATTCCAATTTACCGATCTACGAGTACATATTTATTGTTATAGATATACGGATAGGGATAGAGAATTTACATGATCCAAGTAGGTAATCTTTTTTTTCTTTTGATTTGGTTGAAGTTTATTTCTCTATTGAAGAGCACCTTCTGCATTTTGCAAAATATTGACCTTGTTTGGTCTACGTATTGTGGTTTTATTTCTTTTTTTGAGATCCGCGTTCCTATTTACTAGCATTACAGTTCCTAGCTATCTGATGTTGTCAACTATTTCTACTATGGCGTCTCCTATATTTAGCTCAATATTTTGTGGACGTTGGTTCTTTGTAAACAGAAAATTTTGTTTTCGCAGCGCTAATCATTAATCAATATTTGCGACTTACTTAGTTAAGCTCACCATAGTACTAAGCCATCACAACTGTATCATCCTAACAGTTTTATATAGCAATTTTAAGACCTCTTCTTTTTAGATTCTAGGTCAAATCGGCCTATTATATGACTGGATTTATTCGTAGTAATCCAAAAATAAATTCTTCGATATGTTCTTTACACCTTTATGGATTTCGAATCACTTTTCATTGTTTTACAATATTTCACTTGTTCCAAATATGCCCTACTTGTATTGCTAAAGTGCTTAAGCTAACTATTATTAATTTTAGAATTAGTTTTCAGTAATTAGAATGGGAAAGTATTCTAGTTTGGCACCACTAAAAGTTCGCTTGCACTAACAACCGGTTACAACAAATAATAAACTTCAAAAAACAGCTGATTTTAATTCTCAAAAATTCAAACCTCGTGATGTCATACCTTCCAACAATTTTCCAGTGCATTTATGCGTTAATCCAGTTAATTGGATTAATAAAATACGAAAATATCAGCAAAATCCTGGTCTCACTAACGAGGTGATCCATAACAGAGCGACCTTTAGAATGGTTTTAAGGTCCGCGAATTTAACTACTCGTAATTTCATAACGGGACAGTAGCAAAGCAAATATGTACCATTAGATTTAGCTATACACGTTACATATTTCAACTATTGCCTTTGATTCATGGATTATATATCATAAGTAACTTCTTCGCTTACAATTATAAAATTATATTTGCTGAAATATCTTAATAATATTTATAAAAGATTCTTTCGAGGTCTTGAAAAAACTGGTTTTTCGGAGTAATCACATTCAAATTGCTCAAAGAGCTTTCGTTGAACATGCATACACTTCTACGCATTTCTATTAATGTGCCCCATGTTACTTCTCGTCTCCTCTGAAACTCCAAAACCTGCAAAAGAGAATTAATTTCCAGCTCTCCTTCAGTTTCGTCGGCTAATGCGATTTCTTTGTCTGTCCTATAAATAACTTTAGGTCCATCACTCCATACAATATCCTTTATAACCAACAAGAAGCACGATGCAAGTGTTTCTTAAAGGTTGGCTGCAGGGGTTTGTGGTCTGTTTCAATCGTAAGGCAGCCTCCGTATACATATTCGTGGAAATGCTTGCACGCAAATTGTATTGCCAATGCTACCTTTTCCATTTGAGGATAATTCTGTTGTGCAGAGGTTAAGGCCTTCGAAGCATATGCAACTGGCTGTTCGCCTTGCAACAACGCTACTCCTAAACTATGCTTACTAGCATGGACCTGAAGCGTTACCTCGGCATTTGGGTCAAAATAGTCCAAAACCGGTGTACAACATAGCAAACTCTTTAGTTTATCGAATGTTTCTTCGTGATTCGGTCCCATTCCCAGCAAACGCCTTATTTAATTAATTTTCGAAATGGTTGCGTGAGCTCGGACAAATTTGCAATAAATTTTTCTAGGCAATTTACGATCCCGAAAATTTTTTGAAATTCTCCAAAAATTAGTGGGTGATTCTAATCTGTTAAAAGCTTCGACTATACTTTTAGGTACCATCTATCTAAATTTCAGAACGGGATTTTTAACCAAATCAATATCGTAAATAAAATGTTTAACACATTCGAAACCCTCATATAAATTCTAATCTGAGATTATTCTTCCACTCGTACTACCAGCCTCGATTGTGTACATGCTTTTTTGCCTAGAATCGGACATACTTCACTATCTACAACTTTAAATTTCAAATTTGCTGACCGATTTCGGATGATGCATGGAACCTCCTATCACCTCCACTTCATTTATTGCAAACCCTACGAAGCGTTCGTGTGGGATGGAAATAATTCTAACTTTAATTTGTCTTCGAACTTTTTTGGTAGTACGTTGCAGTGCGCTCCTATATCCAGTTTCATTTTAATTTTCTTACCCGTAATATATGTATATTTCCTCGAACCAGTTTTCAGCGTAGTCTTTATTAGTTTCTACTGTCAATATCATGAGGAGATAATTTCGATCCGATGTGCTGTTGCTTTCTTCTAGGGTGTCATCAACTGTATTTATGTACCTTTCTCTTTTTTTCCTACAAAACCTCACTAAATTACCCCTTTGTCTACATGAATGACAAATAGCGTTATATGCTCTACATTGATTTTTTGCATTCTGCGAACCACAACGAGAATGGCCTGATCTGACGTTAGATTTTCTTCAAAAAGTATTTTTTCTCTGACTGACTCGAAACTCTCATCTTCGTTCTGTGCCAGTCGATTAAAAGCATACCTGTCAAAGGTTACGCTTCTCCTGGGTCAAATATGGATGCAAATGTTGATTGTATGACACTTACCTTCTTTCTATCGGCTTCACTCAGACCAAATGAATTGAATATATTCGTAGTATCTGGTCCTATTGCTAGCATAAAGTGTGCTGCTTGCTCCTCCTCTTGTCTCTTCCCCAATTCTGCTGCTACTGCGTACCACTGACACCTTTGCCGCCAATTTTTCCACTTGATAGATATGTTGGTATCACTTATTTCTAAGTAGCCCGGTGGTTTTACGAAGCTTCCACTACGACTCGAGCCTGGAACCGTACCATTTTTATTTCCTTTTATTTTAATCGATATTTGGTCTTTTTTTTTATTAGCGTGACTTTTTCACGATTCTGACACCATGTTAAGCTAGCACAGCCAGTAATAACACGATAAGTCAACGGTCACAGTGAAACTGCGAGATGATCTTTATTGTAACTGTCAAATATGAGAACCTGAACATATAATAATAATTGTATTATGTATTTCATAAATGTGAAGGGGTACACTACCTATTGTAATAACATAGACTCTTTTTCTTTCAACATTTTTAAAAACTTCATCTCCAGTAACCAAATGGTCCAAAAACAACTGATTCTTGTTTTATTCATGTGGTACCCACAGAGTACCCATACGAAAGTAAGTGTGCTGTTTGTTCAAATCGTTCCAGACAAGTATTTTTTCTGCCTGAACCACGTTATTGCCTTTCTGAATCTCATAAAGAACTCAATATTTCGAGTGATCTCACTCATGTCGAAGGTTCAAAATTATTAACTAACGTATGCAAAACTTTACATAAGTCACCTACTGCATGCTCGTCTATTACCCGGACTGGTTTTACTTTTATTAACGCACGATCGTAAACTACTTAGTTTACTAGTCAACAATGCATAGAAGTGCGTGTGATAGAACTTTACCTTACACCTAATATAATCTTGTTTTGCTTTCCATAGCCGGAATGGTTCGCACAATTACCAAGATGAGTACTTTAATTTGATTTGATTAAAAAATCTCTGCAATCGCGATAATTTTTAACGAGTTGGCCTCTATAAAAAAAACAGTGTGGCACCCTGCATTCTTCCATTAGAAGGTGAATAAATGGAAGTCAGTAAATTACTTGGGAATTCAACTCATTGGAAACTAAAAAAACATTAAAAGATCTATCTGTTTGATTTGTGTCCCTTTTCTAGGAGCATACTGCATTCTTGTCACAAATTCTCAAATGAGTGTGAAATGTAAATAAATAAAATTGTAGAAAGAAACAGGGGAAAAAGAAGACGAAATAATGAACCGCCATGACTGGCATTTGTTTTACTTGCTCTCTGTATTTGTTTTTGGTTGTGTTCTTTTCTTAGTTGGATTCTTTCCGGTGGATTTTCAAATAGGAAGTCTACCCTCATCACCCGAACGTCCGACTAAATTAGATGGAAAAAGGTTTGTCTATGATTGAGTCACGATTTCAGAATTTAAAGACCTGATGTCATCCTTTAATTGTAGCTTATCTCGCCCAAAAAGGCAAGTTTCCAATGTCGTACTTATGATAGTGGATGCTATGCGATATGACTTCGTATCGAAAAGACAAATGCCTTATGCCAGCCAACATTGTAAAATTCAACTTAAAGCTGCCTATCCAACTGTGACAATGCCTCGAATAAAGAGTTTATCATCGGGAACCATATCAAATTTTATAGATGTGGTCCTAAATTTGGGCGATTCTAGTTCGCAGCCTCTCCAGGATTCGATTTTGCATCAGGTGCATCACCGTGGCGATAAGATAGTGTTTTATGGTGACAAGACATGGCCTAATATGTATTCCAAACTGTTCCACAGATACAAGTCCACTGTAGATTCATTATATATTCAAGACTTCTTTGAGGTAAGTCAGGTTCTTGGAGGCTAGTTAATATGTTGACCGGATTTTCTGGATTTTTTTTAGGATGACAAGAATATAACTGAGAATCTACGCTTGGAATTGAAAGACCTAAGTAGCTGGGACTTTCTTATATTGCACTATCTTGGTCTAGATCATATTGGCCACATGGAGGGTTCAGATGGCGCAAAAATATTTCTTAAACTTAGAGAAATGGATGAGGTTATCGAACAAATTGATAAAGCGTTATCACAAAATGTAACTAGAGATATGGGCTCAGCTATGTGCATATGTTCGTTCGTGGGTAAGAACATTTGTTTGTTTTAGATTAGAAAACCGAAAGCCCAATTACTCGTTACCGCTGATCATGGAATGCGGGTGGGTGGTGGGCATGGTGGAAATACGCCTGAGGAAGTATACGTGCCGTTGATAACTACAAATCGGAATTGTTCGCGACAAGATGGGTAAGCAAAAATAATCAATATCGTTGCAGTTTTTCCGTTATTTTTCAATTTCGCGTTCAATAAAAGTACTAGTACATTACTATTACTATTGTATGTAGAGGTGAGAAAAACGCATGTGTCCTAGGATATTTGTGAAATTCCTTTTACGGAGGCTGCCTACGGAATAGCCTAGCTTTTATCACAAATATTCGAAAAGATTTTTGACTACTTGGTAGGGGCTTAATACCCAAATCTAATATTTGTTTGTTACTGAGGAGCATGAAGAGAATGGTTGAATTTTATCTTCAGCAAGTGGGAGTACGCGTTCCACATTTTCATGAATACTAAGAGTGCTTTCAACAACGCATCTTTTATTGGTACATGTAACTCAAACAGGCAATATATGATGGCAGGGTAAATATTTGTTTCCAAAATGACATCTTGTCTCTGCTACTATGGCGGCCACTCTCGCTTGACAGCTCTAACGTAAACCACCCTCAGTCATATGCTCGTGGTGTACAAGCGTCTGCTATAAAACGGGAGCAGCCCTAGAAGTAATTGACGACTGGTGCACCAGCTATGGGCTTTAAGTCAATCAGTCCTAAAACGGTTATCGTTCTCTCAACCAGGAATGGAGAAAAAAAACAGTTCTTAATTTTTCCAACGAAACAAGTATTCGGTGTGCAAGAAAATGCGCAAGAAGACATGGGGCTTGTTACCACAGAGAATGCTATAGTCCTACAAGTCAAAAATAGGACCCGTCCTATACATCTGTTGCATCAGAACTGAACCGATTTATGTAATAGATGTCGACTTTTCCTGTATTCAGGGTAAAATCTGAGCAGGAAAAGGAACGTAGTCAAACCTGATGGCTTCGAAACATACTAAGAGTGTAATACTGACTCCTTCGTGAATGGCAACAACCTTAGATAAATCATTTCGACAGATAAATACATGTGTCTGTCTTCCAAGAGGAGATTTACGCCACAGCAATATCAGTAAACTATACTGAGAAGAACAGGTAAAAGCGGCCCTTAGGTAACACCTAAGCTGCGTTAAGGCCCTACTCAGCACTTGAAATTCGTCCAGGAATATAGCGCTTCTCTGAACTCAGTCAGAATGATGTATCTACACAACGGGATCGCAAAAAATAACATTGCCAAAGCAGGACTTTTCAGAACTTAAGCCTGCGTTGAGGTTACATGCGGCAGTCAGGCCTTTCATTGATAGGTTTCCCATGAGCAAAACATGAGCCGATTAAATTTATACAGTTTTTTGTTGATGTCCCCCAGCAAAAAACACGGGAGACTGCTAACCACGAGGAACTAAGATTCTTCTAAGTACCCTTTGTGACAAGCACAAATATTACAGATGTGGTGGGTGCTGCTACGTACTTTATCGCTGAAGATTGACTAGTCAAAGATAGGGAACAAAATCAGTAAAATTACTTAGTGTGCCCCTGTATTGTATTACTTATTCTGTCTTCTAATACATTGTACATTTTGAGATAAAAACCGACTCCAAGTAAACTTTTGAAGACGACTGACTGCAATAATGTGGCTCCACTTTTGGGAACGAGTTGAGAAAGTTCTTTACTCCTACTCCTCCGGCTAAATTTTTTTGCTGGGAATGTTGAAAGTATTTTCGGTACTAGCATCACGGTCTTTTTCTGTCTCCTTAATACAAGTTTTTGTCCAATTGATTGCACTCCATTCATTGATACTAAGAGTGTGAAGGAACATTGTTTTACATACCCTAATTGCTTCTCCACCCCCAGGCTTTTTGAGGTGGAAAAAAATAGTATTTTTTCTTCTGGACGTTACGTTCTTTTGGTTTTTTTTTTATCTTTTGGAGCCCTTAATTGTGTCAATAACTTATCTGTTACCTTTTTTCTGCCCAAGATAAGTCCCAAAAATTCTTGAATATAGATTCCCTATCATTGCTTGAAAACTCACCGCATTTGATTTTTGAATTGATTTGACTATTTAGGCAGTTGCATCTTGGCCTTAACTCACGTTGAAACTTTTGAGCTTCATAATTCCATTGCTTTTCTCCATAAGAGCTCTCACTTTTTATAAGACCCCTATAAGGTAATCCTTTTTGCCTGTAAAGTTGGTTTTTTTTTCTGGAATCAAATTTCCAGATTTGCCTTATTTTTCTTGGCCCTTTTTCTAGCAAGGTTTTCATTCCTATCACCATTAAAAGTTAAATGTGGCATCAAAGAGTGTATCAAAGAAGAATTAGTTGTTTTATCCTCAAGAAGTTCAACAGGTTCTAGGATTCTTGCTTCATCATTTGCGTCACCACTTAAGACAAGTTCTGATTAAATTACTGGGACCGAAATGATGACTTCATCTGTTCCATTCGGAGAAACGTCCTGTGGAACATCATTAGCTAGAATCAAGTTTAGTAGATCTTGCAGTTCGACCTCCTTCACTGCGAAAAGAAAATAGAAACATCTACCGAAATTCTAGTTAGTTTTTCAGTTTTTCAAACATACCATCAACTGTTTCCAATAGGAATTGATTTAAATGGCCACAATACCATGTTAAGTTATTTAATGTTTCTATTTTTATTGAATATCTATTGAATACTTACGAAAGGTACCAGATAGTACCAAACATGATGTCCATTCTCATTAAATATGGAACCGGCGACGGGAACTTCTCCGATTAATTGAACTTGCGATGCTCACGACGCATGCCGGACTACAGCAGTATCTTCAAGGCTGAGATATTAGCTGTAGCAGAAACAGCCGAGCGAGGATATTACTATATTTACTGACATCAAGACCATCGCCGCGGTCGAAATCAAATCGAGGCTTGTGAAGCGCTGACACGGAGTGCTTAAGTTTCTTTGTCTTCAGCATAAAGTTACACTATACTAGGTTTCTGGCAACAAGGAGTGGCAGGCAATGAGCATGCAGATGAGCTAGCTTAAAACGGATTCTCCCTAGAAAGTGAACTGGCAAATCAAAGTATCAAACCTCCACTCTGCACTCTAGGAACGCAAATGGAGTGAACGATACAAATAAAAGCCAATGAAAAGTGGAAAAATCTTCCAAACTGTGAAACCTCAAGACAACTATGGCCGGAACTCAGCATAGTACGATTCTTTTGAAAACAGAGCTGAACTATTTACGCAATAAAGCTGCACCTTACCGACAAGTTATTATTTCCATGGCCTGTCAGAACTATCTGCTGTTTCACTTACATCTCCTTTCAGATTGGGGGTTGTAACAAGATGGCTTAGACCCGCTCAGGTTTTAAAACGATAACGAACGCTAAATAGAAAGCGGAAACCAGAAATAGAAACTGCAATCTAATCCCTATCGCCCAACCGGACCGGACCTCACAATGGGTCCACGCAGACCTAAGTGTGATGAGGCACAGAATTGTCTCTGCTCCAGATACCTCATCTACCCGCCAACCTAACCTAACCTATTTACTTTGGAATACCATGGATAAAAATATAGGAATATTATCGGTCAGAATCTGAACCAGAAAAAGGAACGCAGTCATGTTTTATGGATATCTCCAAAACCGGTCTACGATGCTCCGCTGGTGTCTTTTTGAAAGGAATCTGTATTCCAAGTAGAGATATACGCAATCCCGATGGCAACGGACTACAATACATTGTGAAGAATCGATAGAGCGGGCGAAGTACCTGCGTCTGTAGCAACAGCAAGCTGTTTCAAGGTCCAATTAATCCTCCTCATCACCTCCTACGTTCGAGAATGCGTGGCTTCTCTGAACGATATTGGAGGACCGAACTCCTTCATCTTCTATGAAAGTAAAAGGAATACATACAAGGACTAGTTTTTTTGCATTAGAATATATTGGCCTTTATTAGGAAGGGCAGCGGTAAACACGACAGCCAAAATACCATAAAAAATACGGCTCATTGACTTTATTGAGTTTAGTACATAAACTTGTTAATCCTGAATCCAATTCGCTATAAGCGACAAGATGTCCCTCTGTCCACATAAAAACTTTCATTGAATTTATAGTTTCCATACAAAAACCTTTGGTGTTTCAATCAATCAAGGACCGTCCAAATTCCCCTGGATCACTGAACGCATCGTCAAAGAAAGCAAGTAACCTTGAACATTTTGCGGATATTTCAAGCGACAAATTGCCAATACAATTGTAGAACTCCTCGTCGTCCCTTTCACTTGGATAATTTCAAATCAATATTCAGTCCATCAATCAATAATCCATTCAGTCATTGATTTCCTCTCTATAGTCATCTGCATCTGTGATCTCGTACACAAAGCACAAGTTGCCTGGTTCCCAAATGGAACAAAATCCTTTTCAGAAATTTCCAATTTCACAGTACTTGTTTGCAATTTCCAAATATGAGGACTTCAATTCAATTGACTCGACATACGATCGACAAGACGAGCACCTACAACATATCAAGTACCATTCTGCCACTCATCGAAAAAGTTATAAACAAAAGTAGCAAGGACCAAATTTAATAATCAATCGTTTGAATACAAATTGATTGCAGAATATTTTTTTTTGTCAACGATGCTCGTATTACTCCTTGATTCTACTTCTCTCCCATCAGTACGGCATCGGTTTGGTACCGTAAACGTAAGCGAGGACAAAAATGACAAAAAAAAAAGAAAGGAAACTGAATCAGGACCTAAAGTGAAACTTTTACTGGCCAACAGGTGTCACACCCAACTATTTATCACCTTGTAATACTTCAAGCAAAGTAAAAGTGTATGCCTAGATCCTTTACGAAACTCTCACTATGGAGCGCTTTAAACTTGTGAGAACGAGCACCATCGTAACGCAGTAAAATCCTTTATGAACGGATTACGATCTCTGAAATACGTATTGGGTAAGGGAAAAAACAACAACAAAACTCTTACAAGTAAAGTGAGCCCTTATATGAGCCTCAAGTGTATATACTGGACGTGGAGGATGAAGAAGTACTGGAAGGACATGTGTGAGGTCCTAAGCACGTTTTCAACTGAAGGTGTGAACTAGTTTTCCTTTCAATTTTCAGTCTTTTAACACACTGGAGGTTTGAGAGGGTGCTGACGACTTTAATTGATGAAATGGAAGATATGTCGGTGTGTCCTGGGAAAAATTCTTTGAGAATTTTAATTGAAAATTGAGATGAAAAGTTTGCCGAAGTTCATTTCGAAAAGCTGTCCCTTTTATGACAATTGAGTGACTGTGACCATTTAAGGGGCAAGAATCAAAGTAGAGTTTATCAGTGAGTTGAAAGGGCCTAATGCTCTTCAGAAGATAAATTCCAGTATTATTTGATTAAACTTACAGGATTACGACCAATTTATTTTCAGAAAGTAAAATCCAGAATAGAAATAGCTTTCAGAGAATAATAACGGAAAACATTCTCTAGATAGGCGTTTAGCTTATCCAAAGGACTTTGTTAGTAGACATTCTACAAATTTGTATTGTAGTTAGACACATTTCGGTATGTGGGCGCTTGTTGTGAGACTAATACATAGCGAAGGCAGATAGTATGGACTTAAAAGCAAACCTTTATGGAAGCTCTTGTGATCATTTCTGTTGGTAAGAAGTCTAACATGTCCGTTGGCATGGACTAGGCTCTTTAAGCGTCTATGTGCCGTTTCCATATCTACTGCATTTTACTTCGAATTCTTCTGGAAGGTCGTCGAAGAAAGAAATGTGCCATGGCTGGAATATGAAAAAACGTGGTTTTCCTTTCGTTTGTATTTTTGCAGCTATGGCACTTAATGTTGAAGGGAAGTCCTAACTTCAAAGCACATCTGCCAATTGCCCAAAGTCCTATACTGCTTCCTATGATTTTGGACATGACAGCTTTCTAGAAATGCAACTATTTCTGAAAGAAACATTCTGGTCTGTAGGCCTGGCCATTTCACTCATGTTACGGTTAATAGGAACTCGAAGGAACAACAACGGATAAGCTGATAGTTGAATAGAATGCCCTAACCCTCTATAACTCAAAATCTCCAAATTGTATGTAGCTTATAGGCAACAATGAGTTATAATGTAAAAAAAAAATCGACCACATTTTGAGAAGAACGCAGATCGGTTACGACAGGTGGAAAGTCTTGAATCAGTTTATGTTTTTGATATAGCATAATGCTACGCCGCACTTCTCACAGACCGTATGAGTGAATCCTGTGCACTTTGGGAAGTTGCACCGCATTTTTTTTCCCGCCCATTGAGGCCAGTGTACGACTTGATCTTAGTGGACTCTTTGCGGAGGTACATGTTGAGCAGGTCCTTTATGTTTTTTTGCTAAGATTTCAGGATTAATAGATCGGCGTGTTGTGAAACCGGTTTTAGTCCCCATCTTGCATAGAGTTTTTACAATTTCCAGGCGAAAATCTGGAGATGCTATGATGGTGTTCTCACGAAGATTTTTATATTTGCAGACCCTCTTGTAGAGCAGCCATGAGCTAGCCATCATAAGGTCCAAGTTGTGATAGAACAGGCGCATCTGTCAGCGTCTGCTCCTCAGTCGTATCTTGTAGAAATTCATTATGTTTTCGACAAGGTCTATTGTACCCGGACACAACACTAGCTCGCGGGATGTTGATGTACCTCGAGTTTTTTTTGTCGTATCTCTAGACTTCAGATATAGGATCTTGGCCGTTAAAATTGGAAGCTAATTTAACCAACTTATTGTCGTTCCATACAACTGTTGACACGTCGACGGATTGACGTACTACGTACGCTACGTACTCTTCACAATATCCTCGATCTTTCTTCATAATTACCCTTTCTAAGCGGATTGCAGCATTTTCCAACTCCTACTGTTTTTTTTTTGCAGTATTAAAAGAAAGCTTTTGCTTAGACATAATTAATATTTCTTTTTATAAACACTGTTCTCACAAAAGAAAATTCATGGACACTTTTCTTTTACTCAGCTACACGAAATTATTTTAAACCGTTATCAATGCGACTTTGTTTTGACTTTACTGTCAAAAAAGAACTGTTACTTTTCGCTTTAAAGACAGACATACGAGGTATTGAATATAAAGCGAGCTATAAACGAATATGTATCAAAACCTCGTAAGATGGACATACGAGTTTTTAAAATGGGCATTTAAATGCCGATAGACTTGAAGGTTTTAAAACTGGTTGATAGAGGCAAAAGGAATCATGATGGAGGTACGAGGTATTGATATTTAAATTCAGTAAATTTTTTTCATCAGGATTACATTAAAATGTCATTTTTCATAAAATTCGGACTTACGAGGTTTTGAAAGAAAGCCGACGTTATGTATGTACATATACATTTGCTTCTAGGAGAAATAAGAGAGGTGCTGTTCTAAGCTTCGCTATTAGAACTCATACGAGCAGATTGAAGTTGCACTTAATACCTGAAAGGGACAATCACATGAACTTATTTCAATTTATTTTTAGGACGACGCTACAATACAATCAAATCGATATCGTTCCCACATTAGCTATACTCCTTGATGTTCCTATACCATCAACTAGTATTGGATGCATTATCGTAGAATTACTTGATGATATGTTGGATAAGGAAAAATTGTATGCGCTCTATTACAACACTAAGTTTCTTGTTGATAAGGCAGTTGCCAAGTTTGGCTTGAACAAGCTGGTAATGAATGGTACTTTTGATTTTAAATAAAAACCGTACTTCCATTTTTCATTAAGCTTACATTGCCAACAGACTACTACTCATGGTACGAGATTGCGACAGAAGCCCATAAAAATTATTTGGTGAATGAGAATACGTCGAGTGCATATCTGTTCGAACAAGCAAAACGAAATTACATTCGATCAGCAAAAGGGGTCTCTCAGTTGCTTGCCGATACATATACTAGGTTTGAGTTTGGAGTAATCGTATTGGGTGTGACATTAACTAGCTTGGTAAATTTAATTATACAGCCATATTGTAAATTGTTCTCTTAAATCACTTTTTTTCAGGCAACGATTTTGGTAATGTTGACTTGTATGATTACCACAACAATATCTCGCAGAACTCTTAATCCAATAAAATACTATGGAGGTGTTTTTATTTTAGCCGTTTTCATCAATATTGCAAGTTATATCTTTAATTTTTTGCACACAAACAGTGTGTTCTTAGCGTGCCTAACAACCGTTCCAATTTTTGTGATTATTCTCTTAGTAGTCGAATTAATGAAACTTTTGGCAAAAAGTCGATTGCACGTAAGTATTAAGAATGGCGGTGACTTAACAAATTTGAATTTGATTGCTTGCTTTCTATTGCAGGTTTCTTTAGACATTCCAGTATCCGTAGCATTTGGAATTATTTTCCAAACATTTTCACTGGCTAGTTCCTCGTTTATCGAAGAGGAACATCAAACGTGGTACTATTTAGGTATAACTTTTCTGCTGAGCCTTATGTGGAGAAATGTCTCGCGAACCCGTTTAAAAGCAATCACATTTTCTACTTCATCAATGGAGCGAGATGTTTTGGTATTTTTCAATGTATTGCGACCATTGAGAAAGGCATTTATTGCAATGGCAATAACCGTGTTCATTCGAAGACTCAATCAAACTGGAGACAAATGGATTCGTGTCCCAGATGTTGCCGATTGGTTTGCTTCATCCGATAAAATATATCTTAGCGTATTTCTCGCAGTTAGTAAGTAAACAATGGATTTTTCGAAAGTACACTTAATTTAAACTTTGCATTGATTTATAGGTCTTTTATTACTAGTTATACAGTTGATGAATTTAAATTCACCCCTGCAGACTGTTGCATGTATAATTGCATGCTTTTCCATATATTGCTATCGTGGTGTCATGGAAGCTGTTGTATTCTTTCATAATAAACATTTTAAGTAAGTCAAAGTCAACTAGATTGATTGATTAATTGAATAACTTTGTGAATGAATAGTTTTTCGTTTAGTCAATTTTTAGTGCTGCCTTTCTATTGGACCAGTGTGATATATATTTTAGTATCGAGCTATTTTCCTGTGATATGTTTACAAAACAAAATAAAAGGGAACAACACAGGTCTGTGTCAATTACTTGGCACGAATCTGACGGTGTTTGCATTGATATCAGCACTTTTACATAAGCCGCACAATGTGATTCTTGTTTTTGCGATGGATTTTACATTAAGATGTGGATATAATCTTTGTGATAACATGAGAGGGACAAGAAGATCTTTATCATCACAAATTATTCTAGTTTATAAGGTTGCCCTAACTGTTTGCATTTCGAGAATGTTCTATTTTTATCAAGTAAGTACAAATTTTTTATTTAAATTTAAAAATCAATTATGTATTTATGGATCCAATCCATGTATCAGTATCAGTGAACTAAATAACAACTAAACCGTACGTTTATTGTCATCTCTGACTGAATAGACACTTTTCCAATTCGTTCGGCAAAAGTGAGAAAAAATCTAAGTGACAATCTGCTAAATAAACAATTAAACGTGCGAAATCCTTAAGACTAGTTCTGTCTGAATAGTTATTAAGAAAAATATCTTTAACTTACTCTTCCTTTTAAATAAATGAAGTGAAATAAAATAAAATTATTTGTCGCCGTTAAATATTTATCGCTTGCGTCGAATTTTTCGCGGGCTATCAAACCAGCAAACATGTCTGCGCCGAACCCCCGAACAAGAGCCGCATCAGCAAAAGTTCTGCCTTCTACACCCACTCAATCATCTCCTGCTCAAAAACAACCGAGTAGAGATAACTTACCCGTCACTGCAAAGATCTTAGAGGAACAACTCTCCAAGCAATTTCACTCACTTCGGCAGAGTTTCTCGGAAAAAATTTCTAAGATTTAGAGTGAATTACTTCTGAAGATTGAGGAAATTAGTGGCAACTGGAGTTGAAAACTCGATGAGGTCAACAAAACCATCGCCAACATAGTTGATCGCATTGATCGACTTAAAGACAACTCCAACGCAACCTCTCAGCAGCACCATGAGAAAATTGCAGCTATGCAAAAGCAATGCAACCTGCTTGAGAGGAAGGGGATCTCATGCGACGCTGTGCTCTTCGGTATACCGATTCAGCCTGAGGAGAACCTAAGAAGTTTATTCAATCGACTTTGTCACACTATTGATTGTAAGCCGCCTCTCCTAATAAACAGAAGCAGAAATAATGGGACATCACCATCACAAATGGTTTTAAAATTCAGCAACTCTCTCGAGAGAAATACTCTATTGAAGTCAGCTGCAAACTACCGAAAGCAAAATGCAACCGAGCTTCGTCTGCACGATTTGGGCATCGAATCGAGCAACAGCTGTTATCTCAATGAGAGCTTAACAAATATAACACGCTTTCTCTTAAACAGCGCTCTTGGTCTCCGGAAAAAAAAACAACTGTTTGCTGTGCACACAAGGTATGGAGATGTTTATGTTAGGAAGACGGCGAGTGGAAAAAGCTCTCTCATTAAAAGCCCATTCTTTATTCAAAATTTTTGTTATTGTAAACCCCATATTCACTGTTTTTCCTCCCCTCACCATCACCCTTGCAAGGAATGCACTTTTTTTTTCGCCTGCTCTTGATTTTATACTAGGGATGTTTCAAGCTCTTCTTCAGTTGATTCTTCATTCATACTATACACCTCAGTATGAATGAAGAATCAACATACACTATGGTAAATATTATTTCCCAGCGATTTAGTGGACGCAGAGTTTGTTATCTAAATGACACTAAATTCGACTATTTAAAATACTTGTTCTCAACTTCTTGTATTGATGTTATTTGTGTGAATGAGACATAGTTCAAACCAAATATATCTGGTGAAATCTACGACATACCAAATTTCAAACTGCATAGGAATGATAGATTCACTGTTACCATAGGTAGAGGTGTGGCAATTTACTGTAAGTCAACTATTAAGTCGGAAAGCATTTTTAAATCCAGTGGACCTGGTGTTGAGTTTATGGCTGTTGAAATAAGTGGCTGTAGTAAACGTGTCTCGTCTCTTGTGTGTATAGTAAAAACCGAAGATGTTCTTCAGCGCCTTTCTTTCTTACTCTTTCGGAATGTTGTGCACTTTATGAGCATATAATTGTTTGTGGAGATTTCAATGTTGATTTGTTAAGAAATGACTCACGCGCATTTCAGTTGAAAGGCTCAGTGTCCTCGGTTGGTCTAAGTATAGCTAATACCGCCTACCCAACACGCTTTGTCCCAGATTGTTCACCCAGTCTTCTTGATCTTTTTATATTCTCTGATCCTAAGCTCGTCCTTCTTTCTGACCAGATAAATTTTGATATCTCTGATCATGACCTTAGCTTCCTGACATACAATATGAATTTATCGAAATGTTCTACTACTGAATCTTTCACCTATAAAGACTTCATTTCTATTGATATTAACACCATTCAACTAGCTACAACATCCGCCTCTTGGATGTAGTACAGACTGAAGACTGATCCCAATGACAAAGTTGATTCCTTTCAATCGATTCTAACCCAACTGTTTAATCAACATGTACCGACAAAAACAGTAAGGGTACAAAACCAAAACTGTCCATTGTTCACCTCCGACGTTATTAATATAATCAAGATTCAAAATAAATTGAACAGTAGATGGAAGCGCAGATCAACGAATGTCAATTGGGAAGCATTAAACAAGCCCGAAATCATGCAACTCTAGTTACACGTGCATCTAAAACGAACTACTTTGAATCAAAGCTTAATGCCTCTTTACCCGCCAAAACACTTTGGAGAAACATAACAGAAATTGGTGTCTCTAAAGCCCTTAACCCTCAAGGTGCTCTCGACCCAGATCTTCTTAGTAACTTTTCCGTAGGCGATCAACTCCATGATAATGATCTCGATTCTAACCGCATATCGGCGCAGTTGGAAAGTTCTGTGCAGAGACTAGAAGATTTTGAAGAAGTGAGTGAAGATGAAGTTTTTAAATATACCGTGGCCGTTATTAGTCTGCATGTTCAATGATCTCCCATCAGTCTGCACGCAAACATCTGTGCATCTTTATACTGACGACGTTCAACTTCATCTAGGGAAACCGTTTAACCAGCTCTCTGAGCTGGATCTACTATGTGAAGATCTATCCCGTCGTTAATGGGCTGCTTCTGAACCCACCAATATCTAAAAGAAAATTTAACTTGAATATCCTATGATATATGTTTAAGCAATAATAAAGTTATTGCTGTTGAGCATTGCACTAGTCTTGGCGTTGTTATTGATCGTACTCTATCAGGCTACAGTCATACTCAAATAGTCATTGGTCGGATTTACGGATGTTTACGCAAATTATGGCTATCGGTTTATTTTACCCTGGTGGAAACTAGACGCAAGTTGGTTCTAGCATTAATAGTCCCAATCATTGTGTACGCTGATGTTGTCTACAGCGCCCTTGACTCACTGTCCCAGCATAAATTACAAGTAGCATTCAACGGTGATCATACTTTTATTGATGTATTAAATGCTTTGAGAATCGGTGAGCTAACCGCCCATCATTTTAGTATTTTGATGCAAAGAGTTATTCAAGACCCTAATGATGTGTTTGTAACAAACACGGCGTTAAGGGTAAACCTTACTAATCAGCAAGTAAACGATCACAACGTTACTGTTTTGAATATGTTACGAAACAAGGGTGCTCGGATTTATAAAATAAAAACACAGTACCAGCTAATTGACGCCATACGAAATACAGATAATTTGAATTTAGCTAATATATTGCAATACCAACAGACATAAACAAGACTGGAGGCTTACCAACAGAACTGGAAATATTTGTAGGAGCAAAAGTTAGGTTGCGGTCCAATATTGACGTTTCGGAAGGATTGGTAAACGGCGCTATCGGAATTAGATTGCAATAAATTGTCAGGAAAGAAACCTTGTAATAATGAGGCAATAAATGAACTAAATAGAATGAGAAAAATAAAAACTAAGAACTTGAAAATAAAATAAGTAAAGAAAATAGTTTAAGTTAAACAGTTTTATTGAAAATAAAGATAATAGTGATGTAGATAATGTACTAAAAACTAAAAAATAATTCAGTAGGTACCAGTCATCACACCACTCCCCTCATCAATCTAGGGCATTAATCAGACAAAAAAATAAAATCGTGCGGCGTAGCATAATTTGAGTAAATATATCAATGGCATTTATAATGATATGAGCGGTTGACTGTTGATAGAAATTTCACGCACCCCACCTGTTGTGGTGGTGCATAAACCCCTTGAGCGCGAGCTCAGTATAAAAAAAAAAAACGCAGAGGACATGTGTGTTTTACTATTTTTAGCACTGCTGACGTGTAATTTAAAGGTCACTGACCACTGAACAGGTTATCTCAATATTTCAAGTCAGTGGGGTGTCAATTGCTTTCACTCAAAACATCCAAATGGGGCTTCGTTTCCGGTTTTCATCTTTTTCCTACCTTGGATCCCTCTCCGATTAACCTTGTTGCATTTGAAGGTAAGTTTGTCATCTTTATACCACGATTTTTCTTTAGAGATCGCTCATATCCTACTGATAGGTTGGCGCCAGATTGATATTGTTGTATTACTGATAACTGTTAATGAACGGAGAGGTTGACAGCTACATAGAAGATGTTTTACTTGTCTAACTTTCCAATTGTTGTCATTACAAAAATGTTCGGAGCGTTTAACGAGCATAAGTATTTTGTGTATTGTTTATAAGATATATTACTAGAGCTCCGTATAGAATAAAAGCATTAATGTAGTTTCTTATTTTGTAAACGCATAAAACCTCAACATGTTCAGTTTAGTTTTTTTCTCTAATAATTATTTTTTTTTGTTTTTTCATTTCCAGGGCAACTCAAATAGCTTGGCGACAATCGATCTTAATCCTGGCTTTATAGGACAAAGCCATTACAACCCAATTTTTGCTGCAATAATGATCACAGCAAACACTTATTTTGCCGAAATATTTGGTTTCCTACATTTGTTGCTAACGGTTTTCCAAAAGCAAAATGAAATCTCTATAACTCGAGAGATGAACGAATTTGAAAACAATGCAATCGAGAAAAACAATTACAATTTAGTCACAACAATATTGGCAGCTATCAAGCTCTTAACTACAAGTGTATATCTTATTCTTATGATAGCTTTTCGCCATCATCTGTTTATATTCACAGTATTCTCACCCAAAGTCTTATACGAGTGTTTTGCAATAACTCTATTTTACGTGAATTTTTCTATGACAAATTTGTACTTAAGTTTGTTGTATAAAATCGTTTAAATATAATATTTCATAAATAACTGTATCTTGTAGTTTGACATTAAAATCTAACAAAAAAACATTAAAACCTAACTTAAAAGTGTTTAGTCGTCTAACCGGTCAATGAATTGATTGAGACATCATCACATCTTTAAGGGTTGCGAATTTAGTTGTCTACTTTTAGCGCGTAATGTATGTCATCCATACTGACGTTGAGTAGAATTTTTTGGAAAATATCAGTTCGGGAATGTTCGCAGATGATTAGTCTTTCAGCTCCAAGTTTTGAACAGATTTTTAGAGATAAACCTTAAGAGAAAGAAACAAAAGAAATTAGAGTAACATTGATAGCGAATGTGGTGATCTTATTACCAGGAGTGGGTATCGCAACACCCATAAACGCACATATTGTCTCAATTTGCGAATACACACCCAAGAAATTGGTTTCCTCAACACCAGTTCGATTAACCTATAAGGGGAGCAAATTATTTTTCAAAATTCTGTAAGAGATTTTGCGTTGATTTACCTCTGCGACAACTGCCTGTAGAAAAATCTGCTCAAGTCGAGAACACTTTTTTATTGCAAGTACTTTCGCGCTGGAGATCATTTCACTTAGCGCCTGTTGGACGTGCAGCATGTTAACAATTTTTGGTTCCGTAGTTTGTGTATCTGCGATTTCTGTAGCTCGGCGGCAGATGTCCAAAGCACGTCGCGCATCGCCTGATACAGCGGCAACTTTTCTAAAATTAACAAAAATAAAAGACAAAATCAATTCGGGTGGACAGTCTCCACAGGTACGGCTTCTGCCTAATAGAATTTGCAGCTGTACGAAAGAGATACAACAATATAAGTAGCCCAATACAACGCAAATAGACCCAATCAGCGACCTGATTAAATTCAAATCGACCGCGTGCGAATTGATGGAAAACAGAGTCCTCAACATTTTCGATATATGAACTCTCAAAGGCGCAAAACCGACTCAAATCTTGAGACCGATCACCGACATACCCAATGAAAAAACCCGACTCCACAATGAAAATATGCTATATGTCAAATAACGAAGCCTCAGCATACTGTGAATAGCTGCAGTTTACAATGTACTCCTCAGCATGAAACTGTCCGGCATATTACCATGACCGAAAAAAACTGACGACACTTCGCTCATCAAGGAAGAAGCCAAAACGACTATAAATCAGTGGTGCGAGGAAGGCCCTAACTATGTATAGGAGCGTGTCAGTTCGGAAAAATTCAAGTCTCGCGATAGGAACAATAATCTGGAGAGCATACTCTTCATGATTTTGACGGGAATCTTGTTAATGATCCACATGGAATCTTAAATGCATGTAAACAGCTGCTTAAAGAAGAAGAGATGGGGTTCAAATAAAAGTTAGAACCAGTCGGCAATTGTATACGTACGAGTATGTAGTCCCTTCACCTACCCAAGAAAAAGTTACCAGTGGAATTAACAGACTGAAAACTGCTTTCTCCGCAGCTATTCAAAGCTGAAGTTTAAACAGATGACAGACAAACTCTTTATGTCTTCTCTACAAGAAATGCGATCCTTATATTTAGTCTTCCAAGAACTCTACGGACATGCCTCTGTTAAATGTTGCATAAAAAATAATATCCAGCACACATGTATCAACTATACATCAAATATTCACGCTTAGACAAATCTTGGCAAATGCCAATCTTATATTTTAAAAACCTCCACTTTTTGCAACTTTATTTATATTTTGTTTGTAAACACTAGGTACCCGTTTCAAAGTTGCAAGAAGTGGAGGTTAATAAGATATTTTTCCTCTCGTCAATAGTAATCAAAACAGGGCGGCGTAAGGCTTGGCTTAAAACCTCTGAATCTCGGAGGGGATCCATTACCGATCCGGAACACCCTGTGTAGGTAATAACCAAAACGGAGTAAATGTTGGGGTCCTTAAAAAAAAATAAAAATACATTACCGTATACCAGATTCCGCGAGGAAGGCGAATGGAAGAGGAGGTACAACCGCAATTTTATGAGCTGCAGATGTCTCGTGTGTTCTAAGTGACACTGACTCCTGACAAGTACAAGATGGCGCATTCATCACCCTACCAGAAGTTGCCATAATTATTGCAAATGGTGGCAAATGTCAATTCTAATTTGACATTTGTGCAGTAAACAGATACAAAATGCACGTCAACAAGAAATGAATCGCTATACTCCTAAAGAACGCGGAACGGTTTTTATGAGGAATAATTTGTCGATGGTATTGGCCGGCAAGATCGCCTGATTTAACCGTTTTAGACTTCTTTTTGTGGCGTTTTTTAAAGTCACGAGTCTATGTCAACAAGGCTCAAACTCTTGAACCCCTTACAGAGAATATCCGTCAAAAATGCGAGGACCTTTCACCGGAAGTTCTAGCACGAGTTATGGAAAATGCCACAAACCGGACCCGAATGGTCATCAATTCTGGCGGCGGCCAGTTAGTCGATATCATTTTCTCGTAATTTAAGAAATCAAATAAACAATCCAAAAGCAGAACCAATGCTTTTCATTCCTAAAAAAATTACAGCCAAAGAACATCAAGTGACAGCTTTTGCTCCACCTTGTATAACCCTTAAATCCATTGAATGCCCAAATATTCATTGGAGCAAGGACATACCTTTTTTTTGATTTTGCGCGCGTGCAAGGGGTTAAGCTACCCGGTACCGTCGTTGGTTTTGAATGTTATAAGGTTATAATGGTCTGGAAATAAAGAGCTCAGTAGGGCATTCCATAGTTCAGTGTACGTCGGAAAGTGGGCTTAAACTGATGAGCATTCAAAGTGAGACGAGTGTTACAGTTAAAGGTTTGAAAGGGTGGAATTCTACTGGCAATTTCAATGGAACAGTGGTGGTGAAATTAGCGATAGATCAAGGTAAGACAGGAGGATGAATGTTTTATATATAGAGGCAGGTCAGAAGGGTAGAAGTATTTCTTACATCGTTTGAAGAAACCTAGGCATTTCGAAGCATTTTTTTCGACATCAAATATGTGGTCATTCCAACGTTGGTTGCCATTGACACACATACCGAGCATGAATAGTTTTCGGTTTCAACGATATGCCATTCATGGATAATGGTTGCGATATTCGCTTGCCATAGCTCGCCACCAATTCATTGATACCAAAGCAGAACTTACAGAACTTGTGTTAGAAGCATAAGTTCCACCCTTGGTATGAGTCGAGCCCGATTTAAAACCTCTTGCTGATCTTGGGATCGTAGCACCCAGTACTTATTGCAACTCTACACAGCCACTGTGATGCTCTCACAAGGGGGCTTACCTCAACAAGTTATCCACGGACCGAAGTCCGACGGGCTTCTGACTCCCACAGCACCGTGATTTAAGTCCTGATATGAACTGCCGGCGGTCCTGCCACCAACAGGACCTATGACCGCCAGCTTATAACAGGTCAAATCGTTATTAGACAATTTCATTAATGTCTAATTGAGCAAGTCTTTATGAGCTACACTATGATGTAAATGTAAACTACAATATATACACCAAAAAACTAAGATACGAAGACTACAGTGGGTCGGTTAGGAATATAGAAAATCGAATAGCCGATTCAAGGAACAAGCGATCGCAGATGCCATTAAGTTTGATGTAAGAAACTGCAACTTACGTGCCCAATAATCTTACGGGGCGTATTACTGCGTGGTGCCTTATGATCCTCTACTCGTCTGGTGGCAAACACAGAATGGTGGTAATGAATCTCCTGCAAAGATTAAGTAAAAGTTTTGGATGCCATAGTTTGAATTGATCTGAGAGCCTTTCGTTTGCAGACTGGCGAAATAAGAAGTCTTCTACCTCCAGAGAAAGAATGTGATCCTACTTTAGTAGGATGAATGGACAACACATAACGTTTTGCTAGATTAGACCATTGACGGCTAACCACGAATAAAAATAGTTCTTCAAACTTACCTTGCAACTAACTGCACAGCATCACTCTTAAACGCTTCTGAGCCACTTAATCTCGCAATAACAATCTCTTGCAGTTGTTTGTGTGTATACGGTTGAAATGTAAGCCTAGTTAATCCTAACCTAGAAGTCACTTTGCCTAGAATGTAAGGAAAAATAGATCAATCACCATTTTATAATTTCAAGATCTTTTACACTCTTACCCATCAAAAGCCTCTCGGGCAAATCCATTGTATTTGCAATTGTAATAACCACTAACCTCGCTGCAGATTTTGTTGGCCAATCCAATAAATTATAAACAACATCTTGTCGCCGATTACACAGTATATCCAGCTCATCTACCAGCAGCACAGTTGTCGTCCGCCTTGGTGCCGGCGTAGTGAATCTTTTTTCCAACAATGAGTGTGCATGTTCCCAGGATACAGTCTTTCCAGTTAATTGCCGGTAAATTTGTACATAAGCCTGCCTAGGTTCTGTCAATCTCATTCCATTGATTTCTATGAATTCGAACTCTGGTAGTTTATCATCTGCACAAGCACGTTGCAGCTCTCTTATAACTCCGGTGACAGTGGCAGTTTTACCAGTGCCCGGTACTCCTGAAACATACATACACCCACCGCATTGATCTTGAAGTTTACCTTCAAGGAATTGAAATATATTCAAAAACTCAGATTCCCTGCAGGGTAAACTTTTTGGGACCAGTGACACATGAAGACGTTCGCGCGCAACTTGCAAATCAGACTTACGACGATCTGACTTCGATGCCTGACGACTATCGATGGTTGGTTTCAATCCACCTGAACGTATTAGTTTAAGTTTCTGTAAGGGTGTCATTTGGCTTGCCTCTGGTGAGGTCTGTTTACTTGTTGAACTCTTACGAGAGCGTGGCGTTTTCGGTGGAGAGTACGTGTCATCCGAATCGCTTTCATTCGATTTCGATGGGGCATGGGATCTTTTACTTGTTAATACGTCATCATCCTTTTTATATATTCTTCTCTCGACAATATTTGACAATTGAATGTTACGTTTTGGCGTTCCTTCATCTATAATTTTAATAAAAGATATGTCAAACCAATTCAATGATTAGAGCAGAGTTACTTACTGACTCTACTGCTTGCAGACTTAAGTATGCTTTTCCTGCGTGTTGTTGGTGTCATTTCGGCACCATTTTCTTTGGATTTCTTAGATGGAGTGTGATATATGTCTATGTAGGCGACTCCCTCTGAAGCCAAACGTTTTCGTTGGAAATTCTTTGGCTTAGCACTTCCAGTCTCGATATCAGCCAGGGGATCTTCTGTTGAATTACGCATCGAAGAACGTCGAGTGCCGATTGATGAACTAGATATAATTTAATCACTGTTGAACATGTGTAAGTTAGATTTGATGAAGACACTTACCGTTTTTGTGATTCAGAAAGACGCAGCTTGATTTTGATGTCCTTTGATATGTTGTCTGGAGTGTTTTGGATAATTGAGTAATTCATAACATCCGAGTCCATCGTGGAATTCGCTTCACTTTCCAAACTGATGTTTAGATTTCTTCTAGCAGCAAGAGCTTTAGCACGAGTCGGTGTTATCGGACAACGATTCTTCTCAGTGAGCGGTGAACTCAAATAATTCGCATTAACTTCTTTTTTTGCTGATGAACCCATTTTCTTTGATGTTAGTCTTACAACACTGTTACCTCCAATGATTTTGATGGGCGAAACTTTATTCTCGTCTATGCGACTAACATCAATGAACTCTACTTCCTTTAATTTCTTCTTTCCACTTGCTTTTTGGTTAGATGGTGTCGTTATACTCTTCCTGGTGGAACACTTTCTACCATTTGGGGTATGTTTACCACTTTCTACGGCAGTTTCCTCCTTAAAATATTGCAGTGGAACTAGTGTATACGAGTTTCTCACTTTGACAAATTTATATCGACACACAAACATCGGACAGTGTTTGGCTTTTTCCGATTTCTCTAGTAATCCAGATGCAGAATCTTCTGTACTTCCTGTAAAGACGTAACATTTGCGAAAAATTGTCTCAATTGAAATATCCGGATCGTAAGGGCGGTATTCTTCTATGATTTCTAAGTTAAAGTCAATGCATATATCGTCTTTATCGAAGTTCTTTGGTGGAACACATTCAGGTCTACAAGATAAGGTGAATTGCTGAACTCGATTCAAATTTTAAAGACAGAATTTACCTGGAGTACCACTGTACAATTGCACGCCAAGGATCCTTATTCGATGTTTCGCACAATTCGTATAAATACAGAATCTTTGCAATGTCGCAGCCAGCGTCTGTATCAGGTTCAGCAGCATCAGCATTAGATACAAGAACAAAGTCACCAATAGCAATAGTCATTGGACCAAACACACATTTTCTGCACAACGATATTAAATACATATCAAAGTTTTAAATCTAAATTTATCAGAGTGTAACCTACCTATAGAAATAGACCTGCTTGTGCTCCAAATGAGGAATGAAAATGCCGGTCTCTTGTTTACCCACCCATTCCACAATGGGTGCACTTTCGATGTCTTTAACTCCCATTTCAACAGATTGCAATATATTTTTTGCTTTTCCAATTGTCAGCAATTTAAAATTTGTAACCCGGTTTCGACAGCAAATCAGGTGAGTAGTACAAAGTAAAATGCAACAGAAGCAGACGTGAAAGAAAAAAAATAGCGCGCCAATGTTTACATCCGACGCGCCAAGCCACTGACATATAAATTGACGCGAAATTGTTTAGTGTGTAGGTTCTGTTTGTTTTGATGGAAATGCATGTACAAGTTCAATTTAGTGGCGTTTTTGTTTTCGCATGCAAAAGGCTTTTTTTGTGCTCCGGAGCAGAAAAGTGATATAAAACTTCTTTCCCTCATTTTTTCAGAATTAAAATTTTGTTCTAGTTTTCATTTCAGAATCAGAATTTCTCTCCTGGATTCTATGTCAAAATGTACTAACACTTATAAATATGTATATATGTACGTCAAATACATAGTAAGTAGCTACTCGTAGGTAGGTAAAAGTGGCTGTTGGAAAGACAAATCCACTTAAGCCTGTTGGCCCATTGTGATGCAGCGTGTATCTGTGATCCTCTTACTCATGGAACCTGTTGAAGACTGTTGACATCTATATTCTTTAGATCGCTTAAGTCGTTGTAGAAGAAAGCTCCTAAGCGAAGTTTTGGGAGAGAGCTGGACATGTACAGAGTAGATGGAGGATTGTCTCCTCTTCTTCCTCGCCCATGCAGCTTCTACAGAAATCATTTGCAAAGGTACTAAGCCTCCTTGCAAACTTTCCTATAATGCAGTGTCCAGTGATGACACTGAGATGTTTCATATTCAGAAGGACCAAGCTCTTGGAGCGATTCAGACCCAGCTTTGGCCAGATCTGTTTGGTCGCTAGACATGTTGGTCCAACAGTCCAGCTAAGGTCTGTTCTTTTGTTAGCATCCAGCTTTAATATTAATTTCCACTCTACCTGCTACCTTTTTCAGGTAAGACAGGTAGAGTGGTTCTAATTTTGGCGATTCCCTAGAATGTCTCTGTGGCCCGGCACACAACATTAAGGTTGAACTGCTCTGCCATCTCCGTACGAGATGGGGTGGCTTTAGAATTTAATGAGACTGAGTCCAAAGACTTCATAGCGGCCTGACTATCCGAAAAGTTGCGGATATCCTTTGCAGATATCACGTATTTCTTCAGCCAGCGCAGAGCTTCCTTAATCACGTAAATTTCCGCCTAAAACACGCTACAGTGATTTGGTATTCCAAATGGAGAGGCTTGGATTCAGCTTATGTGAGAAAACACCGCAACCAACTCGCTATCAGTTTTAGATTCATCTGTGTAAAAGTGAACAAGCTATATCCTCCATGAAAGCATCTTCCTCCCAGAAGGATCTAGAGGGGAAGCTTACATGAAAGTCTTTTTTAAACCAAATTTCGGGTATAGTGTAATCGAAGTTCTCTGTGAAGATTCCTAATATATTAAGAATATTAGCGTGGCCAAATAGTCACTTTAAGGGGAATAGCTACAATCGCAGCTACTTGCCTGCTGAAGATATCGAGGGGTTTTCAAGTGATACAGAATATCCAATACCGCGGAGGGAGTAGAACGTAGGGCTGCGTTTATACACAGATATGCTGTTCTTTGGACTCTGATTGGTTTGCTGCAGTTTGTTGTAATAGAATGTAATTTCAGTACTTAATGCCAACCCTGTAACTGTGTCATCTGTACTATATATGTCAATGAATAAAATCTTCCTTTTCTCCTTGGCTTTTCACCAAAGCAGGTTGTCTGGTATTTTTATATACAATAGTATTATTTTTCAACAGGTTATGGGCCCAGACTCGCCTATATCAAAATAATAATAAATCATCCGTAGATTAAAAAATAAATTTAAGGAGAAACCCGAAGGATTGCCTGGATTTTTAAAGATTATTCTTCGAATCATAAAATGGCATCCAATCTACCGGTAATTGAAAAGCTGTTGGGTCGTGCAAACTACGACACCTGGAAATTCTCCGTGAAGTCGTTGTTGGAACATGAGGGACTCTGGGAATGAGTACTCACACCCGACGAATCAAAAATGACCGAAGACACGAGAGCAAGGACTAAAATTATTTACTCGTGGACCCAGTGAACTTTATTCACATACAGGCAGCCACTACGGCGAAACAAGTTTGGGATAATTTGCAAAAGGCATTTGAGGATTCCGGATTAACTCGGAAAGTAGGTCTGCTGCGAAATCTTATAACGACGCGTTTGGATGATTGCAGTACAGTAGAGGACTATGTCACCAAGATAGTTTCGACTGCCCATAAACTGAGTGGGCTTGTATCTGACGAATGGGTAGGTACTCGTACCTTACTGTTAGCTGGTTTACCGGACGAATACAAACCTATGATCATGGGTATTGAGAGTTCGGGTATCTCAATCACAGGCGCTATTAAAACTAAAATACTTCAAGACGTCAAACAAGAAGTATCCGAGGACAGCACAGTGGCATTCTATGGACGGAATGGGCAGAGAAAAGGCAAACGTATGCCCCGCAGCAGTAGCAACAACAGTGGATGTGGCAGCCGTAATAGCAAAGGTGGAGCACGATGTTATGAATGCAACAAAGTTGGACATTTTGCAAGGAATTGTCCGTCAAGGCAAAGGACTAGTAAGGAACCGGATGGTAAAAACAAAAGTGTGTTTTAAACGTCATTTGCAGTAAACTCAATGCAACCAAGTGCATGGTACATGGATTCCGGCGCTTCTGCACATATGTGTAGTAGCAGGCATATATTGTCAGATGTTCGCCAACCTGCAAATAGGCAAGTAGTAATAGCCAATAACGCTAGGATCAATGTGGAAGGCGTTGGCAGCCTAATTCTGCCAGTTACTGGTTCCAAAAAGGCGGAAGTGAAAGTGGACAACGTATTGTGTATACCGGATTTGTGCACGAATCTACTTTCAGTGAGTAAAATAGTCCAAAAAGGAAATACAGTGGTGTTCAATTCCCGAGGCTGCAAGGTGTATAATGGTAATTATGATGTCGTTGCAACTGCTACTCAAGAAGGCGACCTTTTCAAGTTAGACAGTCCCAAGGCTGGAAAGGTTTGTGTAGTTCAAGACTTGGAAGCTAATAGTAAGCTTTGGCACCGCAGAATGGGACATCTTGGCGAACAGAGTCTAAAGCGGATTATTGATCGTCTTCCTAATTTCGGAAGTTTGCCATCAACTGATTGTGAAGTGTGCCTTAAAGGCAAGCAGTGTCGACTACCTTTTACGCAGCAGGGTACTAGAGCATGTGATGTGTTGGAACTGATTCACTCCGATTTGTGTGGTCCCTTTCAAGTTCCAAGTGTAGGTGGTGCTCGATACATTTTAGTGTTTGTAGATGACTATACAAGAAAAGTATTTGTATATTTTCTACGGTCAAAGGACGAAACCAAAGCACGGTTCCTTGATTTTGAAGCTTTAGTGGAGAATCAGTGGAACAAAAGTATTAGAGCCATACGCACTGATAATGGGTCTGAATACTGCAATAAGGCGTTTCAGACATTATTGCATAGAAGTGGTATATGTCATCAGACATCCGCACCGTACACACCAGAACACAATGGCTTGGTGGAGCGCATGAATAAGACGATTGTGGAGCGAGCCAGATGTATGTTATTGGACTCGAACTTGCCTAAAGCATTTTGGGCGGAAGCTGTAGCAACAGCAGTATACATTATCAACAGACCTCCAAGCAATTCATCAACACAAAAGGTACCAGAAGAGGCGTGGTCAGGGAAGCCTCCAAATATGAATCACTTGCGCGTATTTGGATGCAAGGTAATGGTTCACATTCCAAAAGTTCGACGTAAGAAATTAGACGCAAAGTCCGAAGGGTGTATTTTTCTTGGGTACTGCGAAGAGACACATGGATACCGACTTTATCATCCTGTGAAGAAAACAGTCATCGTTAGTCGGGACGTTGTATTTTTTGAGAATCAGCGCTTATGGCCAATAAAGGTAACTAGAAATTGTGATTTTACTAATTCTTCTGAATTATTCTCAGATCTCGGTGGAATTGAGGGCAGTGGTGACAGTGGTTTTGTTTCTGATGGGATAAACATAAAAGGTTTAAACAACAGTGATGCAAGTGCAGACGATTCAATCGTTGAAAATTCCAATATCGAACGAATTGATACTTTTGAAGAAGTATCCAACGTACCTCCTCAAGATAGTGAGAACGAGTACATTATTCCATATTCGGTGTCCGGTTCTCATAGCATCCAGTTGCCTCTTAGAAGAAGTCAAAGAGAACCGAAACCTTTGAAAAGAGATGACTATGTTTCATATGCAGCAAAGCTAGGTAATCTTCATGATCCAGTTTCATTAAACGAAGTTGAGAACAGAGTTGACTGACCTTTGGCGGAAAGCTATGCTAGAGGAGCTCAATTCCTTAAGAGAAAACAATACCTGGAATCTCGTTGAATTACCAGCGAACAAAAAGGCCATCAATAATAAATGGGTATTTAAAACTAAACGAGACAATAATGGAAATATCTGCCGATACAAGGCACGTTTAGTGGTCAAGGGATGCTCGCAGCGGAAAGGAATTGACTATGAAGAAGTTTTTTCTCCTGTTGTGCGATACAATAAGATCCGGTTTTTACTTTCAATTGCTGCACAGTATGATCTGGATATAGATCAAATGGATGCCGTCACAGCTTTTCTTCAAGGGGACTTGAATAAAGATATATATATGCTACAGCCTGAAGGTTTTACTGATGACACTAGCAAGGTTTGTCATTTGAAAAAGTCATTGTTTGGACTAAAGCAAGCTAGCCGTTTATGGAATCAAAAACTTGACGCAGCTTTAAAAACATACGGTCTTCAAAAATCGTTAATCGATCCTTGTGTTTATTATTCAGGTAAAGAAAATGGTTTACTTATTGTAGCAGTATATGTAGATGATTTATTAATATTAACAAAAGATAAACAGTTAAAAGCAAATTTGAAATCCTATTTACATACTAAATTCAAAATGAAAGACTTAGGAGAAGCACGATTTGTATTGGGAATACAAATTACGCGGGATCGTTCTAAGGGAACAATACATATTGATCAAGAGCGGTACATCAATGAGGTTTTAGGACGTTTCAATATGACAGACTGCAATCCCGCAAGTACGCCGATGGACACTACAATGAAGCTAACGAAAGAAATGGGTCCAAATACAGAAGAGGAAAAATCTGGAATGTCTCAGATACCGTACCAGGAGGCAGTTGGAAGCATGATGTTCGCTGCGCAGGTATCGAGGCCAGACATATGTTATGCTGTAAGTACTGTATCCCGTTATAATAATGCCTATGGAAAGCCGCATTGGAAAGCAGTTAAGCGGATCCTCCGATATCTAAAGGGAACGGCTGATGCAAAGTTGGAGTTTTCCAAGTTCGGTAATGCTGGAATGAGAGGATATTGCGATGCTGATTGGGCGAATGATGGCGATGATAGGCGATCAGTTACTGGATACGTTTTTATTTCCAGGCAAGCAGCGGTTTCCTGGAACACCAAGAAGCAGCCCACTGTTGCTCTCTCATCCACCGAAGCTGAATATATGGCGATTTCCTCAGCTACACAAGAAGCTGTGTGGCTTAAAGGTCTTGAGGCAGAACTTATTTCAGACTGTTCGATCTCTACAACTATTTGCTGTGACAATAAGGGTGCAATTAGTTTAGCCACAACTAGTATATATCATCAAAGAAGCAAACATATCGATGTTCGACATCATTTCATTCGAAACAAGATAGATGAAGGCAGGATCAACTTGAAATATATTGGAACGAATGACATGATAGCAGATTTTTTAACGAAGCCTTTAGACAAAAAGAAACACTTTCGATGTGCTGAAGCCATCGGCCTTAAATTTTATTAGTTTTTTTTTTTTTTTTTTTTTTTGGAAATTACTTTCAGTGGGGGTGTTGTAATAGAATGTAATTTCTGTACTTAATGCCAACCCTGTAACTGTGTCATCTGTACTATATATGTCAATGAATAAAATCTTCCTTTTCTCCTTGGCTTTTCACCAAAGCAGGTTGTCTGGTATTTTTATATACAATAGTATTATTTTTCAACAGGTTATGGGCCCAGACTCGCCTATATCAAAATAATAATAAATCATCCGTAGATTAAAAAATAAATTTAAGGAGAAACCCGAAGGATTGCCTGGATTTTTAAAGATTATTCTTCGAATCATAAAATGGCATCCAATCTACCGGTAATTGAAAAGCTGTTGGGTCGTGCAAACTACGACACCTGGAAATTCTCCGTGAAGTCGTTGTTGGAACATGAGGGACTCTGGGAATGAGTACTCACACCCGACGAATCAAAAATGACCGAAGACACGAGAGCAAGGACTAAAATTATTTACTCGTGGACCCAGTGAACTTTATTCACATACAGGCAGCCACTACGGCGAAACAAGTTTGGGATAATTTGCAAAAGGCATTTGAGGATTCCGGATTAACTCGGAAAGTAGGTCTGCTGCGAAATCTTATAACGACGCGTTTGGATGATTGCAGTACAGTAGAGGACTATGTCACCAAGATAGTTTCGACTGCCCATAAACTGAGTGGGCTTGTATCTGACGAATGGGTAGGTACTCGTACCTTACTGTTAGCTGGTTTACCGGACGAATACAAACCTATGATCATGGGTATTGAGAGTTCGGGTATCTCAATCACAGGCGCTATTAAAACTAAAATACTTCAAGACGTCAAACAAGAAGTATCCGAGGACAGCACAGTGGCATTCTATGGACGGAATGGGCAGAGAAAAGGCAAACGTATGCCCCGCAGCAGTAGCAACAACAGTGGATGTGGCAGCCGTAATAGCAAAGGTGGAGCACGATGTTATGAATGCAACAAAGTTGGACATTTTGCAAGGAATTGTCCGTCAAGGCAAAGGACTAGTAAGGAACCGGATGGTAAAAACAAAAGTGTGTTTTAAACGTCATTTGCAGTAAACTCAATGCAACCAAGTGCATGGTACATGGATTCCGGCGCTTCTGCACATATGTGTAGTAGCAGGCATATATTGTCAGATGTTCGCCAACCTGCAAATAGGCAAGTAGTAATAGCCAATAACGCTAGGATCAATGTGGAAGGCGTTGGCAGCCTAATTCTGCCAGTTACTGGTTCCAAAAAGGCGGAAGTGAAAGTGGACAACGTATTGTGTATACCGGATTTGTGCACGAATCTACTTTCAGTGAGTAAAATAGTCCAAAAAGGAAATACAGTGGTGTTCAATTCCCGAGGCTGCAAGGTGTATAATGGTAATTATGATGTCGTTGCAACTGCTACTCAAGAAGGCGACCTTTTCAAGTTAGACAGTCCCAAGGCTGGAAAGGTTTGTGTAGTTCAAGACTTGGAAGCTAATAGTAAGCTTTGGCACCGCAGAATGGGACATCTTGGCGAACAGAGTCTAAAGCGGATTATTGATCGTCTTCCTAATTTCGGAAGTTTGCCATCAACTGATTGTGAAGTGTGCCTTAAAGGCAAGCAGTGTCGACTACCTTTTACGCAGCAGGGTACTAGAGCATGTGATGTGTTGGAACTGATTCACTCCGATTTGTGTGGTCCCTTTCAAGTTCCAAGTGTAGGTGGTGCTCGATACATTTTAGTGTTTGTAGATGACTATACAAGAAAAGTATTTGTATATTTTCTACGGTCAAAGGACGAAACCAAAGCACGGTTCCTTGATTTTGAAGCTTTAGTGGAGAATCAGTGGAACAAAAGTATTAGAGCCATACGCACTGATAATGGGTCTGAATACTGCAATAAGGCGTTTCAGACATTATTGCATAGAAGTGGTATATGTCATCAGACATCCGCACCGTACACACCAGAACACAATGGCTTGGTGGAGCGCATGAATAAGACGATTGTGGAGCGAGCCAGATGTATGTTATTGGACTCGAACTTGCCTAAAGCATTTTGGGCGGAAGCTGTAGCAACAGCAGTATACATTATCAACAGACCTCCAAGCAATTCATCAACACAAAAGGTACCAGAAGAGGCGTGGTCAGGGAAGCCTCCAAATATGAATCACTTGCGCGTATTTGGATGCAAGGTAATGGTTCACATTCCAAAAGTTCGACGTAAGAAATTAGACGCAAAGTCCGAAGGGTGTATTTTTCTTGGGTACTGCGAAGAGACACATGGATACCGACTTTATCATCCTGTGAAGAAAACAGTCATCGTTAGTCGGGACGTTGTATTTTTTGAGAATCAGCGCTTATGGCCAATAAAGGTAACTAGAAATTGTGATTTTACTAATTCTTCTGAATTATTCTCAGATCTCGGTGGAATTGAGGGCAGTGGTGACAGTGGTTTTGTTTCTGATGGGATAAACATAAAAGGTTTAAACAACAGTGATGCAAGTGCAGACGATTCAATCGTTGAAAATTCCAATATCGAACGAATTGATACTTTTGAAGAAGTATCCAACGTACCTCCTCAAGATAGTGAGAACGAGTACATTATTCCATATTCGGTGTCCGGTTCTCATAGCATCCAGTTGCCTCTTAGAAGAAGTCAAAGAGAACCGAAACCTTTGAAAAGAGATGACTATGTTTCATATGCAGCAAAGCTAGGTAATCTTCATGATCCAGTTTCATTAAACGAAGTTGAGAACAGAGTTGACTGACCTTTGGCGGAAAGCTATGCTAGAGGAGCTCAATTCCTTAAGAGAAAACAATACCTGGAATCTCGTTGAATTACCAGCGAACAAAAAGGCCATCAATAATAAATGGGTATTTAAAACTAAACGAGACAATAATGGAAATATCTGCCGATACAAGGCACGTTTAGTGGTCAAGGGATGCTCGCAGCGGAAAGGAATTGACTATGAAGAAGTTTTTTCTCCTGTTGTGCGATACAATAAGATCCGGTTTTTACTTTCAATTGCTGCACAGTATGATCTGGATATAGATCAAATGGATGCCGTCACAGCTTTTCTTCAAGGGGACTTGAATAAAGATATATATATGCTACAGCCTGAAGGTTTTACTGATGACACTAGCAAGGTTTGTCATTTGAAAAAGTCATTGTTTGGACTAAAGCAAGCTAGCCGTTTATGGAATCAAAAACTTGACGCAGCTTTAAAAACATACGGTCTTCAAAAATCGTTAATCGATCCTTGTGTTTATTATTCAGGTAAAGAAAATGGTTTACTTATTGTAGCAGTATATGTAGATGATTTATTAATATTAACAAAAGATAAACAGTTAAAAGCAAATTTGAAATCCTATTTACATACTAAATTCAAAATGAAAGACTTAGGAGAAGCACGATTTGTATTGGGAATACAAATTACGCGGGATCGTTCTAAGGGAACAATACATATTGATCAAGAGCGGTACATCAATGAGGTTTTAGGACGTTTCAATATGACAGACTGCAATCCCGCAAGTACGCCGATGGACACTACAATGAAGCTAACGAAAGAAATGGGTCCAAATACAGAAGAGGAAAAATCTGGAATGTCTCAGATACCGTACCAGGAGGCAGTTGGAAGCATGATGTTCGCTGCGCAGGTATCGAGGCCAGACATATGTTATGCTGTAAGTACTGTATCCCGTTATAATAATGCCTATGGAAAGCCGCATTGGAAAGCAGTTAAGCGGATCCTCCGATATCTAAAGGGAACGGCTGATGCAAAGTTGGAGTTTTCCAAGTTCGGTAATGCTGAAATGAGAGGATATTGCGATGCTGATTGGGCGAATGATGGCGATGATAGGCGATCAGTTACTGGATACGTTTTTATTTCCAGGCAAGCAGCGGTTTCCTGGAACACCAAGAAGCAGCCCACTGTTGCTCTCTCATCCACCGAAGCTGAATATATGGCGATTTCCTCAGCTACACAAGAAGCTGTGTGGCTTAAAGGTCTTGAGGCAGAACTTATTTCAGACTGTTCGATCTCTACAACTATTTGCTGTGACAATAAGGGTGCAATTAGTTTAGCCACAACTAGTATATATCATCAAAGAAGCAAACATATCGATGTTCGACATCATTTCATTCGAAACAAGATAGATGAAGGCAGGATCAACTTGAAATATATTGGAACGAATGACATGATAGCAGATTTTTTAACGAAGCCTTTAGACAAAAAGAAACACTTTCGATGTGCTGAAGCCATCGGCCTTAAATTTTATTAGTTTTTTTTTTTTTTTTTTGGAAATTACTTTCAGTGGGGGTGTTGTAATAGAATGTAATTTCTGTACTTAATGCCAACCCTGTAACTGTGTCATCTGTACTATATATGTCAATGAATAAAATCTTCCTTTTCTTCTTGGCTTTTCACCAAAGCAGGTTGTCTGGTATTTTTATATACAATAGTATTATTTTTCAACACAGTTGACTGCATTGTCTAAGGCCGTTCACCAAACAACAACCCCATAGGTGTGTATCGTTCTTATGACCGAGATGTACTATATAGCCAGTGAGTTATGCGAGGTTGAAGGCCTCATTTGTTCCCAATGGGTTTTTTTGCAAGAGAATAAAGCTACTGTAGCTTTCTTCACACTTTCTTGAATGATAGGTATCCAGTTCATTTCCTGTCAAAAATAAGACCCAGATAATGTTGCTGTATCGGAAAAGTCTAAACTGCTACCGTTTATTGAAGGAGGGTCTATGAGTGGAATTTTATATTTCCTGAAAAGAAGACAAGATCAGTTTTATGTATTTGGCCAATTTATTATTATGAATGTTCAAATTGATTCGCAAGCAAATATATTTAAAAAATAAAAGTCCGAAGAAGTTTTTAGTGTTCCATTGGAATCAAAATCTGAGTACAATAAAAAGCCCTTTGCCTACCCAAAGGAAAATGCATAAACTGCGGAAAATATAAGTGCCTGTCTACATTTGCTTACCCATGAACGTCATTCAACCTTTCTTATCATAGTTATTCCATGGTAACAAAAATATATCCAATTAGCATTAGGTAATGAAAAACCAATCTCATTCAACTATACACCTTTTTCAAACCTTCACAACGAATGTTATTTTAAGGGACAATTGGCTTTATTAGTGGCTTAGCGCAGTGGTTAGGTTTGTCGACTTTTATGCCTTAAAGTCTGAATCACGAAAAAAAATATAATTTCTGATGTTTAAACTTTTTTAGCAGGTATTTGGAAACCTTTAAAAGTTAAAACTTTCGAGAATGACGTTGTTTCTCATTATCTCATAAGCCGTATTTCTTTCTCTTTGTACCCAAACTGGCATGACGAAAAACTCATTAAATGGAGAGACTAGGCCTTGGCCCATACTGAACTGTTGTATCCATTGATGCCAACCTTACAGAATTGTCTGCAGATCTGCGGAATTTTTGCTTTGCCTGCAAAAATACAGAAATTGAACGAAAATATACAAAAATTTCAAGTACGCACGACGAAATTTACGTTGCGTAATAACTTAAGCACGTTCGGCGTCAAACGATGCATGATGAAATGGCAAACCTCACTGAATATTTGGACAGCTGGATGTCATTGGCAACTTTGATAGCTGCTGAAACATAACAATTGGAAAAACTATCATTGTACACATGCGAACAGCACCATCTCCATGTGAGAAGCGGAAGATACATCCATTTGAAGAATAGGTGAAAGTGTATGATAGCTGATGGCGAATGTTCTGACAAAGCGGGAATAGTATGACAGCTGGATGGTTCAGTATGGCTAACGCCAAGGAGTATAAATACTAATACGAACAGAGGTGAAGTTAGTTCTAAAGTGGAATTTGAAATATGAATTACGAGTAGTGATAAAGTGGTTTAAGTAAAAGATAAAGTACAGTAAAAATGGTTGAGAAAAGCGATTAAATTCTAAATTTTAAGTGTTTTGAATAAAGCAATTGCATTGAAAGGAATAAGTTCCAACATTTGTATGCACACAAAGGTGTCAGAAGTGGGATATGACTTCTTGGGCCTTACTAACAATGAATCGTTAATCATGACTTAAAAAAAGTGTCAACTTAAATATTAATACAGACTTAAGTCGAAAGTGTACTAATAATGGTTTAATAGTCAGCTCTTACTTAAACTTGACTCTTTTAAAAGGTCTACCACATTCTTATTGAAACTACTACATAATATTAGTTTGACATTTCATATTCACTTTGAATTTAGTTTTACTTGGAAGTGGTGCGAAAAATAAAAATTTAAAAACGATTTCGAGTTCGGATGATGAAATATATATGGACAGGTGAAGCTGCTCCTTCCCGAAGAGTTAAAGTGTATAGAAAAAGAATAAACCCATTTGAGAAGTATGGCGAAAAAGAGTTCTTTGCACATTACAGGTTGGTAAAATATTGAAATGACACACTTTTTTTTATTTGTTTATTCATTTTGTAAAATTGTTTCAGATTCGACAAAGAAGCAGCACGCTATATTGTTGATATCGTTCGCGAAGATCTTACGCCGCGGACAAATCGCAGTGCTGCACTTTCTGCAGAAATGATCGTTTTGGTTGCCATAAGGTATTTGGCGAAAGGCGCATACCAATGTGATATCGGTTAGTAAATAGTTAGGAGCCGTATTTACTATACTAAATTGTTTGTTTTTCTAACGCTTTTATTTTAGGAGACATACATGACATATCTCAGCAGTCCGTCAGCATTTGCATCAAGAAGTTTCTTGTTGCATTGGAGTCGAAAATAACAAACTTTATCTGCTTTCAATCTGATGCAGAAAGTTTAAGGATGCAAAAGGGGCTCTTCTTCCGAATCGCAGGGTTTCTCCAATGTGTAGCTGTGGTAGATGGTATACATATAAAAATTCGAAATCCTGTTGGAGAATTTGGTGTACGGCATAGGTGCAGTTGCGCTGGAGAGGATCAGCCCACGACTCCAGAATTTGGAGGGAATCATCGAAAAAGCAGCGACTGGAAAACTTGAATTTGCGTGGAAGGGTTGTGCTAGGTGATGGCGGCTATGCTTGTTCAAAGCTGCTGTTGACACCATTTCGTATGTCCGCGCGACTAACGCAAGCATAACAAGGTTACAACGAGGTTACAACAAGGTTACAAATGGAGTATAGCACCGCTAAAGCAACCATTATTGCACTGGCTATGAACCAAGTCAGATGTCAAGTGAATAGACCTGTTTGTGATCGCTCCATTTCAATTAAAAATTACCCAACAAATATTAAACAGTGTTAAAGAAGTTTGCTACACAGTGTTTGTTTTGGTGCGCAAGACGTTTTTCTCCCATAAACTTTTCTCCATTGCACAAAAAACTAAATAATAAAATCTTTTTCTGTATGGTAATTAGGTAATTATTGTGACCCCCTAAAATCATTTAAGATGTCAGTGACAGTCAACAGATACTCAAAGAGAAACCACACTGACTGCTACAGTAACTCCAGATAAATGAACCACAACCTAAATCCCCCATTTGATGCTTTTTGCTTGAGAAATACATCAAATACTGTTGATAATCCGTTTCTGATAAGGCTCTCTTCACGGACTGAGCAGAGTGCGTTGCTTGCAGCTTTTTGTGCGAATAAAGGACTCACAGTCGCTCAGTTTTTGGTGACTCACTTACGCCCATTAGTCGCATTTACATGAATGAGATTTTGACAAAAGAAAACAATTCACATCTGCGTCATGCTCTCCAGCTGCGTCGTGAGGGCTTGCTGTTTTCTATCAGAACGCGCAATGGCTTTGTTTACGTGAAGAAGACAAAAAATGACACTGAGTCGAAGATTTTTTCAAACACCAACCTCATCTAACTAATTCTTATTTAATTTTATAATTAATTTTGTCTTTAATATCCAACTTTTTCTTTAATTGGACATTGGAGCTTCAAGAACAGTTTAATAATTTTTGCTTTTGTATTTTCTTTTGACATTTTTTTTATTAGAAAATGTTATATCTTAGTTGCTTACTTCTTTCCCACACCCCATTCTCGCCTACTCTTTGTTCTTTCTTTATTTTCTCTTTTCTTCTTTTCTGCATAGAAAAGTGTTTACTCACAGAGCATGCAAAATGATCCTATTGTTTGTTATTTTTATGATTATGGCGTGTAATAGGTATGTAACTGGTGAGGTGGCTCAACGGTTGGAACATTAGTCAAAATATTATCAAATGCGCTCGAAAGGTTTAAAGATTTGTCACTTCAATGCTCGTAGTCTTAACTTGGCTAAATTAGATCTTGTAAAACATATTTTTACTGACTCGGGTGTTGATGTCATTTGTATTAGTGAAACTTGGTTTAGGACCTTTAGGGGATTACGAAAAAATATATGGCACCCTTGAGTACAAATTGGCGCCACATAATAGAATAACTGACACGTTTGGTGGAGGGATTGCGATCTATTATACTCGTAAGAATGCTTTACATTGTAGAACTTTAGAAAAATCCGAGGGCAATGATACCGAAATTTTATTTAATGAAATTTCAAACCTCAATGTTAATTGCATGATTGGCGTAGTTTATAGCCCCAACCATTCCTGTTCTCTTGGGTTTTCTCTGCTACAGTTTTCCGCATGTTATGAAAATATTGTTCTCTGCGGAGATTTTAATGGTGATCTCCTCAAAATAGATAGCAGATCTCGCTGTCTCTTGGATGGTTTTGCTTGATCTGGGTTTGTGGTTATTAATCATCATTCTACCCGCTTTGGATCTGCTCTCCTCCTAATCGCCTTGAGATATTTGAGGTATCCGACCATTCGAAAGTACTGCTGCAGGATCAATTGTCTCTGGAGGATGTATCTGATCACGATCTGCTTTTCTGCACCCTGAATATGGACTTTTCATGTGACCTCTTACAGGAATCTTTACAGTTTCGAAACCTTTCATCGATCAATCTCATTAACCTCCATTATCATGCAAGCTCACTCTCATGGAATTCATGCTACCTTTTTGCGGAGCAGATATTAATGATAAAGTCGAGTTTATTCAGACATTAATAAATGATATTTATAATCAACATGTTCCTCTCAAAACGGTTGCTATACTTCTGAGGTACACAATGCAATAAAAAATAGGAGAAAACTTTATGCGAAGTGGAGCAAGGAGCCAAACAGTCACAACCGGGAGGTCTTTTGTAGAGCGAGAAATTATTCATCACTTGCTACCACCACGGCTAAAAAAAGATATTTCCTCTCTAAATGGAGTACTGACTTAACATTTAAAAAGCTGTGGGGCAACTTGCGTTCCATTGGAATAGGGAAAACCCATAACTCTGCGAGAACACCTGATGCTGATGAATTAAATAAAGCATTTTTATCAAGACCCAGTAGCAATTCCGTCTTTCTTCCGGAGAGCAATCTTTTGTTTGGTTTCCTACCCCAATTAGAATTTAAAGTTGTTATATAAGCTGATGTGATTTTTTTCTTTCAAAGGCTTAAATCAAATGCCATTGGTGATGACGGATTGCATTTACGTTTCGTTAAAATTTTACTTCCGTACGTAATAAGTTGCATTACACATATCTTTAACAATTGCATTACATCTTCGGTTTTCCCTAATCAATGTAAAATAGCCAAAATTATCCCTGTGCCCAAAGTAGCAAGCCCTTCAGTGACGTTGGATTTTCGCCACATAAGCATTTTAAGCTGTTTATCTAAGATCTTAGAAAAAATTCTTTCGAAGCAAATTTCTACTATCAGAAGTTCATTCAGGTTTTCGTGCTAATCACAGCTGTTCCACAGCTGTAGTTAAAGTTCTTGATGACATAAGCCTAAATTTTGATTTTTTTTCCAGCATTACGCCAATTACGTTCCAATCTTTGATTATAGCATCCCTGTTTATAGTAAGCTAGATCCGCACTCTCAGCAGAAACTACTTGTTAATTTCAACGACATGGTATACCTTTGGAATTAGAAAGCATGATAGTAGCATATCCAACTTACATAAAAGTGTTCTTTTTATATTTTTTGGCAATTAAGATGCTGTGTTTTCCTGCATAAAATTATACAAAAGGAATCAGCAAGATATTGGGTCTATAAGTAAGTTTCCAGCGTTTGTCAGAGATGGCGCCACCAGTGGATCCCGGGCAGAAATGTCAGACCCCATGTGTTTTATTTGTAGGTTTTGTATCTGTCAAAAACTTTGCAGCGTTATATTTGAGCAGTTCTATCGGTGTCGTACATTTTATCGAGCAAAATCATGGCAAGTTTCCATTTGGCTGGAAGCGCTGCTTTTATTCTTTAATATGAAGAAAAGTGCTGCTGAGGCCTATCGTTTGCTTTCGGAAACTTATGGGGCGGAATGTATTGGTGAATCGACGTGCCGCGAGTGGTTCAAACGGTTCAAAAATGGTGATTTTGGGGTTGAAGACAAAGATCGCCCAGGAAAGTCGAAAAGTTTTGAAGACGAGGAATTGGACGCTTTACTGGATAAGGATCCGTGTCAGATTCCAGAAGAACTTACTGCATCATTGGGCGTCACACAACAAGCCGTTTCCCTGCGCCTAAAAGCACTGGGATTCGTTCAAAAGGTTGGAAACTGGGTGCCGTACGAATTGAAGCCAAGAGACGTCGAACGGCGATTTTGCATGTCCGAAATGTTACTGCAGCGGTATAAAAATAAATCATTTTTGCATCGTATTGTCACTGGTGATGAGAAATGGATTTATGGTGATAATCCAAAACGCAGAAAATCGTATACAAAGCCCGGCGAGCCCACCCAATCGACGCCGAAACGAAATATTCACGTGAATAAGGTCATGCTCTGCATATGGTGGGATCAAAAGGGTGTCGTATAATACGAACTGCTTCCGAGTGGTGAAACCATCAAAGGACCATTATATCGAACCCAACTAATTCGTTTGAAGCGGGCATTAAAAGAAAAACGGCCAGAATATGAGACCAGGCATGAGTCCGTCATTTTTCATCACGACAACGCTCGGCCACATGTTGCGGTTTCGGTGAAAAACTATTTGGAAAATAGTGGATGGGAAATTCTGCTTCACCCGCCTTACAGTCCAGACTTGGCACCATCTGACTACCACTTGTTTCGTTCGATGCAGAACGCTCTTACGGGAATACGCTTCAGCTCAGTAGAGGAAATCAAATATTGGCTCGATACGTTCTTGGGCTCGAAAGACGAGAAATTTTTTTGGTCCGGAATTCATAAATTGCCAGAAAGATGAGGGAAAGTTGTAGCTTCCGATGGACTATACTTTGAATAAAGCATTGTAACTATGTTTTCATAATAAAACTTCAAATTTTGGAAAAAAAAACGCTGGAAACTTACTTGTAGACCCAATACATTTTTCAAAAACTTCTATTTGCGCAGTCGCTGACAACGCTTAATTTGATAACTCCGTCTTTTCTTTGTCCACTCCACTAGATTATGGAATACCTTGCCAACAACGATCAAACAGATAATAGGAGAAAAACAATTTAAAAGCGCACTATTTGCTCACTTTGATTGATTACAATCTATGCACCTTCTTTCTTTCTTTAACTCCTTTCCCTAGCCCCTCTTCTTTTCTCTCTTACCCTCTTTGTTAATTTCTGATTTCTCTTCCCTTTTTTCCTCTTCTTTGAACCTAAGCCTTGTATTGTTTTAGTTATTTTCACTAAGTTTTTCTTTTACTAATTTTTATTCAATTTTCATAACTGTTCTCACAAATTATATTATGTAAACTATATAGTAAATGATTTTCTAGATTTATCTGAGCTTTATGTACTATAAAAGACTTTTAACACAATTAAATAAATATGAAAATATAAATATAAAAAATATAAATATATTGCACAATATATCCAGGGTGCGCTCAAGTGGTAAGTTCTACATATATGAAGAGAAGCACACATAACATATTCATTTTTTATTTTAGATTTTTTTAGAGGCAATATGAATGAAACTTCATCTGGACAACAATCAGTTCCTGAAGACGAAGTTGAAGAAGCAGCGTAAAGAAGAACTAGTGGAAGCTCATTTAGAGTGGAATTCATAAGCAAACATTTTTCAGATAATTCATAGTAATATAATAAAAAAAAAAAACACCAAATACAGAATTCAATTGATGTTTCTTATTTTAAATATGCTATTTCATTTCACGGATTTTTATTTACATTGCAGGTTTATCTTTATGTTAACTTGCCAGTTTTTGTTATTGTTCTTTTTTGATTTTCATATCAAGAAGCTGTAATTCTTTTTCCTCCTTTTCCAATTTCTTACTTAGCACTTTTTCCTTTAAGTCTAAAATAATTTTCGGCCTTAAGAACTCGTATTCCACCTGCTCTAATCGTTTTTTCACCAACTCTTCCGACGTTACCGCTGTCGGAAAACAACCCTTCCTTTGGCTTCGTTTTTTTGTGGTGCAGTAGGGCAGGAAGGTTTCTATTCCCTTGGCGTAGTTTCTACATCTGGCGATTTGTTTTCTCTGGAAAATTAAAATTCCAATTAGCACTGTATTCGATTTGCTTTTATCAGCTTGCGTTACCTGTTTAAAATGCAGGGAGGTTTCTGTTCCCTTGACGTAGTTTCCACATCTGGCGATTCGTTTTCTCGGGAAAATTTAAATTTAAATTAGCACTAAGATTTGCTTTTGTCAGCTTGCGTTACCTGTTCAAAATGCAGGAAGGTTTCTGTTCACTTGGCGTAGTTTCTACATCTGGCGATTCATTTTCTCTGGAAAATTAAAATTCAAATTAGCACTATATTCGATTTGCTTTTAAGAGCTTGCGTTACCTGTTCAAAATGCTGTTCCTCGAATCGGAGTCGAACTCAGCCGATTCGACAGCAAAATCCACGTCTGATGCTTGAACAATTGCGAGTTCTAACTCAGTAGGCTCCTTCGGTGAAGTTCCACCGCCGGTTTGTTGTTGACCTTTTTTTATAAATGCTGTTCCATTGTTCACGAACTTGCTTCGTTGTAAATTTGTAGCCATTAGCTTCTAAACTACCGCATATGTATCAAATTTTTTTCTTATCATCTGGGTATTATTTATTTTGCTGTCAATTATGCCTATGTACGGCTGCACTAAATTAACGAGGAAGTCTTTCATGTCCTTCGTCCAGTTGATAGAGCGCTGTCTTTTATTTTCTTATATTATTCTATAAAGACGGAGGTTATAATTTAAAAATAAATTTAATGTTTGTTCTACATACCAATATTAGCAGGCGCCTATGCACTTACCACTCGAAAGCCGAAGTAAATAAAATCAGCTGAGATTGTTTTCTTCGTTTGTAAACAAAAAACTGTGATGCCACTTCCTGAAGTTAATAGGGTATAATTTTTTCTTCTTAAATGAAAACTGAATTCCATAAGAATTCTTCTTAAAACTCGAATATTATATTATCTTCATAAATTAATAACTTTGAAGTATTTAGTAATTTATTGATTAAATGAAACATTCACGAAAAACACCAATATACCAAATTAAACTGTAAAGTATTTCAGTAAATTATAATGAAGGAAAAGGAATTTTCGAAACAAATGTAAATTAAATAGTACTTATACGATTTCGACTTATTCAACTAGTATTTTACGGATAATTTAATTATTTAAGATACCAAGCCTAATTGTTATAAGTAGAAAATAGCTAAAATAAATTAGTAAATTGGCATCACTCTGTTCTTTAATGTCATGTTCAAAAATTTATACATAGCTCGTGTACATTAAAATTTAACTTCATTTACTTTCGTTATTAGTACAAACATTTTTGAAAGCATGGAGATTATACTTAAGCTGTATACTAAATTTGGTTGTTTTAAAAAACTGTACTGGGTCGAAAACTATTGCAGTTAACCCTCGTCCAACTCAAATTCGAGTTGAATAAGAGTAATCTGGAGGAAAAAGTGTCTTGGTGCTCCGACTTCAGAATGTTTTGAACAACGAGGGGCATGATCCAGATACATACTGTCTGCGTGTCTGCGATGGTGCAATTCCTTTTGTCGAAAATGGACGAACAAACGAATAGCCTCGAACAAAATCTGAAGAACAGCATTGAACAAAAATTCGACGAACAACAGTCTCGAACAAAACTTGGACGAGCAAAAGAACATTCTACAGCAAAAGTTCAAAGAAACCGATGAGAAGTTTGAAAGAATAGAGAGAATATTGACGAAAAATTCGAACAAATAGACAGCAAAGTTCAGCAACTGGCAAAATAGATCGACACAGTGCGATAAGAGAAACTGTTCTTTAAGGGGTTCAAGGAGAAAAGAGTTGAAGCCTCACTCATTCAATGGCCAGACCTTATGGTCTGCGTATAAGAAATAATTTGAAATGGCTGCTTGTGCGAACAACTGGGACATTGAGAAGTGATTTGCCCTAACAATGGCCTTGCGCGGCCCTGTACCAGAACTATTGGAAACAGTTGACATAAAGAGGCATAACGACTATATGGCTTTAGTACAGGCTATTGAGTAACGGTTTGGGGATAGTCACATGCAGGAGGTTTACAAGGTCCAATTGCAAAGCCGAATGCAGCAAAGAGGAGAAACACTGCAACAGCTCCAATCAGACTGGTAGATTTATCATACCCCACCGCAGACCAGGCAATAATCGATGAAATGGCAAAGGACGCATTCATCAGGTGAATCGATTAAAAGCTATAGTCAGCAGTAAGATTGGCCAGAAAAAGAACATTTGCTGCAGCACTTGCTTTCGTTGTGGCGATGGAAGGAGTTAATCAGGTTTCCAAGGAATCACATTTCGTCAAGGAAGTTGCATCTATTGTAAGCACCTACGAAAGACTTAATACCGAGGAACAAGATACTCCACAGCTGCTGGGATTGTAATAAACTAGGCATCTTCAAAGGCAATGTAAAGAACCAGCACGACGAAAAGGCTGCCTCCACTGCGGTAACAAGCAAATAGACGAACAAACCGGCAGTAGCGGCTATCAATAACTCGGTTAATATACTTGAAGCCAACAGTCGGGAAATGCTTAAGCAGCAATTTCGTGGAACAGAAGCTGGTAGCAGATTTCTGCGGTCCAGGATCATCATTTAAGTCTCGCTAGCAAAATGATGTAATAAAAGTCCTTTGGTAGAAGGACTGGATGCCAGCAATGGACACCTGAGCCACGGCCTCGATCATCAGGAGGGATCTGGTGTAGAAATCCTGGTTGCATAAGACCAGCATTTACAGCTTGCGAACAGCTAAGGGAGAGACGGCTAAGATAATATATATGGTAAAGGCCGCATAAAAATCCACCTGGCCGGAATAGCCTTCTCTCATAGTTTTCCGGTGGCTGACATATGTGACAAGTGCTCATTGGTACTAATTTTATGAAAGGACATGGACTTAGGGTACAAACCCTGAAATACGGAAACATGGAGACGGTAATGATCTACGGAAACGCCAACACTTCAGTCTTAAAAGTCATCATCTGCTGAAATCAGATCCTAGAGCCTTCATCGGAAGCAATTGCTTTGGCAATTGCAATTTGATCAAGCCAGCAAATAGAAGAGATTTTATGGTGGGAAAGATGTTAGTGGAACCAAACAGTGGATTAATATGCTCCCTATAAGGATTCGAAATCCAATCTAAACACATTCAGAGTAAAGGTGAAAAAGGGAGAGATAGTGGGAAATTGTGCACCTATAGACTCAATCGACCATAATGGAAAAGAGTCGTGCAACACCGGTCACAAGAGTTCATAGTATGACAATTAAGAACAAAACCCTCAGTAATCTGCATAAAAATCAGCGTATCCTGGCAGAAAAACTAACCGGTGAGTATGCTTTTTTTTTCTAATTAGCGTGCGCTCGGGATTTGGGTGCCCTTAAAATGTTTGCACACAGCGCGGGGGAAGGCAAATCAGGGAGTAAGAAAAGAGAAATACCGATGTACGATGGTCTTAAATATTAGCACGTTATAATGAATAGGCGAGACGGGTGTTAACGTTGAAGGTTTGAAGGAGCGGAGTGCTACTGGCGATTTCTATAGAACAGTGGTGGTAGAAATAGTGATAAAGTAAAGTGAGACAGGAAACATTACGTCGGTATTCGAACATGTCAGTTGACTGACTGATATTAGTACTACCTACGAGTTTTATCGCACGGTTTTGAATCCTATCTATCAGGTGCGGATATGCTTTAGCATTACCAGACAAGATGTGCTCCAATTTTGGGTGGATGAATGCTTTATATATTGAGGTCAGATCATAGAGGGTGAAATATTTCTTACATCGCTTGAGGAAACCTAGACATTTCGCAGCATTTTTGACAACATCGAATATGTGCTCATTCCAACGTAAACAACTTACTTACTACGCACATACCGAGAATGGAAAGTTTTTCGGTTTCGTCTATGTGAGTGCCATTCGGGCTGGGTATTTGAATTTCGCTTTAACGACAGCATTGAGTTGTGGAAGCATTAAATTCCGCTCTGTTGATAGTTCCCCAGTTGGTTATACTGTTGATATCGGAATTTGATGAGCTTAACATACGCTGCCGTTCCCCTTCTACAGCCGAAGAGCAGGGACGCGAGTCCGGGAACGAATATGAAAAGGAGAGAGTGGTGTCGTCAGCAAAGGAATATATTGGATGAAAAGTAGCAGTTTGCCTTTCCTACGCAGAGGATTATACAGCCACACCAGGTCTTCTTCGTTGAAGCCGGAAGGTGATCCGAATTTCGTTTCACTTGGCAACCGAACTGTTTGACCAAATAGGATCTCGGATGGTGTACTATGTTGAACTGTTGAACTATGAATCGTGTTTTGGTAGCCTATTAAGAAGAGAGGTATGTTTCGATCCAGATCCTATTGAATTGATATTGGCATACTTCAAAATTTCAACATATTCGATGTCGCCAAAAAAGCTGCGAAATGTCTAGGATTCTTCAAGCGATGTGGGAAATATTTCACCCCCTTTTATCCGGCCTCAATATACAGAGTGTCCCAAAAGTCAACGTCAAGCCGGAAACGGGTGATAGATCCAGTGGTGTCGGTTATCACAACATTATAAAAAAAAAATCTAAGTCATGTACTTTTAAAATTATTGGAATTAAAAAAAAATTGAGAAATCTGGCACCCTGTGACGATCTTTCAAGTACTGTGACCGCAAATCTTTACTTTTCTTCGATAACCCTGAATAACTGTTCTGTAAATTATGGTCCAAAATTGAAACATAATTATATCGGTTTTAACTTGTTTTTTTTGTTGCTTTTTTATCCATCCATGTATCTGAAAATAATTAATCACCCAACTTGAACTGAATGTACTGACAAAAAAATTTACTGTCCAAAATGGGACAAGTAACTTTAAAAGATGGCAAAATTTAGAATTTCATTGATTCAAAAAAAAACATTTACTTATTGAGGATTTCTTTGGACGATAGCATTATGTCGCGGATTGAACCGGTGAATTGGGCACCAAGATCGTAGAATTTTTTGGCAAGCCATCACTTTTTGTGCGACTTTGTAAAGTTTTTGTATGTAGATAAACTACAAACTATTCAAGCATTGGAAACGTTACTGGTGATACAGAGCGCTAAGTGTTCGAAATAGGGCGACAATATGCGGTTCATCAAAAACAGCAGAAGGAGCCTGAAATCGTCATAGTGAATAAAGATTTTTGATTCATCGTTATTCTTTTTAAAAAAAATCTATACCTCTTAAAAGAACACCCTTTAGTATGTTACTCGTATATGTGAATTTATTGGTGTGTAGCCTGGCGTTAAGGATTTATCACTTGCATACGGGCCTTCCATTCTTACATAATCAAATAAACCCTTGATTTCGAGAAATTTATCGAAAACATCTTCAAAGATCTTTTTAAGGCAAATTTTCATCCATCATTAATGTTTGCCGCAAAATTTTATAAACGTTTGATTAGTTGTTTCTGAGTTACGAAGGATCTAAGAAAGCTTCTTGCACTTTCATTGTGTATACACGCGAAAATAGTGCAACGTTACTAGTGAGATGGGACGGATACAACGAAATAAATAGTTAATAATTAATAAATAATTTACCTGGTCTTTCAGATCTCGTAGTTGTTTCATGTCCATCGCGTGTTCATATGTGTGATCGACTATCATTTGATGTTTCAGATCATGATCTACTTTTTTGTACTTATGACATCAATTTGTCGAAAACCGCCATCCCAGACACTTTTACATTTAAAGATTTCAATTCCATTTATGTTAATGTCCTTCAAATTGCAACTCTTTCTGCTCCCTGGGTGCAATGTCGATTAGCTGCTGATCCAAATGAAAAAGTAAAACTGTTTCAGTCAATCTTAGTGCAATTGTATGATGCATATGTACCAACTAAAATAGTGGAAATTCAGAACAAAGCTTGGTTCACGCCTGAGGTAGTTAGTTCTATAAAAACCAGAAATAAATTATACAGCAAATGGAAGCGTAGACCATCCGATGCCAATTGGTCAGAATTCAAAGTAGCGCCTAATTACTCAACCAACATCCTTCGTTCATCAAAAAGAAACTTTTATGCCTCCAAATTAAGTACTTCCCTCATTGCGAAAAAACTTTGGAGTAACTTACGAAAAATTGGTATCTCCAGCGGAAGCAATGACTCTGAGTGATGAGCCAACTGTCAGTTGTTCTGATTGTAATCGGAGAGTAGACATTGTAAGTTCTGTACCAATATTTGAGGACTTTGTAGTGGCCACAGAAGTCGAAATCACTCAATGCATAGCAGCTGTAAAGTCAAATTCCTTAGGTGAAGATGGCCTTCCAATACGATTCATCAAACTTAGTTTACCACAAATTATCTCTCATCTCACCCATGTCATCAACTGGTGTATAACAACATCAACTTTTCCTCAGATCTGGAAAATTGAAAGAGTCTTGCCTTGTCTGTCAAAGGCATTTGAGAAAGTTATGGCTAAGCAAATAATAAAGCACTTATCACTCAAGAAGTTGCTGTATGCTACACAATACGTTTCAGGGTTAACCGTAGTTGTTCCACAGCTATGATTAATTTACTGGAAGAAATAAGGCATGACTACGACAGGGGTAATGTTTCGTTGCTTTATTTGCTAGACTTTTCGAAGGCTTTTGATAACGTGAATCATAAAATCCTACTCGTATGTTGGAAGCTCAGGAATAACTTTGGTTTCAACGAAAGGGCAGTTAAATTGATGCATGGTTTTCTTTCCGCCCGCTTGCAAAGGGTTGTTTCCAATGCATGTTCTTCAGTTTTAAAAGAAATCAAGCAGGGAGTGCCTCAAGGCTCAATATTAGGACCGATAATTTTCTGCATGTTCATAAACGACCTTCCATTAGTTTGTAAATATGCCTCGGTACGCCTATACGCAGACGATATCCAACTACACTTAGCGAAACCCTTCAGCAACTTAAATGTACTAATGTTCCTCATCAACGAGGAGTTGCAACATATTTACACGTGGTCAGTAGCTGATGGGTTACTACTAAATCCATCAAAATACCAAGTAATTCCCATCTCAAAAAATAATTTTAACTTGAGTGCTTTACCTGATATTATCAGGAATAACAATAAAATTAAAGCTGTTGAGTCAGTTAGTCTTGGCTACACAGTAAACCGTACTTTGTCTGGGTTTAATCACACTAACGTGGTCATTGGTAGTATCTATGGAAGTCTTCGCAAATTGTGGATCACTTCTTATTTCACACCACGAGTACTGAGCTTAGTCTTACCCCTCATAACATATGCCGAGAAGGTCTAAAGCAGCCTTGACTCGTTGTCCCTGCGTAAACTGCAAGTTTCCTTTAACGACGCAGTCCATCCGCAGATACCACCATATTTCTGTGTTCGCTAGGGATTTCATTGGTTTCACTTTGCAAGAATACATCAATGCCGGGAACTGTACATATATTTTTACATAAAATTATAAATACTAAAAGTACATCTCACTTGTATAACGGGCTTAATACGAGTATCATTCGCTCCTCAAGAACCATCTACCTATTTCCTTGCCGTTATAATTACCATAACTCTTCGCGTTTATTTTTCATCCATACTGTTAGACTTTGGAACTCTTCACCTTCACAAATCAGATAGATTTTAAATCCATCCAATTTTAAAAGTGCAATCCTTCAATATTTTCCAACCTATCCCGACATATCTGAATTTTCAAAAGAGCTTCATATTATGTATGTTGCGTGCCTCTTTTCTTACATATCATGCTATCTTTCCATACTTATATAATCGAAAGTACCTACAGCTTTATGTCTGCTCAGACTCTGATATTGCCTTTGTTGGTGACCTTAACATCAATGTCATCGATCTATGACTTTGAAATGAATTTGGCGGCCACATACGTCAGGCACATCTTTAATTTCTGTCATGTACCTATTCATAAACGTTAGTCATGTAATAACACCGACGGCCATGTAGACGATTCGGCCCCCCCTATTTTTTTAAATCGTATTAACGGTTTTATTAAAATAAGAAAGTGACGGCTTTTCAAATCAAACAGAACTTTAACTCTCCCAAAGCAACAGCATACCTCTCAGAAGTCAGAACCCTAAAACGTTGGCGCTCTCTGAACCTTTTCTCTGGTTTTTTGTTGTCTTTCTTACGTAAAGTTCACCCAGCAAATACCAACACAAAAGGAAACGCCAAACATTCAATTCACCTGTCAGAATCAGAAAAGCTACCGACTAGAAGTAAATCAGAGAAGGGAATAGGAAGAGGTTTTTGCTTTTTCGTCTACGTTGGTTGAAGTCAGAAAATTTGCTGTGAACGTTTTTTTTGTCTTCTTTTTTTTTTTGTTGTGAAAATCATTACAATTTTGTTTAAACTTAATTCTCAAACAGATTAAATAATATGAGCAACTCGGAGAATTTCGTAAAGCAATTCAAATACGGGAAATAGAATCGAAGTTTTTGAGGCAACACAAGAAACGTATTCAAAATTGATTTAAGAAAATCGACATTCAGTTGAGTTGAGACTACCACCCAGCAGCAGCAGCAGCAGTAGTAGCAGCAACAACTAAAACTATGTCAAGTGAAGAGATGCTCTATGTGAAGGTATTTTTATGGATTCCTTTTGGAATTTGTGATTTGCACAGATTTTATGTTTTGAATTGCATATTTGTATTTGAATGGGTCTGAAACCTAATCGGACCACCCTTATCCACACGGTTATCTTGGAATTGAAATTGGGATTTTGATTAGAAAATAAACGAAAAAAAAAAGTTCGGTTTTAAGACTCCGACAGCAGTTCAGTTGAGTTGAGACAAGTTATGTCGACTATCGAATTTTCAAAGGGAAATGCAACAAAACTAACGGATAGTAGATTCCCACGGTACCTACTGCGAGTATAATTTCCAGTTCTGCTGTGTAAAATATCATAGTATTACTGATTGGCAGGGGACTGAGGATGAAGAGACGCATTTGCGTGTGCTTTTTTGGCTGCATTGTAGAATTTCAGTGTCTTACCTGACATTTATCGCTGATAAGTGGTTTCATTCCAGCTAGCGCGTTTGGGGTGATAAACTGCCAGCAAGGTAGTTTTTATTTCTACTCTTTCGGTTGGTGATTCAGTTTCTTGTTTAGATAAACAAACTTTATTTGCCACGAAGAACGGCAATCTGGGGGACAAGGACAAGTTTTGCTTTTTTTTATTTCATTTTTTCGTTTGCATTCGTCTGGTGGTAAATACTGTCTCCGTCAGTGATATGTGAGGTGTTTGTGAAGCTTTGAGAATTCAAAGGCGGTTAGGATGGATTAACTTAAAATTAATCATTGCTCTTAAATGTGACTAGTAGCGCTAATGTTGTTTGCTTATGTGCACTTAAAATGATTCGAAATAAACTCGATTGCTTATAGTATTTTATCAAGCATGAACAGTATTTTATCTGTTTCTGTTATCAAATGGAAGAAGCGGAGTTTGCCTACCTACATACATGTGTGGAAGCTTAACTAACCCGTATAGGCAATGACGTAATTATTTATTATCTTTTTCCGATAATTGTGGGTCAATCAAGTCTGACTGTCGGGTAATAAATTATTCGGCAGTTTAAATCGGATCAGAAACCTTCTCTTGGTTTAAGTTTGCCATTTTTGTTTTGTTTTCCTTCTTACGCTTTAGAATTCAGAGCAGGTCGATCGTAAAACCAATATCTTTTTTTCTATACGTTCATGTTGAACATCACCCGAGAGTTCACGATGTGCACAGTTCTTCTCACACATATTAATGGATGCCTGTTTCTATATATCGGGGACGAATCTGAAGGGTAATTCAACAAATAAACTTGATACCGCACTAGGACTTCTAATCGACCGACGTGAAGAAAATCATTTGCTTCAATTAGAGCAGTGGTGATGGAACTTCTGAAATAGCGGGATCATCGAGCAGTAGCAATGGCTTGTAAATACATATAAATTTACAGTACAACAATGCTTCTCTACCTTCTCGTATGTGTACCTTCACTTTAGTTGTTTTTATTCTTCATAAATATTTATTTACAATTCGTAAGTATGGTTTATACCATCAAATCTTTTATTATAAATACATCTACGCACTAGTTTGCCCTACATTGAAATATAGCTTCAACCGCTGGTGAATTTGGCTAAGTTTGCGGAGCTTACCCTTCCCTTGCCTACTCTATTTTGCAGTATTTCTTTAGTGAAGCCAAAAATCTGTTCATGTTTTCAATTAAACTATTTTTCTTTTGGCTCGTTTTGGGGGGTTTCAATTGAAACTTGAGCCTTCTGATGTATATATATACGTGTTTGTAATAAAGTCGTATTTTCCTAACATTAACACAACATTTTTATCTCCGTCGCTATCATTTTACCTTTATATTATTCGTGTTATATACATGTATTGGTTACATTTTATATATTTACGCTGTTCATATAGGTAGTTTAGGTAGGTAAGAGTGGCTGTTGGAAACACCAACCCACTTAGGCCTATTGGCCCATTGTCATGCCACGTGGATGGAACCTACTAATGGAACCAGTTTGAGCTTATGATGAAACGTAGGAGAGTGTTTACGTCTATATAAGTCATTGTAGAAGAAAGCTCCTAAGTGACGTTTTCTTCTCTTGGGGAGAGCTGGACATGTACAGAGTAGTGGGAGGATTGTCTCCTCTTCCTCCTCATCCCTGCAGCTTCTACAGAAATCGTCTGTAAAGGCACCAAGCCTTCTTGCAGGCAGTGTACAGTGATGACGCCTATGATGGAGCTGAGCTGTTTGCTATTTAGAAGGATCAAACTCTTAGAGCGATTTAGATTTTTGGGGGTGGCCGTGGTGTAGTGGTACTAGCAATCGCTTCTCACTCGGAAGGTCAAGCTTCGAATCCTAGCCACGACAAAAGTTTTCATTTGTGTAATTGGAACTCAGTCAGAAAAATCTGCGTGTGAAGGCATAACACTGACATGTAGATTTGGCTGTTGTAGGGTTTTCAAGCACAAATCAACCGTTAAAATTCACAACCGGAATCATTCCGAGTGAAGAAAATCTCTCCGTCCTATTCGGACTCCCACCCCTGGAGAGCCAATATCGAAACCAAACACATCTGAGTTTCAAACCACTACATCACAACAATGTTTTCCTTTCTCCTCCTTCTATCTTTCCGCCCGCGCCCTGGCAACAGTAAAAGGGTATCAATCATAACCCCTTAGGCGCGCGTAAATTATAAAAAAAAAAAAAAAAAAAAAAGATCCAGCTTTGGCCAGATCTGTTTGGTCGCTATACATGTTGGTCTAACAGTCCACCTAAGGTCTGTTCTTTTATTATAGCATCCAGCTTTATTATTAATTTGCACGTAGCGATTTTTATACTTATGCTATCGTTTTCCGGTAGAATAGGTAGAGTGGTTCCAATTTTGGTGAGTTCATCGACCCTACGGTTCCCTGTCTCTGTAGCCGGGCACCCAGCAAAGGTGAAGGTTGAACTGCTTTGCCATCTCCATAAGAGATGATCGGCATTCAAGGGCGGTTTTCGAGTTTAATGAGACTTAGTCCAGGGACTTGATAGCTGTATGACTATCCGAAAAGATGCGGATATCCTTTGCAGATATCGAGTTTTTCTTTAGCCATAACAGAGCTTCTTTAATCGCCAAAATTTCCGCCTGGAACACGCTAGAGAGTGATTTGGAAGACGGAAAAACGCTCAAATTTAGCTTATTTGAAAAGACACCGCTATCAACCCCGCTATCGGTTTTGGATCCATCTGTGTAGAAATGGATTGACTTGTCCTCCATGAGAAATCATCTTCCTTCCAGAAGGATCTAGAGGGGACGCTTACATGGAAGTCTTTGTCAAACCAAAGTTCAGATATGGTGTAATCGATGTTCTATGGAATGTATTAAGACTGTTAGCGTGGCCAAATGAATTAATAACAACCGTGTAATCGCTTTAAGGCGAATAGCTGCAGTCGCAGCTACTTGCCTGCTGAAAATATTGAGGGGTGTCAAATGAAACAGAATGTCTAATGCCGCGGAGGAAGTAGACCGTAAGGCTCCGCTTATGCATAATCATGCTGTTCTTTGGACTCTTCTTAGTTTACTGCAGTTGACTCCATTGTCTAAGACCGTCCACCAGACGACAACCCCGTAAGTGGGTATCAGTCTTATGACCGAGGTGTAGCAAGTGGGTTATGCAAGGTTGAAGGCCCCATTTATTCCCAATAGATTTTTTGCAAGATAATAAGGCTACTGTGGCTTTTGTGACTCTTTTTTGAATGTTAGGTCTCCAGTTTAGATGCCTGTCAAAAATGAAGCCCAAATATTTTAATGTTTCGGAAAAGGCTAAACTGGTACCGTTTATTGAGGGAGGGTCCATAATTGGAATTTTGTATTTCCTGGAAAAGAGGACAAGATCATTTTTATGTGGGTTTACTCCCAATCCGCAGCGATCCGCCCAACGGGTTTACCTGTTGAGATTTTGTTAAATGAGTTCTTTAATAGTATTAAGATGCTTACATAAGACGGCTATAGCAACGTCATCGGCATAGGCAATCACCCTGCTACCACCCGATTCCAGGTATATCAGAAGTTCATTAACCACTAAGTTCCAGAAAAGGGGGGAGAGGAGACCGCCTTGCGGCGTACCTCTGCTGACACATCTTTTAGCAGAAGTCTCACCCAGTTTGGAGTTGATTATTCTGCTTTTTAGCATCAGACTTATCAGTTCCCCAAGTGAGTCGTCTACCTGCACAGTTAACAGCGCAGTCGTGATTGCGGATGTGTTGACGTTGTTGAAGACACCCTCTATGTCCAAGAAAGCAACCATTGTGTACTCTTTATATTGTAGGGATCGTTCATGGGCTAGTCAGTGAATGCAGAGCCGTTTCCACCGACTTTCCTTTACAGTAGGCATGTTGAGCCGTTGACAGAAGTCTTGGATCAATTTTAGCTTGTATATGGATATTAATCAGTCGTTCTAGAGTTTTCAGAAGGAAACATGATAGACTTATAGGTCTGAGGTCCTTTTTGACAACATGAGAACAATATCCGGTTGTGGGAATGAAAACTACATTGACTTCTTTCCATGATAGTGGAATGTGGGTCAGTTCTACACAGCTCCCCATAATATTTTTTAGCGAATAATATCTGAGGACCTCTGTAGCTCGGCTATGAATTTTGGTCCCGGTTGCAGTAGGCCTGTTTGGGTTGCTACTGGCCACGAATTGGGAGCTACCTGGAAAGTGGGTGTCCATTAGTAGGTTGAGTGATTCATCACTTTAGGTTGAGCCATCGGTTTTTTTTCAAACAGCTAGGCATCATAGGATTTGTAGAGGGGTTTTTTCTTAGCCGCGATGCCTCAGAGGTTTCCGTGATGCCCTCCACGATTGTCGCTTTATCTTCCTCGGTTCTTTGTTGTATAATTTGAGGGATTCTTTGTATGAGTCCCACTCATTCACTTTTCTTGTGCTTTTTGCTAAGTTGAAGTTTTCTGCAAGTGTTTCTGAGCAGTTCCAGCGCTGATGTCCACCAATGTGGCTTTTTCTTGCCTCTAAATTGAATAAGAGGGCAGGAAGCGGCCATAGCCTGATTGAGAGCCAGAGTGAACTCCTTGACTTTCATGTCAAGCTCATTGGTGTCACGCATGGAACCTGAGAGGTCAGAGGATATTGTTTCTGACAGTATTCCTTTGTGTTCAGACGATATCATCCAATCTGTTAGCATTTGAGTGATGCTGTCGGAGACAAGAGTGATATCTAGCACTTTCTTGTTGTAAAAGTGGGCTCATTGAGAAAGTAAAAGAGCATTAAGGCTACGTTTCACTAAAATACAAGTTCTAATTTTACCTTTGTCTCTTGTATAGAGCGGAGCATATACAGGCGTCCTAAGTCCACAAACCACGCCTACAATCTATGGTTCCTGGATTAGGATAATGTCTTCTGCGTTTTTCGAGAGACACAGAATGAATGCAGCCGTGATGGAGATTAATCTGGAGAAACCGTATCATTGCTACAATTTCCCAGAGTGGCCTCCATCACGGTGTTGTTGAAGTATTCAGATTCTGAAGATGTGCACAAGTGCTCAAGAGCTCATCTTCTTCCTCTGATCGTATAGAACCTCTTTTTGCTTGGTCATCGGTTTCCATTTCCGACAGGAAGTCTGAAGAGAGACCGACGGCTTAATTGTAGGTGGCAGTGGCTCAAGTGGTAGTGGACCGGCTTCTAAATCGGAAGGTTTGTTGTTCGAATCCCAGCCTCGCCCGAAAAACAATATGTATTCATTTCTTCAGTTAACGAAAATCAAGTAAGATGAGTAGTTGACTCTAAATCAACATCAAGTCAACTTCCACTAAGAATTTAGTCTCCCCAGTTCAGTTTTAATGCATTTTTATTAGACTTCATTAATTAATTCTTACATGCTATACAAAAAAACGCTTAAAAATTAGCTTAAATAACTTAAAAGTAATCTTATTCTATCTTACTGGCCCCATGCGGGCACTCTAGGTTAAACATAATACTTAATCTATGTCCTTCGACGTTGCTTACAGTCTATTTTTATTTTTCTTTTTACATATATTAACACTAAAACTAAGAAAATGAATTTTAATTAAAAAAACTTAGTATCAGGACTTTTTTTTTGTTATAATATAAAACTTAAAACTAAACCTATAAACTACCTAAAAATAAATCTTAACCTATTTAATCCTACTTAAACTACCCCTTATTTTAGAATGTGTTACCCACTAATTTAGTCTCCCCATTAAATGTTGGATGCCACCCATGGAGCGAAATAACCACTGAGCCCAAAATCTTTCTTTCTCTCTCTATCCCATTTTCCAAAAAATTTAACACATGCTGAGGCATTATAAGTGTATTCATACCCACTTGAGTGTTAAGTTATTTAAAAAAAAAAAAAAAAATTGTTACCTCGGATAGATTAGAGCCGTCGCTATCCATTTGTGGAAAGGATATCGACGCTCCAAGATCTATGGTTGTATTTAGTGGTGTCTCCGTTAAAGGAGACTCATCCGTTTTATAGACCCTTGGGTGTATTGAGTTGAAGACAAACCGAATCATGCCTTTTGTCTGCGCTAGAGGGTTAAGGGATTCTTTATTGATCACGATCATCGCGCATCTATAAGAGCCTCTTTGTTACGCCAGCTTCGCGACTTTCCAGTCATGAATCGGAATGGTCGGGTTGCTGAGCCTGATGATTTCCAGAATGCTTTCTGGGGAGGAGGGTTCGACTGGGATCCAGATGCGAGTTCGAGGTCTGCTAGGGATGTCCTCCTTAGACACGACCTCGAGTTTTGCACCTGGCCAAATCTCTCCTAAACCACCTATGGCTTTAGTGAAGAGATCACTGGTTGGCACATGCGATAAGCTTGACGTGGCCTGGGTGCCGGTCAGCGTCGCTTGTGATGGGAGGTAGTCCGAGGTTTTCCCGCATGATGGCCAAGAAGTTGCTCAAAAGCTTTAGCTTAACCAACTGCCACCGTTCAGGTTTTATTGATTCGTCGGTGTTGTTTCTGTCGATTACCGCGATCATTTTGCGTCCTTTAGGGCTTCGCTGAAAGACCTCCGAGATGTGCTGTTGGATGACCCAGGGGTTTTGGTGTTGTAACTTTTGGGCCTCTGGGGAACCGGCACGGTTTCCTCCAACGATATCTGGCGCTTGTAAGAGTCTTTTGTTGTTTTGGGAGCAGTGGAAGCAGTGGGTAATCCGTCTTTTAGAGTGTTGTTAGCACACTCAATCTTGCTCTTTATATCCGCACTTCTCTCAACCTCCGGAATGGATCCGAAGGTTTTGATGATGCGTAAAGCATTTCGGCGTCTTAGATAGAGTGCCTAAGATGGAGCTTGCCGATGCGGCTGAGCCCCAAATTCCTCCTTAGAGAGAGCATTAGTAGCAGCGACAAATCCGTTGCCAGCCACAAATTTGCTGCTGCAAGAGGTGGAGGAAGTGATAAGACCATGGCTTGCCACAGTCTAAACACTCCTTGAAAATTGTATTTTTATGCTCGTTACGCTTGCCTTTAGAGGATGGAGCACCATGGCCTGCCACAATTTTACCTCCGCGTCCATATAAGACCGCGTCGTCTTTTCCTTTATACAAAGAAACGAGCCAGGTTCCCTTTCACTGATTAAGCATCCGATAGCCTCTCAATATTTTATTAGAAAAAAACATAACACAAACCACGAGCCGTATTTCTACTGTCGTCTATACTTCGGTTGGTCCCGGTTCGGCTGCACGTCTCCGGTTGATTCTTTTTATTTCTTCGCTGACTTTGCTTTCTGTAAAATCTACTGTTTTCTATTCACGTGGAGCAGCCAAGGGAAGATTTTAATGTAGAAATTCTTCGTTAGGTAAAGCGTTTAAATACTCCTTGCATCTATTGCAAATTTCGTTGTCTCTCGTATGCAAGCATCCCACTTATTTTAAATAAACATACATACTCGTATATAGGCGATTATTGTTATTAACGAGCATTTTCTTTGTTTTGTCGCAATATCGATATGTTTGGACCTTGCATTTCTTTTTTTTTACATGCAGTCTGTTTTAGGTTATTAACGTACACCTTCTTCTTCCTAATTGAATGGCTTTCAAGACCCATTATTGGTTCCGCTGTATGTACTGTTTCTTTTTTATTTTCTTTTTAAGGGGTCTGATCCGCCAATTGCGGAGGCATTGCTACCTAAAAGATCTTTTGTGCCACAAAATCAGGATTAGGAAGCTCAACTCTTGATGAAATTGAGAATCTATCTGGTGGAGATGCTGAGAATTTCTCCAGGGATTACAATTTTTCTGAGGAAGTATCGATATATCCCTGGATTTACAGGCAAATGCCGTCGACGTCCAAATTTATTTTGTTTGTACGACCATAAAAGATTTATTGGCTACATATTGCAATAATTTTTCGATGAGAAGTTGTATGCAAATGCACACGGTTACTGTGTAAAAAAAAACGAAGCTAAGCTGTATAGACTGGATAGAACCCATCTATCTATCTACCAGTACAAATGCTGCAAAAGTGACCTTGCCAACCGTACTTCCTCAATGTTTTAACGTACGGCATATTCAACACAGTAGTGGTCCGAGTAGCTCTTTTCAGAAAAATGCAGATGTTTGCGGCGATCATTTAAACTGCCTGTGCAGAACAGAGCCATACTAATTATAAATTGAAGTATTTATCGATTTGAGAAGCTATTATTTCAGGGTCGAGACGACTTGTTAGGAATCAATTTTCAGTCATCATTATTTAATCGTTGTTTACCCCAAGGTTTTCGTTTTGAATTTGATCAAACGAACAAAGGTATTCGATTTCTCTGTATGTGTTTATGTTCTTCAAAAATAATCGTAATTCCTAGTGTGATCTGTTTGTTTTCCAACAAATCCGAGAAACGAAAGTGTGGGAAATTTTTCATAGACAAGAAGTAGGTTACGCGTATAGTTACGGAGCTATAAATGTTTGTTTGCGATGAAACTATTTCCATTTATTATTATACTGCTTAGCTTATAGCATCACTATGTTATGCGCACGTCCTTACATTTACTTACTTACACTTTTTAAAACTACATCGACGACATATCTTTATTCCTCCTAGAAAAATTAAAAATATCATATGTACAACTACATCTGTGATACCATAACCATGAAGTCATGCTCCTTTTGAAAGAAAAACAATTATGTAGATTATGCTTGTTAAAATTAGCGCGTCGTTTTCAAGATGCTACGATATTCTGACGATATAAATTCTAAAATGTTAATCGTCCTCCATTATTTGCATAAATCAAACGATTGCACAAACCAATAAAAAAAAAAAAACTTGACCACAATTTGCATAATACGAGGAAAGGTTACAGTTGCTTCTTAACAATAATGTCTTAACAAAAAATTTACATTTAATTATCAAAGCAAAACATCTAACTTATGACCTTGAGTAATTTGTATCTATTTTTGTTTTCTTTCTATTACAGGGTGCCAGAATATGGATACCGCATACAGAAGACGTCTGGGAGGGGGCCGTTTTGGAACAAGATTACACAAAAGGTGTTACAGATTTAAATATCATAAAAGATAGCGGTCGGCAATTATCGATAAAAATAAAATCTAAAAATGAGCTGCCTCCACTACGTAATCCAACAATTCTAATTGGACAAAAGGATCTTACCGCCCTATCGTATCTACACGAACCAGCCGTACTACATAATTTAAAAGTACGCTTTCGGGAACGGCAATCGATTTATACATACTGCGGCATTATTTTGGTTGCAATTAATCCGTATGCCGAACTACCTCTATATGGACCGGATATTATACGGGCGTATCGTGGCCATTCCATGGGTGAACTGGAGCCGCATATCTTTGCTGTTGCCGAAGAAGCATACACAAAGTTGGAGCGTGAAAAATGCGATTTAAGTATTATTGTAAGTGGAGAATCAGGTGCTGGTAAAACAGTATCTGCTAAATATGCCATGAGATACTTTGCCGCCGTTGGTGGTAGTGAATCAGAGACTCAAGTTGAGCGAAAGGTGCTTGAATCGAGTCCAATTATGGAAGCATTCGGTAATGCAAAGACCACGCGAAATGATAACAGTTCAAGGTTTGGAAAATTTACAAAACTTTTGTTCAAAAACAACATGGGAGTGATGAATTTGACGGGTGCCACAATGCAGACATACCTATTAGAGAAGTCTCGAGTCGTATTTCAATCGAATGGCGAACGGAATTATCATATATTTTATCAATTGTGCTCGGCTAGGGAGCAACATCCAGAGTTGATACTAGGTAAGATACATATTTTGTTTTTTTTTTTTATATCATAGAAAACATTTAAATTTTTTAACTGCTGGCAGTAGTTGGTTCTACAATGATCCGATTTTGACTGTGGCTTACGGTTCCTTGATACCATATCGGGCCTATGAATGAAGAGTAATGACTACGTGGAAGTAAATTAGAATTTGGCTTTGAACTAGGTAATAAGGGATTAGTTGGATTGACGTTTTTCGTCCATTCCTGTCTAGAAGCGTTTGCCGAGTTTTGCTCGTGATAAAATTGATCCTAATTTGCTTGCCAAAATTCTTATTCTTTTTTTTATAATCAAGGGATTTTGCGTACCCTGAAAATATTTGCACATATCGCGGCTAAGGAAAGTTAGGGAGGAAAGAAAGAGAGATACCAATGTACAATACATTGGTCTTTAATGATTGCAATGGTTTGGAAAATAAATGGCATTCCATAAGCGAGTATTCTGAATCACGGTATTTAAGAATACGTCCGAGAGTGGAACCAGATGTGAGCATTGTACTCCAATTTTGGGCGGATGAATGCTTTATATATTGAGTCCAAATAAAGACGTCCGTATCTTGAGACACTCAGCCAAAGACTGACTCGTTGTTTATTGAGACTAAGGAAATGCATGAACATGTTAATAAGTTAGTAATGCTTTGTATGTGTATACGTAACATCCTCCTTTCTAAAAAAAAAGAAAAAAGTTAGAAGTTAACTTAAAATATACAGATATACGGGTAGGCATACATATATATGATATAATAATAAGCAAGTATTCGACCGAATACTTGATTCTTTTAATTCATATGACAATTTAAAATATCTCGCATCAATTCACGTATATACTGCAAAAATATACAGGTAATAATATAATACAAATAATACAGTGTATGCATAATACCTAAATAACAATATAATGCAAATAATACAATATTTGCCTGATGTACGATGATAACATAACACAGAAAGGGAATGTTTATTTAAGTAAAGGTATGTATAATGGCAAAAGAGAAAAAAAAATAATTCAAACTTCAAACTACGACAATATATATGTACATTCATGTATGCAATACGTAATTGCTAAAATATAGTAGTAATGCATTTATAAGTTACATTGAATATCTTAATCTTTTACTCTGATGTATCGTAACGAGCGACCGGTCTTATTATACTTACGTCTATATCTGCTTTTCTTCGGCGATGTTCGCGGTGATAAAACAGGATCTTGTTGAATTGTCGAGGTGTTATTTGAGCTTCAGTATCAGGGCTCGAAGTTAGACACTGATTTTTCAGTTGGATTTGTTACATCTGTTGCTATCGTTGGTGACTGAATGATGGCCTTTATGTAGATGGAATGTATTTCTTCTGTATCGTTTTCCGTTGTTTGTTTTCACTATAACCGATCGAGGATACTTCGTTTCTTTGACAACTTTAGCTGCACGTGTGTACTGTGTACCACCATCTGACTAGAAAATCTCGGGAATGCCGTGAAGCGAAAACCATTGCCGTAAAACCAAGATCACCTTTGACGACATTGAAGATTTAAGCTTTCGGAAATCTATAAAAAATGAATAGTGGTCAGCGATCAGCAAGAAATGGTCTCCACGGATTTTGAAAATATCCGAGGACACTAATTGGAATGGATATTCTGGTATTTTACGCATAACCATTGGTTCCCGCTGGTTTGCGCGTTGTTTTCGTTGGCATACTGCACATCGCTCTACATAATTGTTTTTGCCCTTAGCTTGATCATGCCAATATAGTGTTTGACGAGCGCGCTGGATAGATTTTGTAATACCCACGTGACCCAAATGCGTCTCTTGAATTATATTCTCTATCTGGCATTTCGGAACTACGATTTTGCTTCCTTTCAGCAATAATCCATCCTCAAACGTTATATCTTGTTTGAATGGCGCATATTTCCTTGATGTTGGTAACTTTGTGTCGTCGTCTGTCCATCCGCGCATAATGACTGATTTCAGTAACTGAAGTTCAACATCCTTCATTGTTTCCTTTGTCAGCCGCTATCTTAACTTATCGCTAATCGCTAGTATCGTATTTATTGCACATTCTTGATCGGTGTCCATGTCTTCTGATACGCAATCAATGCTTAGCGCGTCGCGCTTTTAATATAGCATACCTTAGGTGAACAAAATTCGCTGCAGTCGAAGAGTTCCATTTTAAATTGGACTTCTAAAGATAGTTTCTAGGGATTTATGGTCAGTTTCGATCGTGAAATTTGTTGCAACCGAATCTGATGGCCAGCACTTCCTTGACGATTTGTGGTTGATTCTGTTGAGACATAGTGAATGCTCGCGTGGCGTAGGCCACTGGCCTACATTACATTAGCCAAGCGCCCATCGATTTGCGATGGACAATTTGACGCTTTTGTTAACATCGTGGTAGGCGAGCACTGATATTCTTGTTAAAGTACGCTTTATAGTATCCAGCGCTGCTTGATGTTCCGGATTAGTTCTGACAGGTTGTTAATGAACTTCCCTAGGTAGGTAAACATACCAAGTACACGTTGAAGTTCCTTTATATTTGTTGGCGTTTTCAATATATTAATCGCTTCTATTTTGCCATTGTCGGCTTGGTACCCCTTTTCTGTGAATATATGACCAAGGAATTTAACTGTGGTTTGGTTATATTTACATTTTTCTTTGTTTAAGGTGAATTCCATGTTTGTTAGGCGATGGGTTACTTCTTTAGTGACTTTTTGTAACTCTTCCTTCGTAGGTGCATGTATAAAAATGTCGTCCATCGCCACTTCAACGTTGTCAATCCCCTTCAGAGGTCGGTTCATAACTTCGGAAAAAATTTCCAGAGCCGATGATATTCCAAAAGGCATCCGCAAGTAGCGGTATCGACCCAGGGAAGTCGAAAAGTTAGATATTTGAAGGTACCAACAGTCACTTTCAATTGCCGGAAGCCCTTTTCGCATTAAAAAATCTGCTGCTGTTTTGGCTGCGATTTCCTCTACCGTTTTTAATGGGTAATGTCTTCGCCGCATATTTTTATTTAACTCAGTAGGATCCATGCAGACTCTAAATTTTCCTTTGTTTACAATTAGCATCGGGCTGGCTGGTGTGGGTTCGCTGATTAGTTCCATGACGCCCATATTTACCATTTGCTTAAGTTTTTCGTTTTTGACGCGGTCACGTATCGCATAATGCACCCGTCGAGCTGGAATTATTTTGAATTGTGGGTTCTCAATGACGTCGATATCGTACTCAAATTCCTTGCAGCATCCCAATTTTTGGATTCCATTATCAATCTGGTTGACCCGTGCTATGAATTCAATTTTTTCACACATGTTCCGACAAAGTATCGGCTGAAGGTCCTCGCTTACGATCTTAAATTCTTCGCTAGGTTGGAATTTAAAGCTGTTCAGACCAAAGCATAATCTTCATCCTCTTTGCAAACGCTTGATATTGTAGACGTCCATTGTGCTGTTTTTTAACTTGGTAGATGTCGTTGTGCAGTCGGAATATAATAGTTTGCCTGTTTCATGATTTCTTCTAAAGCGACCGATAGAATTCGTTTCGATAGAGCTCATGCTTCAGCGTCATAGAGCATGTATGGAGTGGGGTGTAAAGACTTATAGAGTTTTATTAAACAGTTTCCATTGGAGGCCAACAAAATCGGTTGATAAGTGCGATACAAATGAATTTGCAATGATATCAAAATGGTTCATTGCACTGAAAAGCTCCTCTCTATAAATTCTATAATAGACGGCTTCAAAATTGATAAAGAAGTGCTGAGTAACGATTTGAGCTTCTTAGATCTTTTAAGATCTACCGAAGTGTAAAAATTTGATCAATGGTCGAATTTTCATGGCTTTCAAAAGCTAATATGTAGAATCCGATAGGTTGTTAACTAAATTCTCATTCTATATAGTACCTAGAAACGACTTTGTATGCGATGTTGAGGGGCTGATATGCTTGTGATTGATTGCGATGATTGCAATCTCCTACTTCCTTAAATAGTTTTACTGATATATATTCAAAAAAATACTGTCTCCTTCGAATTGAGAGCTATAATGGTGTCATTCTTTATTCCCCTTGTTGTGTTCGCAAATCGCCTGCGCTTTAGTTGATTGTGGTAAACCTCATTGAGAAATTTGAGGATACTTCATTCCTCAAATTTAACATAAACCTTCTCTTTCACATTATAACAAAATCGGTCAAGAAATCATTCCCGTAAAAGTTAAATATTTTCGCCGGTGTGGTTTCATTTTATACGAAATAAGGCCGAATGATGACTCCTGCCTAAAAACTAAAAACTACATCTTGTTGATAGAGAGCTTTCTTAAGTTATTGAGTCAATTAAACCTTATGGGTTTATCAATTCTAATTAGTGAGATTGATCTAGAATCGACAAATCTGAGCTTTCGGTCACGCGCGACGGAACATTACTTCTCCTAATATCTAAAATTTGAGAACCAATTTGACAATTGTACGGTTGTAATTGCGAATTTTTCACCTATTTTGAAGCGACTTCTAACAAATTCAGAGCATTATTGATGCGTGTATAGTTTCTTATTTGTGGCGTAGTTTTTACCTGCCATCTGCGCTTACACAGCAAACTAAACCTTTTATAGTAGTTCCGGTCGATATTGGCTGCTCAGAAGCCTCGGGCATAGACAATATTGGTTGCTCATAAGATTTGGTCATACACTTTGAAAGTTGGCCTCCTCGACCTCAATATGGTCATTTTGTTTGACGGTGGGTTAATTCTGATACCGCTTTTACCTCCTCTAAATATTTAGATAAGAAAACCCTGACTTTTACTTTGTGTTCAAAAAAATGTTTCACCTTCCTCTTTTAGCACAAAAATTTTCAAAAACGATACCGCTTGTGAATTTTATCAATGCCACATAATGAATCCTTTTCCGGCGACTGAATACTGTAATAAGTTGTCTACCTGGAAGCAATCATTTCTTTCACCGCTACTGGTTCTAGTTTATTATTCCACATCATCTATGCGAGGTATAAAGCAGAAGTAGGTCTCATTATTTTGGGATAGCCTCATTGCAGATATTAATACTTAATTACTTATATATAGTACTTAGATGGCCCTGCAGACCGGGGAGGACTTTGGCATCAACCAGTAAACTTATCTGATTTTGGGTAGCTGCTATCAGCTCCGCACTGATGATTAAGATCCACTTCTAGTTGTGCGCGTCACCGAAGCTGAGATCTTTCTCGACTGCATTGTCGCTATAAGAAGGAATCGAAGACCCTTCGGGCCTAATACTTATACACGGCACGTGCAGTGACATCCAAACCCCTCAGTACAAATGAGTCTAAAAATAGCTTAAAGAATCTTGCGTAAAAAAGCAGCAGGGATGCCCGCCTTTGCAAACGTTCATATTTCTACATCATAGAGCTTGAGTGGGTGATTGGAGTCTGCTTCGTTCTTCTTGACAAGTCCTTATTACTCAATTGCCTTTTTAGGATAAAGAAACAGAAATTGGCAAGTGTAGCTCTTCGTTTGATTTCTGATGAGGTGCAATTTTCAGAGTTTTTCATATCTATCTCAATGTCTCCACTAAGAATTAGTGAGCCGAATTTCTGGAACAACTTCATCTTTCCAAACCCTTCGATGTAGTCGATTATTTCAAATGTTACTTTATTTCTTTCTGTATTGGTGAGAAGCATAATCAGGACCAATTTTCTAAATTTTTCATCGAAAAAAGAAGGTTTTTGTTTTATAGGAGTTTGTTTATACCAAATATGTCTGTATCTCAATCGTTTACTATTTATTTTTTATTTAATTATTATACAGACCATCAAGATAAATTCAAATACCTGAACAAAGGCAATTCTCCACATATTGAGCGGGTTTCTGATGTTGACCAGTTCAAAGATACAATGTCAGCGATGACCATATTAGGATTCAGCACCACACAGGTAACCTATTTAAATTTCCTTTCAGTTGCATTCCTAATAGTCTTCTTGTATTTTTATTGACAGATCTCAGAGATTTTGAAAATTCTTGCCGGTATTTTGCATTTGGGTAACATACAATTCGTACAGAAGTTTAAAAAAGACTCACAAGAAATCGATCCAGATACATGCGATATCTTGGTATAAAAGCGATACATTTTTATTATTAGCGCAACTTCTTAAAATCTGTATTTTCTTCCAGCCAAATGATTTACACTTGCAACTAACCGGTGAAATGTTAAAGGTTAAATCTGATGATTTACGGAAATGGTTGATTACCCGGCAAATAGAATCCGTTACGGAAAACGTTCTTATCCCGAATAACATAACAGCTGGTGAATCCGCTCAAGATGCATTAGCCAAACACATATATGCAAAACTCTTCCAGTATATTGTCGGTGTGATAAATAAGAGTTTGAATACAGGGCGAAAACAAAGCTGTTTCATTGGTGTTCTTGATATTTACGGTTTCGAAACGTTCGACACGAATTCATTTGAACAGTTTTGCATAAACTATGCCAATGAAAAGCTGCAACAGCAATTCAATCAGCATGTCTTTAAATTAGAACAGGAAGAGTATCTCAAAGAGGGCATTCTCTGGACTATGATTGATTTTTATGATAATCAGCCTTGTATTGATTTAATTGAATCCAAATTGGGTGTACTGGATCTACTTGATGAGGAGTGCAGGGTGAGTAGTATTCAATCAATGTGAAAGTTTAATTTGCTAACGTAAAATATTTGATAGATGCCTAAGGGATCCGATGAATCGTGGGCTGGAAAGCTTAGGGAGAAATGTGTAAGATTCCCGCATTTTGAAAAACCTCGGTTTGGAACTACTAGTAAGACGTTAATAAAATAGTAGCAGGTAACCATCTCACTAACTCACTCGTTAATAGGCTTTTTGGTGAAACATTTTTCCGACACAGTGCAATATGATGTTCATGGATTCTTAGAAAAAAATCGTGATACCGTTTCTAAAGAATTAGTTAGTGTGGTCGCCCAATCCGGAATGGCATTATGCAAACAATTAATGGAACTCGAAGAAACTGATGCGCTAAGTGATGGTAAAACTACATCACTCGGTGGGCGAGTTGTTGTAAGCGCATCGAAGCAACAGGTACGCTATTGGATGACTAGATTCGTAATGCTAGCTACAATGTATGTAATGTGATTGTTTAATTGTTTATTTTTTCCCTCACCATATATAGCTGCCAGCGGACAGACGTAAACGAGTTAGTTTCACAATTTTATTATATGTACACGTATATAGGATTTTTGACTAACAATAGGATAAAAATGCACAAACAAAAATATTCTGGCTGTACTAACTATTCAATTTAATCTAACAAGATATATTTTTTTTTGCTGCACCAAAAGCTTTCCTGTCAACCTGAGAAATTTTTATTTTATTTCAGTCAGGATTAATTATATTTGCAGGTGTGCTTTCTTTGGTTTATATAAATATTTTTCCTAAGATGGGATGAATATATGGTAGTCTTGACAAAACCTTTCCCTTTGTTCGTTTTCTATATAATCGCTTGTTCTCAGGTTGGATTCACAATCTTAGTGGAATGTCTTTACTGAAAGCGTTTTGACTTTCGCACAGTTCACTGGTTCTTTAGCAGATTTAGCCTTCTATTGTATATTGTACGAACATGGTATCTTTGTAGATGGTATCGTTATAAGATTCTCATACTTTCGAAGTGGGTGTTTAGAACGCTCAGGGCTTCCCATATGAGATATGGTTGTACACTGTTAAAGTCATTTAGACGTCAGAGAATTCTAAAAGTAGGTCTTATTTTTAATTAATTTTTTTTAGTTGCTATTTGAACTGCCTTTATGAAGTCTCACTGTTTGAGAGATGGTGGCGAAGACATTCTCAATGTAGCGAGGTATTACAACCGGCCGTTTGGAGGCATCATGTATTTTCTTACAGCATTGATTATTCTACAGTTAACGAGTGTGGGAATCAAGACATGAATAACAACATCTGGTAATGCATGTTTATTATTCAAATCCTTACGTGCAAAATGCATTCGAATTACTGGAGGTCATAGATTGCTACAAAATATACATATATCACTGCAATACAAGTGTTGTAGTCGGGAGAGGGGCGAACAAGAGAACTATTCGTATGATAAATTGTATCATTCACCATAGTGTAAGCTGCAGAAAACGGAAATAAAAAAAATAGGAAAAAGACAGGAAGACTAAGACAAGAAGTTTTGTGGCATATGAGTTAAAAATTTTGCTTCTTTGAAATCCTCGAAACATATGAGCAATATCCTAACCACGATGAAAAGTTCCTTGTGATCAACACCGACGCTTTATCATTTAAATTATGCTGCTTTCAACCGTAGACAAAACTGGATGTAAACGACGACTCGCGTTCGGTCAACCGTCTCGAAACCGAGGTATTTTCTCGTGATCAGAAGCCAAAAGTTGACTAAACCCATTCAAACAGTAATAGAAGGTTTCAAAATATGTACTCGTATATCTCTGGAATTAAGCTTAATTATGTAGACCTGCACTGAAGAGCTGATGTAGACACTTCTTCTTCTTTTATTAATTGTTGAAATATGTAGCGCGTATAGGTACATATAATGCCACATATGTATTTCTCCCAGTTATCTATATTACTTCTGTGCCACTTGTAGGTTTGGCTAAGTTGGCGGATCTTATTAGTGAGACAGAGAGTTTGCTGATGTTTTTGTTTTGCCCTCTTAGAACCTCAATTGGTACTTTGGCTTCTATTGCTTTTCCGATCGAATTTATCAATGAGCATCTTTGTATGTATATGGCAATACCATTTGATGTGCTCACCCTTATTTTTTTTTTAAGATTTCTATGAATACGCGTCCTTCTAATAAGGTCACGTTTTGATATACCTGCTGGCATCCATAAACTTTTCATCTTCTTCTAGCAAATATGTCTTGGGGCACCTGAACAGATGTGGGCAGTGTACTCCAATTTTGCTGGATAAATGTCTTACAAAGGCAAAGTTTCTCCAAATTTGGAAAACCTCTTTTATAATCCCGATACACAAAAGGGGATTTAAGGACGAAGTTACCAATTATCGTCCCATTGGTAAACTCTCTCATATATCCAAACTCTTTGAAAGCATTTTATAGGAAGCCTTAAACTTCAAATGCAAGCATTTTATTTCGCCTACACAACATGGTTTTGTAAAAGGCAGATCAACTACCACAAAACTAGTTGAATTTGTCTTTCGCTCTCGCAGCTTTAGAAAATCGATGTTATCGCAATTGATTTCCCTAAAGCGTTTGATAAGATATCTCATCAACTGATCTTCTTCAAATTGTCTGTCATTAAAATGGATTTCTACTTACCTGCAAACCGATATTATAGTGTTCGGTTTAGACTCGCCCTTTCTGTTCCATTTCTGGCCTCATCTGTAGTTCCACAGGGCAGCCATCTTGGTCCTCTTCTCTTCATTCTTACTATCAATGATGTTAAAAGGGTCATTAAACACTCCTTTTTCCCCCTTTACGCTGATTACACAAATTTTTTTAAAGCTATTTCTTCTCCCCATGACTCTGCCCTTCTTCAAAAAGACGTTGATCGGTTTTGAATCTGGTGCCTCAAAAACTGCCTAGAACTTAATATAGCCAAATTCCAATCTATAACCTTCTCACGCAAATGCAACCCATCTCCTCCCCGACTTGATTTTCTCTATGATCAACCAGTCTTTCAGTCTTTTCAAGACCTTGCCATATTATTCGACTGTTTCTTTTTTTTTTTTAAGAACTTAACACTCAAGTGGGTATGAATACACTTATAATGCCTCAGCGTGTGTTAAGTTTTTTGGAAAATGGGATAGAGAGAGAAAGAGGGATGTTTGGGCTCAGTGGTCATTTCGCTCCATGGGTTTCATCCAACATTTAATGGGGAGACTTAATTCTTAGTGGAAGTTGGCTTGATGTTGATTTCTAGTCAACTACTCATCTTACTTGATTTTCGTTAACTGAAAAAATGGATGATATGTCTTTCGGGCGAGGCTGGGATTCGAACACCGAACCTTCCGATTTGGAAGCCAGTCCAATACCACTTGAGCCACGGCCACCCATGTGAACTTAATTTCCGACCGCATATCGATAAGATGATCGTTAAAGCCAATTCATCACTTTATTAGACGGTGGTCCAAAGAATTTTCCAACCCGTACGTTACTAGATCTCTTTAAGTTACCTATGTTCGACCTTTGCTTGTGTATGCCAGTTAAGCTTGGTCCCAATTTCACCGAGTTCATGTTCCCGAATCGAGAGTATTCAACGTCGATTCTTCCGATTTGCTCTCCGTTGTCTGCCCGTTGAACGACCCTTTAATCTTATCACCCTATCAGGACAGCCTCAAACTTCTTAATATGTTTTCGTTAGAAGAACATAGGAATATTGCTGACATTCTTTTTATTCATCGGCTGCTGTCAAAACTATATCGATATTTTTTACGTGGCTTGATGAAACCTAAAATTTCGCTGCATTTTTGGGGACATTCAAACGTAGGTTCACATTGACACACATACCGAGAATGGGAAGTTTTTCTCTTTCGACGATGCAAGTGCCATTCGCTTTAACGACAGCAGACAGTTTTGTATTTTTAAAGCATTAAATTCACCTCTGTATGTAAGTTCCCCATTTAATGATACTGTTAATATCGGACTTTAATGAGCTTAGCATATGCTCGCGTTCGCCTTCTACAGTCGAAGAGCAGAGACGTGAGTCCTGGAATTAATATGAAAAGCAAAGAGTACTGTTATCAGTAAAGAAATATATTGAATAGTTGCATACAATAGACTATTCGATGAAAATTTAAAAGAATGTCGGGGACAGAAAGGAGCCAGCATTTCTTTTGTATATGTATATTACACTTGAAACCATCCAATAGAACTTGAATTTAACGTTCCGAAAGGTAATTTCCAATTCATTGAAGAAGAGATCCTAAATGCACCTATTTCGACAAAAGAGTCTGATGGCAAACTCGGTCAAATGCCTTAGAAATATCAAGTGGAACCATTTTGCTTTCGCCAGATTGATTTACGCTTTGGTTCCACTTTTCTGTGAGACTTGCCATCAAATCACCAGTGGACCTGTTGCTACGAAAATCATACTGCCGGTCATTGAGAAGTTTTCTAGTTTCTAGATATTTCATGAGCTGACTGTTTATCAGCGTTTCCATGACCTTGGAAAGAAGGGACAGAAGTGCAATGTGTCTGTAGGAAGAGAGAGAAGAAGATTCAGCCTGGACAAATGCTGTTTTCCTTCTGCTCGAAAAGAGGTAGGATTAATGAAAAAGTTTACGCAGTAGTTTTGCCAGCGAGGAAGAACACCTCTTCAGAAGAAGGGGAGATATACCATCTGGACCAGCGGATTTGTGTATATTAAGATCTTTAAGAACTCTTGCTACTACACGAGTACGAAAGTGGATTTGCCCCATTGAAGATTCGAGGCACTCAAGTGTAAGCGGGGACAAAGCACAACCTGGGAGTGTTGAGCTAGCCGCAAAGTGTGCAGCAAGCAGATTGGCCTTGTCCAAAGGCTGACAACTGGAGGATGAGGCAGAATTTCTAATGTTTTTGAGGAACGACGAGAAATGTTTACTACTTTTGGACATTGTATGTAGTATTTTTTGCCGCAGTTTTTGGTCGTATTGGAATTTCACGCGCTTCAGAAAGGCCTTGCAGTTATTCCTGACTCGCTTGAACCTTTCTCGGTTTTCTTTTGTCGGATTGGTGTTGTGATCGAAAAAACAATCCTCTAACCCTCACAGCCTCTTTCTATCTTGATTCGTATCACTCCTTATCTTCAGATTTGATATTGTTTACCCTATGAGGGATAAAGGGTCTTACTCCCAGTTGAATAATGTTTGTGATCTTATCAGCAGTGGCATCCACGTCGCTATTGAGGAAACATAGCGACCAGTTAAAATTCCTAAAGAAGCTGTTATGTTCGCTCCAATTGGTTTTCTCGTATTGCCATACGGTTCTTTTAGGAATCCTTCCTGTAACTGTGGTCAGTATACGAGAAACTAGCTGATATGACACAGTGAACCGACGAGCCAAGAGGGGATAGCATATCTAATTTTTACTTATCAGGGTGAAACGTTAAAAAAGATCCAGGTTGTTTGCGGTATGAATATCAACGTCAGGTATTGTCGTGGGCTCATTTACAAGTTGGGTTAAGTTGTTTTCCGCAATGAAGACCTAAACATGAAATATTAAAATATTGATCGGAAAAGGTTTACTAGACAATTCCACATGCATGCTGTTCTGTTAAGGAGTAAATAACGTGGAGGCATCTATGTCGAAAGTAACATAGAATAAGCTAAGGCAAGAGATATTACTTCATAGCTGTCATCAATGTGCCATCAATAGGTTTTGGATTCCATCCAGGAGGCAAAGAAGGGTATTTTATTAGCACACCGTTAAATTTTAATTTTGCATAAAATATGTATGTGTATTGATTCTACATCATATGGCGGCATTTGACAGTGCATATACCAGCAGAAGTAATTTTTTTTAAACAACAGGCAGTAGGAAAGGTTTGAAAGTGAAATTTTCTGCTTATGAGAAGTCTAACACTCTCATTCACAACACAGTGGGCCTTGGTTCTCACTGGGCTATATATTTATCCTTGCTTGCAGAATTCTATACATTCCACAAGATTTTTGATCACTTAGTGGGAATTCGCCACAGCAACATGTTGTCGGCATACATATCGAGCAGTAAAGGCTTTTCAGTTTCATCAATCAAATGGCTGTGTATGCAAGTTGTACATCTGTATAGATGTGTTCTTTTCTATAAACTCTCAATTTATAGGTTTCAGGCCTGTGGTACAAATTTTTTTTCACTCTGCTTAAGTGGTTGCAATGGAAAGTTTAAGGCTGTTTTGCTTATCGGCAGGGACCATCTTTTCCTGACCAAGATGGTGCCTTAAATTCAACGTCAGAGTTAGGGATTTATTGTATTTACGAGTAATTTGTTGTACTCGTAGTTTAAACACTTTTCTGTGTAGTTTTCCACTCTTTACAACGGCTGCATTTTAAAGCGGGATGCATTTAACCATAAGGTAATTACTTTACGATTGATCGATCGCCTCGATCAACATTTCTGGTTCAAAATCTGACTATCAGAAAATGAGAGGCTAGGTGCGTACGATTCTAAAGCCTTTACAGGTTTTATTTTTTAATCGCAATAGAATATCAAATGGTTTCCGTTTCAGTTCAACAATTCATACAGAAAGGCAAACCAGAACTTCTCGAAAGTCAGATAAGGAAAAGTGTATAAAATTTAACGCTTTGCAAAAAGATCGCTACAATTTTGATAGTCGCTTTACTTCTAAAGATATTTTAGGAATAAAGGAGCTAACAGCTTTGACACCAAAATCCCCTACATCAAGATTTATCATAGCTTTACAGAATGTCACTGCATTTATTAATTGAAAGTGTTATTAATATTAATCCACTTTCCCACACATTTACTCACTATTTTCCATTTATATTTAAATAGCAGCTTTGTAGTTGTTGTGTGTAACTTCAAACTTAGATCTAACTTTTCTGTTAACACACTTGTGCTTACTTTTGTGTTTCTGCTGCTTTATCTCCTCTTTTTTGCCAGAATAAGACATGTTGTAATTTTATTTTATTTTTTTAAATTAAGGTCATTCCGTCTAAACAGCATAAACGTTCGGTTGGCTCACAGTTTCGCGAAAGTTTATCACTTCTTATATCAACCCTACATTCTACAACACCACACTACGTTCGATGTATTAAGGTTAGTATAAACATGATAAAATTCACCCTTCTATCGGTTTTAAAAACATGTTTTGTTTTTTAGCCAAATGACGACAAAATCTCTTTTAAATGGGAAGCATCAAAAATCGTTCAACAACTCCGTGCATGTGGTGTTCTTGAAACAGTTCGTATATCTGCTGCTGGATTCCCATCTCGCTGGTCATACCATGAATTCTACACTCGCTACCAATTGCTGTGCCATCGAAAGCAACTTAACAAAAATGACATGAAAAATTCCTGTCAGAATATTGTAAAGAAATGGATCAACGACGAGGATAAGTATCGCTTTGGTAATACGCAGATATTCTTCAGAGCTGGACAAGTGGCTTATTTGGAACAAGTCCGTGCCAATGTTCGCAAGAAGTATATAATAATTGTACAGGCTGTGGTCCGAAAATTTGTGTATCGCAGACGATATCTTCGTCTTCGTAAAGTTGTTCTTGGTCTACAAAAATATGCACGTGGCTATATGGCCAGAATGCGAGCAAGGGCATTACGTGAAGCTAGAGCAGCGGTTATAATATCAAAATATGCTCGTGGATACATATATCGGCGACGCTTTAATAAGCTTCGGTTTTCAGTTTCTGGAATTCAACAATATGCCCGTGGTATGTTGGCACGACAAAGATTTAAAGTAGCAATGGATAACTTCAAGGCAACAGAAATTCAGCGGTTTTGTCGTGGTTATCTGGCACGAAGGGCATATAAAAAGCGATTGCGTAATATTATCATTTGTCAATCAGCAATTCGTAGATTCCTTGCTCGACGTTTGTTCAAACGAATGAAGAAAGAAGCAAAAACCATTTCACACATTCAGAACATGTACAAAGGTCTCGAGAACAAAATCATATCATTGCAACAGAGGATAGATGAATTGAATAAGGAAAATACCCAACTCAAGCTGAAGACTACAGCAATTCCTATGCTTAAGTGGGTAGCCTTGGGCAAATGTTTTGATGGTTAGATAAATTTTTCTTTTTAGGAATCAACTGGAGCTTAAACGGAATCTTGAAAACGAACTCAAACAATTGAAATTAACATTGTCAGAGAAAGAGTATGGAATTGTAACTCTAACTCAGCAGCTAGAAACGGAACGCGATGAAAAAATGCAACTTCTCGAAGAGAAAGACCATCAAAAAGTGGAGTGGAAGAAACAAACACAAACGTGGCGCATTGAAAACGAAGAATTGCGAAAACAAGTTGATGAAATGATTGATCTTGCAAAGAGGGAGGAAAACATATCTCAACATCGTTCTCGTATTTTATCAGAAGCAGATACAAATGAAGTACATGAGGCATACCAACGCGCACTTAAGGACAAGAATTTTTTAGAAGAGGAGAACTGCATGCTGAAGGAAGAACTACATCGGTTACAAAAGGCAAATGGCACCGTCACCGAATTTACGAATCATTCACGATCTATGAGCAACGCCTCTAGTCAGAATGAGGAGGACTTTGGTTATTCGTCGGCTAAAAATACTCTCGAATCGAAACGAGGCATGCAGACTTTAGGTTTTGATCATAGTAATCAAACACCACCAGAATCGTTTACAAAGATTGGTTCGTTAAGCAAGTAATCATTTGTAAATCTATGGAATGACTCGTATGTTTTCTTTTGCAGAAGTGACTTCAACTCCGAAGAGTGAACAGACTAGTTTAATTCTGAAGTTGCGAAATATTCTAGAAGAAGAGAAGAGAAAAAACAAAGTGATGATTGAGCAAATGGAAAAGTTAATGAATAAACACAAGTCCACCGAAGATTCTCTAAGGTACAATGAATTGAATGGTTTAGTTGTTGTTGGTTCGAGTTTCATAGAAGATGTTTTTTTTTTTTTCATTTTAGAGTTTCCGAGTTAGAAGTTGAAAATGAGAAATTGAGTCATGATTACAATTTGTTACGTAGCAGTATACAGCGTGGCGTTGAAATGCAAGAACTTGAAGGTTTGCATAAAATTTCTATTATCGCGTTGATGGGATAAAATCTTTTTATTCTTGTATTTTTTAAAGCTCAACAAAGTGTTCTTCAAGAAGAACTACGAAGGCGACGTGATGAATGCATACAGTTGAAGGCGGTATTGCAGCAGCAGAGCCAATCATTAAAATCATTTGGTAATACTAGCATACCATTACGAGGCGATGGACATCAAGAGAATTCAGATTTGATAGAGGCATTCCAAGCTCAGAAACTTGTCAATCGGTAAGTTACCGTTTAAATATTTGTGCAATTCGTGCTCTGAATTATCAGAGCACATCGGAAGGAAGAGCACACATACCTTCTATTTTTAAAAATATTTACTGTTTATGACTAAGTACGAGAAGTGGGCTGTGATTTTGTTGTTCAAAGAGCTGTCATAAGATAAATGGCTTGACGATGGTGGTGTTAAAGAGACAGATTTCTCTACAGGTTGGTACAGCTTAAAAGATCAAACGATGTGTTGAGTTTCGATTCACCAGGTACACTTTCATGCGACCATATTTTACAGATGATTGAGTGTATGCTTCTAACCAAATCTTGAAACAGATCGTCAGAGAATATGCTCCAACAACCAATCGTGCACACACATTCTGCCTCACTATCATTAGGTCTATTAACAACCTGCAGAAATAATCATTCTAGTTTTTTAGTATCAATCGTGACTCTACTGGTATGTTCCTTGCACGCTTCTATTCGTCATCTGTGTCATTTGCTGTTTTTATTCTTGTAAAAAAACTTCATTTCGCCAGAAATATGTACTTTTCGATGTGCTGGGTCTATTTCTCCAGTTCTTTTCTTTTGTTTCGGTGAAGCTGATGTTACTCTTCTCTCCACTTGTAGAGAGTCTTGCAGTGCCTCCTCGTAGACTTATTGTTTCGCCGCATGTTCATAAAATGTGTTCTTTCACTGTGGTAGTCTGGTGGAACCTAGCACATGAAACTCGAGCAAGTTACTATAAAGATTCGGTCGCCAGGATTAGCCTGAGCGTGTCTTCGAAGGCCCCTTCTTTCCAAAGATGGCATTTGAATCAGCAAAGGCGATCTTAACGTCGTAACAAGGATTAGGAGAGTGCTCATATGTATTATAACGCGGTCAGTAGAAACAATGATTGTCATTATCGTCCTTTCTCTGTTGGGATATAAATGCAAATTCATTCGTTCGTTCACATATTGGAAGCTCAAGACTTATTGTCTACCGCCTTCATATTTTAACAAGGGAATAAGTAGCTATGTATTCTTGTTTTGTATCATTTGATCTCAAATGTTTTGGAAATCTTTACTAGTCTTTGGCATATCCAATTATGTCAACTTCTTCTGAACTTTGCCTTTGTAGAACTCCATTCAACCGTGTGTTACATAAAGCTGAGGCCATAATTAATCCCCTATTAACTCTTCCTACTGTTTTATACTGCTTGATATAAAAAAGAGATTTACCTTTAAAATTCATGCGGTGTAGATACGAGGGCGGGTCAATAAGTCCGTGACTTTTGGATTAAAACAGATTTTTTGATAAAAAAATAATTTTATTTTTCAACGTAGTCTCCCTTGAGCTCTATACACTTTGTCCAACGCTTCTCCAAATTTTTTATCCCTTCCAAAAAAAATGATTTGTCGAGGTCCTCAAAATGACGAGATGACTTCATCATTGGAGTCAAATCTTTTTCCACCAAGCCATTTCTTCAGGTTTGGGAACAAGAAGTAGTCGTTCGGAGCCAAATCTGGAGAATAGGGTGGATGAGGGAGCAATTCATAGCCCAATTCATGGATTTTTGCCATGGCAACTGCACATGTGTGCACCCTTGCATTGTCTTGGTGGAAAAGAACTTTTTTCTTGGCCAAATGAGGTCGTTTTTTTTTCAAATCGTCATTGAATCGGTCCAATAAGTTGGCATAATATTCCCCATTGATTGTTCTTCCCTTTTGAAGGTAGTCAATGTGGATTATCCCGCGTGCATCCCAAAAAACAGTCGCCATAACTTTATTGGCTGACAAACCCACCTTGGCCTTCTTTGGCGCCGATTCACCCTTAGAAACCCACTGTTTTGACTGTTGTTTGTTCTCTGGTGTGTTGTGATGGATCCATGTTTCGTCCACGGTTACAAAACGGCGCAAAAACTCCTCCATATTGCGATTAAACAACGCCAAACCTTCCTGTGAAGTTGTTACACGATTGCGTTTGTGGTCGACTGTGAGCAAACGCGGCACCCATCTTGCGGAAAGCTTTCTCATGCCCAAGTGATCATTCAAAATTGAGTTCAGTTTTTTTTTTTTTTTTTCAGTTTAAATGCATTTTTATTTATTTTACTTAATTTACTCTTACATGCTAGACAGAAAAATGCTTAAAAATTAGCTTAAAAAACTTACAAATAATCTTATTCTAACATACTGGCCCCATGCGGGCACTCTAAGTTAAACCTAACACTTAAACTAAGTCTTTCGACGGATCTTACAGTCTATATTTAAAATTATATTTAACATTACAACTAAAACTAAGAAAAATTAATTTTAAGTAAAAACTTAGTATATGGACATTTTTTTTTTAATTAAACTTACAGACTACCTAAAAAATAAATCTTAATCTACTTAACCTACTTACATATAATATTCATACACACATATATACAATACAGAATACATACACACTTCATATATACATATATGCATATACACATATGTATATATATATATATATTTTTTTTTTTTTTGTATAATTTTTTATTTTTATTTATTTTTTTTTTGCTTTTATATATATTTTTTTCTTAAAATCTAACTTAAACCTACCTAAAACTATATAAGCCGGTCATGGCTAAAAAAACAAAAACAAAAATTAGGCTGGGCCACTCTGCTTCACATGAAGCTACGCATCACTGGAGGAGTTCGACGACGAAACATCCTCGCCTTCATCAAGCCACCAAAATTGCTGGTGCTGCTGAGCAACATCCCTCCTATCACGGCTTCCTACCGCCCTACTGAACCGGAGACGCTCCGCACTGCCATGTGCGACGTCTCTGTCGTAGTTGAGTCGCCTGTCCGCAGCTGTTCGAGCGACGTGGAAGATTAGCGGCACCGCCAATCTGTCCTGGATCAGACCTTTACTATCTAGATAGAGGAACGCTTCTGGAGGAATAAAGCCGTCAAGGCGAGCTCTCTCGTGATACATATAATTGGGGTAGTAAGCCCCTGAGATCAGGTTGTTCGATGAGGTCATTGCTCTCGCAATGTGCCTTCGAGTCAACTTAATGACGAAATTGTCCACTCTTATCAGGTTCGCCGTATTGTACAAGACCTCATTAGGATAGAATTTTATGTACTCAGACTCTGGTGTTCTGTATAAGCGAAGACAAGTCCTAAGACAAGCCCTCTCAAACACCCGAATCTTTTCCAATAAACTTGCTCTCACGTTGAACCACACGGGACACCCAAATACAAGCATGGGCCTGATAAGGGCCATGTAACAGATTACCTTCACCCTCGCATTGAGTTGGCTGCTATAAAACAGTCTCTTTGTAAGGGCAAAAGCACCTCTGGCTCTGGCCAGAGCAACATCTATATGTTTGTTAAAATACAGATATTGATCTAGCCAGATCCCAAGGTATCTGACTACATTTCGACAAGCAAGTGGCTGTCCATGTTGTCCGACGATAGAGAACTTTCGCCAATTCTTTCTGGTATCCCTAGAGGCCCCAGACAAAGGCGTCCTAAACAGAATGGTTTCCGATTTCTGGAAGTTGATTTTCAACTTCCAGTCATCACAATATTGTTTAATTTTATCGAAGTCACGCTGCAAAAGTATGTTAACGACCTCAATCTTTGGACCCGATCTGTACGCGATTAAGTCGTCTGCGTACGCTATGGCATGGTGAAGTGAACCTATCAGATCACTTGTGTAAATGTTGAATAGGATCGGCGAATTTACCGCACCCTGTTGCAGACCGTTTTTAATGTTAAATGTTCCAGCAGAAGTCACATCGCCATTCTTCACGATGAACTGTCTACTGGAGAGCATATCAAAAAGAATATACAGCAGTGGTTTACTAATGCCCAACCTGTCCAGCTTGAAAAAGAGTCCCTCTAACCATACGGTATCGAAGGCCTTCTCCAAGTCAATCAGGCAGGCACCAGTGCACTGGTTCTTGCCTTTGTTCCATTGGATATCAGAAACCAGTTTCGACACAGCATGAATGATAGCATGCCCCGCCTTGAAACCGAACTGATTATCCGGAACGATATGTTTGTCCTCAACCCACTTAGTCAGGACTCTATTGATTACCTTCTCGAAAACCTTACTGATGTTTGGAAGAAGACTGATCGAGCGGAGATTCGCCGGATTGGAAGTATCTTTATCCCTTTTAGGTATGGGATGTACCACCGCAGTTTTCCAATGCGCTGGATAATGTGCATTATTCATTGCATTATTAAACAAGGTGGTATAAATGTTCACCGCTTCTAGAGGGAGATGTCGAAGCACGATGTTCGGTATTTCATCGGTTCCCACTGATTTCTTACTTCTAAGCGATTCGAAGATCGTTTGGAGCTCCTCCTTCGAAATGAAAGGGGGTAGTACCCTATCGTTGGCGATGACGTTATTTGACCTATTCTCGTCACTAAACTGGGTGAAGCCCGAGTTCTCGAACCGCCAATTCTCTATTTCATTTCGAAGGTAGAAATTGTGCACAAGGACTCGATTCTCCAGGTCGTGGTTTGGGCCAATGATAACATTCGCCTTGTACACTTCCTGGAAAGTCGCTCCTATAGCTTCTACCTGCTCCTGCGGATCCTCGATCACAAAGAAGTTGTCATCATCAACAGCCTCACTTGGATCAATGCCTGCTGCTACAAGTATTTGTTCGTTGTTCGTCGTTCGGGTGATTCTAAGACATTGAAGGTCGTTCTGATTATTTTTCCGAAATATTTTATTTATTTGCGGGAACATATTCGGGTTGCTGGTGTTTACAGCCCGAATTTTATTGTTCCAATACAAACTTACAGAATTTCTGTAATTTTCCTTTATTAATGTCTGGAGGTTTTTAATCGACGACTTCAATGTCATGATCTCCGGGTTATGTCTGTCAGTAAACTGTCTGTACAAGGTTTTTAGTCTTGACAGCAGTCTACTTTTTTGTCGGTGCAGTGCGTCAATAGTTGCGTTGCGGAATAAGTCTTCGTCGTCAGTGTGTTGATACCGAGGTATCGTTTTGTCCATTGTTCGTTTGATTGTCTCGTCCATTAGTATTAGATACCTGTCAGTCTCCTCGTTTGACAGATTTCTGTTGGATGGTGGGTAGAGCGAATTCGAGGAGAGTGCTCTAGTCAGTGTTCTGGTGAAGTGTGTCCAACGCACCCTACTATAATTGTAGGAATGCCTTTGCACAAACTCATCCAATTCCGCAATTTCGTTGGGAACAGTTATTTCGGTGCTGAGACCGCAATGGTCACTGTCATACACGAAAGTGCGCAGACAGTTTGTAGTTTGTTGGTTAGTACATGTCAGTTGTATTCGTGAGTCGAACAGGAGAAGATCCAAATAGGACCCATATCTGGGAAACGACGGACTATCCGTCGCCTTAAGCCCGAGTCGATACGTTATGCTATGTTGACTCCACCAATTGAATAGTAGGTTCCCTCTAGTATTTGGTGTATTATTTCCCCAATCACTATGTTTGGCGTTGAAATCTCCGCCGATAATAAAATAGTTGTCTTCCAATTCCAGCCTCAGGAATCGAAAAAGTGTCTCGAGCTCTGAGATGAATAAGGTGGATTGAGTAGCCTTAGGTGCATAGACAGACACCATGTACAGCCGCTTTCCACTACGGAGGGGAATATACACGATGCATGCTTCCAGCACCTGGAACCTACGTACTACACGACTGTATACTCTTTTAAAACGTATACCTTTTCATACGAATATCGCGACGCCACCTCCCTGAATGGAGTTGGGTCGGTTTCTCCGTATTATTTTGTATCTTCTGTGCCTCATTTTATGTCTTTTGGTAAGCTTAGTTTCGCTAACCAAAAGCACATCCGGGGCTTGGTCTTTAAGCAACTTAAATAGTGCGGCTCGTCGCTCTAACCTAATCAGTGAATTCACATTCACTGCAAGGACCTTCATGGTCTGCTCCGTCACGTGCGTACCCATTACGACAAAAGGTGCGTTAGACCAGGCAGCAGCGCGTAAACTTGATCCACCCGCGCGGTCTGTTCAGTTAAATGACGTTGTAGCTGAGCCATCTGCCCCTGGATAGAGAGCAAGATAGCTAGCATGTCAGGTACTGGTTCCGGTGCTCTAGGCGCTGGGGCCTGAGAAGCAACCTTTGCTTGCTGTACCGTATTTCCCCTACCTGCCGCCATTTGGGCGTAGGTAACATGGGGAGTAACGGCTGGAGTTTGTAAATGCACGGGTGGACGTTTAACTTCCACCTTCTGCTGCCGGGCCAGATTTATTCTTTTGATGTACTGGAATTTGGGACAACCCCGATAATTTGCGGTGTGTCCCGTGTTCCTACACAAAGCACAAGAGAGCTGGCTCTTTTCTGACGTTCCGTCCTTACCCAGAACGCATTCCTCTGACTTGTGGTTCTTTCCACACTTCACACATCGAGGCTGCATTTCGCAGTTCGACGCGGCGTGCCCGAACCTTTGGCAGCGAACACATTGTAAAATGTTTTCGCTCCTCTTTAATTTCTCCCAGTGTACAACCTGGTAGTCTAGGACTTTGATACTCCTTAGACCATCCAGTTTGCTGTCGGGACTTAGCTGGACCAGGAAAATGGGCAGTTGCCGCTTCTCCCTTTTAGCTCTGGCTGTGGTGAAAGGCTTGACCCCCACGAATTGGAGCCCTTCGCACTTCTTCTCTTTCAGCAGTGCAAGGAGCTCCTCCGGATCAGTCGACGGCTCTAACCCCCTCAGCAGCATTGTTTGCAGCTTTTCACCCTTCGGGGTGTAGGAGAAGAACTCCGTCGTCGAATCCTTCAGTAAATTTTTTATTTTATGATAGCGCTCCACTGTGTTACAATGGATCGCATGCCTATCTAACGATAATCTTTTTATAAAAAAATTGTTGCCTATGGCCGACTTACATAATTCCTTGGTTTCCTTTAGCTCCATCTTAAAAGTATTTATCGGTGGAACCCTTTGTTTTGAAATTTGTTGCTGCTGCCGTTGTTGTGGCTGCTGCCGTTGTTGTTGCTGCTGCCGTTGTTGTTGTGGTTGCTGCTGCTGCTGCTGCTGTTTTTGTTGTTGAAGTTTTTGTGGCTGCTGTTGTTGTTGCATCTGCTGTTTATGCTGTTGCCGTTGTTGTGGCTGCTCTTGTTGTTGTTGCTGGTGTTTATTCAGCTTTTGTTGGTGTTGCTTCAGCACTTGTGATATTGTTTTTGTTTGCTGTTGTTGTTCAGTTTGTTTGTGAGCCAGCTGCGTCTGCTGTTGCTGTTGCTCTTCCCTCATCCGTCTTGCCGTTTGCATGTTTTTTATTGCTAGCACTCTTTGTTGTAGCCTTTTGATGCTGCTACTTATAGCTTCAATTTCTTCATCTTCATCTTCTGACTCGGTTGGAGCCAAAGAAGCGAAGCTATTCTCTTTCAGATAGTGGCTTTCACCACCATCTGAGACATATGGGTAGTCGTCAATAACTTGCTCGGGACGTTTATTTGCTGCTGTTGTTGATGTTGGTTGCGCCCCTTCCTTCACTCCACCAAGCAGCTTTTCGGCGGAAGTTTGTCGGATGGGACGTTGCACCAAGTTAGGAATTGGCCTTAGCTTCCTCCTTCTCTTTGCTTTTGGTGTTTGGCTTGATGTGCTCGAAGCCTCACCAGATGTTTCCGCAGATCCCGCTATTGACATACCGGTCCGCTCTCCGCAATCCATCACTTTGTATTTATTACAGTAAATAGTATGTAACACTTTCCTCGTATAACACACAATGAAAATTAAAAAGAAAAAAGTATCTCTGCCCGACTCGGAGTCGAACCTACAACCTTTGTCGTCTCAAGCGAACACACTACCACTGTGCTACTTGGAGCCTATATGGGAATCGTCAAATGTCTCACTTAAAGATTTAAATCACAATTTATTTTTGCTTTAATAAAAGCCGAAACACATCTGCACTGTACGAAATACCGTGAACGACTGATTCAAAATTGAAACCACTGAGCCATGCGAGATCCCTACGGCTTCCACAATCTCTCGCACTTTCAATCTTCGGTCGGCCAACACCATATCGTGAATTTTTTCGATCGTTTCGGGTGTAGAGACCTCAACTGGGCGTCCAGGACGTTCGGCATCTTCAGTGCTTGTACGGCCACAACGAAATTCAGTAAACCACTTTTTTACCATTGAAATCGATGGTGCAGAGTCCCCATAGTATTTATCAAGCTTAGCCTTGGTCTCGGTAATGGTTTTTTTTCGCAAGAAATAATGCTTAATAAGCACACGAAATTCACTTTTTTCCATTTTCTCCTCAAATTAGTGAGTAGTCTGATAAAAATAGCTGTCAAACACAAACTAACTGACGCAGCAAGTTTAAATTTTGACAGGAGTCAACTGACAAATGCCTGTTGACAGGAGCAGTGTTGCTGATTCAGTAAAGAGGTCAGAAATTCAAAAATGCACGGAATTATTGACCCGCCCTCGTAGCTTTAAGACTAGAATATTATGAAATAATCGTATCCTACGAGTATATCCCCATATCTAATTTGCAGATTGAACGCATTCTTGTCTGGGAGTCTGACGATGGCACAATACAGGTTGATTTACTGCTCCATGCACAATATGGCGTGCTACTTAGATCATAGGTATTGAAGGTTTCTATTATATTTTTTTCTGAAGCCGTCTGAAAAGTTTGATGTCTTCTTTTGTGTACCAGTACGCAGTTTTTCTCTTACAATTTCCTCCACAATTTTCTTAATGTTAGAGTTTTGATCGCTTCGTTTTCAATAGGTTTTTTTATACCGTCCATTTCTGAATTATTGTTATACTTTACTATATCCACTATCTCTAGGACTCCCTATTTTTATGTATGGATAGCATTATATCCATCCCTTTTGTTGGTGCTGTTAATAGTGATTGATTGTTAAAAGTTGTTTTCATGGGCTTTTCAAGATTTGAGTTTTGGATTTTCTCAAAATGCTCCTTTTTATTTGTTCGTTTGCTGACTCTATGCTAACATATCCGCGTTTTTAGACAGACCACTCTTTGTTTTGTGATATCTGTGTTCCACAAGTCTACGTGCGTTCACCGTTTTCGTTTGTTTAACGTACAATGTGTTGATGAGACCCCCGAAATATGCGTATACTTAGTTGCTATTTTAGCCTGGTTATCTCTCCTGTTTCGCAATCTTGGTTCATGCTGTGTTGTCAGTACTGAAACATCCAGATGAAAGCTTTGAGGAGTGTTTGCGGAACTGAAAATGGTTTGGCTCCTTTGTCTCGAATATATTACTTACTCGAGAGCTCTCGTTTTATAATTTTGGCTCTTGTTCTACTGGTAAATGTTATTTCGATGAAAGGACTTGAGCCAGGCTTGACTTTTGTCCGTTATTTTTAATCCATAGAGATTATATTATATCTTTTCGTGATTCATGTTGTAGTTCGCTACTTCATCGGGATCGCGAAATTCTACTGTCGTTCGCCGACACAGCACCTTCATTTTAACTTTGGTAATGTTTTTTCAGCATTTTTCTATTTGACCGTCGTCTTCCCTCTTAAGGCCGCTTTCAGCTGTCTTTCTGATCTTGTTAAAATGTTAACAAAGCTTCTTTGGGCAAGGTTAGTTTTATCATCCTGGAGGTTATCTCATATTTTTCGTTTTCGTCGGGTCTAACTGCTTCTCTTCTTGTACCCCTTTTTTCCTTCCCTCTTCACTTTAGGTTTACCTTTATTATTCTTAAGTATTTTCCTTCGCTCTTGTGTGTTGGATGATATCGACTTCTTATGCGCTTTTATAAATTGGGTAATTCACGCGACTCTTTCTATCTCTTGGATCATGGATACGCATAATGCTACTAATATTTATCTGCAAAGTTGAGATGGGAACCTGTTGGTTGGCTCGTAGCAGTTTCTTCTCTCAGTTGTTTCTACCACTCAAGGGGTATGTGCGTGTTTGCAGTTGCCATACTCGAGTTTTCACCTTTCTTGCAAAGTTGCATTATGTCAAAAATGTTCTTGCAGCACTAACAATTCCATCTCAAAAAGATTCACTTGGTATTCTTAAGTAACATATGGACGCTGTCTGGTTTTAGTAAGGGAACTCCAATGGCATACCGATTGCCTGATTGCTTGCCCCAAGCTGGTCCCTTTATAAAGTGACTTTTGACTTCAAATTGATTTTTTCTTTTCCAGGCAACTTGAGTCAGAATTAAGTGCTTTAACTGAAGAAAACAATGCCCGTTTGGGTGAGCTTTCATCTCAACTCGATGAATTACGTAGTGAAAAATCTAAGCTGCAGACCATTCTGCTGAGTGGTATCGAAGAGTTTGATGAGCAAAACATTGAAGCTCTTCGTCAAAATGAACGTTATCTACGATATGAACTGGAGAAGTCATATTTGGATTACACACAGCTCCAGGTTTGTATTGGAAAAAAAGACAATTTCTTTAAATCATTCTAAATAACGAACAATTTTAGGAGGAAATGAATGCTTTGAGCAAGAAATACGAAGCTGCAAAACGTAATATAAACAAATTGACTCTACGTCTTCAAGAGAATGGTATTTCTGCTGCAGCCACCAATGATGATGATTCTAAATGTGTGGCATCGGTAACTAAAAAGAAAGATCTACGCTATCAAGGTATTACATTTTGCCTATATCATATATTTAACATTGCAATCTACTACAAACATTTTTATTTTTAAAGGTATACTTCAATATAACAACGAAGATCTAGAAAAAATATTCCAGCGCCTTATAACAGGCTTAACGCCTCGTGTTGCCATTGGTTTACTGCCAGGTTTACCTGCTTACATTCTATTTATGTGTATACGGTAAGATGTCCTATTCTATAGCAAATTCAGCTTTATTCATAACATTGGTGTTTTTAGATATACTGACTTGGTGAACAGTGAAACCAACGTGAAATTGTTACTCACAAAGTACGTCCTTCAAATACGAAAAATCCATAAAATGCCTAATATTACAGAAACACGTGTCCTTTGGCTAGTTAATTCTCTCACGTAAGTGTATTAAAATTATATATAAGCCTCTAGGAACTAGAAATTTTGTACGTTTTTAGACTCCACAATCTTCTAAAGCAGTATGGTGGTATTGATGAGTATATTAGCTTGAATACTCCACAGCAGAATCAGCAGCTGTTGAAGAACTTTGATCTTTCTGAATATCGTCGCGTCATCTACGAGATTATTGTTAGTCTTTATCAAACACTTGTCCAACAAGTGCAAAGCCTAATAAAGCATTTTGTGGTCCCTGCTGTCCTCGATCATGACGAAATTCAGCATGGGCAAAACCACGGCAATCGTCGAACTATGTCATTGGATTGTTCACCAGAGCATGCTCAGATACCAGCGCCTAAACTGCTTGTCAATCAACTGGATCATTATTACAAGCAATTCCACTTTTTTGGTCTCCATCAAAGCTACACAGAGCAGATTTTCTATCAGCTTTTGTATTATATTTGTGCCATTGCAATGAATACTTTAATGTTGCGCGGTGATATATGCATGTGGGAAACGGGCATGAAAATCCGATATAATGTCACCTGTCTAGAGGATTGGGTGCGGGAAAAGAAAATGGTAAGTAATGTTACGCAACATATTTCTGCATTAGTTGCTTGCCATTACAATATGAATTTTTTATGTTAATTAGTCGTCAGATGTAACAAAACCACTGGCACCACTGATCGATGTATCGCAACTCTTGCAGTCGAGAAAGACAGACAAGGATGTGAATAGCGTTTATGAACTGTGTAATTCTCTAACAACTGCTCAAGTTCTTAAGGTGCGATTAAGGAAAAAGTTTTATCTATCAATATTAGTATTCATATCTGTTTAAATTTTCTTGCAGATGATTAAATCATACAACTCAGATGATTGTGAACGGGAAATTAGCAGTACGTTCGTTGAAAAACTAACTGAAATGTTAAACAAACGAAATAAGGTAAGCGATTCCTATTGAAATTACTTTTTCTTACACATAGCAAAAAGGATCTTTCGATGGAGACTTACGTTGATTCGCGGCAGTGTTTTCACTCTCGTTCAGACGTTAACTTTGCTGTTTATATTGCCAGTTAACCCAAACGTCGTTCGTGGAAGAAGCCCTCAGCCTCTCGGGCATGTTTAAGACAACAGTAGGCACAAGTTACTCCCCTGTACCTGTAGTCTCTTTGCGCGTCTTGTTCGTCTGCATTATGTCCTCTCCAATTCAGCACCCTGTCCAACTGTTATTCATTTTTGACGGATCATAATAGGCTAAGCCCATGCCCATGAGTCATTTTCTTTATCGCGCCGTAATTTCCGAACGCACCGTAGAAAGTGCCGCAGTGGTCATCTGTATCGAAAGATCTAGCAATCCTTGATTGGCGCCGAGTACTACTTGGAGTACAGACATCCTTATTGTTCTCTTTAACTTATTAGCGCTAATTTTGATCTATTTTGGCTAACTGTCGAGGACGGAGACATAACATTTTATTGATACGGAAATGATTAGAGTGCATACGATAGCATTACAATTTTTGAGAAGATTATTGGTTGTTAATAAACAATTCGAGTTAATATTCGCTTGTGCAGAAATCTTCTTTCCTTCACCAAATTCATAGGTTTGCTGCAGATTAAGTTCGGTAAATCGTTGGTTCCGATAAGTTCCGTATATGACTCGAAAGAATTTGGTGCGGTGAACTTTTCGTAAAATAAACCTCGCATGAAATAGTAATATGTACTGCTTTAAAACATACCACCTTGATCAAAAAATTTAAAAATAAATTAAAAATACAAGTTTATAGTAAGTTGGTAAATCTGTTGTTGACATTCCTTCTAAATCTTAGCGCCATAGCTTGACATTTGCAAAAGTTACGTAGCCAAGAGTACATCTGTCTCCGACTTGAACATTGCCTATGGATCCGTCCAAGACATTTTACTTAATGATTTGGGTTTCCGTCGTGTAGCAGCAAAGTTGGTGCCAAAAGACCTCAATTTCATGCAAAAAAGAGACCGTGTTGACGTCGCAAAAGAGATGATTTGCGAGACTGAATCCGATCCCACATTCATCAAAAGGATCATTACTTGAGACGAGATGTGGGTTTATGAGTACGACACGCAATCCAGACATCAGGCAAGTGAATGGCGTTCACCAAATGAGTAGAGACCAAAAAAACCACGTCGTTTTCAGTCAAAAAAGAAGGCAATGCTCACGGTTTTCATGGATTACAACGGTGTAGTGCATCATGAATTTTTGCCAGAAGGCCAGACAGTAAACAAAGAGTATTATTTGGGCGTTATGAGACGTTTGCGTGAATCAATTCGCCGAAAGAGACCAGAATTGTGGGCAGAAAACTCGTGGATTTTGCACCATGATAACGCACCGTCGCACAGTGCCATCATTATTCGTAATTTTTTGACGAAAAATGCAACAAATACCATCCAACAGTCACCGAATTCACCTGATTTGGCTCCCTGTGATTTCTTTCTGTTCAATCGAGTTAAAAACCACTACGGGCAACGTGTTTCAGCAGCCGAGAGGAAGTAATGGAAAAATCGCAGGAAACACTGATGGACATACCGAAAACCGAATATAAAAAATGTTTCGAGGATTGGATCAAGCGCTGGCATAAGTGTGTTGCAGTCGATGGGGATTACTTTGAAGGGGACAATATAGATTTAGATGAATTAACTTGTATTCTAAATTTTCTGAATAAATTCAGATCAAGGTGGTATATAATTTTACATATATATGCCAGACAAAATCATTCCAGTTGAGCTGCCTAGTGCACGATTGTCCTGAATATGCTGACAAATTCATTTTACCTGATGAGAAGTGCAGTGAAACCTTCTAAATCCGAATTGTTCATCAAGGAATATTCTTTGATGAACAATTTTTAGGATTCGTTGTTTTAAAACCTTCTCGTAGATTTTGCTTATGCTACTTAACAAACTTATTGACCTATAACTACCAGCAATATCAGAAGCCTTTCCGGCTTTGACAACAGGCACAACTTTTGCCATTTTCCATTGATGTAAGCCTCCGGTTTTTTTTATTTGCAGATTATTTATAATGATTTTAATATCTTCATCCGCAAGGAATGCATAAGAAGGTCTCGTTTCATTGGAAGCATCGAGCTTTTTAATTGTTCTATTCACTAAATTATTTGTATCCCTATCGCCTAGATTTTGTGATACCAAGTGGTTTGTTGAAAAATGCTTTGCAAATAAATTGGCCTTATCCAAATCTGTGCAAAGCGTTTGCGCGGAATCATTCAAAAACGGAATCTTCCAGTTTTTGTTTTTCATTATTTTTTATTCCCTTTCTTCGTCTCTGCAAAGGTTCCAGCTTTCATGCAAATAAGTTGTAAGTGATTTATTGAGAGGTTTTCTGATTTCGCCGCAGATCTGCATTCCATCATGGAACGGAAAAAAAGAACGCGCCTATAACACAGGATGAAGTTTGGAAGGTGTTGATAAAGCTCAAGGACGGAAAGGCACCAGGGACAGATAGAATCGCCATGGAATTTCTTAAATATGCGTGTGCCAACTTCATCGAAAAAATAGCAACCATTTTTAATCAAATATTAGAAACGGGTAATATACCGCAAGATTTTAAAGAAGCTATTATATTTCCTATTCATAAAAAAGGCAACATAACAGATCCAACAAATTACCGAGGAATATCCTTTCTCAATTCATCGTATAAGGTATTCACAAAACTTCTAAATAATCGCATGTCAAATTGGGATGATAACAACAAACTGATCAAACAATACCAAGCAGGATTTCGAAAAGGCTATTCAACGGTAGACAACATCTTCGTACTGCAAAACATTGCCGGATCTTTCATAGAACAAAAAAAGAAATTATTTGCTTTTTTCGTTGATTTCAAGGGAGCGTTTGATAATATCGATCGAAGAGCCCTAATTTTTAAGTTACACAACGCCGGAATAAGCCACAAATTTGGGAAGGTCCTCGAAAACATCTATGAAAAAAATCATTCAACAATATGGAGCGGAATCGAGACTTCGGAGTTTTTCGGAACATCGTCAGGAGTAAGACAAGGTTGCCACTTAGCCCGAATCTCTTCGCCATATACGTAGATGACCTTGTAGACTTTTCCAGGAGGAATTGAGTTTGCTGGACTGTTAATAAAGGCTCTTTTGTTCGCAGATGATGTGGTAATTTTTGCATATTCACCAGAATCCCTTCAACTTATGATTAATCGTCTGGATTCGTACTGCCAAATATGGAATCTTACGGGAAACCTCGAAAAATCAAAAATTATGATTTTTAAAAAGGAATCTGAAGGTAGATTATGTGGAAACGAGAACTGGCATTTTAACGATCAGCCCATCGAAACGGTGAAACAATACAGGTATCTTGGAGTGATTATTACTTTTAATCTAAATATGGAACCTCACTTAAAAGACAGACTAATAAAAGCCAAAACTGACATAGGTGCAACCTGGAAAAGATGATTTTCAAATAACCTAGTCGACCATTGTGTGAAATATAAAGTGTTCCAAGCTGTAGCTGAGTCAGTAATGATGTATGCAGCACAATCATGGGGATACATCCAATACGAAACCGTTGAGAAATTGTTAAGATATTTCATAAAAAGAATCTTTAATCTACCGAGTACAACGCCCAATTATATGATAAACATTGAAACAGGTTTATCTCCACTATTCGTCAAAACACTGAAACTGCATGCGGATTACCTTATTAAAGTTCTAGAGATGCCTGATGACAGACTTCCAAAAATCATAGCAAGGAGGACAATTGAAACGAGAACCATGTGGTATAAACATTTAGAGGAGCTGGCAACGTATTGCGGAATAGAATTCAACTTCGTAGATGGGACTGGGAGATACTCCAGTGAGGTGGAGAAGATTGTCTCAATAAGGCTACATCATCAGTACATAGATCTACATACAGTATCTTAAATCATAAGTTGTGTGATAAGAACTACTTCAACAATAGCAACAGTAAAGAAATAATATCGTCCCTATTTAAAATGAGAGGAGAACTGATACGCCTTAACTATATCCCGCATCGTCCTGTCCAATCTACTGCAGCCTTTGTAACCTATCAGAGAGGGAAGATGTTATCCATTTCATTGGCAGATGCCATATTCTCAAGGAAATGCGAAGATACTTTTTAGGTAGCGACACGAAATCGAAGGAAGACTCCTCAATTGTGAACACAATGTTAAAAAACTTGTTTCCTATTATAAATTAGCCATAACTTATCGAGACAAAATCATAAATGAGAACTTTTAATACTACAATATACGATCAAAAATTAATTAAATATGCACATACTCAAGATATTACAATATTTACACTTTAAATTTTTTTATTATTAAATGTTTAATTTAATGTCAATCAGGCAATGCCATGCTAATCGATTTTTCGTAAATTACATTTTGTAACATAAACAAGAATAATAAAAATAATAATCAATCAATCAATCAATCCATGGAACGGGCAGGAGCTTTTCCTCGCTGAACACATTTGTTCATGGAACCGTTCAGGTTCTGAGAAGCTTCTTCTAACTTCTGTTTCGTCCGTCTTTAGGTGGACTTGTTGTCCCAGTTTGGTTAGCCATTCAAAAGCTTGCTGGGTGAACCATTTCTCCCCAAGAGTTCCGTTTTTGGTATTGAAGTCCTCAGCTTGAATGGAAGCATTCTTTGTTTTGGCTAACTTCTACAGTTTATCAACACAGTGTTTGCACTTAGCGTCATTCAGATTTGGTATTGCAAATCTTCCTAATTCGATGCGTCAGAGGAGAGATAGAATACCGTCACTTTTATACGTAAGACGGTTTCGTTAGTGTTTAAAGATTTTCTTGGAGATGAATTCTCCCGTGATATCTAATTTCTGTCGGAGTAATCGTTGAGGCCTCCAGAATCCGTGCCTTGGCTGCGGTATAAAATGTGACGACTAGATTGTCACTATTACGGATATCATTTAGAGTACATAAATCCATACGCCCATACTGTTTTTCAATTTAACGTCAATTCTGGTGCTTTTGTGCTTGGTTCGACGTTTCACGTGGGTTCTTTTCTGAAGGAGTCCTCACCATACATGGACTTATATTAATTATTTTTAATCACTATAATTTTTATTCAATTTTCAGGAACGTAATAATGAATTTACAATGAACGAAGAGCTCATTCATCCACTCAAGGTGGTATACATCTATAGCGACGTCAAACTCGAGGATATTGAAATTCCAAAGCAATTACATCTTGTGGATTTCCTCACCAAGATTTAAGACAACCCATCCTAATAAAGCCATCCATTATGGACAAACAGGAAAAATAAAAGAAAACACATTCCAACCACATTTGTGTTTATCGTATACTTCAGATACACATGTAAGCTTGTTGCCATTACCGCTATTAACTATTTTGTACATTAGTGATTGTTAAAGAAAAAGAAAGGAAAACCTTCACACATGCATATATAGCACTTAAATATATAGTTCTTGTTTTGCCGTAGTTTTATGATTATAGTGCAAATGTATGTACCTCTATTTGACATCGTAGAAATTCCTATGTATTATTATATTTGTTTTTGTTTTGTTATATTAAATAGAGTTTATATAATAATGTATCTTCTTCATTTGTATGTTAAGATTTTAATTAGAATTCGCAATAATTATCATACCACCAAATCGTTAAAAATTCAATTCAATTCATTTTGATTTTGATTTTGAGAAAATAAATATTTGATAATAGTTATTAATATGATAGAAATAAAATTAACATATGACTATAAAAGAAAATTGTTTAAACCACAAATTTTGAAAACAACAATTGAGTGAGAAAAATGGGGAGAAAATGAGAAAATGAGAAAATTAAAATAAATAATAACTACAACTGTATACCTGCATTAAAAATATGTAATTTCAAATTAAAAAGAAAAGAAAAAGAAAAGCGGGACTCAAGTTTTGTGTATAGAAAAAATAAAAAGAGAACACAATGAGATTGCTAATGAAATGCCTTATGAAAGTTAAACTTCTTCCTTTACAATTAAATAAAATAATCCACTATTCGTATGTATGAAACATGTACTTATATGTATATTTTTTAATGTTTAAAATATTTCCTGAATATTTATCTTGAACGAAGTGAAAGATGAACAATATGTGATATGAAATGCATTCCATTTAAGTTTAAAATCAAAGCAATACATTTTTTTTTTGAGTGTGTTCAAATGAGGAAAGGAGAATAAACCCATATGCGAATATTGTAATTGGTGATTGGTTTAACCTTACAGAAAGTGAATTTGTATTTTTTTTTTTGTTTATAAGAAAAGCCACTATTGTATTTATTGATTTAAAAACAAAAATGATTGTATCTTCCAATACTTTTTAACGATAAAATATTTTCCTATTCGAATGTTTCATAGAAATCGAAGTTAAATTTGTCAACAATGCCAGAAAATGATTTGTGTTTCTTTTTATAATTATATAACTTTTTTTAATATTGACGGCTCAGAATCCGTGAACTTAAGTTGCATTGCTTCGAGTTTTCCACAACACATTCTCTATCTTCGGGCATAAATTGATCATATTGAATTTTCTTGTCGCCACGAACCCGATTCTCGAAAATCCTTTGGTTCGGGCAACGTTGTCTATTCAAGCTACATGTGTAGCGAGATATTTAAGCTTTTTAGCTTAAAGAGTTCGCTGTTATTTCTTCTCTTTTATTCCCTCATAGGACTAAAGTTTCATCGAAGCATTTTTAGCTGAAAAGAGTTTCTTCCGTATTTACACCTGTTAGATGACTATCTGCCCGTTAAGCATAATTGCCCCTGGTCTTTTTGCAGTGTAAGGTGAAACAATTCAACCAGCAAATTGGGGAATCACTATTCGGCCATAACTTTCTAGGCCCTCTGGCATCTCTTCATCCAACCATAATTAGTTATCACCCTCATGCACCAACATCACCTTCTTGTTTTAATAGCTTGCATGGCAAGCCAGCTGCTTTTCACTAGTTTACAGCTAGTTAAGACAACATTTACTATACTGAGAAGGAGGATTATTGCTTCATTAATGAGACATGAGTCTTTTGTTTGTCCTACAATTTTTCTATTAAACAGCAGCCAGTTGCCTGGCTCTCGTTTTGAATATCTCGACTTTTGGTTTTGAACTTGTCCTACCTTCTTTTGCCTTGGTGGATTTTCTGTCAACTTGGGTACACCCATTTATGATCATACCATGGGCAGCTTTTAAAAGTTGATTGTTATCATACGGTTACCTTGCCAATCTCTTTGGTTATGTTGTGAAATTGTATCCTTATATTTATTAGAAGCTCTTAGCAGCCCCTGCTACTCCATTTGTATCGAAGCGTACAACATAGAGTTTATTTTTTGGGCAGGTTGCACACTTTCTCGTTAAAAAGTTGAACTGCAACAAAACGGTGGTCAATGGCTATGTTTTTTCTCGAAATGTTTGTACCTTCATAATGTTGAATCCCTGCAAAACGCCGATAAGGATGTTGTCGATTCGATTCGATTCGCCATTGAATGGTCAATGGCGGATCATAATCTGGGAAATTTAGAGCTATTAAGTATCGTATTACGAGCAAATTTAACCTGAATAAGTTATTGCATGGTGTCCACCGAAGTCTGCATACACTGCTGAATAAAGATTCGCCTAAGATAAGTATCAGATTATTGCTCTTCTTCGTCATGGCAGCTTCACAGTCATTCTTCTATGGTGTGTTCCTGGTAGGCATCACGCAGCTAACATTTCAATGCAATACTATGTTTTTTCTTTCTTCCGATTAGCAGTGGCTTTATGGACTTTTTCGATTTTGCCCTGGTCACATCTATGGATCTATGTGTGGGATCTTTTCTTGTAAATAGCACGAGTTTCACTTAAATTTAAAGCGCCCTATAGCACTTTCTTAACCCTTATCTGAGTGAAGAGGTACCCGGGTACCAATGAACGATTTATTTAATTTATCGGTTGTTAGAGCTATTAACTTTATATTTTGCACATAAGTTCAATAATGAGAAGTTAAAATACCAAATAGGAAGACCTCTGCGAACTGAAAATCTTCAAACATCCTAATCCGTGTGACAAGGTACCTGGGTACCTACACAACTACAGGGCACCTTAACTTACCACAATCGTTACATTCCAACAGAAAATGGAAAAAGAATACAAATACTAATCTTTGAAGCTATTTTTTTATTTTGAAAAAAAAAAACAAATCTTATTCAGAAGTTTGAAGACAGACTTCACATTTTGCCTCGGTTCTTGAATGTTCGTTGCAAATTGGTCGGGAATAATTGCTGTAAGCTTTGCTTGTTTTTCTTTGTTTTTGATTTATGCTTCGACACATAAAACAACTTTCAATTACAGAAATGCGTCCACTTGCATCGCGTTTATGCGAAGTTGAAGTGTGGGGTGTCCAAGCATGTCTTGAGTTGCTGAGCGAATGTGCAGTTTCGACATCACTTATGGATTTTTAGCTCTCTCTCATATATTTTCCTGGCAAAGTTGATGGTTTACCTCCTTCAAAAAGGTCATTCTTCTATCAGTAGTTGTAAATATTGGGTTGTGGTTCATGTAAATTATATAAGAGGCCAGAGCTGCAATATCGATCATATTATAAAAGAATGCCGAAGGCCATCTATTTGTCTTTGTGGTGTATTCTCCCAGCAAATTATCTATATTATCAACACCGCCTTTTACTCCGTTGTAATATATTATTATAACATCGCTTCTTTGTGGAATGCAAAGTTGGTGAAAAATACTGGTCTATCTTTATGCGGCATCATAGTTGTTGGAAGAAAACTTTTATTTTTTCTAACTGTTCCACAAGCGTCATATTCCATTCATTCAATTTATGAGCCAGTTGAAAGGACGTAAAAAATTTCTCAGTTGCAACATTTCGTTCTGAGTTTTTATACTTTGCTACAAGGTCCAACACAATTTTCTCTCCAACATTTGTCTGACGTTCTTCTCCAGTTAGTTTTGCGGTGTAAATTTGGCCATTCAGCGGATAAGAAGTTTTTGAATCACAAGCCCAAAATATTTGTATGCCCAATTTTTCTGGCTCTGACGGCATGTATTGCGTAAAACGCGTACGACCACGACAGCCGTAAATTTGTTCGTCTACAGTGCATGAGTGCATCTCATGTGGTTTATAGTTTTTGTCCAAGTTTGAAAGCAGCATTATCCATATATCATGAACGGCAGCCGCTTTGTCAGTTGACAAACGTTCTGGACGAGTAACATCGTTGTCGAACCTTACAGACGAATCAATGGAAAGTGGTCTGGTGTCCATAAATCATTCCAGTGTTGTTTATTTGATTTGTAAATACCACAACAAATCAACATTCCAAGAAATGCGTCGAATTCTCGCTCCGTAAATTTTTCGAAAACTTTTTTTTTAGGAATTATGTTTGAATTTGCACACTTGTCAGCCTGTGCTTTGTTATATGTTTCAGTCACTTTCAAACCTTTTCTATTCGTTTCTCGCAAAATAATATTACACATAGCATTAGATAAAATACCTTTGAAAATTTCCCTCGCAGTAAAAAACTTTGAGAAATTAGCCGCTCCTCCTCGCTGGCGAACAATGTTGCGACGAAATGTCTGCGTTTCTGGAAGGGGATCTAAATACCAATGCGTTCCGTCTTTTCCAACTAAATCAAACGAAGGTTCCTCGATGCTCTCTTCTGAATCGGAAGAGTGAACTTCATATTCAATATGAGCCTCTAGCTCCACGTCATAAACTTCATCTTCTCCAGTTGGTACATAATTTTCTTCATCACCATATGCCTCAAACCCGTCTTCATCACTTGAATTGTCGAGAAGAAAGTCTCGTATTTCTTGTGAATTGAATTTTTGAATTCGAACACTTACACTTGTACTTGAGCTTCCATTTCTTTATTCAAATAACTTACGCTAAATAATAATTCGCGATAAAAAAAACACTTAGCATTTTTTTCAAATAAGCTTACCTTTGTTTTTTGTATCACCTTACACAGTTTTCACGATATTTTTATTTTTTCCAAGACTGACTGCAAAAATTACTTGTTACCAAGCTCAAGCAACACAAATAAACGAATACCGAAATGCATTTATTTGTATTTCAAAGCCTACCAGTTTTTTTTTTCATAATAAATTATATCCGATGTTCTCGTTCTTATTATTCAGACATAAAGTTTCGATATTTTGAATATTTATTTTCAATTCGAAATAGAAAAAAATCCCTAAGAACTTATGAAAAAACTGTTTTTGATACAATAAACATAAAAAAAGTAAAAAAAATGCGTTATTTTCACCTTAATTCATATGAAGGTACCCGGGTACTTTAACACACTGATTAAGGTGTTTTTTCTTCACTCACATAAGGGCTAAATGTTAGTTTAAATTAAAGAATACAAATCAAAATTTGTCAATTTTATCAATTCCCATGTTATCCACATAACTACATCAGGTATTCTACACCTAGGACAATCTTGGAAGTACCTTAAGGGTACAATATTCTGTTACATCTTGTGCTGGGTGAGCACATCATCGAGGTCGAACTGATTTAAGATGTCAAAGAAAAACCTTGTTGTCCAATTAGCTTTATGAATCATGGCATAACACGGGTGTAAACTTTGTTTTCTGTTTGAAGAGATTCCAGTGAAAAGATTCGACTTTGTTTCACCAAATGTCACATCATCTTTCTTCAGCAACGCTCTGAATTTGCAAATCTTGGGCTACAAAGTGTAGAATAGTTTTTTTACACTTAGATCATAAGACACTTTTACATCTGTGAAAAACCTAATGAATATTTAATTTATGTTCATTTTAGAATTTATGGGTTTTTCGTTTTGAAAACAACATTGATTAGATGAATCGTTTGAAAAACAGCGACATACAGTGTTGTGCAAAACCTAAGCAACCATCTGAAATCGACATTTCACAGTAAATTTTTTAAACCTTCTACCACACCAAATAAAAACAAATGAATATCGAATGATGTATTTAAGAGTATGTATACTCGTATTTTGAAACTCACAACCTTATAAGAAAATGGTAACACATGAACATTAAAAAAAAAACCGAAAATCAAAAATATATCAAAATTCTGCTGTGCAAAACCTAAGCAACTTTTTTAATATTTGGTTTAATATCCCTTATTTTGAATAACTTCGGCGCAACGACGACGCATATAAGCAATTAGCTTTGAAATTGTAGCCTGGAACCTTGTCCAGCTACCTAGCTTTTAAGAATGCCAAACAGGTTTTCGATGGGATTGAAGTCATGATTCTAGAATCGATTTGTATTTGAATCGGTCCATAATTCCTTCGGTTTCGTGGAATGGACATACACCTCCTGTCGAAAAACACGTCCACACCATCAAACTACCACCACCATGCTTAACAGTGGGTATGCAGAATGTAGGATTAAGTCGTTGGCCTTTACAATGTCTGACGTGACACATCCCATCAGATTTAAATAAATTAAACTTACAATTATATGACTTACAATTATATAAACTTACAATTATATAAAGAGTTAATATGAAAAGAGTTAAGTTTGAATTATGTTTAAATGATTTAATTGCACAACCTGTTCGTTAAATGCCTTTTTGTGAGCATCGGTTTCTTGTGCGGCCTATAGCTTTGACGATTATTCCCAATAGCACGTCTACGCACCGTGCTAGCATCATTATTGAAACTTGGTAATTTTCAATTTCATTTGAACTTATAAATGGTTGTTTTTTAATTGCACCACAAATGTTTCTATCTGTTCGACTTGTTGTCTTACGCGGCCTACCACCGAAATTTAAATTTTCAACGACTCCCGTTGCATGATATGTTTTTATTAGACGTGAAATAATGGATTTACTCCTTTTATGTCTTTTAGCTAATATTGTCTGAGAGTCTCCAGACTTAAACTCTTCAATAATCTTTAGTTTAAAACAGATGGAGTATATTTGTAGCGACATTATTAAATCTCATCAATTACGCATCCAAGTTAATAGAAAACTGATCAAAGACAATGCGACAAGATCAAAGACAAAGAGCTTATAATATTTTATGTGTGACCTGGCTGGAAAAGTACTGTTAGCTCTTTCCTTTTTACATTGGATTACAAAGTTGCTTAGGTTTTACACAGCTAAATTTGGCTATTTTTTTTTATTTTCGTATTTTTTCTAATTTTGAAGTACTATTATTTTCTCAAAAAGTTATAAATTTCAAAATATACTCTTATATACATCATTCCACATTCATTCCTTTTTATTTAGTGTAGCAGAAAAAAAAAATTTACTGTGAAATATCGATTTCAGATGGTTGCTTAGGTTTTGCACAATACTGTAATACGAGGGCGGGTCAATAAGTCCGTGATTTCTGACCTCTTTACTGAAACAGCAACACTGCTCCTGTCAACAGGCATCTGTCAGTTGACTCCTGTCAAAATTTAAACTTGCTGCGTCAGTTAGCTTGTGTTTGCAGCTATTTTTATCAGACTACTCACTAATTTGAGGAGAAAATGGAAAAAAGTGAATTTCGTGTGCTTATTAAGCATTATTTCTTGCAAAAAAAAACCATTGCCGAGACCAAGGCTAAGCTTGATAAATACTATGGGGACTCTGCACCATCGATTTCAATGGTAAAAAAGTGGTTTACTGAATTTCGTTGTGGCACTGAAGATGCCGAACGTCCTGAACGCCCAGTTGAGGTCTCTACACCCGAAACAAGTTCCACATAAAATGTAAAATGCAAAATGCAAAATATTCTTAATTGCCTTATTATTATGCACTTATTTAAAGATCTCAGAAGTGAGTATACAATTGGTACCTAGAGAATAAAAATCATCTTAAAATAATTGAAATATTGCTTGTTATACCATGAAATTGAAAGAAAAGAATGAAAAGAAAGGTAATACGTAATACGAATAAGAGAATGAATACGAAAGAGTTTAAAATCTATTTGTAAAAAAAAGGAAAGAATTTTATAGTTTCTAATGCCATTTTTACTTAATTTCAGAAATTATTCGTCAAAACAAATTAATAATTATATTTTATTTTTGTAGATCAAACTTGTAGAATTTATTGTGGAAAATTAAATATAAATATATTTACTATAAGAATAAAATACGTTTAAAAAGTAACTAGTGATAAATATTTCGCAGAATTTTAATGAATAATAAAAAAAAAAAGAAACCGAATTCTGGACAGAACAGATGTATTGTATATGTATACATATAAATAGATAAAACAATTATATTTATACAAATCAATTAATGTTGATTTCTCGTTGGATATATTATAGTTAAATAAATTTATTTCATCGCAATACAAATCTTGCTTTCTTTCCTTCTTGGATTTAAACAGCTTGTGATGTTATAGTTTTGAAAACCAAATTCGATCCGGATAAGCCGAAGCCCCCATTTAAAAAAAAACTTAAAAACTAAAACTTAAGATTAAGGACAATGGTGAAAAAGAAGGCATTGAGAAAACAGAATTGAAACCGAAAGGGGTGAGGTTTCAGTTGACCTTCTGCACCACACGGGAGATTGTTTCATTTAATCCATTAAAGACCAAGCACCTTTACAATGGAGATAATTGAAAAAAAACTTTGTGATTCTGTTTAATAAGTGTTATATTTGACCAAAATACAAAATTATATCATGGTTGATTTTTGGCCAGATATGTGCCCTTCTAAATGTTGGTATGATAATTTTTGAAACATTCTTTTTCAATGCAGAGTGTAGTTTGGCATTTCTCACAAATCCGTCTAATTCTGCTGTGACACAATTTGCATAGTAACTGATTTCTATTTCTTTTTGGGAAATGTCCACCTTCACTGCGCACCACAGAAATCGGTGAATTTGGTTTGTTCGGTGCTCTGATTGATCATGGTGATCAATAAGATAAGTCCGTGCTACTGTCCTGACAAATGAAAGAAGATTGCAGTTTTTATCGGTTCGTAAGCAATGCAGCCGCCAAGCATTAAAATTGATCATGAAGATCGACACCGCCCATGCCCTTATTGTATGAGACCAAAGGTTTTGGCTGAGGAATCAATACTTTTTCTTTTGCTGTGGTTGACCATCTGTTAACTTTTCCCAACGGCTCTAAAGTATCGTAATTTGTTGCGACTCTAACAACTGCATTGTCTTTCCATCGGACAAACAAGACGTTGTGGTTCTTATCAAATTTGTGACATTGCTTTCATAACCGTCTTCAACGATTTGAGTGGACATTTTTTTGTTCTATTGTCCCGAACAGCACCTGTTGCATGAAATCCTTTCCTCCTCAATTTCGACAAAAGGTCATGGTTTGTGAAATAATTATCAAAAAATAAGTTATGATCACTTGGCGTATTTATTAGTTCAAGTAAATCGCGTACTACGCGAGATCCATGTGGCAAATATTTGTTCGTTTGACTTACGTTCTTGGCACCACAATATACATCTGAATTGTAGCAATAACCATCGTCACTGCAGAGCATCCACTCCCTATAACCAACTGAATTATAAATTGTTTTGCAGAATGATGGCCAAAGTACATATTTTATCATGGCTTTGTCTATTGGAAGGTTTTCATGAAAAAGCCCCATTTTTGATAGTTATGACAAACCATTTTCATCAATGGCCGAACTTTGGCGATTTTATCGGTTTTGTCAATCGGTGAATTGTTTGCCAAATGAATAAAACGTTTGATTTCCTTGAATCGATTGCAGGACATGGTGTTTACTACTAACGGAATCCTTGTGTCTTCATCGAAACACCAGTACAAAAATTCTTGGAGTAAGGAATGGTATCCGGAAAATAGCAAAATTGCAACAAACTTTCTTAGATCGTCTTTTGTGAATGTGAATGAGTGGCAGTTTTGGTCGAGAGCATATTTCCTCCTTTGCTCCACAATCAAATTCATAACATCATCGTCAAAAAAGTGTTCAAAAATTTTAACTTTGTCATTCAAAACCAACTGTTCATTTGTTTTAAATTTTCCACGTATCCGAATGTTTTTGTCATATCCGTGGAATAAAAAACGTGGTTTGACTATTTAGGATCATGATCATGAGGCTCATCTTCATCGCTTACGTTAACTTCTACTGCTCCTGGGATGTCAAAAGGAATGCTTGAATTGAGCAAATCATCCTCGTATAAATCCTCTTCATTCCTTTGAACATCAACATCCGGTGGAATTATTACTATTTCCCGTTCCCATCATTTGGTATATCATCAACAGCTATAAACATACTACGATAGCGCTTTCCATAAAAATTTTTACAAGTTATAATTTGAGAACCCATTTTTCTGTAAGTCCAGTCATAAAACAAAATTATCACAGTTTTGGCCAGTGTACTCGAATGAGTACACCACTTTTGTTTTCAACAAACCAAAAATCATCGTACATGACGGGGGTTGGTATTAAGGGAAATGGAGTTCCAAAGAAATCCAATCAGCAATCAATCAAACAACAACGTTATTTCATTTTGTAAGGGTATTGAAACTATTAATTAATTAAGACAACAGGATCCTTTCAATAGAGACCTCGAAGAGCAAATTGGGACATATTTGTCCCATTCGGCAATTGCTACTGGATTTCGCGGTATCTGTATTATTGTGAAAAAATTATTTGCAGTTCCTAAAATGGCGAAGAAACTTGCACCAAGTGAAATAGCATATTATATCAATAATTCAGATGACGAAGAAGATTTCAGTAGCAGTGACAGCATTTATACACCTTCTGGCGATGAATCCAATTTGGAAGACGAAGGAGATACTGCATAGGAAACTATGGAAAACTGACATGGAAAATCTTCAAGATATCAATTTGGCTCCAACTAACACAGTATGGTGTAGTCCAGAAACAACTTTTGAGCCCCGTATGAAAGTAAGTTGCCACCGGGACTATTCCATAAATCATCAATTTCATCGCAACGACACCCCGCTGCAAATATTCAAGAAAATCTTTGCCTCAAAGTCTTTTCAATTACATTGCTCAATGAACAAATACAAAAGGTAAAGTCAACAATATAAAATCTGCTGATTGAGGAGAAATAAAATTTGTAATAGGTTGCATGCTGATAATGCCATGCAATCGGATACCTACAACGAAACATTATTGTTCAAAAAATCGATCACTTGGAAATGAAGCCATAAAAGTGGCAATAGTGCGTGATCGATTCCTAAGTATTGTCTCCAAGATGTATTTTGCACCACCCGAAAAACCTGAAAGCGCAGGAAAAACCTACTACATTGATAATGTAGTAAATTACCTCAAGGACCCCTTTTTGAAAGCTCGGCAAGATAGCCCCTTTGAAAGAAGTTTAAAGGACGCTCTTCGCTCAAGCAATACATGCCACTCAAACCCATCAAACGTGGCATAAAAATGTGGGTGCGATGCGATGCTCTAAGTGGGTACACTTAAGACTTCAACATCTACAGCCAACGTGAAGAAAGATTCATGGAAGGCACATTAGGGGAACGTGTTGCCAATACTCTGACAAAATCTATTACCGAGGCAGACCTTACACTTTGTTTTGATCGGTTTTTTACTAGCGTACGTTTGCTGCACTGGGAATCATCATAACAAATCGCAAAAAATTACCTATCATAAACCAAAAATCACAAAAAGGTGAATCTGTTTTCAAGGCTAGTAATACAGGACTCATGTTCACAAAATGGCACGACACCAAAGAGGTTGCTGTTCTTAGCAACTGTCATGCTTCGGGCCTTGTTAGTTCTGGTCAATAAAAAGCTAAAAAACGGAAAACAAGTATGCATACCATGCCCGGAAATGGTGAAATGGGCGGAGCCGATCGGGCAGACCAACTTTCGGTCTACGACGAATTGGATAGGAAGTCCAAAAAATGGTGGGAAAAGGTATTCCATCGACTATTGATGATGAGCATTGTGAATTCGCACATAATCTTTTCATAACTATCACGTACAAAATCGCCAAAGACAACTGCCAAAATTCATCATTCAGGCAGATCTGGATCTATATCCTGAAAAAAAAAACATATGGCTGCACCAACCCATAGAGGGTCCTACAAGGAGACGTTGTACACAATGTAGTAACAACAAAAAGGATAAGCGTACAACAACCAGTTGTCAGTTACCACAAATAAAAATTACACATTACAGTTTTTTATTAATGTCTTACTTCTTTTTCTTTGTTACTCGTACATACAAAAATCTGAATAAAATGAATTTATAAAACATATTTTTAGATTTATTGATAATTGCCTGAAGGGACGTATATGTCCCACCCATAAAGTCGGATGGGACATATATGCCCCGATACCCCCAGCGCTCCCCACGAAAAATTTTGGAAGTTTTTTACTAGAAATGTGCTAAAGGTAAGCCATTTGAACAGATCAACACAAAATTATTGATGGCTCGGCAATGCATTCCATAAGCGTGTTCTACGGCTTAGGAACGAATCACGATATTTTAGAGTACGTCCGAAAATGGGATGAGCATTCATAGCGAGATGGGTGCTACGGTTGAAAGTTTAAATGGGCAGAATGCTACTGGCGATTTCAATGGAGCGCTGGTGGTGGAAATAGCGATAAAACAAAGTGAGACAGGAGACATTACATCGGTGTTCGAGGGTTTCAATTGATTGACTGATATTAGTATCACCAATGAATTTTATCGCACGGTTTTGAATCCTATCTAGCAGGTGCAGAGATGTTTTAGGAGCACCTGACCAGATGTGGGCATTGTACTCCAGTTTTGGGCGGATAAATGCCTTATATATTGAGGCCAGATCAGAGGGGTAAAATATTTCTTACATCGCTTGAGGAAACCTAGACATTTCGCAGCATTTTTGGCGACATCGAATATGTGGTCATTCCAACGTAAGTTGTTACTGATACACATACCGAGAATGGAAAGGTTATCGGTTTCGACGATGCAAGTGCCATTCATGGATAATGGCTGGGTATTTGAATTTCGCTTCAATGACAGCAGACAGCATTGAGTTTTGGAAGCATTAAATTCTACTTGGTTGATAGTTCCCCAGTTGGTTATGCTGTTAATATCGGAATTTAATGAGCTTAGCATATTCTGCCGTTCCCGTTCTACAGCCGAAGAGCAGGGGCGTGAGTCCGGGAACGAATATAAGAAGCAGAGAGTGCTGTCATCAGCAAAGGAATAAATTGGATTGAAGTAGAGGACAAGAGATCATTAATGAACATTAAAAAGAGTGTCGGAGACAGAACGGAGCCCTGGGGCACACCAGCATTTATTTTGTGAATATCAGACTTGAAACCGTCCAAGACAACTTGAATTGAACGTTCCGAAAGGTAATTTCTAATCCATTGAAGAAGAGAGTCATCGATCCCAAGAGCACGCATTTTCGACAAGAGAGCCTGATGCCAAACTCTGTCAAATGCCTTAGAAATATCAAGTGCAACTATCTTGCTTTCGCCAGATTGATGTACGCTTTGGTTCCACTTTTCGGTGAGACATGCCATTAAATCACCAGTTGACCTGTTGCTACGAAAACCATATTGCCGGTAATTGAGAAGTTTTCGTGTTTCGAGATATTTCATTAGCTAACGGTTTATTAGCGTTTCCATGACCTGGGAAAGAAGGGACGTAAGTGCCTGTAGGAAGTGAGGGAAGAAGATTCACCTTTTTAAGAGACGGGCTGGACAAATGCTAATTTCCATCTGCTCGGAAAGAGTCCTAAAGAGTAGGATTGATGGAAAAGTTTACGCAGTGGCTTTGCCAGCGAGGAAGAACACCTCTTTAGAAGAGGGGGAGTTATACCGTCTGGACCAGCGGATTTATGTGATCTTTAAGTGTTCTTGCTGCCACACGAGTGCGAAATTGGATTCGTCCCATTGAAGATTCGATGCACTTAAGTGTAGGCAGGGACAAAGCACAATCTGGGGGTGTTAAGCTAGCCGCAAAGTGTGCAGTAAGCAGATTGGCTTTGTCCAAAGAGCAGATAGCTGGAATGTATTGTAATGTTATTGAGCGTTGGTATGGAGGATGAGACAGAATTTCTAATGCTTTTGACAAACGACCAACAATTTTTACTGCTTTTGGGACATTGCAGTATTTTGTCCCTCAATTCAGTCGTATTGGAATTTTATATGCTTAAGAAAGGCGTTGCAGTCATTTCTCGCTCGTTTGAACTTTTTCAGTTTTCCTCTGTCGGGTTGGTCTTGTAGGACCGAAAAAACATTTCTCTAACCCTGACAGCCTCTTTACAGCTCGAGTCGTACCATGCCTTTTCTTTTGGTTTGTTACTCTTCATCCGAAGAGGGATAAAGCATCTCATTCCAAAGAGAATAGTTTCTGTGATCATATCAGCAGCGGCATTCACGTCGTTATCGAGGAAATATAACGACCAGTTAAAATTCCTAAAGAAGTTGTTGAGTCCGCTCCAATTGGCTTTCTCGTATTACCATACCATTCTTTTAGGAATCTTTTCTCTAACTGTGTGGTGGGTGTGCGAGAATTAGCTGATATGACACAGTCGTCCGACGAGCCTAGAGGTGAGAAGTTACCGTCAGAGTGCTGGCGGTTTGTGGTATTCGTGCGGGCTCATTTACCAATTGGGCCACGTTATTTTCCGCAACAAAGATCTTCGGGTGTTGTCTGTCCAGAATGTCGAAGCCAAATTATTTCTTCTTTGGTCATATTGGAACTTCACACGGTTTGAAACGGTTTTAATATGAGGATACGGGGATATTATTTTTAATGGAGTTAAATTCGTTAAAAGTAGAACTGTCTATTTGGAGTTTGCTGACTATATCTCTCAGGAAGTTCCGCATTAAAAATGAGATAAGGCTAAAGCGTCCGACAGCAGTGTTGGGCACGGTAAGTAAGTACCACATGGGCTTAGTACCCCGACGTAAAATCCCGGACTTTATAAATTTATTTGTATCGATCCTTTGAAAAAGAAATAAATAAATAAATATTACGCGTACAAAAAATTACTTCATGAAAACATAAAGCGCAAGGTGGATTTTGGCCGCACGCTAGCTCTCGTTACAAATAAAACCTAAACTAAGTTTGTACATATTACCCCTTCTTGAGGCTTTCTAACACTCATCTTACAATTTTGATTAATATCACTTCTGGTGGACTGGCAAAATCCCTGGATATATTACGGGTTGTGTTCCAGTTGTTGAACTTGGCATTTGGAATTAATTATGGCGGTGTTGTAAGCGTACGACCATTTGAAGAATATAAAATTCCTTAAACCCAATTATTCCATTACCAGACATAACAATGCTGCTGGTAACTCCCTGACAAATAAGATAACCCGTTTTATAGGACACGCCTACAAAGGGTGAATTCAATGTTCCCAATTTTTACAAAGACTCTATTGCGTCACCCACATTTAGGGACATCCAGGGAGATTACATACCTTTCCAAGTTCAGGGACTCCAACTAAGACCAGAACTGCGCATAGGAAAATATTTCATATTAGCAACAACTGTACCTGTGAGATTTTAATAAGACAATAAACAAATAATAAATGGTGAGTCAAGCAAAAGTTTTGTTCATAAGAAGTACTGTAATCTACAAAACAAATTGCTCGTTTACGTTTTATTGTCTGGCTTAATTGTGCATGCCGATAAAATCTACTAGATTTTGAAGCGCAATCTCGCAACATTTCAATCCGACCATGTTTTCACAAATCAGTATTACGTATGATCTTCTGGAGAAGACTAAGAGTTAAAAGTAAAAGGTAAATATTCATGGGTAATTGATCAGCTCGTAGCTAACTAATCAGGTATGCCTTGACTTAGTCCACCGGTTGGGTCAATTGTTTACATTTGATTTTGAAACCCAAATCTGAAGAGAAACCGCTTCTGAACCAAGTAGATAAGGTATGAATCTCTTATTCAAACTCAAACTCCAAGAGTTCCTTATGATTTTAGCAGGCTAGGAAGAAAATAAAGGTAAAGGTACATACATGATGTTCTCTGTGAATAAAATCACTGCCCAAAACAGGTCCATTGTTCCTAATTTTTGGGTTTTTTTTAATCCAACATCTCTAGAGATGCTTATTATACGAGTATCAGAAACAACCAGATATACGGTTTAAATAGCGGAAGGTTATTTTAGTTCAGACTCCATAAGTTCCTGGTACCAATACACGGGACAATACACGGTTCTTCAATTTATACCTATTAATTGACAAAAGATCAGATAATAAGATCTGAAATTTTTAAAAGTCACTTTCTTTATACCCTGAATATCGGTAAAGACTTTGAAAATCTTCTTTAACTGGATTAGTAAGTTACCTTTTGGAACCTTCCAATTAAGTTCTTGTAGACGGTTTGAAGTTTGACATCGGTACGGCCAACGAATGATCACAAATTCAATGTCGCCAAAAATGCTGCGCAATGTCAATGTTTCCTTTACCGATGTAACAAGTACTTTACGCCAACTGGTTTGGCCTCAATATATAAGGCTTTTATGCCCAAAAATTGGAGCACAATTTTCACATCTGTTAGGTGAACCTAAAACCCTTCTGGAATTGCTAGATAGGGTTCAAAACCGTACGATAAGACTGATAGGTGACGCCGATATTGCCGTGTCAATTGACACCCTTCAACATCGACGTAATGTCTCTCGCTTTAGCTTGTTCTATCGCTTTTCCCACCACCAGGGTTCCAACGAAATTACCAGTCCATCCCTGTAAACCTTCAACTGTAGCCGTTGTTAGCCATTTCATCATGAATGCACGCCAGTTTACCCTCAAACCCAGCTTTGGACGTACTTTGAAATATCTTAATCTAAGCCATACAATTTGTTTATGGAATGCCCTGCCGAACTATATTTCCTAGTTACTATAAGCTACAAACGTCCAAAACTAGGGTGCATTAGCTGTGCTTTTTTGGCATAGGTATGAACGCTTAATATGCATAACCCAAAAAAACGGCATTAACTATTAACAATAAGAAATTGGCAGCACTAGCATTTTATTTGTTCAAAACGTGAAACAAAAGTTCCCAAAAAGTTACCGCTATCATGGAAAAATAGATCTGGAAACATTGTTTCTATCCGCGTTAGATCCGATAAATATCTTGTGTAAAGTTAGCTCGTATAGGTTAAGTTGTTAGTGTAATTTACACGTAGATTGGAAATAAGCGGTAATACTGATGCCAAAAAACACACCCAATACATATATCACTCTTTCATCTTCGCAAGCGCTGTGTGCAGACATTTTAAAGAAATGGAAAACCCCTTCATTGCGAACTCTTAAAAGGGAAAACTGCATTATCCCTCCAAGTGCAATGACGTCATTCAGTTTATAAATTATTGGATCAAACGAAATTTAATCACGAAATTTTCAAGGTCACAGCTCTTTTGAAAATAAAAAATATTCAACATGAAAATAATGCTATATAGGAGGAGAAAAGCAGTCGTGGAGTGTAGAAATTCACCTGAATAATCATCATTCGTTTTTTGGCGCCAGCTAATTTCCCACAAAAACTCCACCAAACTGAAATCACATTGCGTCCATGCTACAGATCCCTTTTGTGAGCCATACTGTCAGCAGCAGTTCTCTAATCAGGATTCTACGTAACACGCTGTGATCCTGCCACCAATCCGATTAATAACACGTTCATTCATTGTTGGCTAGGAATACCATTATCACCACACCGAAAGCATGGTGGAAAACGATCTTTCGTAAATAATAAAGAATTGAACCATGATTTTATTGTAACTTCGTCATTTATTTCTACCACCATTCGACTACGCAGCATTTTCTTGCAGAACCACATTGGATAACTTATTCTTAGGCAAATTTATTGAGGGTTTTCGCTCCGTAATAATTCCAGTCGCAACTGTCATAGCATTTTCACGAATCGTAAATGCTTGACCTGGGGTCATCACCATTTTACGAAACAAAGTGATAAGAACTTTTCCATGTTCCCCGGGCATAATCATTCCACTTTGACGCTCTAAAATTGAAATGAAAATAAAAATAAAAATAAAAATGTTACCAAAACGTCATACAGGATATGCATTTTTCTTTACCTAAGTCTAATCTTGCTGGTACATTCCATGTGGTGCTGAACAACTGCTGGATATAACCTGACGTAAGTGGTCTCGAACGACCGCCTTCTGCACGGGATAGTAAGTACATGGATCCTTCAAAATGATTGGAAATATCTTCCGTGCCAGAGGCACAAAGTAACATGCCCCGTTCAACGCGAGAAATTTTAACACCCCGCAGTAGAGCTCCGACATTTTCACCAGCTACTGCCTGAATGGGTTACAACATTTTAATTATCTGAAAAATTCTTTTTTTACCACTTTACCTGGGGAACGCTTTTCTTAAAAATTTGTATATCACCGATAGTGGTTTTGATGTTCTGGTTGAAGCCAAGAAGATCTGCTTCGTCGTTCTTTAAGATCGTTCCTCTTTTTATTGTTCCAACCACGACTGTGCCCCTGCCCGGAACAGTGAATGCATTGTCAATGGGCAGAATAAACGGAGAAGCAACGTCTCTTGTAGGTGTTGGAACAAAAGTGTCTACTTCAGCAAGTAGCTTCTCAATCGATGGCAGTCCATACTCCGACTGATCCTCACGCAATGCAAGCAAAGCCGACCCATATATGACGGGACTATTGATGCCATCGAAACCAAAGTCAGTTAACATTTCACGCATTTCGATTTCAACCAGCTCAAGAACATCATTGTCCACTAAATCGGCCTTGTTTACATAGACGATGATTTTCTGAATGCCTACTTGCTTGGCAAGCAATAGATGTTCTCTGGTCTGTGGCATTTGGCCGTCAGTGGCGGCGACAACTAAAATTGCTCCGTCCATCTGAGTTGCGCCAGATATCATGTTCTAATGGGAATTCAAAAGATTATTTACGCTTGCAGTAGAAGATAACTTACTTTGATGTAATCCGCATGACCCGGACAGTCGGTGTGCGCATATGTTCGTGATTCAGTTGCATAACCAATATGACAGGCGTTAATGGTGATTCCTTTTAATACGCCATGAATTATGTTTTTCTTAAATTGTATTTCATTGGATATGGCTGGACTTACCTCGAGCTTTCTCCTCAGGCGCTCTATCGATCTGATCATAGGGGACGTAGTCCGCTAGGCCCTTTTTTGATAGAACCTTTGTTATAGCTGCTGTTAGAGTTGTTTTACCATGATCGACGTGACCAATGGTGCCAATGTTACAGTGAGGCTTTTCCTTATCAGCTTTAGTAGAGAAGTGCCTTGCTACAAAGTGGTTTTGGTAAAGTCTGGGAGTTGATAACCTGAGGCAGGTTACCCCACCCGTACATAGGGTTTGACTGGTATGACAGGTTGCTGCAAGTGCCCTTGACTGTTTTAACCGTAAGTATGACTGGGGATTTCGACAAAGTTTTGTTATCGTATTCATTTCTGGGAACAAATGTAAGGATAACACCCCAACTAACCCGAATTCTTCAACAAGGCGAATTGTTCTTTAGTAACAGCTGATTATGAAACGTCAAAATTTTGTTTACAGATAATAGGTTTGTCTGATTAAAAGAACAGAGGTACACTGGGGGCAGAAAAAGTTGTAATAGTTGAGAATATTTGTAAACTAAAGGTTTTTTTTTCAATAGGTGCACCCCATTTTTCCAGATTATCGTCAAAAAATTATAACGTTTAAAAATCATCAATTTTTTTTTATCAAAATTTGCAGTCACTTATTACGTGGAGAGAACCGTCAGACGTGAGGAGAATACTGCAGCTGTATGATTGTCAGTAAGTCAAGATAGCAATCAATCGATTCCGTTTCGCTCTCAAAACTTGGGCATGTTACGACTGAATATCAAGGAATTGGTCATGCCAACAGCTTGAGGTGTACCAACACTATTTTATTTTATAAGAACAAGTTGTTGTTTAGCTATTGGGTCGTACTTCTTCCGAGATGGCGCCGGCGCGTTGGCTACAGTTGTAATAAATTGGTAGTGGAAAGATTGAAAGATATGTGGTTTCAACAGGATAGTTCCTTTGCCACGTAGCGGGAGCCAGAATCGACTTATTGAAACGAAGTTCGCTGATTGTCATATCGCCTGAAATTGCTCTGTCAATTGGCCATACTGTTCGCGAGTTTTTTCACATTAAGATTCTTTTCTTTGGGGGTGCACTGAATCTCTGGTCTATGCCAACAGGCAAGAGCCTTTAGAGACGTGAAATTGTTGGAATATTGGTCAAATTATGCGAAAAAGTCATGGAAAATTTTGTCTAGCGAATCCTCTTATGCAAGCGTTTTCGTAGAGGACATTTGAATAATGTCATATTTCATAACTAATGGCATAAATTATTTTTCAATCTAAATTAAAAATTAAAAACACACGCCTTTTTATTAAAAAAGAAAAAAAAAAAAAATTGTAGTGCCTCTAATAAAAAAACGTGTATCAGGACCACCCCGTCTCCACGAGCATACATAAAATAAAAAAATTATTTCATCTATACGCCACTCAGTCATCGCGACAAGAACATACTGTGCACAGCATAATATTCATACACAGCATGCAACTCACAGCATAATATTCATGGCATGCCATGAGCTGAGTGATACGTATATGGTATGCAATTTTTCATAGAATAGTATTTGTGGTCTCCATGAGCAATTTTCATAGAATGCTGTGTATTGTAGCATGGTATGAAAAAATTGCTCGTGGAGGCGGAGTGTAATGCTGAAATTCTTATCCACACTTTGATTAAATCAACGCAGGGTCTTGGTATAGAATACTATACAGTTTATTGAACACCGAAGCTCCAGACTACCACAAGGTTTTATACATAATCTTCATGAAGTTTATTTAATCAGCAAGATCTATTTCGTTCAACTTCCATACATAGTTCCTAGAGCTGCAACTCTTAAGATCTTAAGTCGTGCAGTTCTGTGAAATCTGTCCCCTCTTGAATAAGCTGTTGTTTTTGCACGTATAGCTCCCGAGTACCTTCCCTTTCTGCAGCGTCGCTTTATATACGTTATTTTGTCCGGGTTGGGGATTTGACATTCTTCATCAAACAAAACATGAGTTGGAGCATTTGCGATCTCGCTAAGATATTTTGAAATGTACCAGCGAAAAACTTACACCTTCATCTTCATCACGAGCAATTTTCATAGAAAGCTCCCTCAAAAAATCTTACAGTCGGGCTTAGTACCATTAACCTACTGCTTAAAGGTTTCCTGACGTTGTACTTTTTCTCTTAAGTATCCTTTGCGAGTGCAATAAATTCTCATTTTTTGAGCAATATTTGTTTGTTCCCTACATACACAGACTTAAACATGCGTCGAGGCCAAATTGACCGGAAATATCGATCTTAATACACCTCTGCTCCGAGAGCACCTGAAAAATATATGTAAGGGGTTCATCAAATAGATGACTCTAGCTAGAACTGTGTTGATTCAATATGTTGAATTCTTTTGCTCCCATCAGAGTACCAGAAGAGTACTTCGTAGCAAAATCCTCTCATTACAGAATTACTCACTGAAGCACACTACTCTGCACGTGGTAGACTTCTTTGCCGGAACTAGTACCTTAATCACATAGACCTAGACTTCATCATTGCAATCGCGTAAGCCTCCCTTAACGTCATGGAAAGTCTTGGGCAATGAACAGTAAAGGAACGAAAACACCCAATCACTCCCAGTACGCCGAACTCTGTATATGTACGAGGGCGGATCAATAAGTCCGTGACTTTTGGATTAAAACAGATTTTTTGATAAAAAAATAATTTTATTTTTCAACGTAGTCTCCCTTAAGCTCTATACACTTTGTCCAACACTTCTCCAATTTTTTTATCCCTTCCAAAAAAAATGATTTGTCGAGGTCCTCAAAATGACGAGATGACTTCATCATTGGAGTCAAATCTTTTTCCACCAAGCCATTTCTTCAGGTTTGGGAACAAGAAGTAGTCGCTCGGAGCCAAATCTGGAGAATAGGGTGGATGAGGGAGCAATTCATAGCCCAATTCATGGATTTTTGCCGTGGCAACTGCACATGTGTGCACCCTTGCATTTTCTTGGTGGAAAAGAACTTTTTTCTTGGCCAAATGAGGTCGTTTTCTTTTCAAATCGTCTTTGAATCGGTCCAATAAGTTGGCATAATATTCCCCATTGATTGTTCTTCCCTTTTGAAGGTAGTCAATGTGGATTATCCCGCGTGCATCCCAAAAAACAGTCGCCATAACCTTGGCCTTCTTTGGCGCCGATTCACCCTTAGAAATCCACTGTTTTGACTGTTGTTTGTTCTCTGGTGTGTTGTGATGGATCCATGTTTCGTCCACGGTTACAAAACGGCGCAAAAACTCCTCCATATTGCGATTAAACAACGCCAAACCTTCCTGTGAAGTTGTTACACGATTGCGTTTGTGGTCGACTGTGAGCAAACGCGGCACCCACCTTGCGGAAAGCTTTCTCATGCCCAAGTGATCATTCAAAATTGAAACCACTGAGCCATGCGAGATCCCTACGGCTTCCACAATCTCTCGCACTTTCAATCTTCGGTCGGCCAACACCATATCGTGAATTTTTTCGATTGTTTCGAGTGTAGAGACCTCAACTGGGCGTCCAGGACGTTCGGCATCTTCAGTGCTTGTACGGCCACAACGAAATTCAGTAAACCACTTTTTTACCATTGAGTCCCCATAGTATTTATCAAGCTTAGCCTTGGTCTCGGTAATGGTTTTTTTTCGCAAGAAATAATGCTTAATCAAGCACACGAAATTCACTTTTTTCCATTTTTTCCTCAAATTAGTGAGTAGTCTGATAAAAATAGCTGTCAAACACAAACTAACTGACGCAGCAAGTTTAAATTTTGACAGGAGTTAACTGACAAATGCCCGTTGACAGGAGCAGTGTTGCTGTTTCAGTAAAGAGGTCAGAAATTCAAAAATGCACGGAATTATTGATCCGCCCTCGTATATTTATAAATTGCTAAGACTATTGTGCTTGATCCTCAGCAAATTGCTGGGCACGAACCAAAGTTTCGCTCCTTTTCTCCTGTGGACTAGCCTCGGAGAGTTTCGAGTTTCGACTAGTTTCCTATATTCACTTATAAGTAGGAAATTTTCGGCACATTTTCGGGACTGAAAGTTTAGTAAATCAATTGTTCTTGAATTAACTGGCTGTTACCTCTTATCTAGAGTTACGCCATTCTTACGTTTAATGAGGTGCAGCTAGTTTAGATAAGCGTTGCCCACATTTTGCAGTTTTCATTCTATAGTAGGATGTTAGACTTATAAATCTTGGGATACTGCTAGCAAGAAATTCTAAGAATAACAATTGGTTGATTCGTCTCGTCAACATATATCATATATAATTTTTGAAAACACAAAATTATTCACAAGTGCAAACCTAGCGAAGTTTTATTTTTCCGTTGTTAACTGTCAAATGGCGACATATTCGACAGGAAGATTTTAAAGTTTTCCCGCCACTTTTGTTGATACATCGTGTGGTTGTTGTTTGCGGATTGTTGTTCATTTGAAAATTGTATTTATTCTATTGCTTATTTAATTGTATTAATTTGACTACAACTGGATTTAAAAGAGTTATATACCAGAAACCGAATTAAAAGTACAAAATGTCTAGTCCTGCAAGAACACCCGGAAGAAATGCCCCTAGAGGTCAGAGGACTCCAACAAGAGGTAAATTTGTAGTTGAGAAATTTTACAATAAAATAAATTAAAAATCAAATTCAACCTATACAGGAACTGCTGCACAAGAGCCCGATACTCCTATGCGAATGGGTGCCCGAGCAGCTGCTTCGGATAATGTTAGCTTGCCGCCAACATCGCCGGGCGGCGTTAGCGTGCCGCCGACAAGTCCAGCTCGTGGCATAGCCGTGAATATGAGTGAAATTGATTTGAGTTCACCTCTTAATTATGGGACCCCAAGGTAAATTTAATTGAATTTAATCCCAAATGATACTAACAAATTAAACACATTTTTATATGCAGCTCAATGGGTTCGATTCGAACGCCTCGTTCTGGAATTCGTGGGACACCGTTGCGTGCTCGCCCGGACATCCGTACGGATAAACGCATGAGACAAGTGGCAATAGGAGGTGAATCGGTAAGTTTTCTTTTCTGCTTTATTATATAAACAAATCCAAATTAAATAGACGAATCCGTCACAGTTGTTGAAAGAATATGATCATTAATCCAATTCCAACGGTTAAGCAAACTAATTCTACCCAGTCCAACCATCTTCTTGACTAGAAATGAATATTACTTAAAAGTGGAATTAGTGCAGATTAACAAATTACTTCTTTTCTTATGAGTTTCCTGCGACAAATGGGACATTTGCTGCAGATTTTGCGATAGGTGATGTAGGTTTCTAGGCATTCTGTGCAGAAAGAATGCCCACAGCTTAGAATTGTGGGATGTCTCTTTTGCTCCAAGCATATGACACATTTTTCTTCGGATTTTTTTGAATCGAACATTTTAAGAAAAATAAAAAAAAGCAAATTAATTTACTTTGACGTCCTCAATGCTATCGACGATGATCAGTAAATCGAAATTTTATTATTAGTGTTGATAGGACGTTATGTGAATTAATTATGTAGGTTTTTTATTTTTTTTATTTTTGAAGTTGATCATCCTCTTGTACCAGAGCTTTACTCTCAAATTGGACTCGGGACTGTGTATGGGGAAGTGTACAAGTTTTACACACCCATCGGAGAGTCAGTCCTAACAAGCTAGAAAGCTGTTGACATCATAATAATTTTCCTGGCTAAATATTGTCCATTGTCTCTGGCGATCGCTATGCATAGTTCTTTTGTGTCTTATTTTCCAGCAACAATGTTATGGTGACCAAAATCTCTTTAATCGGTTGTAGCAACTGTCAACATATATTTATCAGCAGGAAATGTTAAAATCACCCACTTCAATCTTTTCGGGTAATTCTTACAACTTTTCAGTGCAGACATATTAATTTGTGGTTGCTAGGGCTTCCTGTATTTGTGTACCTGCTACTGTGGACCCATTCTGAAAATGTGCCGCAATTCCTCACTCAAGCCGATTTTCTCTCGTCTAGCAATGGAGGTTTCGCTTTTCTGAAACTTTTCCGTCTGCTTCTTTGAATGTATACTCTGCGTTCCAAATACGATTAAGCCAGACAATTTGCAATATTTGTTGATACAAGGTAATCACATTGAATTCAAAATTTCTCCGGGGAATACATATAACATTTCAATCCGTCTTGAATCGCTTTAAGGTGTTACATGGGTTTCGAAAGTTAAAAAAAAAAACTAATTTTCTCTAATTTTTTTAATATAATAAAATAATTATTTTATTCAAACTTTTAACCAAAAATAAGTTGTAATCAAAGAAAAAAAGAAACATTCATCCAATCACTAGACAGTCCTATCTAGAAGAAGTCTGCAAAATTTCAAAAAGATCAGTTGATTAGTTTTTGAGAAGTTGTGTCCACCGACTTCAAAAATAGAGTTTTGATGAAACTTTCATATTACCATCAGTTTCTTGGTGATTGGAACTGTATTCTTTTGTTTTTTTCTAAATCCTTATTCCGCTCTTCAAACTCTGACGTATCTAGTTGCTTCTTCTAAATCTCACATATAAAGTTAAGCCTCGACCCTTAGAAAGGGATAAAAACCGACTATAAACAATAGCTAAGTAGCTGCCTCGGTATACCTGCGACTCTGACCGCGTCTACTGATAATTGCACATATGTATGACACATGGGAGTGTTATTGCATTTTTGGTGGTATGATCAAGTAATTGGCAATTCTAGCATCGCATGGGATTCGGAATGTACTCAGTAACTTTGGCTTTGTACCAGCCAATTTCGACAGTGTTTGAAATTTGAAATGTGTCGAAAGTGAAAAGCATTAGTCCTGTCACTCATTGATTTCCTTCAATCTGTCTCGTAAACTTGTACAATTCAGTAACCTTTTGCGTTACCATTTCCGAGACAATTTCAACCTCGTTAACAATTATAAACCATGGGGCTTATACAGTAAGGACTGAAACGAATAACATCTGTAAATTTTAATACGGGCTATACTTAAAACGCGTAAAAATTGCAATCCCATTTTGTACCCAAATTAGCCTGTATATTCTCTAGTTTCAGTTTGTTATTGATTTTAGTTGGGTGCGGCTTAAAACACTTATAAAATATGAGTCAAGAGGAACGCCGTAAAAAGATCGTCGACAAATGGATCGAAAATACTTCGCGTCCAAACCATTTCATTGCAAAAAAAAATTAATCATAGCACGCAGTACAGTGCATTCTGTTATTAAACGATATTTGGAGACGTTGACAATTAATCGAAAACAGAAAAGTGGAGCACATGATACAAATTTGGACAGGAAAATAGTGGTGAACAAGAAAGCGTGCTTGGTTTTGGATGACGAAATTTATGTCAAAGCCGACTTTACTACTCTTCCAGGTGCGCAGTTTTACAACTCGTTTGAAGCTAAGATTCTTCCGCAATCAACAACATCGATTGGGATGGAAAAATTCGGGTCAAAATATCTCGTTTGGCAGGCGATTTGCCAATGTGGACACAGAAGCTCATCGTTTATTATAACGGGAACAATTAACGGAGAAGTGCACATTAACGAGTGCCTAAAAAAACGGTTGATTCCTTTCTTAAACAAACACGAGGGTTTAACATTATTTTGGCCAGATTTAACTTCAGCTCACTATGCTCATGCGACGTTGAGCTTTCTTGTTGCTAAAAATGTCGACTTTGTCCCAAAAGACATGAATCCACCCAATGTCCCACAGTGCCGTCCCATTGAAAGGTATTGGGCTTTGGTCAAAGCTAAATTGAGGAAAAGTGAGCAGTGTGCAAAGGACGTAAAAGATTTTAGTGCTAAATGGAAAAGAACGTCCAAAAAGATCACGGATGTAACTGTCACCAACCTTATGAAGGACATTCGCAAAAGTTGAGGAAAGAATGGGAACCCAAATAATTTTTTTTATTTTTTATAATTGTGAATGAATTTAATAAAAACAGAGTTTTAAAGCAAATAAAAAAAATTTAAATGAATTATGAAAAAAATTTTTTTCTTTACTTTGAAATTTCCAAATTTTATTCGGTTCAGTCCTTACCTCTTGACAGATTAAGAGGTTAGACAAATTTTTAGTGGCAATGAACCTGTGGGCAACAGTTCGATTTTTTGTGAGGACAAGGATCTTACCGTCTCTTAGTTATGAAATCCGTTCATATTCGGTGTGTATAGCGTCAGTGGCTTACTTCAGAGCTTCCTAACGACAGAGGTATAGCGTCACTTTCAGAAGCAATGACAATGAATCTTGAATTTTTGTAATTATTGATTTTAGGGAGTTCAGGGAAGGGATCGTAGTTATGCAATGGTTTATTTCTTTTAGTACGAGGTTCGTTGAACACAAATTCGGAAAGCTACTGGACCTATTTACCGTCTTTGTTTTCGGCCCTGAGGCCATGGTGAAAGAAGCAACCAACACTCGCGAAGTAAATGAGATGAACTTTGCAGAGGAGTGAAAAACTTTTTTTACGGTACGGTTAGAATAGAGAGGTCTGTATATTTGCACATAATAGAACTATAGAAAGTCATTGGCTGAAACAATACGCACAATACGAAAGCCAGTTGATGAATATCGACAAGATAGCTATTGGCTTCACTTGTTTTATTGGCTGAACAACTTTTCAAATAATAAGTTGTCCTTCCACTTCGCATAATTTTGCCGATATTCCAATAATTTCGCGTTGAATGCGCCTCCAAGTCGTCCAAGGTTTCTGGCTTTGTGGGAGAGACCAGAGGCTGGAGGTGTTAATCACACAACCTGGGGAAAAAATTAACAGGGCCGTTTCTGGCGATAAGACGGACACCGAACTTCTTCAATAAGTGCTGCGTGGGAAGTGGCAACGTCCTGTTTAAATGACATGTTTCCAAATCTTCTAGTTTTATTTTATCCAACAAAAGAGACGGTTAATGTGGAGCGATATATGTAGCTCTTTAATGATTTAATTGATTCCTCAAAATCATCTCGGAAGATGAGGCCATCACCGTCATGAAAACCACACCAAACAGTAAATTTGTTCGTATATAATGGTTGCTGTTGAACCACCGCCCGAAGTACGCTTGACTTAATACAGCAGAGTCTCGATAATCCGAACACCCAAAATTTATACCCTGTTCGGACTTAGTATGCAGACATTTTGAAGGCATTTTGCGAAACAAAACAAAGTTTTTCGTAATTTAAAATATATTTTAATAATGTAATACATATTAGAGTGTAATGCAATTTATGTAATTTCGCTTTTTTAAAAAATTCCAATATAGTACTCTGACGAGTGGTATTTAGCGACATAGAAAACGCTTTATCCCTTATTTTATGTAATAAAATTTTTTCTGGAATCGAAATATCGACTTCATCCGCCTATTCTAAGCAAGTATTTAAGGTAGACACAGCTTGAGTATGTGGAACCCTTGCAACTGGTTCCAATGACTCAATTCTTCTTCGCTTTCGGTGTCCTGCGGATTCATTGCTTGTCTTACTATGTTTTCATCGGTTAACGGCTACTTCTGAAAAGCCTCTGTTACGAAAAATGCTTAATGGGAGATCATCTTCATGATCAGAATCATCTACATCTTGGCTAGACATTTCCTCTGATTCGATTAACAAAGGCCACAGAGGCTTCTAAGACTTTTTAATAAAATTTGAAGACAATTGCTGCCAACTTTGAGCCATTGAAAACCCTGCATCTTTCATTATGGCCTTTTTAAGCAGTTGAGATACTGCGAATTCTGGATCAACTTCTTGCTGGCCAAAAATTTGAAATAGGAGTTTTTACTCGTACGTCACTTTAATGTTTTGAATCACATTGTGGTCCATAGGTTGAATAAAAGCTGTACAATTATGTGGCATGTACAAAACAGTGAAATTTTCATCGATCGATTGCAGATCTGGTGCATTGTCAAGAAGTGAAAGTGCTTTTAGCGGTAGGTTTTTTTTCAATAAAAATTTCTTTACTTCAGGAATGAAATGTCCTTTTAGCCACTCTAAAAATATTGGTCTTGTAACCCAAGCATTTCTTTGATCTGTGTAATGGACTGGTAACTTTTTGGCTGTTGCCGTTGTGCTGTGCCAACAACCGGCAAAGGCAGTTTTTGCGTTCCGGTTGCGTTAGCGCATGGCATACGAGTAAATGTGATCCTTTCCTTTGATACTTTGGAACCTACTCTCTGACCCAGACTCCAGCGTTTTGTCTGGTATCATTTTCCAGTACAAGCCTGATTCGTCAGCATTATAGATTTGATCTGCAATCAGATCTTTTTCCCTACAAACGTCCATAAATTTTTCCTAGAATGGCTTCATAGCTGCTTCATTATTCGACAATTTCTCACCGGTTAGTTTTAGTTGGCGTATACCATGTCTTTTCTTAAAATTATTTAACCATCCTCAACTGGCAACAAACTTTCCTTTTTCAAGCCTTTCTTGGAAAAATTTGGCCTTTTCCATCAATACTTCACTTGACAAAGGAACGTTCTTTCTTCGCTGCTCTAAAAACTACGTAAATAAAGCATCTTCAAGCTGGGAGTTTTCAGGAGTTTTTAATCTTTTTCTGGTGCCTGGACCCTTTTCTGTGTTTGTTACAAATGATTTTATTTTTTCCTCCTTGCTTTCAATCTCAAAAATAGTGGATTTTCCAACGTTATACTGCGTTGCCAGAACTAATAACGAGATGTTGAAGCCATAATTTAAAAAGCACACGAAATGGTCGAAGAAACACCACGCAACAGTGTTAAATAAAACAAAACTGCGCGACAAACCGACTGTAAAAAATGTGAACCCGATTCATTAAATAAAACAGTTTTTACTGACTTCACTTTTAAGGACAATTGATAACTGATGACTTATGACTTAAGATCCTATTTATAGTCATCTCGTTGCAGCTGACCATCCTGAAGATACTCAGTTACGCCTACGTAGTTAGCCTGTGGTCATCCCTTTGGCCAACTGCGCAACCAAAAATTTACGACCCCCTTTGTTTTTGACGATGGCGATTGACAGCTAAAGGGTTGTAATGATCCTTGATTGAGATGTCATCTTCCACTATTTATGATCCAAATGTTTGTATCTTCGTATTATTCGGATTGTTGATGTGAAGTGATACCATTCTTCGTCATCGTTCTTCGGTACATCTGCTCACTCTGTGCGTCAACTTAAAGTTACTGCAAAAAGTAAAGCCCGGTGCACATAAGCTGCAAAGTAGATAGGAAGAAATACGAACAGACTTAGTATTGCGAGCTGTGTGTAGCACTACGAGTGGCAGTAGACTCAAGTGAAATCAATTCTTCGAACTTTAGCTCGTGTTCCCGGACCCAGGGGGGTCGTTCGGATTACTGAGACGTTCGGATTAGCGAGTGTTCGGATTATTGAGGCCCTGCTGTATAGGTATTTTGCTTTTTGACAGCCATTTAATCAAAATTATGCTGCGGATCATTTTTCAGTGAAAATACGAATTAATAGAGCCCAAACACTGTTCGCTGTGCAAGATGATCTGCCACAGAATGTGTTGACTTACCGACTTGCATAAAGCAACAATATTTTCTTCACTTCTGGCCTTGAAGTAGCCTGATTTGTAAGCGTTGTTGATGCATATCTTTTCCTATGATTACATAATCGGAAATCTGGAATATTAATAAGAGAATCGCTATTGTAAATTAGGTACAGAAAAGATAGCTAAAATCATATTAGCCGATTTCATCGACTATTGACATCACTATTTCTCCAATGTTGACATAAACCAATGCTCTAATCCTATCCGTCTTCCCTATTTGTGTCCGTCTTTATTTTTATTTAAACACTCCGTCAGATAATGCACGAATTCACTATGGAATCCTTTCTGTTAGGTTCTATGTATTGCCGAAGAAAGTCAGTCTCGCAGTTCGATACGATAGTTAACCCGAAAATGGACCAAAAGTTATCGCCAAAGACGTTAAAAACTAAAGTTCCAAAGATCCAAAGTTAACAGAAATCTGGCTTTTGCATACAACTCTGATATCATTATAATTTACTCAATAAAAAATACAATCATAACACACAAACTACTTATCTATCCTAGTTACAATTATATAGTTCACAATTAAGCCCAAGTTGCGGCAACAAACATCTGTTCGTCAACATGATCTGTCCCATATGGGTGCATTATATGAAGTTGTTGCATGCACGTGTACAATCCAAAAATCAAATAAATGGCAATAGAAAAAATCCCAATACTTTTTCGCAAGTGAAAATTTGTAGTAAGGACGGCAAAGCAAAACATAATATGGTGAATAATGGCGATGAATTGAGCAGTTGTCCCTTCGGCTCCAGGACGTATCTATAAATAAAATTTTCTGAAAGTTGTTAATTATCAAGTGAATTAATTTGAATTTTGGTTACAGCAACTGTAAGGGACCTTTCTTTTGCAGCCTTAAGACACATCGTCAGTCCCATTGAAAACACGCAATCTAGAAATAGGGAGAAATTTAAAGCCTAATCACAGTTAAAACTAAAAGATTTAATACTTAAAAGTGGGGCCATAAGAAATGATACGATTGGTACCCTTTTATGATGCCATCGAACTAATGAACAGTAAATTATTATCTCTAATAGAGAAGAAAGAAAGAAATAAATGAAAATGAATTTCATTGTTCGATAAAAGTGATTTTAATTTAATTTTAAGATTTTTATATAGGGTTTCCGAATGAACTTACCATACAAAGTTTTGATAAATTATGCTACAAACTAGATCAATAGGCACAAACTTTTACGAAACTCATGGATGTTGCAACCAGCTTGTTGCAGTTTTTGACTCATAACCTTACCATTGAAATACCTAAATATATTTTCTAGCATGTACATATGATAAATTAACAGAAACATTTATATGATAGCTTTAAATAATTGGCCAGATCTCTGTGTTTGTAAGGTGAGAACTTTCTTCTTGCGAACCGCATTCACGACAACTACCACTTGGGCAATTTTCATTTCAATTGAAAGCGTGTAAGCGTCAGAAGACGAGTTACATTGTAGCAAAAGTCATAATTCCTCTTTTATTACTAGCCTACAAAAATGGTTCGATCCATATTTATACAGATTAACCTACAGCACTAAAAAGTGGCTACTGGCCATATAAAATGAATGCTTTCAGTTGCTAAAATAAACCTGTAAGAGATATTCATCTAGAAACCGTGGGTTTTCAAAAATCGACGGGGTGGTGGTATTCATTCGCTCAACATGTCCAATATTCGTTGTTATATCTTCTTCTCTAAATTCTGTTTATGCAGACGGAACTGAAAATAACTCGAAGAACTTTTATCACGAAGCAACCAAGGGCATTTTCGTGCATGCGTTCATGCAATATAGTAGAACTTCTTGCGCTTCTTACCATAATCGTATCTATTCCCACTGCTTTAAATGGTTCGGCTACTGCAGCCTTATTCCACTTTGGTTTTGATATTGCTATCTAGACCTGGTTTTGGTAGGCTGGATGAAGTTGTTGTCGATCATCTTTCATGTTCAATGGTTGGTCGTCTTCGGCGTTTAACGGTCTGGAGAAGCCAGCCGTACAAATTTTATCTCTGCATGCGCTTGTCGGAACACTTTGTCAAACCAAAGTTTCGTGGTGATGGTCGGGTGAAACCTAGCATATCAGATGGGGCGTCTCTTGTGGTCTTCTGATAATGTTAACACTGGTCTTCTGCGCTTGGATGGGATCGCAATAAAGTAATTCATTAAATTTGTAATATTGCCGTGCTATTCCAGGCAGCAGAAGATAAATAGACATACACACTACGGCAGATCTTAGAGGAAAAAGAAGTTCAGATCGATACACATCACACGTCCAAAAATCTGTGCAATAACTTACATATGCTGATGGCATTAAAATCATTAGCAAAACGCAGCGAGATGTCAGTGGTGCATTTATGGTGTGCTCCATTCTGTCGCCGACACTCTTTTTAATTTTCATCAACGATCTCTTGTCTGCTACTTCTAATCCAATATATTCCTTTGCTGACGACAGTACTCTCTTCATTCCTGGACTTACGTCCCTGCTCTTCGGCTGTAGAACGGGAACGGCAGCGTATTTCAAGCTCATTAAATTCTGATATTAACAGCCATTATCCATGAATGGCACTTGCATCGTCGAAACCGATAAACTTTTTCTTTCTCGGTATGTGTGTCAATGACAACTTACGTTGGAATGACCACATATTCGGTGTCGTTAAACATGCTGCAAAATGTCTAGGTTTCCTCAAGCGATGTAAGAAATACATACTTCACCCCCTCTGATTTGGCCTCAATATATAAGGCATTTATCGGCCCGAAATTGGAGTACAATGCCCACATCTGGTCGGGTGCGCCCAAAACAACTCCGCACCTGCTAGATAGGATTCAAAACTGTGCGATAAAACTCATAGGTGATACTAATATCACTCAAACAATGGACACCCTCGAACACCGACGTAATGCCTCATTTCTCACTCTGTTTTATCGCTATTTCCACCACCAGTGCTCCATAGAAATCGCCAGTACTTAGCATTCTGCCCCTTCAAACTTTTAACTGTAACACCCGTCTCGCTATGAATGCTCATCAGTCATCAGGCTCAAACCCACTTTCGGACGTACTCTAAAATATCGTGGTTCGTTCCTAAGCCGTACACCTCGCTTATGGAATGCACTGCCTAGCTCCTTATTTCCTAGTCATTATAATTTTCACCGGTAGCTCTCTTTCCATCCTCCCTGATTTTCCTTCGCCGGCGCTGTGTACAAACATTTAAAGGGTACTTCAATTCAATTCAAATTATAAAAAAAAGGGACCAATGTCATAAGAAATTGAGAGAGGCACAGCCCCATTTAGCAAAGAAAAAATGTATCCTTCACCACGACAAAGAATCAGAGCTCAGTCATCCGTAATCGCCGTGGCCAAATTGCTAGAATTGCTGCCACATCCGCCGCATCAGCCGTACTCGCTCGACCTAACTCCCTGTGATTATTTTTTTGTTGGCCAACACAAAAACGTGGCTCGCTGGAACAAAATTCAACTTGAACAACGAGGCCAACGAACGAGACAGAAACCTATTTTGAAGAGTCTGACAAATCATTTGTTTAGATTGTTAAAATGTTCCCTTTTTTTATGATAAGAGAATCTGTCTTCTTGGTGCTTACCTGGAATTGTATTACCCCAGGCCAAAAATGTTGATCCGATCAGTGGTCGCTCGATACCCAAGACATTGCCAATGCCCACTAGCAGTGATATGATTTCATTAGAAAGCACATTAACTATCAACATGTTGCATATCATTCCATACAAGGCTAAAGGCTTGGCAAAAAGGAAATTAGGAGGTTAATACATCTTTTTATATACATATGCACAGTAACTTTACAAACTGAAGTTTAGGAGAATGTGTGCTTGTACACAGAAAGACCACAATCGCCATGAATACACCAACATATATCAATATTCTCCAATTTTGTGGATTAAACGACGGATGCAAAGTTAATAGAAGAGGCGATAGTAAAAAGTTAATGAAGAGTAAAAGTCTAGACCAGCCATCGCCAGGGATCATTAAATTTACTATTGGTACCACTAGCTTGTAAGGAATGACAAAGATTATCTAGAAAAAAAGAGTGAACATTTAATTGTAGAATTACTTGGAGCTGCCTCATGTGCCTTACCCCAAAACGCACAAGATTTTTCTGCCATTTACTGAAATCCTGGTACATTTCATTTTCGAAAGGATTCATGACTCTGATGAATTGTTTCCAAATGCCCATATCGAGAGGATGTTCGTGTGAGGTGAGCGTATACCGAATGATGTCCATTGGTTTAGTTAGTTCAAGATACCTTTGCATATCCTCAGTGATTTCCTTATGATTTGCTGCTTTTCTGACTACAAGTAAACACAGTGATACTCGCATCTACAATAGAGTGAGCTATAATGAAATATATTCATTTACCTTTAAGCGCCTTGCGATGATCAAAATATACTGCAATACAGAGTGCTGGATAGAATATCATTGCGACTAGACCTGCATATAAACTTGTCTCTTTTCGTTCTAAGAGGATAATAAAAAGAGCTCCAAGTCCCATTGTATATAAAATTTGATCCCTTGAAAAGTCGCTGCCCAATAAGGTTGTAGGATTCAGCCAAATTAAAATGCCAACATGAAAAGCCCTTAAGTATGTTCCAGTGCCGATCATTTCATTAACAAGCATCTCTGTATCGCCTTCATAGAAGAAAAATGTTGTTATAATGTCTGGTATGCCATCGATCATAACCAGCAAGGTTGCTCCAGCATTATGTTCACTCAAAGTGAAGTACTTCATGAGGCTAATCATGTTTGGAATTCTGAAGTGGAAAACATTAGAACCAGCTGGATGAAAAAAAAAAAAACTTAAATTCTTACGCGGTTAGGGTCAAGCAAGCCAACATGAATCCATACATTGCTCCGATGCAGAGTAGAGTTATTGTGGTTAAAGTAAAGTTCATATTTATATACTTAGCCATTGTACAAAGGGATAGACTTAGATAATCGAAGTAGTTGTCAGATTCATGGCAGGATGGGGTAAACCTTATATACGTACAAACGTCCTCTTCGACGCTCAGCCTTGACATAAACCGGCATGTGTCCTTGAAAAATTGGAATAATGAGTACTTAAATTAATTGCTTTGAATTTAAAATAAACCTCGTCTATGCCGCGGATAAAGTTCTTGTGAGCCTCGTAATGGGGACAAGAAAGATTCATTTTCAAAAGGGAGCAGTAAACTAAAACTGAATTTCAGCGTCACTTCAAATAGAGGTTTGTTACTGCGATTGATTTTGAAAAAAATCCTTACTAGCATTTGAAAAGCATAGTAGCTATTAAGTTTATTTAAATAAAGTGTAAAGTCAAGTGCTTAAACAGATTAATCTACGGTAGATTATTTAAGGGGAGATATACAATACACCTAGGACCCGGGAAAAAAGGTAATTTTTGTGTATTTTTTTTAGGAAAACTATTTGAAATTTCGGATTGGGAGTTTAACTATCTAAATTCAGATATATGTTTAATTTTTTTTTATTTAAAAATATCAAAAATACTCGTATACAAGGATATTGTATGATTCTTTGAGCGTGGTAAAAAAAATCTGCGTAAACGGTACCCTCTGGCGTTTGTGCAAAAATCATCTGAAAAAAAAAAAACCAAAAAGATTATTAAGTTAGATACAAATACTTGTCATAGCTGATTTTGAAAATATTGATTTATGGCAAAATGGTGGACGTTAGAACATAAATAGTGATTTTTGGACCAAAAATTAGTTATTATTTAGCCTGTGTAACAAAAACTAAGTAACGAAAAAAAAATCCTACTAGATAATGGTGTATAGAATAACCACAAAAAAAATTGTTTTTTTTTTATAATCAGCACGCGCTCAAGGGTTTTTGTACCCTTAAAATGTTTGTACACAGCGCGGGCGAAGGAAATTTAGGGAGGAAGAAAAGACAAGTACCGATGTACATTGTTTTTAAATGTTTGTAAGTTATAACGACCAGGAAACACAGAGATCGGCAGGGCATTCCATGAGCGAATTGTACGGCTTAGGAAAGAATCACGGTATTTAAGAGTACGTCCGAAAATGGTCTTGAGGGTATACTGATGAGTATTCATAGCGAGACGGGTGTTACGGTTGAAAGTTTGAATTGGCAGAATGCCACTGGCGATTTCAATGGAGCACTGGTGGTGGAAATAGCGATAAAACAAAGTGAGACAGGAGAAATTACGTCAGTGTTCGAGGGTGTCAATTGATTGACTGATATTAGTATCACGTATGAGTTTTTTTGGGCGGATGAATTGTGGCTAGATCAGAGGGGGTAAAATATTTCTTACATCGCTCGAGGAAACCTAGACATTTCACAGCATTTTTGACGTCTCGAATATGTGGTCATTCCAACGTAAGTTTTCATCCCGAGAATGGAAAGTTTATCGGTTTCGACGATGCAAGCGCCATTCATTTATAATGGCTGGGTGTTTAAATTTCGCTTTAATGACAGCAGACAGCATTGAGTTTTGGAAGCATTAAATTCCACTCGGTTGATAGTTCCCCGATTGGTTATACTGTTAATATCGGAATTTAATGAGCTTAACATACGCTCCGTTCCCGTTCTACAGCCGACAAGAGATCATTAATAAAAATTAAAAAGAGTGTTAGAGACAGAACGGAGGCATGGGGCACACCAGAATTTATTTTGTGAATATCAGACTTGAAACCATCTAAGGCAACTGGAATTGAACGTTCCGAAAGGTAATTTCTAATCCATTGAAGAAGAGAGTCATCGATCCCAAAAGTTCGCATTTTTGGCAAATAGAGGCTGATTCCAAACTCTGTCAAATGCCTTAGAAATATCAAGTGCAACTATCATGCTTTCGCTAGATTGATGTACACTTTGGTTCCACTTGCGGCATGCTATCTAATCCTCAGTGGACCTGTAGCTACGAAAACCGTACTGCCGGTCATTGAGAAATTTTCGTGAGCTGACGGTTTTTTAGGGACGGGCTGGACAAATGCTAATTTCCATCTGCTCGGAAAGTGTCCTAACGAGTAGGATTGATGGAAAAGCTTATGCAGTGGTTTTGCCAGCGAGGAAGAACACCTCTTCAGAAGAAGGGAGATATGACTGCTGAAATGTCATTGTAAATGAGCATTGGGATGGAGGATGAGGCAGAATTTCTAATGTTTTTGATGAACGACCAAAAATTGTTACTGCCTTTGGGACATTGCAGTATTTTTTGCCTCAGTTTTTGCCGTATTGGAATTTTACACGCTTGAGAAAGATGTTGCAGTCATTCCTGGTTCGTTTGAACTTGGTCTTGCAGGACCGAAAAAACATTTCTCTAACCCTGACAGCCTCTTTACAGCTCGAGTCGCGCCATGCCCTTTCTTTTGGTTTGATGCTCTTCATCCGATGAGGGATAAAGCATCTCATTTCGTTATCGAGAAAACATAACGACCAGTTAAAATTCCTAAAGAAGTTGTTAAGTCCGCTCCAATTGGCTTTTTCGTATTGCCATACGGTTCTTTTAGGAATCTTTTCTCTAACTGTGTGGTGGGTGTGCGAGAATTAGCTGATATGACACAATGGTCCGTCGAGCTTAGAGGGGAGAGCACATCAACGGAGTACTTATCAGGGTGAGAAGTTAAAAACAAGTCCAGGGTGTTGGCGGTATGACTATCAATGTCTGGTATTCGTGTGGGCTCATTTACAAGCTGGGTTAAATTATTTTGCGCAGCGAAGATCTCAACACACCGTCCCTCGGGTGTTGTCTGCCCAGAATGTCGAAGCCAACCAGAATTGTGTATATTGAAATCGCCCGTAATAACGATTTCATTATGAGGATACAGGGATACAATTCTTTGTATGGAGTCAGACAGCGCATCAAACTCGTTAAAAGTCGAGTTGCTGTCCAGTTTGGGGCTTCTGTAAATAAAGCAGTAGTGGATAATTTGCTTACGGAGATGGAATTTTAACCACATGAAATTGAATTCCGGATTGGAACAGGGACTATATTGTGGTGGAATTTGGTAAGCTACATCACTACGCACATTGATGGTGACCCCGCGATGAGGAAAGAATAGTGGCACTAGTTCGTAGCCAGGTAGCTTCAGATCAGAGTGATCTGAGAGGTGTGGGCGGGGATCTACCTTTGTTTCACTAACTGTCAAAACAGCTGATCTGTACTTACAGACGTGGACATACGCAGAAAAGTGATTACTTTTTAGCCCGCGTATATTGGCTACGTCCACTCAGAATTCCCTAGTCATAATTATAAACAAACACAGTAAACACAAACACCGATGATGCTAAGCAAACCTGCGAAGTGAAAATTCTGATGTTGGTTTTGAAAACCGCGTTTGAAAATTTGGAAATGAATAAATCATGAAATTTGTCAACTTACAGGGAACCATCGATACAAGGCCCATAGGTCTTCTACGGTTGACGGAATGTTCATAGCTTCTAAATTTTATTGTCGGCGCTGTATTCGACCTTCTTTCGTATGTTCTTGCGCTTGCAACTCGGCTTTCACTATGCAAGTTTCGTCTTCTTGCGCAGCGTACAAGTGCGCTCCCGATCCCACCGATAATCCTAACATGTTCATGACTTCCAAACAATGAGGTGACACCATTGTTGAACGTGCATGTTGCAAGAAATACAAGAATGTTAATGATTTTGGCCCCGCTGCCCATCGTTTTTGGAGCTACCTTCCAAATAAGTTGGTTGAAGCTCTTATTGCTGTTTTGGGTATATCCGGCAAAGCAGCGCTCCAACAATTTGTCATTGCTGAGGTCTTCGAATATTGGTTTTCATGACATCTAACACCATTTTTGGCAATGCTGAATAATCGTGACGGAAATTTTTCAGTTCTCCTTTAGTTTTCGCTTGATGCCACTTGGACCACGATTTGGGGCTTTCGGGACAGAAATGATATTGAGGGTTGCTCTCTGTTGCCCATACCACTTTTTTCATGTCATCCTTGGAGTTACAGTCTCTGCGAATAGCTAAGCCATAGTAAATGCTCAGTTTATCTATAAATTTTGCCGTCAATTTGTTTTTGCCGCCGATTCCAGGATTTCTTTTCTTGTGAAGATGGGTTCTTATTCACTTTTGAGCGTGTCCCGCGCATTCTTTTTTTTACAATTTCAACCTCATCACCATACGGTTTTGCATTTACTAATCCCGTGTACGTCTTAGAGTCACCATCCCCGACGTAATTAGTATACATAACTCCATGCTTTTTGACGGATTTTGAAAATAATTCTTTCATGGCGTCTACTTCCATTTAGCTTGCCGATTCGCCATGATTGATCTGGCAATTTTCATCATGATTAGATTTCCATTAGATGATTAGATTTACATTCAGTACAATAAGAAGATTTTACAAGAAAATCAACAACTTTTCCTGTAAACTGACCAATGAGAACCCATAAAATGAGGTAAAACCGTGTTTTCGCTACGTAGCACTTCCTGAAACGGACAGTTGTGTTATATCAGCACTCGAATTTTGTTTTGTTATTTCGTGTTATTCTTCTTTTACACATTGTTTGAACACCAATTGAACAAAACTTGCAGCAGCAGAATGAATGTTATTAATTATCATATCGCACGTCGTTTGTTGAAGCGGAGGCGGTAAATCCATGAGTCCACAAAATTTCATAGCTCCACGCAAACCAATCCCCAATAAGCCCATACCAAAAAGATGAATCGTGGATTTATTTCGTAAGCTGTGTTGATGTACGAAGAAATGAAAGTCGGTTTGCACGATGAACATGAAACTACAATTTTAGAACCGAGTCCTCGAGTGCTTTCTATTGAGAATCGAACATCACTATCACACTTTTTACATTTTACGCATTTGTTTGGATGTTTGAATCTTTAGGTGCAGATGTCGCATGTTCATTCTTAAATTTTTTGGCACTGGAACTAACATTCTCGTCGGAAAGTTTTTCGGCAGTATGTCGATTTTTGGGCGGTATTTTCTTCTTGCTTCGATCCGGATCGATGAGCTTCTCGAGAACCTTTATTTCTGATATCCATTTTCTTCAGAATATTTATTCACAAACGGAAATTCACTGTAACGCACGGTTGCACGAACGGCAAGCTACTGGCAAAATGTGTCTATTTCTGGCAAATAATAACAGTCGTATGATATTTTCGTTATACATGGAGCCGAGCCCGCTCAAACACACAATAGAATCATGAAATAGGTCTAGGGACGCTCTGTTCGAAGGGTTCCTTGCCGCTACCTGCCTCTCGGTTCGACGCCGCAAAAGTCCTTTCACTCTCTCGGCTGTCTGGCTTACTTATCGAAATATTGAATTGGCGTTTTCACCAGATATTCCTGAGACCTCAAGCTTCCAAGGAAATGCTAAAAAAAAAATCGATTTTTGTTTTTCGACCATACTACGTGTACCATATATCATGTGCATTCATTTTGTCATACCTACTTCCTTAGATATCTCGCTACAACCCGAGGTGGACCTGGGCTTCAACCAGCACATCTACCGCGGTCTTTGGACAACTGTCTCTAGTTACGTACTCCATGGTGTGTCCTACATCCCTCCATGTAGGAATACACGCCGGAACGTTAATATTCATTCGCTCTATCTATCCCAGCCACCTCCTCCCAGCCACTTTTTTGACTAGGTCGATCTCGAGTAGAGTTCGCTGTAATATCTTCTCCAAATCCTTTCAACGCACACAAGGCCAAAAATCCTGCGCTCTAAACGTCCAAAGATATCTTATCTGATTTTGCTAACGTCCATGTTTCTGCGCCTTAGAACAGGACTGAGGCAAGACCTTGTTGCTGAATTGCTTTCTTAGGCCAAAGAAATGCCGATTGACAAGTGTAGCTCTTCGTTTGGTTTCTAACGGGTGTCGTCGTCGAAGTTAATAGGAGAGCCGAGGTAGACAAAACCCATAACTACCTCAAAGTTTTAACTGTATATTATTACTTGTCGATCTTCTTATTGACATCATATGCTTCGTTTTCCCTTCATTCACAGCTAATTCCATTTTTGCCGCTTCTGTTGCATTATTTGCAAGAGCACCAGTGAAAAATCGTTGTGTTTTGACAATGATGTCAATGTTATCACCATCTGCAAGTAGTTTCACAGACTTTTGGATAACTGTGTCTCTAGTATTGGCTTAGGACTTTTACAAGTACGATATTAAAGAAGTCACATGCCAGCGCATCACCTTATCTAAGTCTTTTTTTGACATCAAAGTTCTATGTGAAATTACTTCCGACGTTTACGGAACAGCGAGCGTTCTCCACCGTCGTTCTGCATAATCTGATGAGCTTATCCTGGATACCAAAATAAAACATAGTTCTGTATAGCTCATCTCTATAGAGGCTGTCATATGGGGCCTTGAAGTCGAGAAAAAGGTGTGTGCATTAACCTGGACTTCTGGATTTTCTCTAGGATCTGCGGAAGTGTGAAGATTTGGTTAATGGTAAAATTACCCAGCCTAAAACGGCACTGATAGGGCCCAATCAAATCATTGACAAATTGTTTCAAGGCCTCATACAAGATTTTGTATGCGGTATTAACGACACTGGTGCATCTAAAGTTCGCTTGTTTTGGATAATTTTCTTTCTGGTGAATCGTTCATGAGGCATACTTTACTTCGACCAAATCGTGGAAATGAGTTGGTGTATGGTTTCTACCAAGTCATCAGGCATTGCTATGTTTGAGTTAGGATATAGCTAGCTTTACTTCACTTTGGCCGGTTGAGCGGAAATCTCTGCCAATCGCTAAAGTTGACTGGTTCGTTCTGCTTTATAGCGGAATTCGGGACATCTCTACGGGTTTCTATTGAGTTGGCACGTTCTTTTTTCTTTTTGGTAAAACTTTCAAGCGTTGGAGAAGCACTATTCCATTTCTTCGATCGCTAGCTTCTAAGATTCTTTCTTTTTTCTCTTAAGAAGCCTTTTCGTCGCAGAGCACCCGAGCCGCTCTTGTTCGTTTATGCAGCGGCGCTTCATAGACGAGTTGTTGCGCTATATATGCTTTCTACGCTCCTCATCAAAACAGGCGTTTCGTATGGTTGGTCGGGTGAAACCCAGAAAGGTTCTTGCAACGATCCAGGTTGTAAGAGTGTAGCCAAGACTTCCGATTGGCAAAAATTCTGGCCGTTATGATTGCAGCCGTTTAACGTTACTCGTAAATTTTCTTAGAATATTTCTGTGTTGTTATGGCAATCGGAGAGATCCGTAGGCGTACCTTGGCTGTGATACGAGTCTACTTTGGCCGTTCGCAATATACGAACATCTGTAATAGTGGAACAGTGATCGCCTCATGATCAATTTGTTTGACGGAAACTATTAGTTATAGCGAATTCCGTCTGGCAGCAAAGTTAATTAGCCTAAATCCAATCTCTTGTAGGCTATGTTTTCCGGTTGTGCTACCAAATACTTCTTCTTTTCCTAATTTGTTGCTAAAATCACGTAAAACGATTTGTATGTCATACTTAGGCCATTGTTCATACAATAAATTTGGTCGAAGAGCTCGCAGAAACATTCTTTGGTAACGGAATCTAATTCTTCTGTGGACGCGAGAGTGCGTGTTCGTGTTAGAGTTTCACATTTTATGGTTTTCTATCTAAGGGTTTGCTTAGGTTGTTAGGTTTGCTGTTGAGTCGATCGTTGTTTTCCATTGCATAGTGTATTCTATAATTTATTTCAAATTCGATAAAAGATCAGGAAAGCCTTTCGCAAGTATTCGCTGTATATATGTAGGTAAACTACAGGGTCTACAAAAATGTAATAACGATAGGGGAATGAATGGGGAAAAAGAAGTGAAAATGCACCGGAACCATCATAATAATTGCGTTCCTTTACCAAGTTTACATACGCTATGTTCTTCGAAGTCTTATTTCATCTAAACATCTATTCATAGATAAATAAGTAACAGTCTGATTTGTATTTCCTCAGCTCGAGCCCATTCCCGAACGTCAATCGGAAACATCAGAGTCATCCACTGGTCCCCAGTTAGTTATTTGGGGCACAAATGTTGTTGTCAGTCAGTGTAAAACTAAATTTAAGAATTTTCTCATGCGCTACATCGATCCAGACGCAGAGCAGGATGAAATATCTGAGAATATTGATGTCAACGAACCGCTGTACTTGCAAAAGTTGGAGGAAATTCATACTCTTGAAGAGCCCTATCTGAATGTTAATTGCTCTCATTTGAAAACATTTGATGAGAATTTATATCGGCAGTTGATCTGCTATCCACAAGAAGTAATTCCCACCTTTGATATGGCCGTAAATGAGATGTTCTTTGAAAAGTATCCAGCAGCAGTTTTGGAACACCAAATTCAGGTTAGACCTTTTAATGCGGAGAAAACTCGTAATATGCGTGCCTTAAATCCGGAGGACATCGATCAGCTAATCAGTATAAGCGGTATGGTGATCCGTACGTCGAATGTCATACCAGAGATGCGTGAGGCTTTTTTTAAATGCATTATTTGCTCGTTCTATACAACTGTTGAGATTGATCGTGGCCGTATAGCTGAACCGACTCTATGTACAAACTGTAACACAAATCATTGCTTCCAATTGGTTCATAATCGATCGCAATTTACCGATAAACAGCTTATTAAATTGCAAGAGGCACCAGATGATATGGCTGCTGGTCAGACGCCTCATAATGTTCTATTATTTGCTCACAATGATTTGGTGGATAAGGTCCAACCCGGTGATCGTGTTACTGTGACTGGTATCTATCGAGCCGTGCCAATACAGGAGAGCAACAGGGCAAGAAATGTTAAGAGCGTATATAAGACTCATGTGGATGTGGTGCATTTTAGGAAGGTCGACAATAAGCGATTGTATGAGGAGGAAGATGGGTAAGAGTTGAGTTATTTTTCGTGTGGTTCAATCGGAGTAATAAGTGTTGAATATTTTAGAAAAGATCACATCTTCCCTCCAGAGCGAATTGAATTGTTAAGGACACTGTCTCAAAAGCCAGATGTTTATGATCGTTTAGCAAGAGCATTGGCACCGTCAATTTATGAGAATGCAGACATCAAGAAAGGAATATTGTTGCAATTGTTTGGTGGGACCAAGAAAAAACATGTTACCGCTGGAAGGCAAAATTTCAGGTAGGACATTGCTATTGTGTTTATTTGTCTAATGAAACTAATTTAACATAATTATTTTTACTGTAGATCAGAGATTCATATCCTCCTCTGTGGTGATCCTGGTACCTCGAAGTCCCAACTGTTGCAGTATGTTTTTAATTTAGTGCCCAGGTCCCAATACACGTCAGGCCGTGGCTCTTCGGCTGTGGGTTTGACCGCTTATGTGACTAAAGATCCTGAAACACGTCAGTTAGTTTTGCAAACGTAAGTTAACAAAGCTTGAGAAAGGTCTTTCTTTTATTTGAACGTTTGATTTGTTTTAGTGGAGCCTTAGTTCTAGCCGACAATGGGGTATGCTGCATTGATGAATTTGATAAGATGAACGATTCTACCCGCAGTGTTCTGCATGAAGTAATGGAACAACAAACTCTAAGTATTGCTAAAGCTGGTATTATTTGTCAATTAAACGCTCGTACATCGATTCTGGCTGCTGCGAATCCAGCTGAATCTCAGTGGAACAAACATAAGAACATCATTGATAATGTTCAATTACCACATACACTACTTTCGCGTTTTGATTTGATTTTCTTGGTTTTGGATCCACAGGACGAAGTGTTTGATCGTCGTTTAGCTTCACATCTTGTTTCGTTATACTATGTCTCAAGGCAAGAAGAGGAGGATACAATGTTTGTAAGTGATTTGAGTTTTATAATGGAGTTTTTTTTTAATTGAAGTCTTTTTGTTAGGATATGAGCGTTTTACGTGACTATATTGCATATTCCCGAGAACATGTTTCACCTACACTCTCCGAGGAGGCACAACAGCGTTTAATCCAAGCCTACGTTGATATGCGTAAAGTTGGTGCTGGACGAGGACAAATTTCTGCATACCCACGTCAGTTAGAGAGTTTGATTCGTTTGTCAGAGGCTCACGCTAAAGTTCGTTTGAGCTCGGAAGTCACTGTTCAGGATGTTGAAGAGGCTTGGAGGTTTGTTATTTTTTATCAATTCACTTGTCAATTTAGAAAATATAATTTTTCTCTTGTTAGACTTCATCGAGAAGCGCTAAAACAATCAGCAACAGATCCGCTTTCAGGCAAAATTGATGTGGGCATTCTCACCACGGGATTATCGACGGCGGCCCGTAAGAAGCGCGCTGAACTAGTTGGCAGTATTAAGGATAATCTCAAGAAGAGGGTGAAGGTACCTACAATCCCGTACCAGAAATTGTTTAACGAGATTAGAGAGACGTCACAAATTGTAAGTTGTTTTTGTTTATTTTTTATATTTCCATGATTAATGGAGCTTGGCAGCGAAATCGGTGTGAAGGTATTTTTCGTGTGCACTTGTAAGGGTAAATTATAGCATTTAAAAATTATTAAATTAAGATAACAGAAGGCTTACATCGTACACCAGCACTATACGACTATAGTGTATCATTTTTCGTCTACCATTGTTTTCTCTTTGCTGTCATGCTGAGTCACTAATGCAATACAACAATGGAGTCTTTTCGCGGCAGCTTTTATTCGCATATTACATTTAAGTCTTCCAATGCGAACATTTTTCACACAGTCAGCACCCTGTGTAACAAACATATGCAATCTGTAGTCCACATTTTTACACGATAAAGAGAAAAAACGAAGTTCAATATAAAAATCGAATGATTTTTCAATTTCATGTTCTTGCAGCCTTGAGGAATTTAATTTTATGACTCCTCGACAATTAGCTGTCTAGCACACGGATAAAAACCGTGCTGCCTCAACCTCGACTCCATCACAGTTCTGATACTGAATTTCATCTTTACTAGTAGATTAGCCAGTTTAAAACGATTGATTGCCGAAGTGATTTCTTTCCGCATTGCTCATCTGCTAGTACTTTGTTCACAATGGAGCAGAGAAAAATTTGCTGCAACTGCGGATTTGATGTTCAGCTTTACCATTTTGAAGCAGTCTTCCAAAACACAGCAAATTAGACCTGGCACCAAAGAAGCTGAAGGACTTGAACTCTGACTATTCGTGTGTCTCAAATATTGACGAATAATGTACTGGCGAAATGAAGGCTGTATATACCCTTGTTATAGTTTTGAAACACTCGTAGAATATCTACATCAACTTCCTGTTTGTCCATCTCTTCACTTTTGCTAGTAAGAGAACACTGTCGTAGTTATAGCCTATTATACAGACGCTATTTTTTTTCTTCAAGTCTTTGATTGGTACCAGAGGATACTTAGTAGAGTAGTTCATAAAAATTGACCACTGTCTTGCCTTACCTTGTTCTATCGCTTTTTCCATAGCAGTGCATTGCGATTCTCATACACCTTTACCCGTAGTTCAAAGTACTGTCATTGCTTTCTATGCAAGCATTTAAAACAACATACATACGAGGGTAGTCCCAGAAGTACCCAACCTAACAAATAAAACATACAAAACATTGGGGAAAAATATGTTTATTTCTCTACGTATTGTTCTTTTAGTTCAATACACTTTTCCCAGCAATGTTCAATAGCTTCGGTAGCCTGTTTATAGTGACAATCATCGAGCTTCTTAAAATAGCCATCAACCGCAGACTCCACCTCTTTGGCAAATCTTTTACCACGGAGCCATTTTTTTCAAATTCGGAAATAGAAAATAATCCGAAGGCGCTAAATCTGACGAATAGGGTGCATGAGCAAGCAATACGAACTTTAACTCATTGATTTTGGCCACAGCGATGATGGATGAGTGCATTGCCTTGATGAAACAAAACTTTTTTCTTCGCAAAATGCGGCCGTTTTTTCCTGATTTCAGCTTCCAAATGCAGCAATAAGTTCGCATAATACACACCGTTGATTGTTTTTCCTTTATGAAGATAATAAATGAAAATTATCCCACGCGCATCCCAAAAAACTGACGTCATGACCTTGCCTGCAGATGGAACTGTCTTCGCCTGTCTTCTCTCCTTTAAGTCCATTGTTTTGACTGTTCCTTCGTCTCGCGTGTGAAGTGATGGACCCATGGTTCATCCATGGTTATGAAAACACGGCTCGATTGAAACATCCACTCTTTTTGTTCCATTGTGAGTAATCGCGGCACCCATCTTGCGCACAGCTTTCTCACGTCCAATATGCGTAGTACGGTGCTTTTTGAAATGGCTACCATATCTGCTAGTTCACGCACTTTCAATCGACGGACATCCAATATCATTTTGTGGATTTTTTTCAACTCTGCCATTCAATATTTTATTGTTGTACACGAAGGAGCAGACTCCCCTAGAGTAGAATCCAGTTTCGTTTTGATGTTGATTGGATTGAGGCCTTTCAAATGAAAGTATTGTATCACAAGAGATGACCAATTTTCTCCTTATTTAAAAATTCATTGAGAGCGTTCACTATTGATGGCCACCGAACAAATACTAAACAACATAGCGTCGTCAAACTTCAAATTTAAGCTTTATAAGGTTGGTGCTTTCTACAATTGTCATTCTTTTCAAACACCAACAACATCTACATATACGTCAGCTCGGGTACTTCTGGGACTACCCTCGTACATTGGTATCTCGCCTGCCCTTTGTGCAAAAATTATAAGGGTGTTTATTATCCCTTGAGAACGTGCCTATTACATAGAAAAAGAATAGGAATTTGGAATTCCAAGTATTGTGGCTATTCTCAATTTAAGTTTTAACGTCATTCAAGATATTACGTGCCATTTTTACGTATCATTCGGGTACATTTGGAGATCTTCGCACCGTCCTCTTGCAGGGCATTTCGTCTCTCGTGTGTCGTTAGCAGTCGCCAACATAGAAACAAAAACAATTTCAATGTTAGTAAAAGTACCATATAGTCAGTACGGAAAAAGTTCAGTTGCACCATTGGATTGATCACATAGAGCTAAGACAGTGACTAAGACACAATACCTTTAGGGAGCGACCTAAACTAAAGAAAAATGTCGGTATGACATTGGATTACATACGTTTTTTCAGTTAAAAAATTTCAGGTGAAAATATCGGGATGAACTTAGTGGAGAAGAGATATTATTGGACAAGTATGTTTAGCAGGTCCAACAGCCATAATAAGTCAGTTGTCGCTAGTGCACCGCACGTTCACGATCGACCAACATTTGAAGAGCGGTGAATTTTGCATGTCATGCTTTTTGCACTCATTTAAATATTCGACGACTAAGTGATCGAGCACGGGACTGATCTGCTCGTTGGTGTAACATTTCATACAAGAAGGGAAATTTGCCAACTGAATGGTCCGCTACATCGATAAATAAAATTGCGGCCACTACTAGAAAGAAATCTGTGATGTAAAAGACGCAATCGAGAGTGACTATCTTTTGCAAGAAACCTAGTTAAAAACAATGGTGAAACTTTTTCGAAGAGCAGGCACGCTCGAAAACATAGTCTTCAGTGACGAAGCACTGGCTAACTGTTAATATTTTTGTTAACAATATTCGCTACTTCGAAATAACAAGCTGCAACCTACATTAGAGATAAGACGTGGTACATTCATGCGACGTACAGCTCTGGAGCAGTACAATGCTGCAGTGCAGTATTATTGTACTTCGGTTAAATCAAATAAAAATAATGAAAAATTAGTTATAGATGGATTTGTTTATCATTTGGAGAAACAACAGAAAGATATACCATATATCGGTGGCGTTGTGAAACAATAACAAATTATATTGTAAGGGTCGCGTAAGCACTATGCTTGTCAATGGAAAGCATAATGTTTATAAAAAGCCCTCAAATCATTCTCACGATCCCTTGCCCTTTAAAGAACACGTAAATAAAGTGAACACCTTGGTAAAAGATCTTGCAGATAGTACAGATAATGCTGCTGTTAATATAATTACTGAAAGTGTTGTAAAATGCGAATATGAGTGCCATATTTACCTGCCGAATAATGCAAGCAAAAAACACAATTAAAAGAGTAAAATCCAAGATGTGTCTTATGGACGGTACATTCGAAGTTGTAGCATCTATAATACGACAGTTATTTGCCATTCAAGGCATTGTAAAGGGTGAAGCTTTGCCACTCATATTTTGTATTATGAGTAGCAAAAGCAAAATACTGTATGAAGAGTTTTTCTATGAACTGCTCGTATGTCGTGCTGCGTGTGATTATAATATTCTATTATTACCCGAATTCATTTTATCTGGCTTTGAGAAGGCAACAACATTTTTCCCAGAATCTGTTAACAAAGGATGTTTTTTTTTCATTTTGGTTCAATCATTTGGAGAAAAATTCAAACCGAAAAACTGCAAATAAAATATGGGAACAATGAAGAATTTAGTCGACAAATGCGAATGATTAAATCACTTGCATTTTTGCCACCGAACGAGTTACCTGCATGTTTCGATGAGCTAAAAACTGTTTTGGATAATACCAGAGTTCTGGTCAGTGCATGACCAAATGCGATTCAAACTACCAATAACTCAAAACACCCCAGAAGCGTGGTACATGTTGGGTTGTACAAATTAATTGCAAAGCTAGGTAAGGAGTATCTAGTTGTCAAACAAACTGCAGATAAAATTCAAAAAGGAGAAAGAAGAAATCCCAAAAAGAATGTTATTAAACAAGAGAAACCACTTTCAACTATCCTTAATGATAAATCTAATATAATCAATTAGATTTGCTTAAAAATATCGCAATCCATTTGACATTGCAATGACAAATTTGTATAAACGTTTTCTCAAAATTTTATATGAATATCACTTTTTATATTTTTGTTATTGACTTTGAATTTATTAATAAAATTATTTTATACATTGATAGTAGTTTGTTTTATTCCACTCGAATGATCGGACAACAGTCGGCATTTTTGCCGACAGTTTGTTCATTGCCGTCGACATTTTTTTGAGCTGTATTGCAAACTGTCATCTATCTAAATTGTCGGTATAACTTTAATCGACATTTTCACAATCCACGAAATTCACAATTTTACAATCGACATTTTTTTTGCGGCAATTCGTACGCTTCCCAATTTCCGCACATCGCTAGAGTCCCGATGGAGAATTTCAATTTTTTTTTTGTGAGGATACCGCAAGTCAATGTTTTACAAAAACAATCCTGAAACGATTTAGACCTTATAGAAGAATATTCGGCCTAAAGTTGCACGCACGTTTTGTTCCAATATATTAGCGAAAGAAACGGCCTTTAATTAGATGATTTTATCTTTAACAACTAAATTCGCATTGTTAAACTCTAATTTATTGGGTCTACAAGTAAGTTTCCAGCGTTTTTTTTTTCCAAAATTTGAAGTTTTATTATGAAAACATTGCTACAATGCTTTATTTAAAGTATCGTCCATCGGAAGCTACAACTTTCCCCCATCTTTCTGGCAATTTATGAATTCCGAACCAAAAAAATTTCTCGTCTTTCGAGCCCAAGAACGTATCGAGCCAATTTTTGATTTCCTCTACTGAGCTGAAGCGTATTCCCGTAAGAGCGTTCTGCATCGAACGAAACAAGTGGTAGTCAGATGGTGCCAAGTCTGGACTATAAGGCGGGTGAGGCAGAATTTCTCATCCACTATTTTCTTAATAGTTTTTCACCGAAACCGTAACATATGGCCGAGCGCTGTCGTGATGAAAAATGACGGACTCATGCCTGATCTCATATTCTGGCCGTTTTTCTTTTAATGCCCGCTTCAAACAAATTAATTGGGTTCGATATAATGGTCCTTTGATGGTTTCACCACTCGGAAGCAGTTCGTAGTATACGACACCCTTTTGATCCCAGCATATGCAGTGCATGACCTTATTCACGTGAATATTTCGTTTCGGCGTCGATTGGGCGGGCTCGCCGGGCTTTGTATACGGTTTTCTGCGTTTAGGATTATCATAATAAATCCATTTCTCATCACCAGTGACAATACGAAGCAAAAATGATTTATTTTTATACCGCTGCAGTAACATTTCGGACATGCAAAATCGCCGTTCGACGTCTCTTGGCTTCAATTCGTACGGCACCCAGTTTCCAACCTTTTGAATGAATCCCAGTGCCTTTAGGCGCAGGGAAACGGCTTGTTGCGTAACGCCCAATGATGCAGCAAGTTCTTCTTGAATCTGACACGGATCCTCATCCAGTAAAGCGTCCAATTCCTCGTCTACAAAACTTTTCGGCTTTCCGGGACGATCTTTGTCTTCAACTCCGAAATCACCGCTTTTGAACTGTTTGAACCACTCGCGGCACTTCGATTCACCAATACATTCCGCCCCATAAGTTTCCGAAAGCAAACGATAGGCCTCAGCCGCACTTTTCTTCATATTAAAGAATAAAAGCAGCGCTTCCCGCAAATGACGTTTATTTGACTGGAAACTTGCCATGATTTTGCTCGATAAAATGTACGACACCGATAGAACTGCTTAAATATAACGCTGCAAAGTTGTTGACAGATACAAAACCTACAAATAAAACACATGGGGTCTGACATTTCTGAACGGGATCCACTGGTGGCGCCATCTCTGACAAACGCTGGAAACTTACTTGTAGACCCAATATAAAAACGAATATCAAGGTACACATTATATTAATTTTAAACTTAGAAATTTTCCGCGAACACTCTTTATATGGCAAGACAATAAGAGTTGGTTACCTATATTTGTCTTCATTTTCAATACGTTTTCTTTACTTATTTATTTTACGCAATACCATATGCCTTCTGCATTTAACCAGTTTTTGGTCTTCCAGCGGGCTATGTATTAGCAAAAGATTCTCCTAATTCGTTAAAAAATAATGGGCTTAGTTGGATTGTTTGTAGGACTTCATATCTGTTTGACCTGTTATTCTACTAGATGGAGTGAAAAGTGACCTCCTTGGCCGCCAGAATGCGCTGGTACTGCAAAAAAGGTTATGGTGCCTTAAAGTCCGTTCACATTTAGGCAGACATGCCAAATTTCAGTGCGATACTGTCTTTAATTTTGTTTTGACAGCTGATTGTTGCTGACGTGTTTGGCATCATGTTGAGTATGGACAAAAACGATTTTCCTTCCCTTATAAAACATTATTTTTTGAGAGGCAAAACGGCGAAGGAAACAAAAGAAAAGTTGGATAAATATTATGGGGCTAATTCTCCGTCAGATTACACCGTCAAATATTGGTTTCGAGAGTTTCGTGGTGGCCGCAACTCCATTACCGATCAAGTCCGCAGCGGCAGGCCCTCCGATGCGGTTACAGAGGACAATGTCAAACAAATACATGAAATGGTGTTGGCTGACCGGATAGTGAAGGTGCGCGAGGTAGGAGATACCACAAAGATTAGTACTGAGCGCGCACACCATATTTTGGGCAATATTCTGCATATGAAAAAGTTATCCTGCCGTTGGGAGCCGCGAATGCTCACTTTTGACCAAAAACACGAAGGCGAGAGCACTTCGAAAGAGTGTTTGGACTTGCTGATGCGGAATCGGACGGACTTTTGCCGTCGATTGGTAACTAGATTTGGATCCCTCGGACTATTATCTCTTCCCAAACCTCAAAAGATGGCTCATCAATAAAAAAATTCAGCTCACGCGAGGAAATCATCGACGCCACGGAGTATTTTGCAGACCTTCCGAAAAATTACTTTTCGGACGGGATCAAGAAGTTGGAAAATCGCTGGAATAAATGTATCCAACTAAAAGAATAATATAAAAAAACATTAAAAAAAAAAAAATTAATTCCCAAGGAGGTCACTTTTCACTCTATCTAGTATGACAGCCCCTCAGGTAGAGTTTAGCAGAAAGATGTTTTCGTACAAGATACATACTCGTATATATGTAGATTTTCTTTTGAAGAATTTTCCTGCTGATTTTAATCCCAAGCTACCACCTGCCAGTCATCTGTCTTTATAATTTTCAAATTCTTTTGCATTATTTAATTTTTATTTATTTTCTTTCTTTATGCTTCAGCTTATTACAAGGGAACAATTCGAAGATGCTCTTAAGGAAATCCAGGATGAAGGCATAATCGTAGTTATGGGGAAGAACACAATCAGGATGTGTTAAAACGGAACATTCTTTTTTTCGTTCTCTCTAATCCGTAGTTCATAAGTTTTACTTCGAAATTTGTTTTTGTTATACTTTTTTTGGGTTTTGAAAATAAATAATTAGAATAAAATAGTTTGTGCATGATTTTGGGAAAATAGAAGAAATGTAAGTAGAGATACATATCTGACAGTGATAAATCTAGCAACGCTAGTGGGTGTTCTTTAGCAGAGATTTACCCTCATCATGGTTTGTGAAAATTCTATGGAACTGCAATAAATCCTGAAAAAAGGGGACAATACCTTTTGATGATTAACAAAAATTTCTATTGATTGCTTTGTAGGCGTGCAACAGCTGGCTAGTTTTGCAAATGCACATCTGGTTTTACGAATAGATAATCGCATTCGGAATGATTAATGTGTGAGGCGTAGCTCGTTTGTGTTTAAAGCTTTTATCTTAGGAATACAAGCACCTGCGTTTTCCAGATACTTTTTTGCTTCTTTTGTATGTGATATGGATAAATACTTTTGGATTACACTTTAATCCTTTGTGATTTGATTATGAGGTAGCAGGGTTACTCACAGAATTTCGGCTCAAATTACCGAAAAAAGCAGATACCTATGTATATGTAAGTGTACCTAATGTAATTAGATATTGCAATAATGTTATGTAATGGGCTCATATGACATTGTTCTATGTAGTTTTTGCAAGAGACGATGGCCCGGAGCTCTGGTGGTTTAACATTGAAAGCTAAGTTTAAGTGTGGAACCATTTTTGCTACAAGTTAAAAGTATATCCTATAGTGTAATAATGTTTTTGTGGAAGAATATTGTGTCAAATTATGTTAGTAATTGACCACAGGGTTATTTAATGAACCAGCCAAAAGCGTGACTTAATCCGGAGGTGTTGCGGTAACTTTAATTGACTTTCCAAAGAAAAGAAAAGAAAAAATATCTTGAGAAAAGACCACAGCCACAAAATCACAACTTGGTATCGCCAGCGCCTCCAAAGATACGAGTATGTATATCATTGAAGAAGAGAATCTGCAGAAACCGTGCATTTAAGTCGTCAATAGCGATTGCTTGCTGCTATTAGACGAGCTTAGTAAGCAAGCCAAGCATGGATAACAGCTCTAATCGACGTCAATCCTAACAAAAGGACTAATCGTTCCCGTACCTATATCACCAGTTTATCAAATCGGGTTGGTTTATATAACAAAGTTGGGGATCAGTCATTAGTTGAGGCCTAAGATGCGTGCCCTCTTGATAAGATCTCCAACTTTTCGAGAAAGCAAAGTTACTCTTGTGGTAATTGTGAAATCTTTCGATAAATAAAAGGTCACAGAATGTATTTTGTCTCAGCTTTAATTGCGAGTATTACAACTTGGTGGAATTTATCACCACTTTATTGAAACACGGCCAGACCTAGTGCTCGTAGCCCACGTATCATCCAGCGTATCTCCTACGAATTAACACGCATTATTCTCAGAGGGTTCTAATTTTAATATTGTTAGCCAATACATAAATCAAAGACATGCGGAGATCATCAGGTCGTCTTCCATATGAAGTAGAGAGGCCATCGTGTTAAGGTGCAATATCATTGTACACAACGAACTACGGTGAAATATTGATACCAAGTTTTAATACTATTAGTATGCCTACCAGTCTATTAGAAAGGAAATATTTGCACCTTCATTTCTAAACCAAAACCTGACTATAGGTCAAGTTAGAAACAGCTTTGCTGCTCAAAAATTAAACCCTGTGATCTTCAATTGGGTCTTATTTACTAGCCACACGTTCTGAGGTCAATCAAAGGAAGACTAACTTACCTAACGTTGTTTCAGTAAAAGAAATATGTAGCGACGTTTTCGGTACATGTGCTTAATATTGGCAGCATAGAACATTCCAAAAGCTTTTGGGAGACTCAATCAGAAAAGGCTCCACCAGCTTCTTGCGATTGTAGTCGTTCTACGTTAAATTTCTTTACTGTATTTCTTCGATGACTTGTCGCCCTGGATATTCGTATTCGCACGGCTTCAACAGAGTAGTGGCCTGAGACGATATTGATTCGTGTCTTGGGTCGACCGCAATTTAATCAATCTTGTTGACGATTTTTGATCATGTGAATGCCAGGTGCCTTTATGGATGTTGAAGTGTGGGAAACTGGTGCTTGCTATTATGGCTTTTCGCCTCATCGCTAAATCTATTTTCAGAGCTGGTGTTGTGTAGTGTATATTTTCCAATTGTGGTGCCAACAACTCTACATTCCATAACTTGGTTTTAAAATCATCTAGAACGATGTTAAGGTCGTGCTTAGGACATTCCTGAGAACGGGCCAGATACCTATGTCATAATCCACTGATCACGTGACAGTGAATAAGATACATCTTGGCGGACAGCAGTCGAAGAGAAAACACTGCAACTAAGAACTGCGCGTTGGCATAATAGAGGACTAATGAGCTATAAAGGAAAACAAACAAAAAGTAAGTAATTAGCATGATGTTTAGACATCATGTATTAGTACCAGTGACTACTGACTGAATGGGTCTTAAGCCTTAACATCCACCTCTCTTATAGCCTTCTGAACTACTACAAGAAGCTAAGGTTTCTGATCAGCCGTATATCATCGTATGCGACTATATCCACAACCAGGCAGGTGGCAACGTTGAAAGCAGTGAAATACTTCCGCATATATCGTAACAAGAATGCAAATACTCTTTGCTACATAGATACTTTCTGATTGCGATATCTCCCGGAATTGGGAGGCTGAAGAGTGCACTGCAGAAAGCAAACTTTAAATGAAACCAGCTTGATCAATGCAACATGGGCAAGCTTATATAGCCAAACGTGAACCAACAAAGATCCAATGAACTTCTAAGGTACAAAAATGAAGCTTCTCTACACTAACAAAAGTAGTAACCGGAAACGGGCCGTATGCTCAAAGGTTAATGATTTCTATTTACAATGACTCCCGAGAGGAGAAATAATGAAGAAGGCAAGTTGAAAGATGCACTGTTCTTATGATCATTTTTAAAAGTTCATTACTACTTTTCGTGTTTTTGTGTATTTGGTAAAGGTACAGAACTTTACAATAAAATATTGTAAAATACTTCAATACCATGTCCATTGGTATTGGCTTTATTGGAAAGATAATTTTATGCGCTTAAAGCTTAAATAGATTTTGGGCAAATAGGCCTTGCAACTGGCTCGGATAAAGCCCAATCCTCTTCGAGCATCTGGTGCCGTATATCGGCACTAACGCAACGAATGTTGGCTTCCAAGTAGTCTTTGGTTTTTGTTTTGTTCACAGGCCCATTGTGCGAGTGAAATTATGGGCTCATGGAATGTTTCAATCAGTAAAATGACTGTGGTGCGCACTGTGTGGTATCTTGAGCCGGTAAGGTTTGTTAACTGAGGCACGACTCTCGAATCAAATTTGCACAATTTGTAAGCCTTGCTGATATCACCTTTAATCACGGTTTGACATATATGGGTTTGGACTTTAATGATACTGGCAAATAATGTCACCGCCGATGATAGGGAACTCCCTCCGTTCATTTCGAAGGAAGAACTACAAACTATCTTCGAATCATTGAGAAGTAAGAAATCAGCGGGAATCGATAGCGTACCTAACATTATGCTACGACATCTTCCACTTCCACCCTGTTCAATAATGCTTTGAATAATGCTTATTATCCAACGCATTGGAAGACAGCGGTGGTGCATTGCCCATAGTAATAAAGACACGTCCAATCCGGCGAATCCTCGGTCGATAAGTCTTCTTCCGAATATCCGCAAGGTATTCGAAAAGGTGATCAATAGAGTCCTGACTAAGTGGGTTGAGGGCAAAAATATAGCTCCGGATAATCAATTCGGTTTTAAGGCGGGACATGATATCTCACATGCCGCGTCCAAACTTGTATCTGATATCCAGTGGAACAAAAGTAAGAAACAATGCACGGATACCTATCTGATTGACTTGGAAAAGGCGTTCGACTCCGTATGGTTAGAGACTATTCTTCATGCTGAATAGGCTAGGCATAAGTAAACCACTGCTATACATTCTTTGTGATATGTTCTCCAGTAGACAGTTCATCGTGAAGTACAGCGATGAGAATTCTGCTGGAATATTTGACATCAAATACGGTCTGCAACAAGGTGCGGTCCATTCGCCGATCCTATTCAACATCTATACAAGCGATCTTCTGAGCTCGCTTCACTATGCCATAGCGCACGCAGACGGCTTGATCGCGTACAGATCAGGAAAAAAGATTGGGGTCATTAATACTCTCTTGCAACGTGAATTCGATCTGATTAAGCGATATTATGATGACTGGAAGTTGAAGATTAACTTTCAGAAGTCGGAAATTATTCATTTTAAGACGCCTTTGTGTGGGTCCTCTGCGGATACCAGAAAGAATTGGCGAAAGTTTTCGATCGTGGGACAACACGGGCAGTCACTTGCTTGCCGAAATGTAGTCAGATACCTTGGGATTTGGCTAGATCTATATCTGTATTTTAATGAACACATAGATGTTGCTCTGGGCAGAGCAAAATGCTTTACCAAGATGGTGAATGGATGTTACCGTACTGCTGGCCAGATTTTGGCGAACAGCCGTGACATCAGTAGCAGACTCAATTTCACCACATTTTTCGATTATTCTTTTAACAGTTGATATACTTGGAACATTTTGATTACAAAATAAAAAACGGCGAATCATATCAGTCAATATTTAATGATTTTTGAAATAATATTTATCAAAAAGGAATCTTTGTTGCTTTTATTTCTGATAATGAGGGATTGTCTCCCATCAAACTGTTGAAATTAATTTTGACTGTTAAGGCACAACAGCAAAGATAGCTCCAAATTTAAACTGTCCCGTCTTGTTCGGGCACACTTTACAATACCCCCAACACAGTTGTATTTAATATGTCCTGTCGCACAGCTACAATTTTAAGATACAGCTTGGCATTCCGTCCAAAATTTGTAATTTTTGGCATCAACAAGTTAGATCATTTCAAAAATAATGCATAGTAACACTGATTTGTGGATGATGCAACCTTAATACAAATTGCTTCAGTTGCATTTGAACACTTGAATAATGAGCACACTTTTCCCTGATTGTCCTAGCAATTGCATTATAATCGAAACCTTACACGGTAAAAACTCTACAGAAATTCGTCGGGTCTTAAGTGAGGTATGTAGTGAGCAAGCAATAGACCACCCGCTTCCATGAAGATTCATGAAGAAGGCCGAAAAAATCAACCGATGAGCGAAGTTTAAGGCTTGTGCCGGATTTTTTTAAGTTCTTAATGAAGATTAAAAGAAAATATCCTGTGCTATCGGAGTTTCAAGAGTATCTGTTTGTCGTATTTGCCATTGAAGGTAATACAAAGTTAAAGTAGCCGACGTATGGGCTGCACTTTCCCTTTCTAAAACAGCTTTCTGATGGGGTTCCTCAGCGCATTCGGCAGTTGAACAAAAATGCAGTGTCAAACATTCCAAGATGTTGGATGATCAGTGATTGAAAAGCAGTAGTCTCCATATTTAAGGGATGCACAGTGATACTGCTTAACATAAATTTTAACTTCATATAATAAAATATTAGAAAAGGACATTCGCTTGATCAGAGAGCAATCCACAATTGAAACTTCTTTCTATCGAACGATGTGTACCCTTAAAACTAAACATGTTTGTTGTGTTTTATTTGGGCTTAGTTTTGAATTCTAGTTTTTATTTTCCTTCAGGTTCCCAAAGCAGGTATCTTAAAAACTGCATAAAGAAAAAGGTTAATCCATGCAATCTATTGCAAACAAAGACTGGAACTTTTTAGAACCTAAGCACCAAAACACACAAAGCAGGTTTAAAAATTGCTGCGATCCCAAAATTGCTCACCATATGTCTCTAATTATAAATACTCAGCAAGATACGAAAGCATTGGAACCATATATTCAAACGGTGATCGGAAACAAAATAAAATGTAGCTCAGGGTCGTTTTCGAAAGAAAAAAAAATATCTTTCCAAATCTAAAAAGTATCTGCTTATGGATACCTGTGTGCCATGGGTCGTACATGGATAGAAAGAGTATGTTGTTGCACACCTCAATTTTTCTGGAACAATAAAGAGGAACTGTGCATCGGTTTACAACCCGAATTGTTGTATTAACCCAAAATCACACGAAAGAGAGAAAGATGAAGAATAGAAAATGGAAAATAGAAGAACAAAAGGTCGACCTACCAGTATCGGCACCGGGTTTTTATCTGTGCACGATTCAAGGACATCCAGATTGAGTACAAGTACTTGGGCACAGCAGCTCTTATGTGTTCTAGAGCACACATCACTTTGAAAATTTAAGTGCATTCAGCACACACACACTGGCATTTGAGGTGCAGATGCACTTCATGCTTTGTGTTTTTTGTTTTTTGCACCATCCGGTTTAAGGACTAATTTCGGTGGTCACTGGGATAAAGGAAACAGCTATCAGACAAACATGAAATTGGAAATTGGAGAACTTGAATTTCTAGTTTTTCTTGTGTTTAGTTTTATTGGGCTTAGTTGGAGAATCCCCATTGTTATAGGATAACAAGGGGATTATGAAATAGTGCAAGTACCTACAGAATTTTTTATTTCGGTAAATATGTAATTCTAATCTGGGATAAGGCTCGTTGATTGTATGCAGGTGAAACTTCGAAAGATAGTTTAAAGTTGAATAATTATTCTAAGCCTACGGATGTGTACTTGTATTTGGTTTCAAAAGTTTCGTCTTTGAAACGTTAACAGCGCAACATGCTTTCAGAAAGAGGCATAGGATTTGTTTTTTAAATAAAACCAACAATTGTTGAGATATCTCTGAAACTTTTATTGCTTTATAAAGTAGATACATGGGAATTATTTATGGATCTGAGGTGGGTCTGAATTTTTGGCCAACTGCGTCAAGTTAGACACTCCAAATTTGTTGTGCGGGCTATTTAAGAAAACGTTTATCGCTATTATGTTGTCCCTCTGGGTAAAAATCGAAGACTACTTCGGGTCGGTCGAAGTATTGGTGTTCATTCTCTTTACATGTCGTAGCCATCAAAATGTCTTGTGGTGTGGTGTGCACTTTTTTGAATCTATCAAGGGAAATAGAACGAAGATTTGGTGGAGAAACCTAGCTTTTAAAACGACCAGTGGTACCTTTCTCCAACTTCGTTAATGCCCATTCTTCAGTGCCTTATAACATGACCGGAACGAGACGGTTTAAATGAAGAGTCTCCTTAGTGTTTATTGAGGAGCCCTTATTACTCAACGGTCAAGTTCAAGAAACACGGATTTATAAAGTTCAAAGAAACACGGATTTATAAAGGGTGGCTAACAGCTAGTGTGTAAGTTTTCATTGAATTAAACACACATTTATTGTGAAATCAGTTGTAGAATTTTATTAAAATTAAAATTATCGATGATTTTTTGAGAATAAGTAGATTATTGATATAGACCTTACTCTTCAAATAACCGCACAGGAAGAAGTCTAAAGGTGTCATATCGCATGACTTTAACCTAAATAATGCGATCTTCAAATCTCGTATGCAATAAATTGATTGATTGATGGCTTGTGTGGGCGGTAGCACCATCCTGTTGAAATCAAAGATCGTCCAAACCCGATTCATTCAATTTGAAAAAAAAAAAAAAACTCCCCATAAACTGCCATAAATGAGGCTCAATTGTTTACTTCGGCGACGAATTGAGTTGCCTGGCTGGTTTTGAACACTTTCCAAACCACACCACAGTGGTGATGTTTTGGCGTGTAGGTGCTCGCCGAGCATGTGGAAATGGAGTTTGACCCAATATCGAACCAGTTTCTTCAAAACGCACGAATTCCAGACTCACTAGGGCAATTATATTGAGCGAAAAATTCACGAATTTTACAAAAGGTTTCTTTTCGTAATAAGATTGAATAATAAAAATGACTAAAATTGCCAAAAATTGTATGGCATCTGTCAAAAAGATCAACCACATTGGATTCAGTAAATGAGAGTAATTGATAGCCAACATGCACACCATCTGCTGACTCACCCTTTAGCTGAGTATTGTGACGTTCTGTTTGATTCGTCGATGTTGTGCGTAACTTATTTTGACTGCCCTCATTCACACGTAAGCCCAATGTTGCCGCTGCTGTTCCAATATTTCCAAGCGCATTAGTGAAAGTTCGTTGTGTGCTAATAATGTAGTAAATATCATCAGCGTATGCAAGTAGTTGGACAGATTTTTGGAAATCACACCTCTGGCAACATCTGGCTTACGAATTTCGGTACAATTTGCTTAGAATCTTGTTAAAGAGTCACATGATAGCACATCACCGATATCACTCATGACTCAACGCTCGATTTCCAAGATTTTTTTCCAGGATCAGCTGTTGTGTGAATATTTGGTCAATTGTGAACATACTGTCGCGGTGTTTTCACCACACCGATAAAGATCCCGACCCACAGATTCCTTCAATTAGTTGCTCGGTCGTTCCGTTGACGGTGGTGACATATTGCAGGAAAGAACCATCCTATACATGACGAAGACAGGAATGCTGTCAGTTAAAAACGTTAACGGAACACCAAGTCGTTTCCCACCTTAAATAACTTGGCAGGTAGACTGTTCCGTCTGGTGGCCTTGCTATACTTAAATTTAAATATTGGTGCCCTTATTTCATTTTGATCGGGTGGACGTAGCACTACTGACTTTTGAATTGACACGTTTTTTTTACTTGTTGGTAAAACTATCGAACTTGAAGAAGAACCTTTTCTCTGTTCTTTTTTTTATAGAATGTACCTATGAGTCGCTCTTGAAGTTTTGATGTATATGCTTGTCTTCACTTTTCTCATTAAATCAAAGCCTCGTTAGGGTAGTCGGTTGAAACTGAGCATATTAACACGTTTTCGGGGTGATTTGGCTGAACGTGGCCCGTTTAAAATCTTGGAACGGTTAGGTGAAAAAGTGAAAAGGGAGTTAGTAACCCATTTCGGGAATTCTCATATCCTTATTAAAGTTCATTTGGGCACCATTATGCTACAAATCCTTTTTTTTTTTCAAAAAAGTCATTATTTTACCCAGACAGTCCGGAAATGCGATCCTTTCTGAAGCCTCTCAGAATTGCTATAGGTCTAATTTCGAAATATCTTTTTAATCACCAGGTGCTTGCTTTCGCCTTGTTTTCGTCTAGTATTTCACGGGTGGTATCTGTTATTTTCACACGCCCTCGTTGGTAAAACTTTCTAAACTCCACATAATGGATAGAACATTCAATTCTCAAATTCTTCAGAGACTAACCAGCGAAAGAGTCAGGTAAGTAATGCTTTTGTATCTATGTATTATTCCAGAAAACGTTTCCACTATTCGATTGATGGCTTGCTCAAACGATTTATTGTGTGTGTGAAAAAATCAGCTACAAGATTACCTTGCTAGAAATGTCAAGATCATTTGATCAAAATGACAGCTTAGTTTGACAGTTAACCTTTTAGTAAGATAGCAAATCTAGTACAAAGCCGTGTCTTTACTTAGGAAGGAGAAAAAGAGGTACCGATGTACATTGTTCTTAAATGTTTGAAAGTTATAACGACTAGGAAATAGAGATCTCGGCAGGGCATTCAATGTAGGTATAAACGAATCACAATATTTTAGAGTACGTCCAAAAGTGTAGTTGAGGGTGTACGGATGAGCATTCATAGTCAGACGGGTGTTACGGTTAAAAGTTTGAAGAAGCGGAATGTTACTGGCGATTTCTATGGAGCACTGATAGTGGAAATACCGGAAATAGTTTGCAAATGGAATACATACAGAGTTTATGAAGGTAGACAGCCTTCTCATTTTTTGGTGAGTAAAGCTTACTTCAATAAATTTGGTTTTATTGGGAGGGTCAGGTATGGCAGTGCCATCTGCAAACGTGTACGTAGGAAATATAGAAGCGGACCGAGAACACATCCTTGCGGTACGCCGGTTAAAATTTCTTGGAATTCCGAAAACTCATTTCTGTGTCTGACACGGAAAAGTCTGTTCTCGTATACATATTACATAGGTGTAAAGGTAAGGCCTGAAGCAATTTGAATTCCAAGTCTTCAAACGCCATGAGATACTACATATATCAAGAAATACGACTGAGTACATGTTTCTTTCCATAAGAGTTTTCCCAATTATATCGGTGATCCTATTTACCTGATCAACTGTTAAATGTTTGCTTCTGAACCTCAACTGATGATCAGGGATAAGATTTTATCCGTAATCGTATGCGATTAATAGAAAAATAGAAGTTAAATTGGTCTATAAGACTTCTTGGCACAGGGTGGTTTCCCTGGTTTTGGTACCATTATGACATCAGCAACTTTCCACTGACTCCGAATGTATTGTAATGTATGTAAGTACTTATTTATTATTTACAGAAGCCCAATTAATGCTTTTCTATGCAACATAACTAAGAAATGTGTTCGTAACTTTTATTGTTCTTAAAATAGTTGTTTTCACACAAATTAGGTCTAAGGAGGATATAAAATATATTGATCTGTGTGTCGAAGCTGTGGCATTGGTAATGCAGTCTTGCCTAAGTTTTTCATCAACTTTTGAAATGAGGTCATAGAACATCTTTTTTGAGAAACTTCTATTTTCGATAACCGCCCGTTCTATAGGATGGTGACAGCTCTTCTAGTTTTCTAGTTTCCTGTACCAAGTGCTGCTCCTCCCGATGGTGTTTAGCGCTATAATTTTTAGGAGTCTTTCATCAGGCAGTTTTTAACTTTAAGTTCTAATGAACAAGGGTGATAATCCTGTTTCGATGTGTATCATATAATTGGGCATGTTGATGGGTAGAGGGAAGCACCTCTTTATGTATTATCTTAAGAGTTTTTCAACCATTTCCTACTTAACATACCCCCGGGCTTGTGCTGCAAACATCATGATAGATTCGGCCATCGCTACAAAAACTCTGCATTGAATATCATGGAAAATTAGATTATTTGAAAAAACACTCTTCCATGTAGCACATAGGTATTGCATATTTTGCTTTAACTGATTTATCTTTTAAGTGGGATTCCATATTTAAGTTCCTTGTTATCTTACTCCAAGATAGTTATAAGATCTTACTATTTCTATAGGTGCTCCGTTGAAGTGCCACTTCTTATTTCTGGATGTTCAACCAGGTCCGGTTTTTAAAATTAAAACCTTGGATTTACTTAAATTTACCGTTAGATTCCTTAGCTGACAGTACTCCAAAAGTCGGTATATCATTACTCGCAAAATTGAATGTCAAAAAGTCTACTAAATCATCGAAGCAGAAAGCAAAAAGATACGAACCGAGTGTGCATCCTTGTCGCACTCCCGTTTCGTTTCAAATCATTCGGAAATATTTTCTCTCTATTCCAAACAGCTGACCGGTTACATATGTTCGAGTATCTTAAATTTGTAAGACATTCCAATGTTAGATAACTTGAAGAATAAGGCTCTACGATCAAAAGCTGCTTTGAAATCAACAAAGAAGGCGTACAATTACTTTTTTTGTTCCATGAATGATCCGGCGATTATCAACGGTTGAACAGCCGCTGCGAAATCCAACTTGGTTTTCCTTTAGTAAGTTTTTAGTGTTAATCCATTGCGATAGTCTGTTTTTTTAAAATTTTTGTGAATTCTTTGTTGGACGCGTTGAGAAAGAATATTCCTCGATAGTTGGCTGCAGCTAATAAACTGCCTTTTTTTTATGGATGGGAAATATTAAAAAGGCCATAATCAAGTTGCTTGTGGGGACGTCCGTTGCATACTTCAAAAATTCTACAAGGATCCTATCTACACCTGGAGACTTTCTATCATTTAGTTTTATTTCCTCAGGATTTGCACCCGTCATCGAACCATTTCTCCCTATATATAATTTTTTTCCTTCGGAATTGATTGGATATCGGAGAAGATGCTACGAGTATTAGGTTTCCAATATCGCCGATATTCAGGTGTTCTCCTATTTGTATATTACGAGTACGTGTTAGATTACTCTTATAATGTGCTGAGTCTTTAAAAAAAATCTTAGGGGGGAGTTGGATAATTCTTGATTCGTTTGGATCTCTTGAAAACACTCGAAGTTCAACTTTAATAGGCATATGATCTGAGCTTACACAGCCTGGGTTTCAAACCCAGCTATTAATGAGAGCCATTCACCTTTTACAAAACAGCAATCAATAACCGAGCAACTTTGCTGCCCTACAAACGTGAATTCCCCATTTTTATTTATAGCACAGATGCCGTTCAAAAACCTAAATCTCAGTGAATCGCATAGCTTTAGCGTTTTTGCTCCTTTTGAGTTTAATGTTTCATCCTTCCTCATTCGTTCTTGGTTTTTTTGATTGGCGGCACAGAGAGTTTTGACTTTTAGTGCCCTTTACTATTTTCCAAAGCGAAGAATTGGATTGTTTTTCTGCTGTCACGCTTCAAGGTTAGTACCTGCTGCACAGTTTTTAAAGTTTATAAACGTCTTTTTTAGCAGGTTACACAAGTGATTTAAGCGTGTCCTATGTTTTGTGGAGTACGACTTTGTTGTCGTTTTTTACGGGCTTTTCTTTTTCCTTTACCATTTCTTTTATTTCTGGTGGATAATTAAGACCGCAGTTTGTTGGTTTTGTATGCGGCATGCGGCATGCGGCATGCGGCATATTGAACGATATAATTAAAATAATCAACTTCAGTTTAGAGTTCATGCCATATGTCGTCTTAAGTGGTACGCTTAGTTCCACTTAGTCTTCGATTTCTTTTCTTAAAGCCTTCCCAATTAGTATTGTTGCCAGTTAGTCCTACTGGTTATTGTTTTTTAATTAGAGTTTCACTTATAGCAAAAATGACTGTAGAATGGTTAGAGGAAAGGTCAAAATATTCATCAACTTTTAACATAAATTGGTAAGAAGAAATCAATAAAATCTGGTATTTTCGTGGTATTTGTGGGCCCGTAAATTGGTTTCCGCATGGAGTAGAAGTTACAATTATTCTCCAAGCAGCTTCATAGAGTATTCTACCCTTTTGTGCGGTGCATCTAAATTTAAATTTTAAAAATGTTGGTGGGGGCTGAAGGCCCAATTTTTATTTATTAGTTTAATCTAACCTAACAACTAGGATTCAAAAACTAACAAAAATTAAGAGTTAGGAACCAAGGGAATGGTAGAGGAGATTATATTTGAGACGAGAAGTACTCAGGTTAAAATCAAAAACGGGGAGTTTTGAGTTGACCTTACGGAGCATGTGGGAGGTAAGTTCGTTGGAACTTAGAATTGTAGAGGAAGGCGCAATCCACAGAAGCAGAGAGGAGTCGATGAATGAAGAGATGCCAGCTACGTCTCTGCATTTTTCGAGGGTATCCAGGTTAAGTTCGAGTCGATCACGGTAGGGAAGTAAAATAAAATGGTAGTCCTCGAAGAGCAAATCGAAGGAAGCGACGTTGAATGTTCTCGATTCAGGATATATGAACTCGCTTAAAGGGGGAGCACGCTTGGCTGGCATATTCGAGAAGGGGTCAGAGGGTAATGTACATAAAGTGACTTTGTTACGTAGGGGTTGCAAAATTCTTCAGACCATCGTTTGATAAAACCAAGTGATGAGTTGGCTTTGAGGATTATCTCATCAATATGCGAACGGAAGTTTAACTCTCTATCGTATAATATTCCAAGGTCGTGAAGAGATTGAACCTGGGTTATAGGTTAGCCAAGCAGAAATTAAGTCCAGGAGGAGATGGATTGGACTTAAGTAACAAAATCATAGATTGGCATTTGGAGATATTCGGCTCTAAGCAATTTTTTAGACACCAAAACCTATTGTTGAAGAAAGTTAAAATGAAAAGAAGGGGATCTAGCCTTGTGGGACGGCCGACCTAAAGCGAACTTTATAATATCGGTTCTCCAGATAAGAAGATATCCATTTTAATACTATGGGATCAAAACCGAGGGAAGACAATTTGAAAAGGATCAATGTATGAGATATTTTATATTTTATTGAAGGCATTAGCTAAATCTGCAGCAACAACATTGATTTCGTTGCTATTTTCTCGGGCTGAAAGCACCAAGAATACGAATCCAAGTAAGTTTGTAGTAGTTGATCTACAATACCTTTAAAAAATCCATGACTGGGGAATATAAAAGATTTGCACCGACAGCATATCGCTTCATACAAATTACTTTCTAACGTTTTAGGTATGCGAGAAAGTTTAGCAATTGGACGGTAATTGTTTACTTTATTCTTTGATCCTTCTTTCTGAACCGGGGTTACTAAAAAGGTCTTCAAAACTTGGGGAAATTCCCCTTGTGCGATGAAAAGATGAAATAGGGAGGAAAATGGGTGAGAAAGATTGGAGACACACTTTTTCAGAAGTATTGCGGGGAGCCCGTCTGGCCATGCATCTTGAGGTGTGTTTTGCATTAAAGTTAACTGCAATAACAAAACTCGGTTTAAGGGAATTAAATGTATTGTTGAAGACATTTTTTTCAAGCGCACATCGCGGTGGACAGTAAATAGATGAAATTGTAAAGAAATTATGTCTGTACAGTGTACATGTGCCGTGATTACTTGCACAGATTCGTGCTCTATTTTTAAATCTTCGATTCGAGAGAATCTCTAATATACAAGGGTGTATTTTTTTAGAGGTTTGGTCTTTAAACTGGCAACACTGTTTCTACAGATTGTCAAATTGACAGTTGAGAGTTGATTTGTGGTTAGTACGTTTGCCATTTTACGATGAATAAATTAACGAGAGAAAAACGCGTGCAAATTGTGCAAACTTATTTTGAAAACCATGGTTCGGTTTGCCAAACTTATCGTGCGCTACGTCCATTTTACGGTCGACATAATTGTCCATGTAAGCAAGTTATTCGGAACATGTTGAATCGTTTTCGCACCACGAGGAGAATCCAAATGATGCGATTCGCCATCGTGCACAGGAATTGGAGCTATGCCCATCCACTTTGTGGAAGATTTCACGGTAAGATCTTGGCTCAAAAGCTTATAAGATCCAGCTAGTGCAAGAGTTGAAACCGCGTGACCATTATACGAGTCGTATGTTCAGTGAATGGGCCGAAAACATGATTCAGCTTGATCCTCATTTTCAATGCAAAATTTTGTGACAGAGCGGTTTCAACAAGATGGCGGGAAACATTTACTGAGCGCATAATTTCGCGTAATGGACATGTGGACTTGCCTCCATGATCCTGTGATCTCACACCTTTAAGATTACTTTCTTTGGGGGTATGTGAAGTCACTAGTCTATGCCGATAAAGTAGAGACGTTGGACGATTTGGAATTAACATTCGCCGTGTTATTGCTGATACGAGGGGCGTTCAAACTATTCTCGGTATCGGGGTGAAGCTGTGGTTGTATATATAAATTGACTTATTTATCAAGTAATACTATTGTTTTAGTGCATTCATGTAAAATTTCATATAAATGTGATTATTAATTCGCGTTTTATCTCTAGTTAAACAGCATCATAATGGCAACTGAGACCATGATGGTGAAAATTGAGCATCGCGCTGTAATTAAATTTCTCACTAAGCAAGGAAAAAGTCAAAAAACTATTCATGAAGAGATGGTGGCTGTTTACCAGGGTTCCGCACCTTCATTATCAACTGTGCAAAAGTGGTCAAGTGAGTTCAAGAGAGGCAGAGAGAGCATTGAAGACGACCCCCGCTCCGGCGCCCCGGCTACTGCTTGTACGGGAGAAAGCATCAAAGAAGTCGAAAAACTTGTTCTTGAGGATGCCCGAATAAAGGTGAAAATGATGGCAGAGATCACCAAGCTTTCAATTGGTATCATTCACACCATTCTTCATGACCATCTTAACCTTTCAAAGGTCAGTGCAAGGTGGGTGCCACGAATGCTCACAACGCCTCAGAAAAAAGTGAGAATCGCATGCTGTAGAGAGCTTTTGGAGATGTGTAGTGAGAACGCGGACGGTGTTATGGATCGAATTGTTACTGGGGACGAAACATGGGTCCACCACTATGACCCTGAAAGCAATCAAGAGTCCATGCAGTGGCATAAAAAAGGAACACACCCCCCGAAGAAGTTCAATTCACTCCGTCTGCAGGGAAGCTCATGGCCACAGTTTTTTGGGACTCAAAGGGAATCTTGCTCATTGAGTACAAAAAAAAAGGTGAAACCATCAACGCCACATCCTACGCTTCCACTTTGCATAATTTGCGGGAGGAAATTAAAAAGAAAAGACGGGGTAAACTCGCAGCGGGTGTGTTGCTTCTTCATGGCAGCGCTCCTGTTCACACGGCGCGAGTTTCCAAGGCTGCTGCGCGAGATTGTGGTTTCGAAGAAATCCAACACCCACCCTATAGTCCAGACCTTGCCCCTAGTGATTATTTCCTGTTTCCGGATTTGAAAAAATGTCTTCGTGGAAAAAGATTTTCGGATGATGAAGAACTCAAGTCGGCAATAAATGGTATAAGAGGAAATTTATTTTTTTGAGGGTTTAAAAAAGCTTATCTCAAGATGTAACAAATGCATTGATGTTAGGGGAGATTCAAGGGAGATTATTCAAAAATAAAAACAATTTAAATTGAATTCGCATTTTCCCTTCATATCGATACCGAGAATATATTGAACGAGAATATGTTTTGAGCATTCGTTTCATATCACGTTTTCGGCTCGGTACACGTATTACGGTTGTTATTTTCAACCTAAACTTCTTTGTAGCACCTTGGCTTCTTCGCAGCCTCGGTAATTAACTTTTGCAATTAATTATAGGGGTTTGCTTACTTAGTCTACGGTCTCTGGAGAGGAGATTTACTGCGCATTTTAAACAACGGCCCTCTTTTTGGCAATTTCTTTGCGTTTGATTGGAACTTTGGCAAAGCTTGCAGTGAAGGATTAATCTTATGTTCTTATGCGGATGCTCAAGTTTGGTGTAATCCTCAATCCCGACCGCGTTGAATGGCGGTGGTTGCCCTTGTTTGGTGGATAAGGTTATAGAAATGCCACCCGCTAGATGATAGATGCGATAGATGAGGCCAATATGAAGTGATCGGAAGACGAATCGAGGAATTTAACCAGATATATTTGGCCTAAGCTGGATTACAGACGAACAAAGAATCGTTTACCTGTAAAACGGTCACATTTCAGCATTCTAGTAAACATCATAACAGGCCATTGCTTAATTGGTAGGTATGCCTAAAGACTTGACCTAACCTAATGTAAACTATGAAATCTAGGAGATAACCACTTATCACATATTCCTCAATCAAAGTACCATAACGACAAGCTTTAGACAATTTGTACGTTTGGTAACTTTCAACTACGTCAATCAGTGAATACGGCGCAAGACAAATTTTTGGCCTTTTCCATGCAAAACCTCGCAAACATCCAAACATCTATGATTCAAAAGTGGGTTTTACATAATCCATACTCATATCCATATTCCATAGATGACTGCAAATATTTTTATACTGCATGAATCATCACAAATAAATAATGACAAAATAACGAAGTAGATACTCGTGCTTTTGATTTAAAAAACTTCTCATCATTTTGTCCCTGGAATAGCGATATTACAATGTCAGATATCACGTTCGTCGACTTGGTGTAGGTACAAATGCATTTTTTCTAATTATGCAAGGGCATAAAAAAGATAATGACACCACGAGAAATTGAAAAAACTCAATCTCCTTTTTTACTAAAAAAAAAAAAAAAACAAAAAAATTAAGGACCAACGCCGTGAAATCAGATCAGGAACGGTGCCCGTCGTCGATAAAAGAACACACCAAAGAAATCCCAACCCTCCTTTCTTTCGAAAACATCGAAAAACTAAATTTGGTACATAAACGCAGTGCACGTAGCCAGGATAACAACAAGGAGGAGGAGGAGGATTGCACTTCGTTAATGGTCCACCATCAGCAGCTTTATAAAATTCTACCTACTATGTACACAATATGTACATACGTATACATGTGTAAAGTAAGAATAGCATCCTTAAGCGAACCCACACACTATGTAAAAGCAATAAATATCAAGAGCAGAATTCCTTCCTGGAAAAGGATGCGAAACCAACGAGCAGAGAAAATGAGGAATAAAAGAAATGAAAATGTGATTAAGTAGTTGTCCTCCCTCTGTCCTCTTCATCTGTGCAACGATATCGTTGAAATAATTTCCATTCTATCGATGTCGGTCTCTTGGTCGTTGGGTCGATTTTTCATTGCAAAGCCCTAAAGAACATACAGTGTATGTTGAAAGCGTGATGACACTTTTATTGAAATTTGCCAGAAATTTGCTAGAATTCTGTGAAATGCAATTTGGCGCAAAAGTTGTCTCCCGATGTTTTTTGGCTGTAATTTTTTTTTATGAAAGAAAAATGTTGGTTCTGCTTTGATGTCTTAAATTTTTTTTTCATTAAGTCGAGAGAATGATATCGGCTAAGCGGCCGCTGCCAGAATTTATGACCATTCGGGCGCGATTTGTGGCATTTTTCATCACTCTTGTCAGAACTTCCGACGATAAGTCCTCGCATTCTTGACGGATATTCTCTTTGAGGGCTTCAAAAGTCTGAGGCTTGTTGACATAGACTCTTGACTTCATAAGACCCCACAAAAAGAAGTCTGAATCGGTTAAACCAGGCGATCTTACCAGTGCAAATCGTTAAAACGAGAGATTAGGCGACCCGGAAATGCAGTCCTCAGAATTTCGGTTGTGGCTCGTGCAGTATGCTCCATCCTGTTGGAACCACATGTTCTCCAGTACCAATTCATCCAATTGAGGATGAGCATAGCTCTGTAGCGCTCACCGTCCAAAGTAGTTGTTTGGCCCGCGGCGTTTTCGAAAAAATAAGGCACGGTGAGCACACCATGCCATAAGTAACTTTGAGCGGATGTAATGGCCCTTCGTGTTTTATACTCAGAGAGATGGAAATGGGCCTCGTCACTCATGATGATTTCTGACAAAAAGTAGTTGTCTCCCTCATGGTCGAAATTCAGGATGGCTTGCGCGTAGGTTACACGGACTTGGGGGTTAAGAGCTAACAGCTAATGCATTGCCTGCACTTTGTAAGGGAACATCTTACAGTCTTTCACCAAAATTGTCTGTAAAGACCGCCGATTAATGCCCAATTGCGTGGTGCGTCATCTGGTCGATACTCCGGGGTCCTCTGCGACATCTTCGACAACAGCTGCGATATTCTCAGCCAAACGGCTGGGAGCATCTCGTATTGTCCCATACTCTTCCAGGCGAGGTGCTAAACGTCGTAGTGCTGGTGTCTGGTGTCAGACGACCAGGAAATCTGCGCTGAAATTCACGCTACGCCAACACCACCGACGAATCGTAACAATCATTCCGCGTTCTGTAGGAGTACAGCGATTCATGTCTTGTTGACGTGTATTTTGTATCTGTTTACTTCACAAATGTCAAAGTAGAAATGATTTTTGCCACCATTTGCAAAAATTATAGCATCTTCCTATAGGCTGATGACTTTTGCGCCATCTAGTATAAGATATTTTGCAAGTTTTGCTTCCAGTTTCTACACCCTGTTCAACAAAAATCTGCAGTACAATGAAGATAGGAATATTAGCCTCTCACTCTGGCTAAAGAGAAATGCATAAGCATTTCGCTCTTGAAAGCTCTCATAGGTATACCATGATATGAATTTTTGACGGCAGGAATTTCTGAAGATAATTACAACATGGTTGCCATCTCACTTTTTTTTGACGATATTATGAGCTGTATAAAACGTTACATAATAAAAGCAAACTAATCTGAAGAAAATTCACTCCTCCTGTCGTTCTCACCATTTAAGGTTATAACAATCTCCTCTGTTGCTGTTTCTACATCTCACATCTTAGGCTCACCTTTTAGTTCAACATGTTTGACGCATAAGTCATAATTTTTTGTCCAATTTCTCCGACGCTTCTGTTAACAGTAGCTTAAGGTCTTTCATTTTGTACTTTTTGTTCTGGTTTGCTACAAATCCTTTTACTTGGGCTCGTATCAACCCTATGAGATTAAGCTTGCAGTGGTAAGGCGGCAATCGTAATATTTTGTGTCACTTGAGCCAGTTCACCTACCACATGTACTTCAAGTTTGACTTTATGGCATTTGACAACATCCAAAAGCTCAGCTTTCAACATGTTCATAAAATTTTTATTACATCTACTTATATAACATCATAAGAGTGTCCTCATTAATCGGACTTATGTAAAATTGAGTCTTTTAGTCAACAGATGACCTTAAAATAAAACTACTTTTATTAGCCTCAGACCAAGAAGCTACTAATACAACTAGAATTTGGTTTGGAACCTAATTACTAAATACCGAGCATAAATATGTTTTTTTAGTTTTAACTATCTACTTACTCTTGTAACTTAAATGTATCGCCAATCATATTTACCAGTTCTAAAATACGTTTCCCAACGTTAAATACCTTATGAACATCGGTTCTGTAGAACAGTCGTATAGTTTATCATAAGATTCGTGTTTGCTTATTCACATACATATAATGGCTTCTCTACCACGCATTTTAACTTCCATATAGAAAGTGTTAACCAAATAAACGTATGGTATTGGGTCTATAACTAATTCGTGCGGTTTGCTAAGAGATGGCGTAACTTGTATTATTCCATTGTTATTATTCCATTGGAATATGTGTTGGAAAGCTACTGTCATTGCACGTCATTTCAGTATATGTCATTCATTTGAAGCGTAAACAACAATAATTCTTTTTCACTCAAATATGTCGAATTTTGTGCCTGAAAAAGTGTTTTTGCGGGGAGTTCTTCTTCTTTACTTTAATATGAAGAAAACTGCTGCCGAAAGTCATCGTATTTTGGTGGAAGTTTATGGTGAACATGCGCTAGTTGAGCGAACGTGCCAAAAGTGGTTTGCACGATTTAAAAGTGGTGATTTGGCTTGGAAGACGATGAACGTCCTGGGCAGCCAAAAAAGTTTGAAGATGAAGAACTGGAAACATTACTTTATGAAGATTGTTGCCAAACACAAGAAGAGCTCGCAGAATCTTTGGGTGCCACTCAAGCAGCCATTTCAAAAGCAAAGAAATTGGGTTCCACATGAACTCAAGTCGAGAGACGTCGAAAGGCGGTTTTGCATGTCCGAAATGCTACTGGAACGCCACAAAAGGAAGTCATTTTTGCATCGGATTGTTACTGGTGATGAAAAATGGATCCATTACGACAACCCCAAGCGCAAAAAATCAAATGTGAAACCCGGCCAACCAGCCAAATCACCGTCAAAGTCGAATATCCATGGCGCGAAAGTAATGCTCTGTATTTGGTGGGATCAGATGGGTGTGCTGTACTATGAGCTACTAAAACCGGCTGAAACCATCAATGGACAACGCTACCGGACACAATTAATCCGTTTGAAGAGAGCAGTGGCCGAAAAACGCCCGGAATATGCGACCAGACACGAGGCAATAATTTTCCCTCATAACAACGCTCGGTCCCACGTTGCTATTCCGGTTAAGAACTATTTGGAAAACAGTGGATGGGAAGTCTTACCCCACCCGCCTTATAGCCCAGACCTTGCCCCTTCTGTCTACCATTTGTTCCGGTCGATGCAGAACGCCCTCACTGAAATACGGTTCACATCAGAGCAGAATATCAAAAATTAGCTTGATTCATTCTTGGCTGCCAAGCCGGCGCAGTTCTTTTGGGATGGGATCCACAAATTGCCAGAAAGATGGGAAAAGGTCATAGCTTCAGATGGGCAATACTTTGAATAATACTATTGTACATGTTTTTCTTAAATAAACGTTCAAATTTTGAAGTTAAAGTTATATACCCAATACATTCACAGATGGCAACACCTACCGCTCTTTTCGATCGGTTAAAGCTCGCAACAGTTTTCAAAAACAACAAAAACCAAAAGAACTTGTAATAATAAAGACGAAAAAAGCAATATCGCCTTGTTAAAATTAATACTGGTAACTCTGGCCCAGGGGATATTAATGGCGGATACACATGCAATTGAAGATCAAAAGTTGCTCGTTGATTTAACGAGCAGAATTGAAAGGCAGAGTACAACTTTCTAAGTAGAAAATAAATAGCTAGAAAAGCTATCAATTGAGGCGATAGAGAGATTTACTTTGTTACAAAACAGAACACTCAGGCAAAGAACGAATCCGTTCTTCTTCCTTTTACTAAAATTGCTCAGCCTTTCATAGAAAGATGAATGCACTCTTTAGTGATAGAGTGTCTGCCGTATCAGTATCCACCACATTTGCCCTAAGTGCCTGGAGCCTGATGCGAGGAAATGCTCTGCATTATCACCGTCAATTTCACAATAAGCATCGTGGGATGCTGTGCCCCTTATGCCTAGCAAAACCATAGTGTCCAAGCGATGTCAATAAGAGGTCCGCGATCTTCTCTACGCTAATCATTTAGATACGTAGGGAAGTATTCGTTCAGTCTGTAGGGATCCTGGAGGGTTACACCATCTATTCACAAAAAAACCAACTATCACGATGAGCTGTAACCGAGGATAGAGGCGGTCCAAACGAAGGTGCGCATTCTGAGAAGCTCTCCTCTGAGCTTCGCCTAGCTAGTTCTCGATCCAATTTTTATCTGCGACGCACATTACACTCTGTAAATTCATTCCTCAGATTGCGTTCAGAGAAGCTTTTGATTCCCAAAGACTCAGGTACTTCGCCCCTGCCAGTGATTCCTGGCCATAACGGAGAGGGTAATACTAGATGGAGTGAAAGGTGACGTCCTTGGGAATTAAAAAAATTTTTTTTTGTTAAAGTTTTTTTATATTAGTCAATATAGTCCCCTTTTAGTTTGATACGCTTATTCCAATGATTTTCCAACTCCTTGATCCCGTCCGAAAAGTAATTTTCCGGAAGGTCTGCAAAATTCCGCATCAGCAAGTCCAAACACTCTTTCGAAGTGCTGTCGCGTTCGTGTTTTTGCTCAGGAGTGAGCATGCGCGGTACCCAGCGGCAGGATAACTTTTTCATATGCTTTTTTGCAGTAGCAGCGCATTATGGCGGTCAAGGAGGTCACTTTTTACTCCATCTAGTACTTAATATAAAAATGCTACTGGAGAAATGAGGTTTGAGAATTGTACCAACGGATAAACAGACAAAGCCAAGGCCATTAAGTTCGAACCAAAGCGGGTAAAGACAATCGATAAAACCTTGTAGCAAAAACGCGGTTGGAGCTGATATGGAAAGCAGAATTCAACATAGATAATGACGGACGAGACTTCCATCTATTGATCTTGACGAAGGTAAGCTGGAGATATATAGGCGTTGGCGGACAGTTATGGGTTGGGTGCATCAATTTGTTTCCAAGATTTAGCCGGAAGATAACAACACTCTTAACTGCACCAACTACCTGCCCCCGCCCAATTACTAAGGCTTTGCCCATCAATGACGTTGTCTAATAAAAAGCGGGGGCAGAGCATATTACTGGTCTTATCGTAAACTTCTTCAGATGACGCCACCGAAGGTTGCTACGATTTGACCAGTTACAAGTTGCCGGTCATAGGTCTTGTTGGTGGCAAGACCACCGGTAGTCCCTACCAGGGCTTAAACACGGTACCATGGGAGTCAGGAGCCCCCCGGATTTCGGTCCGGGCCTGATTTGTTGAGGTAGGGAGCGTCATGGTGGCTGTGGTTTAAACCCAAATCGAGGGAAGGGCCTTCCTGTTGGTTTGACCCATTGTAGAGTTGCAAATAAGTACTGGGTGCTGTGACTCTAAGAGCAGTAAGGGGTTTTAGATCGGCCTCGACTCATACCAAGGTTGGAACTTGTGCCTCCAACACAGTTCCGAATTGGTATCAAAGGACTGACGGAGAGCGATGGCAAGGCGTATCCTTGCTCCCATGGATGTATGGGCAGCCCGTAAACATAAGTCTACATGACAGGTGGTTTACGTTAAAAACCAGAGACTGTGCACCAACTACAGATAAATCGGCCTTCCAAAACATGTTTTTTCCAATTGCATATAAGATCCTATCTGATATCTTTTCCGAACGCCAACAACTTGATAGATCCATGTGAATGTGGTTTTAGGTCAAGAAAGTTCACCACCGATCAGATTTTCTCCACACCACAGATCTTGGAAGAAACCCAGCATACTATACACAAAATCTTTTTATCGACTTTAAAACTGTGTGTGGCAACATTTATAGAGTAGAGATGCACGCACAGTCAGGTCTGCTTTTACCATCCCTGTCAAACTCGTTAGTCAGTACGGGATGACGATGAAGAGTTGCTCCCTCAAGTTTGGCAAATACAACAGAACTCAGACTTCAAAATCAAAGGCATAATCCTTCAGAAATTTTTACAACTACGCGTTTTCGCGAATGATATTGGCATTATCGGTGTGCCTCCTAGTTTTGAAGCAAAACAAACTATTTAAGCGATAAATGAGGAACAAACCAATTATATGCTGTCAAGGAAGAAAGACGCACAACAATGACATATTGGACAAAACGTCGCAAAACGAAAATATCACTCTGAGGTAGTTCGAGACTTCATTTACCTAGGCTCCGCCATAAACATCAGTGATGATATCGCAGCAGAACTCTTGCTGTGTCTTGGAGTTAAGAAGTCATTTTTGTTCGGAAGGCCTATCTTGTATATCCAAGGTGAAGCTATCATACATAAAAGCTTGATCTTTACTGTTCTACGCTATGGTACAGAATAATTGGCTTTTTAAAAAGTGAGTGTGTACCTTCTGCAGGGTTGTCCGATAGGGACTACCGAATTTTGACAGTTGATAGCGGGCATATTGTTGAAGTTACATCTATCAAATTGGCTGTCATTATTTCCGTCTGTTTTGCCAAATCATCAAGGACGGACATAGCGTTTTACAACACGTGCAAATGATAAAATTATTTTGTCAAGATGGGTGTTCTGTTCGGGTAACGTTACGCGCGCTTCGCCCATTTTACGGTCAACATAATCGTCCTACCGAGAGGACTATTCGAAGTGTTGTGGAATATTTTGAGTCCACTGGTTTGGTAAACGATAAACCAACACCCGTACGTCGACGAAATACAAGATCTGTCGAAAACATCGCCGCTGCCCGTGAGAGCGTCTAGGAGAATCCGTGGCAGTCGATTTCGCGCCGCTCACAAGAACTCGGCTTTTCGCAGACCAGAACTTGGCGAATTTTGCGTTGTGACTTGGGCCTGCATCCGTACAAAATTCAACTGACCCATGAGCTGAAGGTAAACGACCACAGACAACGACGCGCGTTCGCTGAATGGGCTCTGGAGCAGTTGGAAACTGGCACTAATTTTCATGGAAAAATCATCTTCAGCGATGAGGCCCATTTCTGGATGAATTGTCGAATTTGGGACTATACCAAATCGACAGAGCGTCGATTTTGGGTTGGCGGCGTCATCGGTCCATATTTCTTTGAGAACGATGTTCGCCAGGCCATTACCGTCAACGGCGGTGATTATCAACTTCTTTTGGCTTGAATTGGATGATATGGCCACCAACGACATGTGTTTTCAACAGGACGGCACTACGTGCCACACAGCTCACGCTACATTGGAAATTCTGCACAAGCGATTCGAGGGCATGGCCATCCCATGTGGAGGTGATATGAACTGGTCATCGAGATCATGCGATTTGATCCCGTTATACTTTTTCTTGTGGGATTTTCTGAAGTCGCAGATCTATGTATGCAAATAAGCCACAAACCACAGCGGCCCTCAAAGCCAACATAACCCTTGTTATCGGTTAAATTCAACCTGATTTATGCGGCAGAGCCATGGAAAATTGGACATTTCAGATGCGAGCCACCCAGAGAAGCTTTGTTTTATTTAAATTTAAAGATTGGAAGCGTTTTTTGAAAGACCCTTTACCTCTGTGGAGCCTTTGTTCCGGTTTTTGTTAATCGTACAACATTGTGGGTAGATACCATATCTTGGATGTCGTACACAAGTGGAAAACACTTCAACCAACTTGGCATGCCTAAATGGTGACGGGTGGCCAGCTGGAAACGTCTGTTAGATGAGGCCCACATTTACTCCGCACTTTAGCTTCATCTAAGTAAGTAAGTTGACGATAGCCTTGCCGTAACTGGCATAAGAGCCGTATGTCATATGGATGGAGGCTGTCCGAATTTAAATCGTTTACCTACGATATCTTTAGTGGACTAGTTGGTAAGCATAGTCTGCACCAAACAGTTACAGACAATGGCTTTCAAGTAGCAGAATTCAAAATAACGTGACATACCTTGAAAGGTAGATTAAGTTTCGTCTAAAACGGGATCCGCCTAATGATCTTATTTATATCAACCAGAACTGCCAGAAAAATCAACTATGTACGTGTCGACCAGTGAAAGATAACATCCTACTTGCTACACGAACGGTGAACTACTATTAATTTTGTTATTTTTCGGTTGCTGGTCAAACCAAAGTTCGAATTTCGGGCGAAAAATCGCAGGGACATAGACAATAGCCAGAACCTATAATGAGCATCTGAAAATTAACAATCAAAGTGTTGATGGAAGTGTAACAAGCCCAGCTTAAGGAACTACAAGCGAACCGCAATAGAAAGAACATCCGGAGTTTGTATAAGAAGCCTAAGAGCTCAGCTCATACACTGACTTGTAGGCTGAAAACGTTTTTAACAAGAGTCTTATCACCGATCTGAAGGGGATCGCAGATGAAAACCAGATTTGGTCTACAATCACTCGTGGGAATATTCAACGGCCATCGCTATAGTTAGCCGCTTGGCTGTAAGTCAAACTAATCGTCACTTGAGCCATCATCGTAAAGTCTTAGTACTCGACTACTCGTATATAAGAGATTGTGATATAAATCTGATCAGAAGAAGAGTGCAATTTTGTGGGTTATACCTATGTGATGTGTAAAATGAATAATCCTCAGGCCTCTAGAGTATTGATTTCAACTCTGAAAGACACAGTAATAAATGAAAATCTTACAGTTGGTGGAGAGATCATGCGGAAAGGTATCTCAACTATGGGTTTTAATAACGAGCACTTTGACAGAGCAACACGCCTTAAGAAGACAAGACAGAATACTCAGGTTGTGAGTTCACTGAACAAAAAAGTTAAAGAACATAGCACAGCAACTTCATCCTTATGCCAAAGGAACGAGGGGAAAAGTAATACTCTACGTCTAAATATCTATGCAACAATAAGTCTAAACTTCTAGTACGTCTTCACTTTGCCCATGCCCTACATTAACTGAACCACTTTCCACGAAACATTTTTTTCTTTCAGAGCAATAAACAATGCCAAAATCAGTTTTCCGTTAAACAATGTTAACCATTAAATAGGGAATTAAGGTAATTGAACACTGAATTGTATATGTATGTACATATGTACACGTATGGGCTGAATTGGAGTTCTGAGTGAGTGTTCACAATATTCAGCTTCCAATATTTGAGTGAATCCACTAAAATGTATGAGTCGGAGCTTGTGTTAAGAGGAGGATCATCGTTGCCGGTTACTGTGTCAAGGGTTTGGACCTTTAAGATGAAGTTTTACTTTAAGAAAAGATCTTTCTTTCAAAAAAAAATTTTTCTCGTATGCATAAGTATACATATATGTAGGTTTTATTGCGCGGCAAGGGGTGGTAAGAAAAAAAGTCGCCGGGCTTAGTGTGATGAAGACGATACATAGTACATTTTTTTAGTGACCTTCAGATTTAACGATGGACTGTGTATAGCCGTAAGCGTGTTATGTGGAGCTCTTTCGGGATGCTATAGATGGTTTCGAGTGCGAAAGTGAAGTTGGTCTCTTCAGTAGCTATGGTAACTTCAGCAGAACAATCACTACCTACTCGTGTTGTTAATTTTAAGAAAAGTTATTAAATTGAAATTTCACAGTAAACATTATAAAAGGCCTATTACATATTATTTAAAAAGGCACCTTACGATTCCGATAACATTTTCCAAGCTGTTTTCCATAGATAGCCAGCAAATCAGAGAAATCGAGAATCAATTTACTTACTTACCTAGTTAGCGATACAGTCCGGATGAACCTGGGTCACAACTACCAAATTTTTCCAGCTAGGAGTATCTCTCGCCAGCTGCTTCCAGTTCCACACTCCAAGTTGTTTAAGGACACATTCTATTTGCGTGCGCCGTCTTAGATGCGGTCGTCCTCTGCTTAGCCGTCCCTCGGGGTTAGGCTCGAAGACTCATTAGGCCGGAGCGGTGGTATCTATTCGTTTACCATGACCGATACATCATAGGCGTTGGATGCGTAGACGCCTGTCCTATATAGTCCGTGATTCAACCTCCGGGTTCTCTCATAATGGCCAAGTGCTTTTTGACAAGGTCGTCTGCGTCATAGAGCAGGACCAGGATGTTTTGAGCCTTGTATAAAGCCAAGTATATTGATGTAACGAGACAGGGCTCTGTTACTCAATAGCTTTCTACGCCAGCAGAAGCAAGCAAAATTTAAAAAAGATCGTGCATCTTTTGTTGTCCAATGAGTTTCGCGCCTTGTCTAAAAACTTTTTTGACAAAGGCTCGGTTGATTCATTACCTGTCATGATGGTGCAGTGAAAATTCTCTATAGGCACCCTGAACAACCTTTCGAATTGGGCAGGGACCTCAAAACTAAACGTGGCTGAACTTTTCTGGCATAAAACCACAATGATAGAGACCAATCAGTTTATTCGTGAATGGCTTCATCAGCTTACATAATACATCAGAAAGCATCTAATGGGCAAAGCTCCTCTGTGGTGAATGAGCTGGTGCAGGTGTTCAACCAGTGATGAACTCCCTTAAATAGATTAGCAGGCAGTCCCTCTGCAGCAGCATTATTCGACTTTAGCTCCGAAATTGCTATCTTAAATTCGTCTAGTTCAGGAGGACGGAATTCTCTGTCGCTTTTATCTAGGGTGAATGGTTCATTCTGCCTGACAGCATGGTTCTGACTATCAGCCCCATTATACAGCCTGCAGAAGTGTCTTTCCATATTCTCAACACCGACTGTGACTCTACTACTGGTTAAAATGTATATTCACATTTAGCATGCTCCTGATATTGGCATACTTCTTACAATATATTGCCAAATTTTAAAAAGTCAAAATAAGATCGATTCAACCCAAAACACCCACACACATTTAACGTCATATCTTGCCTCGTATTTCTCCGATTGCATCAATCTTAACCATAAATCGAAAGTCTAACTTATTAGTAGGTTTACTAATGTTTTGATATCTAGTATACATTTCAATTTACAACTCGCATTTTGGCATTGAGAAGGCCAATTTCGTTCGGGCATGATTATTCGGGCCATCTTAGAAATGGAAGTTCACGTCAGTCTCGTTTCATAATTTTCGACTTCTGCATAGTTTTATTGGGTCACTCTTTTGCAAACTATCTAGAAGTCGCTCGTAGCTAATATCTGGATGTGGATATCTGTAACAGCCCAGAGTAGAGAACCACTGCGTGGAAGAAGACAGGCTACAATCGCAAGAGACCGCCAGGTCCTTTTCCGATTGAGTTTCCCTTAACCTTTCGAGAAATCCGATGGCGCCAGCATCGAACGTGGAAGACTAATGGCATCGCTACCAAAGAGCGGCCCTGCAGAAAAGAATAAGATGTGCTAGTGAGCTTTACGAATAGAAGAGTAGGGAAGAAGATAAAAGAACGGTTACGACAAACGCTCGACCAAGTCCTTAGAGAGATGCTACCGGAAGTTTTACTGAAAAGTAAAATACACATCCCATAGCTGTAAAGTCTAAAAACAGAAATCTGTAAGGATGAAGAAGGAAACCTCATAGAAGAACCACAGTCAGTGCTGAGAATTTCGAACGTCTTAGAAAAAACCCAGAGTTCCAAATCGATGCACACCATCTCTTCATCGATTCGTAAGAAGCATATGTCATATGACAGCATCTATAGAGATGGACTTTACAGAGCCCTGTCTAGTTTTGGCATCCCTGCTAAACTCATTCGACGACTTGTCCGTCAAGATTGGTAATGGCAAAATCTAGACGTTCAAGGCCAGAAAAGGAGTTAAACAAGGAGATGCGCTGCCATACGATTTTTCCAACATCATGTTGTGAAGAGAAGAGTTGCGTGAAACTCACAAGTCAACTGCAGAGGCACCATGCTTCAAAAGTCTGTTCAGTTACGCGTATATACAGAGGACATTGACATAATGGAAATAACACAGCCAGCTGTCAGTGGAGCGTTTGCGACTTTTGAAGCAGAAACGGCAAAGGCGGGATTAGCGATCAATAAAGGATAACCTAGCTGAAACCGGTGCGACCGATGGGCCACTCCAAGAACTTCCTGACAAAGAGAATTCGTAGTATTCTCCCATGGTTTTTGATATTTTATATCCTATTAAAATTTATTAAACTTTTCATCCATAAAAGTTTCACCGATCAGATTTGAGACTCCCTGTATTTACGACATCGTAGTTAGTACTACATGGAAGGTTCTAAAATATGTGCTATTCCATGAATAATTCTGGCCCTTGTTTTTTCAAATTTTCGTCAAATGTGTGCTTTATTAATACACACATAGGTACGTACACATGCACAGATACTTCCCTATTAGGAAGTTGACAAAGTATACAACAAAGAACGCCTAGGACAAAACGACACAATCGGCAGCTATAACTTTGAGATAATAAGGGACTCTATTTACCTCGACTCCGCTATCAATTCCGACAACGATACCAGAGCAGAAATCATGCGAAGCTTAGAAGGCAATTGAGTAGCAGGGCAATCTCTGAAGCAACCATAAAGACATTATACAAGACACTTCTTTACGGCGCAGAAACTTTGAAGATGGCGAAAGCGGATGAAAATGCTCTCGGGCATTTCAGAATAAAGCGCTTCGAGTAATTTTCGGTCCCGTTTGCAGCAATAGAGAATGGAGGAGATGTTTCAAGAACGATGGCGGACTTGTCAAAAAAATTCGAATAACTCGACTTAGATGGCAAGAGGACGGTGAAATATCGCGCTAGCTGGAGAGGCATGTAACTTGAGGCCCCGGTCCACCTCGGACTGTAGTAATCTGCGTTGTAAGTAGGCCGCTCATGAGGTTGGCTAAATTTGCGGACTTTAGTACCATCCTACAGCCAATATTTTATCTGAATATTTTTCGTTCAGCCCCTTCGAACTGGGGAACTGCATGGAACTTGAACATGGCACACTAGCGGGTTTTCTCAGCCTGACGTAGATGAACTATCGGTTTCTTATTAGATGACGTTTTGCCGCATACGTCGACAATTCCGTTGCAGTCACTTGCGCCATTAAAACTCTGATCTGCGTATATTATATTCGACGAACGACTGTCGTGTGTAAGAAACCTCTAGGTTTAAGCGGCGTATAGCAGTAGACTTTGCGCATTGAATCGCGCCTTATGTCGACTTGCTTGCTAAAAAGCCGAATTGCATCTATAATATTTGTCTATCACATGTATTTGATATCCATATTATACAATACTCGTATTAGCTTCATCGATGGATTATTGTAGCAATTCCTCGTGTAGCTTTGGTTTTGTTAACAAGAAAGCTCTCCCTCCACTGATGACTAATTTAACAAAATCACAAGCAATTTCAATGAAATATTTTCGATTCTCATTTATACTTCGCAGAGTATGTGCTTCGATGTGACTGCTCATTTTTGGCTTCGGATCCTCAATATCATCTTCGTTCTCAAGAGCAGAGGGAGTAATACGTTAGAATACTCTTTCTAGTGCGCTGCAGTTTTAGAAATATTTTCTTGTTTGTCTTTGCGTCGAATTTGCACTCCTTCCTTGCTTGTTTATTGATTGCCAGCATACATCTTCTGTTTTCCTGATAAAATGTATCTGCTGCTATCAAACCAGCTCTAGTAACCGATTTACTTCGTATCGTTCGAAATTTATTTCGAGACGCCTTTTCCACGCTTGAAAGATACTGCCGTTTGTCCGCCATTTTCCTCTTTCCTTCCACCATGGCGTTTCTTTATGTACGCGAAGTTGGAAATCCACATAACTTGACGGCTTAGTTCTTTTTGTTTTCTTTTGAAATTGCGAGACCATTTTAAAATTTAGCGCCCAGAGCTGTCATCCGTTCTTGTTTAAACTGTGTTACTTTATTTGTTCGACTAATGCCAAATTTCGTTTTCTTTTTTTTCGAAAAATTTTGTCAGAAAAACTTAGCACCGCCCCAGCTAGTTTTTCGCCCGAGATTACTCTGCAATCTTTAAATTGTCGTTTTGTAAAGGGTGACCAGATAGCAGTGATAGTTTTTCCAATTGTTATGTTTCAGCAGCTGTTAAAGTTAACAATAACATCCAGCTGTGAAAATATTCAGTAAGGTTTGCCATTTCATCATGCATCGTTTTACGCTTGCCAAACGTGCGGAAAATATTAAAAAATACTGTCGCACTGTAGAAAAGTTTGAGGGAAGTATACTCTTTTGGATCTTAAGCCACCAACCAGATTGGTGCGAAATGACGAAAACGTAGCCGCCGTAGAGCCCAGTATCGAAGAAGACCCAGCAATGTCGATTCGGCGCCGATCAGGGAAATTGGGCATCGCTCTAGAGGTAATCCGGGTTATTTTGCAGTTGGATTTGGGCCTACATATAGGATTGTGCTGATGCAAGAATTTAAGCCGGATGACCATACACAATGCCGTGAGTTCGCTAATTGGGTGCTGGAAATGTTGGCCGGAGATAGTGATTATGGCCAAAAAATCATCTTCTCAGACAAGGTCCATTTTTGACTCAGCGGCTATGTCAACTAGCAAAATTACCGTTATTGGAGCGAACACAATTCACAAGTGTCCGGCCAAGCATCAATACATCGACAAAGATTGGTTGTTTGGTGCGGTTTATGGCCTGGCGGCATCATCGGACCTTATTTCTTTGGAAATGAGGAAGAAGATACCGGAACTTGTGCTTCCAACAAAACGGCGCTACGTGCCACGCTCAATTTTACATACTGGTCCTATGAGGGCACTCTAAGCTTAACCTAAAACTTAAATTATGCCTTTCGACGTAATCTAATTGACTTCATTTTTTTAATCCATTATTTTTGTATACTTGAGACCGAGAAAATAGAAACTGTTTTAATAAAAACTTAGGGAAAGGACATTTTTGTGTTACTTGTCTTCTTACAAAATAATAGTTAACCTACAAAAATTAAATAGGAACTTTTTCTTGTTGCGTGTACCCATCTCTTTTTTTTATTTTCATTTATTTATTTTTTCTTAAACCAACTGCATACCAATTTTACGTCCTAATGGCACTATCCCGAATTAGAAGGAAACGATTGCCGAGCTGAACCGGCGATGCTCCGTACTGCCATGTGCAACGTCTCTGTCGTAGTTGGCGTGGAAGACAAGCGGCACGGCTAATTTCTCCTGGATCATTCATTTCTTATTAAAACAGAGAAACGCCTCTGGGGGAATGATAATTCGTCAAGGCAATTGCTATAGCAATGTGCCTTCGAGTCAGTTTAATAATGAGATTGCCCATTCTTATTAAGTTCGCCCTGTTGTATAAGACCTAGGATAATATTTGATGTACTGGGAGTACATGTTCTGTACAAAGCGAAGATAAGTCTTAAGACAAGCCCTTTCCAACACCCGAATCTTTTCCATTAAACTACCCCTCCCGTTGAACCACACAGGGCATCAAGATACAAGCATAGTCAGGATAAGGGCCATGTTCAACGTCGCTTCGAGGCGGTTGCAATAAAAACCGTCTCTTTGTAAGAACAAAGACGCAACTTTTGCTCTGGTCAGAGCAACATCCATATGGTTATTAAAATATAGATATTGATCAAGTCAAATATCTTGCGACAAGCAAGTAGCTGCCAGTGTTGCCCCACGACCGAAAACTTCAGTCAGTCCTTTCCGGTATTAGCAAATAAAAGCGTGCTAAAAAGAATGGTTTCCGAATTTGAAGTCACTTTGCTAGAGCATATTGATCACCTCGATTTTAGGATCTGATCTGTACGCGATCAAGTCGTCTGTATACGGTGTAGCATGTGAAGTGGACTCACAAGATCACTTGTGTAAATGTTAAATGGAATAGGCAAACTAATCGCACCTTGATGCAGACCATTTGTAATGTCAAATGTTCAGCAGAAGCGGCATTGCCATCTTTCGCTATTGAACTGTGGCTATTTATGGCCAGCTTGTTCAGGTGTCAAAGCCTTATAGAAGGTTTTCTATAAGCCAATCAAGCCGGCACCCGTGCATTGTTTCTTTCTCTGGTTCCAATGGATACCAGATACCAATTTAGAGGCAGCATGTGTTATATTTTTTCCCACCTTGAAACCGAAGTAACTCAGCACTCTATTGACCACCTTTTTGAATACCTTGCTGATATTCGGAAGGAGACTTATCGACCGCAGATTCGCCGGATTGAGCGTGTCTTTTACCCTTTTGGGAATGGGATGCACCACCGCTATCTTCCATTGCATTATTCAAAGCATTATTAAACAGGGTGGTGTTCCGTATGCCATTGGTTCCCAATGATTTCTTACTTCTCAATTACCCATTGCACTTACGTCCCTTCTTTCCAAGGTTTTGGAAACGCTGATAAACCGTCAGCTAATGAAATATCTCGAAACACGAAAACTTCTCAATGACCGACATGGTTTTCGTAGCAACAGATCCACTGGTGATCTGATGCCATGTCTCACCGAAAAGTGGAACCAACGCGTACATCAATCTGGCGAAAGCAAGATAGTTGCACTTGATATTTCTAAGGCATTTCACAGAGTTTGGCATCAGGCTCTTTTGTCGAAAATGCGTGCTTTTGGGATCGACGACTCTCTTCTTCAATGGATTAGAAATTACCTTTCGGAGCGTTCAATTCCAGTTGCCTTGGATGGTTTCAAGTCTGATATTCACAAAATAAATGCTGGTGTGCCCTAGGGTTCCGTTCTGTCTCCGACACTCTTTTTAATTTTTATCAACGATCTCTTGTCTGCTACTTCTAATCCAATATACTCCTTTGCTGACGACAGTACTCTCTGCTTTTCATATTCATTCCCGGACTCAGGACCCTGCTCTTCGGCTGTAAAACGGGAACGGCAGAGTATGTTAGGCTCATTAAATTCCGGTATTAACAGCATAACCAATTGGGGAACTATCAACCGACTGGAATTTAATGCTTCCAAAACTCAATGCTGTCTGTTGTCATTAAAGCGAAATTCAAATACCCAGCCATTATCCATGAATGGCACTTGCGTCGTCGAAACCGATAAGCTTTCCATTCTCGGGATGTGTGTCAATGAAAACTTACGTTGGAATGAACACATATTCGATGTCGTTAAAAATGCTGCGAAATGTCTAGGTTTCCTCAAGCAATGTAAAAAATACCCCCCCTCTGATCCCCTCTGATCTGACCTCAATATATAAGGCATTTATTTGCCCGAAATTGGAGTACAATGCCCACATCCGGTCGGGTGCGCCCAAAACGTCTCTGCACCTGCTAGATAGGATCCAAAACCGTGCGATAAAACTCATAGGTGATACTAATATCACTCAAACAATGGACACCGACGTAATGTGTCGTGTCTCACTCTGTTTTATCGCTATTTCCACCACCAGTGCTCCATAGAAATCGCAGGTAGCATTCTGCCCCTTCAAACTTTTAACTGTAACATCCATCTCGCAATGAATGTTCATCAGTCATCAGGCTCAAGCCCACTTTCGGACGTACTCTAAAATATCGTGATTGGTTCCTAAGCCGTACAACTCCCTTATGGAATGCCCTCCCTAGCTCTTTATTTCCTAGTCATTATAACCTTCAAACATTTAAAAACAATGTACATCGGTACCTGTCTTTTCTTCCTCCCTAAATTTCCTTCGCCCGCGCTGTATACGAACATTTTAAGGGTACAAAACCCCTTGAGCGCACGCAAATTATAAAAAAAAAAAAAAAATTCGATGATACTCGCACGATACGATACGAGTAAGTTCTTGAGTCGACAGGTCGTAGTTTGGGCCAATGACACCATTTGCCTTGTACTCGTATACTTCCTGGACAATCGTTCATATGATCTCGATCTTCTCTAGCGGATCTTCGATCATGAAATTGCCATTATCGACAACTTCTCCTGGATCTATGCCTGCTGTTAGCAGTATTTGCTCGTTTGTCCGTCGTTTGGGCGATTTTAAGACATGGAATGTCGTTTTGATCTTTCCTTCGAAATATTTTATTTATGCATTTGCAGGAACATATTCGAGTTTTGCCAAAATATTTGGAGGTTTTTGGTCGACAACTTCAGTGTCCTGATTTCCGTTCTGTACAAGGTCCGACAGAAGTGTACTTTTGTGTTGGCGCAGTGCGTCAATAGTTGCGTTGCAGAATGTGTTTTCGTTGTCTGTGTGTTTATACCGAGGTATCGTACTGGGTTTTAAATGTTTGCACGTTGTAATGAACAGAAAATAAGGACCTGCGTCACTGATAGATATAAATTGCGACGCTATTACACTTGAAGATTTGAAGGGCCGGAATGCTACTGATAATTTTGAGGTGACTTGGAAATGTGAGTATTTTATAAATCAAATTCGAGTCGGCCACTGAGTCGGCAAGAATTTTGAAACTTTCGTATTGCACCATATATACATGTCGACAAGTTTCCGAGTCAGCGTGCTCTGTTACGCATGTACGTAGTCGTTACTCAGCCATTATTTTTGCGAAAAAATTAAATAACAATTTAAGTACAAAAATTAAGTGTACTATTTATGACAGTATTTGCTAAATAGAGGGCGCTATAACACGATTATATTTGTTTTGAAATATTAATGATGAACTCGTTCTCACACTTTCATGATCCACTGTAAGATTATATGTGTAGGCAAAAAAACAAAAACAAAATAAATAATAAGTCAGTAGAAAACACCGCTTTTGATTTAAAGATTTCCACCAACAACAACAATCAGGGGTAAGGTTTTTCCCAATTCCCCTTAAATGCCGCACAAAAGGGCAGGAAAACCGAATGCCTACGCCTGTATCTGTATCTATACCTATGGTTGTAAATGCTCAGGCTTGTCTGCCTGACTGGCTATGCTCTTGTCCTTCCTGCATTGATTAAACTGGCTGTATGTCACACAGATATAAGATACACACTTTCGTCTATTGCTTTTTCTAACTCGATTGCCGCTTATATTGCGGGCGGTATTGGTAGTACATTTATGTATATGTATGTATTTGTATCCGTCTACGAGGGATGGATGGTGATGTTTGGTGTTGTTTTGGTATGTTTTCAGTTTTTGAGAATTTGGGGAAATTTTCTAATTCTCTCTAGCTTACAACCGACGACGGGTAAACCTAAGGGAAACAAATGAAAATCGATTCAGTGTCATGGCCAAAGTTCAGTGAAGAGGTGCTATTTGTGATGTGGTCTGGTTTTCCATGCAGTGTGTGTGTGTAGATAGTAGTTTAGCCGTCAGCGAGTGCATTTAATGTCACTCCCTCTCGCTCTAAAATATACATAAGATTTATATAATATATCTTATGTACTTTTTTTGCATCTAAAAGATTGTGAAATGTGAAATCAAGATTTCACATCAACATCTCAGAACAGTTGCAATCTATCGGTCAAACTGAGCAGTTCAAACAAAAAAAAAAAAAAAAAAAAACAAAAACTCTTCCAAAATAAACTACTCGTACAATACCTCCCTTGACCGACAAATTGAAATTAAAATTGAAATTGAAATCGGAATCGAAACTGCTAAGGACCTGAGATAGATAAAAATAAATACTTATAGATATCTACTCGTAGTCATAGAAGTTGTGTTTAAATATAAACAGAAGATAAAAAGATACTTTCACTACCTTGTTTGGAGTTTGGTGTTGTGCTGTGTATATACTCGTATATTTATTTTTCCTCTATTTTGTTTTCTCGAAAATAAACTCGCGCCCCAAATTTGTGCGCTGTTTTGTTGATGGTTTCGCTTTCGTTCAACTTGATTCGCTTTCGTACGCCACTGTACGCATGTTAAAAACGCACTTTGACGGAGAGGAGAGGGCGTTTTTTGCGTTTTAACTAGGTCACTGGATGAATACTAGCCATCTATTCAACAACCGGTGACGACAAAATGCGTAGTAGTAAGTTCTACTCCACATAACTTCGTAACATCGCAGGAGAAATAAGAAGTGGAGGTGTCATATCGTAATCGTACCTAATCGTAAAACACAATCAGTTCGATGTTGGACTAAAGGAAGTTCGAGTGAATTGACAGTGCTTGACAGTGCTTGACAGGGTTTTACGGTTTGCGGTGGTTCGTGATGTTTTTTTCAAATTCCTGCAAGCAGTCCAAGTAAACAATTTTAAAGCGCAAGAACGCGAATAACTCAACATGAAATAACATAAAACCGATGGTCCCGTTTTTTTTTTTTGTGTTTAAACGAGTTTAGAGTTCCGTTTAATCAAAAGAACATTTCGGTCGGTGTTTTTGAATCCGTTTTGAGTCCGTTTTACTTTTTGTTGAAGATTCGTTTCGGTTTAGTTATTTATTTGTTGTTTTGGTGTTTCATTCGTTTGAAGGAAGAATAAATGGCCGAGATAAGGATTTCACTGATATGAGAGAATAGTCAAACAAAAAAAAAAAAAAGACACTACAACGTGGTCTATAAATTTAACTTAAAAAAAGGTTAAGAGCCTTGAAGAGCGATCTTAAAGCCGGTAAGTTCCAAGTCATTGACTATCCATAAAGCAGACCATTCATAGACGAATAAGTACTCCAACGTCAGCAGTGAGTCATGGAATTAAAGGATATTAAAAGGAACATAAATTCAATTACAAATTACGCTCGTAATATGGATGGCAGTTTCCATTTTTTTTTTTTTTTTGGTCTTTCAAGAACACCATGGTGTTTTATATTTTCCGGTGTTGTTGTTATTATTATTGTATTTTCTTCTTTTCTCCTTGTTCTCCTTTTGAAGGGTGTTGATGGGAAATGGGATGAAAAGAAAAGATGGGAAACATATACGCAGTTTTTACCCTCTCCCAGGGTGCGTTTACGCAGGACGCATTTTCCCCCTAATTCTGTTCGTGTGTTTTGTGTATGGTTTGGGGAGGGTGTTTTAGTGCGTTTTCTTCTTAAAATTCTTGTTCTCTGTAGTTGCTCTTGTTGTTGTTGTTGTTTTGGTAACTCCTGTTACAGACAGTGAATACATATATTACAAAATTTTGTCCCATTAAAGGTATTCATAAAGGGAGGATAAATCGAAGGGACTGGAAAAGAAGATGGCCTTTGGGGCGGCAGGCATTTGAAAGGGAGCTGCGTCATTCCTGATGGTTTGGGTTTCTTTCTCCTGATGACTTGGATTTTGTTAGTTTTTTTTTTTTTATTTTTTTTTTTTTAGAAAGAAGGGAGATTCCTCTGAAGAGGTGATTGACCTTTACAGGATAAGATTTCGTATAGATTCTTGTGCAAACTTGGAGAAGAAGAAGGATATTACACCGACAAGTAAGTTGTAAGGTGCGAGCGTTTAGTAGTCCTTCTACATGGGGGAGTTAGTTTATCGATTTGTGGTTGTGGGCTGTTGTATAGATTGAACGTTCCAGATTGTATGGATAAAAGAATTCGTAAACGAGTTTTTGGTTTACAACCCCTATTTAAGAGTAAACCACCCCTGTCATTTGTCATTTGTATTATATTACGTAAAATATTAAACGCGCAAATTGTATGGTATTTCTCGAGGAGAGAGGCACTTGCCATGTAGCGACCCAGCTGGACCTCTACAGTCGAAAGAGGTCACAATTCATCTTTTGTGGGAAACCGTATACTTATGCAGAGCCTAATAACGTCTTTCACGGCGTATATCTTTCAATTAGGCATCAACCGGTTTTTGATGGCTTGATCTCATAAAAAATGAGAAATTCCTAGATTGGTTTTATGAGGTTTTTCCATTCCACCTGATTGTCACTGTTTCCTAAAGACGATGGCTCCGTAGTCCTCCTCATTCAACATGATCATAGAAACGGTTTCCAGTTGGCAGTCGAAGTGTACGTTGTATACTATGTGCTGTTCCAACGAGTAGAGTTTGCTGCTCCATTCTGTAATCAAATATTACGAGTACATTTTGTTTCTTTCAAAGGCTGGATCTGCTCGTTCGCCTTAATCAGCGATTAGCAATCTCTTTTATATTACCGAGAGATCAATTCTTAGGCCTTGGAAGTGCCAAATTTTCATAAGAGTTTTCATCTATATCTGGGTGCCGGTTATGGAGTTCACATTAGCTCTATGATGTACTATTTATTCTCCTTTTCTCCTTTCAATAGTGCCTTACTCTAGTTGATATTCAAAAACTTACGTAGCCTGTTCTTTAGTAGCCATAAATACTTCTCAGGAACCAGCATTGCACTCTTGGGTAGGCCTGGGTCTTAGGAAATAGGCATTTTCTTCGTTCTATTACTAGCCAATCTTCTCCAGTTGAATTGGTTGAGGTCCGCTGACTCAAGAGTATAAGAGCTTAGATATGGTCTTCCTCTACTGTCGCAGCTTCGGCGCGGGTTAAACGATTTTTTTGGATGTCCCAGTTATTTGTGTCGTTCATCTTTCAGTCTAACCTTCGTAAAATGAAACTGAGTTAATTGAGGAATTGTAAAGTGGTTTTGTTGTAAGGCTTTCTAGTTAAGGTCTTACTGATCAATTGCCTTCGTAGTTCAAAGGAACAGCAGTTAGCAAGAGCAATTGAGCTTTGAGCTGATGTTGGTGTCCGAGTTTATATATACATATGTTATACTCAAAAGTCAAAGTAAGTCCCTAATTGTCTTGTCTATTTTATTAAGGTCAGTTGAGCAAGAATATTTATGATTGTCCTATTCATTTCGGCCATAGCACATTCTGGCTGATAGAGATATTTTGCTTATGCCCATGTCCCTTAGCAGCCCGACAAAGTTTTTCTTCCATATCCCCAGTAGCGACTGCGGTTCTGCTATAGATCTATCTCTGGGTAGGATTTTCGAACTTTATTTTTGGTGCTTAATTCCTTTGTTTCCCCCACCGAACATTGTTGTTTTCGAGTACCTGGTGCTCTTCCTCTCGTTTATGCCTGCTCGAGTAGCCATTAGCGCCAGCTGGAATGCTTCTGAATTGGTGCATGTACGCGTCCCATTCATCATCAAACCAGGAACCTTATGCTGATGGTTGTGTTAGCCGTAGCGAATCTCATTAGGTATTCTTGATGACTTATTGGCGTTGCATTTGTATCAGGAGAGTTCTATTTTTGATGCTGACGGAATGTGAAATTGGGAGAGTTTAATGGATGAAAGGAAAAGATATGATACATGGGTTACTCTGTGACTAATCAGCCACTGTTTTATATAGACTTACTTCTGTGCGGTAATGATCCGAGTTGATGTTTACTTGCATCGATAGCGACGTGATCAATGTGGATAACAAATTATTGCTGTGAAGATTTTCAAATGCCTTTGTGCTCAGGAAAGTAATCGCGAGAAGAACACGATAATATCTGTGCTCGCTGCAAAGGCTACTAACCCAAAGATTGCGTCGAGTAAGGTGTATACCACAAAAAGTGTTTTTTGCCTGTGCTATCAAGAAAAAAACATCTTTCCCTAGTATTAAACGTTGCATTAATGATGCATTGTTCGTAAGCTCTGTTCAGAACAGCTAAGAAGTTACCTAACATCGGTGGCAATATCAGGATTACGTTGACGATTTAGCCTTGAAGCTAAGTGAGGCATTTATTCCATCCCAGAAATTCAAGATTGTTGAGATCTAATAATAAATTTACTCGTATACATATATTGTAAAATGAATATTCTTTTTTTGGTTACAGCCGCTGAAACAAATATCGCAACCTCTCTCTGGATGTCAATCAGATTTGTTTTAATTTGGCATAGGACCTCTGCTAATTGTGGTCTTTTAAGGTGTCTAATATTCTTGTTTAGATCGGAACACAGTTGTCGTGTGCAATTTTCGAAACTCCTTGCGTCGAAGACACCGTATTTATGTAACTCATGTCCTTCTATAATATTTTATTAGCTTAAGTGCTAATTCTTGTTTTTTTTTTCATTTTAGAACTCCTTACATATATACCTGTGCTCCGAATATACACACATATGTGTATGTGAAGTAGAAAGCATACACCCACTCATTTCTTCGGTTTGGTCGGAGGAAAGTATGCCTCCCGAAAGGAATCTTAGCATCGTTTGTCCGATCCACAATAAAAGATCTTTTTTCAAAATTTGAACGTTTATTTAAGAAAAACATGTACAATAGTATTATTCAAAGTATTGCCTATCTGAAGTTATGACCTTTTCCCATCTTTCTGGCAATTTGTGGATCCCATCCCAAAAGAACTGCGCCAAGAATGAATCAAGCCAATTTTTGATATTCTGCTCTGACGTGAACCGTATTTCAGTGAGGGTGTTCTGCATCGACCGGAACAATTGGTAGTCAGAAGGGGCAAGGTCTGGGCTATAAGGCGGGTGGGGTAAGATTTCCCATCCACTGTTTTCCAAATAGTTCTTAACCGGAATAGCAACGTGGGGCCGAGCGTTGTCATGATGGAAAATTATTGCCTCGTGTCTGGTCGCATATTCCGGGCGTTTTTCGGCCACTGCTCTCTTCAAACGGATTAATTGTGTTCGGTAGCGTTGTTCATTGATGGTTTCACCCGGTTTTAGCAACTCATAATACAGCACACCCATCTGATCCCACCAAATACAGAGCATTACCTTCGCGCCATGGATATTCGGCTTTGCCGTTGATTTTGCTGGTTGGCAGGGTTTCACATATGATTTTTTGCACTTGGGGTTGTCGTAATGGATCCATTTTTCATCACCAGTAACAATCCGATGCAAAAATGACTTCCTTTTGTGGCGTTCCAGCAGCATTTCGGACATGCAAAACCGCCTTTGAAATGGCTGCTTGAGTGACACCCAAAGATTCTGCGAGCTCTTCTTGTGTTTGGAAACAATCTTCATAGAGTAATGCTTCCAGTTCTTCATCTTCAAACTTTTTGGCTGCCCAGGACGTTCATCGTCTTCCAAGCAAAATCACCACTTTTAAATCGTGCAAACCACTTTTGGCACGTTCGCTCAGCTAGCGCATGTTCACCATAAACTTCCACCAAAATACGATGACTGTCGGCAGCAGTTTTCTTCATATTACAGTAATGAAGAAGAACTCCCAGCAAAAACACTTTTTCAGGCACAAAGTTCGACATATTTGAGTGAAAAAAAATTATTGTTGTTTACGCTTCAAATGAATGACATACTCGTATACTGAAATGACGTACAATGACAGTAGCTTTCCAACGCATGTTCCAATGGAATAATACGAGTTACGCCATCTCTTAGCAAGTTATAGACCCAATAAATTGCACAAATGAAATAAACATTAACTCGTTAACAACATCAGCGCGGCTTAAGGCTGGTAAGTCTGAAAAGTGTGCTAGAGAAAACTTTAGAAACCTAGATCGGCACACATCTCGTTTTTGTCGACTTAAAGGCCGCATATGACACCATCTAATGGGACGAAAGATAAGGATCCATGTCTAGTTTTGGAATCCTTGCAAAATTTGTCAGGTTGTGCAAAATGACGACGAAGAACGCTCGTTGCTCCGCAACATGATTTGCTGCCATGTGACTTTTAAACATTATGCGACTGCACCGAGCTGTTACTGGTAACTAGTGCGCTTGCAAGTTCCAAAGGAGAACCGAAAAAAATGGTTTTGGCTGGGAATTGGCTATAAGCTATTAACTCTGATAATAATATAATACCTCTTCACAAATCAAACGAACGGTTACACTTGCCAATCTTTCTTAATTTTTTACCTTAAAAATGCAATTGAGGAATAAGGAATTTTCAAGAAAGACTAAAGATATTCCATATTAGAACCTCATCTGTCCAGTTCTGCTCTATGGCGCAAAGGCATGGACGTTAGCTAAGTCGAATAAAGATGTCTTTGGCAGCTTTGAACGCAAAATTCGAACGGTTTTTAGTCTTGTTTTGGTTGACAGCGAACCCTACGAGCTGTACAACGGAATCGACCTGGTCAGACAAGTGCGTAACAGTCACCTGAGATTACAAGGACTTGTTCTGCGAATTAATATTGAAACTCCGGTCCACAGAGCTTTAAACTCTTGCCAGAAAGCAGTAGAGAAGAGGTCGTCTTAGTTGGCGCGCACACATCTTGGAGTCGGTATATGGAAGCAGTTAGCCAATATTGCGCTAAAAGGAGACGTTGATTGATTGAAACCCACTTCTACCACGGAATGAAGCTCTTCCGAACTTTAAATTATATCCATGAACAGAAAAATTTCATAAGTAATGTGATAAAGGTGAAGCCAGTTTTCATCGCGAACGGAGTCCATGAACATACCTCAGATTCTCTTAATGTGAAAATGTGAAAATGTTTCAATACCTAAGTTTAAAGAAGATAGATGCGGATCCAGCTTGGCATAGTGGAAGGCCACAATATTTAGCTCATAATTCTGTGGATTCGAAGAGGAACGGAAGGTCCCAATACACTTCTTCTAAAAGATGTTATTTAAAAAAAAAAAACGGATTTTTTAGGATGTAGTATTTTGCTACCATCTTTGGTAAAAATGAATAATAAAAGACCCTGAGAGTTAGCAACATGTTCAACGGAAGCGTATTATGGCATATGAATCCATTTTGTATTTATTTGCAATATATTCAAAGATTTTCTTAACGCATTGGGTTTTCCCCCATTTTCCAAGGGATTTAGAAACAGAGAAGAGGAGGGGAAATCCATACGTATACAGGGACAATAAAATAAGATAATTGGAAATCTCCCTTCTACCCTAGGGGTGTAAACTGTATGCGAAAGGTATACATATGTATGAAAGTATTGTACATATTGCCAAAAGGGCTGGCATGGAATGCGAAACAACTTGTCTCCCTTCTTCAGTTTCTTCTGTATTTATGACTGGCATTTGAAGAAATTGACATTTGTCATAGGGATCTAGAAAAACGGAAGATACATACGTATGCAAGGATGTATATTCGTATCTATCGTAAATTAAATGTGTGCCATTTTCAAAGGTCTAACCGAATTAATGAAAGTTACCGTCATACAAAATGGTGGACAGATGTAGTAGGCACGTGTACTGGGTATAGTGCTATTCAAAACAGTAGACCAACGGCAACATGCGCACAGAGAGTAAAAGAATTAAAAATGCATGGGTGTGCACGTTCTCTTCCATTTTTTTTCTCTTGCAGCGATCAATTTCGTATTTTTGTTGTTGTAATTTCGCCTGTTTTTTATAAATTTTGAATTTTTATGCGAGCAAATTTAAGAGATAGGGAGACAGATAGGGAGCTCAACAATATTGGCTGTAATAAATGGGAAGAGAAGATTTAATGACGAACACTATACGAGCTGCACAGTGCCATGGACATAGTTAGAACACTGCGCATGAGTCACCTGAGGTGGCTAGGACCTGTGGAGCGAATGGAAACGAATGTCTGGCCCGCAGAGTCTTCCAGTCAAACCCAGAGGGACAGGGGGGAGACCTCAGCCTACGTGGTGCGCACAAGTAGAAGGGGGCCTCAACAGAGTGTACAACTGAAGGCAGTTAGCTAAAGACCGGGCTAACTGGAGACGCTGTTAGTTGAGGCCCAGGTTAACCCCAAACTGTAGCGCCACCTAAGTAAGACATTAAGTAGGTAATAAATGAGAAAGTTTATGAATAAAAATATATTGTAATTCGAGGTTTATAAGCTCCTTGACATCTTGCTAAACTCTCTCATATACCCAAACTCTTTGAAAGCATTTTATACGAGACCTTAAGCTTCAAATGAAAGCATTTTATTTCACCCCGACAACATGGTTTTCTAAAAGGTAGGTCAACTGCCACAAATCTAGTTGAATTCGTAGAAAATGGCAAAGAAATCGATGTTATCGCAACTGATTAAGCGTTTGATAAAATATCTCATCAATTGATCCTCTTCAAATTGTCTGCCCTCGGCTTTGAGCCTCTCTTATTAAAATGGATGTCTTCTTACCTGGCAAATCGATATTATACCGTTCGGTTTAGATCCGTCCTTTCTGTTCCATTCCTGGCCTCATCTAGTGTTCCACAAGGCAGTCATCTTGGCCCTCTTCTCTTCATTCTTACTATTAACGATGTTAGGAGAGTCATTAAACGCTCCTCCCTCTCCCTTTACGCTGACGACACAAACATTTTTTAAACTATTTCCTCTCCCCATGACTCTGCCCTTCTTCAAGAAAACCTTGATCGGTTTTCCATCTGGTGTCTCAAAAACTGTCTAGAACTTAATATAGCCAAATGCAACCCGTCTCCTCCCCGACTTTATTTTCTCCATGGTCAACAATTCCCCAAGACCTTGTCATTTTATTCGACTGTGAGCTTAATTTCCGTTCGCATATGGATAAGATGATCCTCAAAGCCAACTCATCACTTGGCTTTTTTAAACGGTGGTCCAAGGAATTTTCCAAAACGTATGTAACCAAATCTCTCTATGTTACCCTTGTTCGCCCCCTGCTTGAGTATGCCAGTCAAGCTTGCTCCCCCTTTCGCCGGGTTCATGTTTTCCGAATCGAGGGTATTCAACGTCGATTCCTAAATATGGATTCGTTAGAAGAACGTAGGAATACTGCTGACATTCTTTCCATTCATCGACTTCTCTCAGGTTCCATCAACTGTGCATCCATTTTTAACCCCATTTCCTTCAATACCAATCCCCGCAATCTACGTTGTCCTCGACTCTTCTATCTACCGGTTCACCGTACCTCTTATGGTTCCAACGAACCAATCATCTGTATGCTCCGAATTGTCTACTCAAAAATCTCTGATTTTGATTTCAGTCTGAGCACTCCTCGTCTCAAACTAGATTTCCTCCATCACTTCCTTCGTCCCTAGCTCTTAAGCCTTTCTGTTAGTTTTTAAGTTAGATTAAACTTGTATTAAGCCAACAAATGGGGGCTTCAGCCCCCACCAAAATGAAAAAAAAATTAAATCTTAACGGCTTGTTGTCAGTGGGGTCGGAAAGTAGCGAGAAGAAAAATTAGTCATTCACCACTCGTATTAATCTACAGAGCCTAAAGCCCATCTGGACAAGAGCGAACACCAGGGCATCTTGAATGATCTGAAATTGATTTACAAGTATTTTGTAATATTTGTTATGTTTGCACAAAATTATTACGTTTAGTCTTGAGCTGATGAGCTGGTAAACTAAACAGCAAGCTCATGGAACCCTGAAGGCATTCTGTATTTTAGTTGGACATTTTGTATTTGGGATTTTTCCATGTAACTTTATAAAGGAATATCAAAATCCTGATGAAGATTGTTGGTTGAGACACAGTCGCTTTCCAAGTTTTAAGATCCTTTGATAATTGAACGAATTAGTCGAGTTTTAATCGGTTTAAACCAGGTGTTGGGATTCCATGACTTAATTGGAGTGTTGTCTCTCATAGCTCACGGCTCTATTCGCCCTTTGAAGAAAGACTTTTCAAAGTATCATGGCAGTGGTTCAGTCGGGTAATTTTTCATTAGATCCTCAATAAGGTGTCATTTGTGGTTTTGATACATGCATGTTTCAAAGTACCTACATAATGCAACTCCTTTAACGTTTTAAAGTTACAATTGTCAACAGTGATGGTTTGTCAAAGTATGAACAGCTGATTCTTTGTTTGTACCATTAAGACTAGATTTGCCATTCTAATACGCTTTTACGGTCCACAGAGGGCAAAAACGACAAAATATGCCAACAGTGTTATAAGTACGCATTGCATGTGTCTCTGTCCGTTCAGGATGTCGTTGGCCTGTCATTCGATAATTGACTACGAATTTTTTCGTGATTTTAGTGTGAAATTTGTGTTGATTTGTAATTTCTTATAATTTGAACTACGCAAAAACAAAGGCCCATAAACAAACGTAGAAAAACAATAAAAAAACTGCAAAAGACGGTGATATAAAAAAAATTGCACAAATGTTTCAGGCAACAGGCTTACTTCACTTTGTTGCCGGGCAAAATGTCACTATAGCTAACAAATGGTTCAGCTCAATATTCGAAAAAGAACATTGCTTTGAACTACTGTCATCGCAACAAGATGCGGGAACTCTTTCCGATCGTGTATCCCTCAGCCAATCTAGAAGCCATGATCTTCAGCACTTGATACAGCTTGCATAAGCAATGCTTCTGATTTTCGGGGTTTTATCCGAAACCACTAGTTTATATAGATGAGGAGCAAGCACTGTAGGAAAACCATTCGTCTAAAAAACCTTAAAGGACGAGAGCGGCTTGTGCACCGTTCAAGAAAAATACCAAAATAAGATCATCAGGTAGGATGAACCCCTCTACTTACACGGTAGAATTTCGTCTACTCTACCGAAATGAAGTAAAAGCAGCGATTTTTGATTATTGGATGAACGAGCTAACTACCGAGCTATTAAAGACAATGAAAGATACGGGTATCTTGATAGAGAGAGGGAGAATATAAATATGTTTACTGGTTTTCCAGTATCGTATGTCCAACTCATAAGAAGGGAAACACTCTAACTACACCAACTACAGAGATATAAGACGTTGACATCACGTGCAAGATTTTGTCTGCCGTGTTGTGTGAACACCCGTCATTTGTAGACGATCTGATTCATCTCTTTCCGTACGATTGCAGGCGCGATAAGTTGAAGATTGACCACATATTCATACGGCAGAACGTAAAAAAAAATCCAAGTATTCCAGCTCTATACTAACAACCTCGCTACTGATTTAAAAGGCACATATATTTGCATTTAGACAGACGAGCTATACCAGAGCCATGTCTAGTTTTGACATCCCTGTCAAATTTATTACAAAGGGTGCTTTTTTTAGAGGTTTAGTTTTTAAACTGGCAACACTATTTCTACAGATTGTCAATCTGACAGTTGAATGTTGATTTGTGGTTAGTATATTTTGCCATTTTACGATGAATAGATTAACGAGAGAAAAACGCGTGCAAATTGTGTAAACTTATTTTGAAAACCATGGTCCGGTTCCCTAAACTTATCGTGCGCTACGTCTATTTTGCGTTCGACATAATTGTCCATCTAAGCAAGTTATTCGGAACATGTTGAATCGTTTTCGCATCACGTACCCTCTAGTGGACAATACGCATCCTCAAAGACGACAAACAGTGCGAACAGAAGAATTTATTGCCGTTGTGGAGCGCAGTAATGGGGAGAGTCCGATTGAGTCGATTCGCCATCGTGCAAAGCAATTGGAGCTATGCCCATTCATTTTGTGGAAGATTTTACGGAAAGATCCTGGCTTAAAAGCTTATAAGATTCAGCTTGTGTAAAAACTGAAACTACGTGACTATTATACGGTTCGGTGAATGGCCGAAAGCATGATTCAGCTTGATCCTCATTTTCAACGCAACATTATGTTATCCGATGAGGCCCATTTTTGGTTAAATGGATATGTAAACAAGCAAAATTGCCGAATTTGGAGTGCAGAAAACCTAGAAGCTTTTGTTGAGACGCTCTTACAACTATCAAAACTCACTGTTTGGCGTGCTTTATGGGCTGGTGGAATCATCGGCCCATCGTTCTTTAAGGACGATGCCGGCCAGAATGTTATCGTCAATGGAGAGCGCTATAGAAACATGACTTCTGACTTCTTCGTTCCTCAGTTGAATGACATTGATTACTTTAGATTACTTTCTTTGGGGGTATGTGAAGTTACTAGTCTATGCCGATAAACCAGAGGCGTTGGACGATTTGGAAGTCAACATTCGCCGTGTTATTGCTGATATACGGCCCCAGTTGTTCGATAAAGTTGTCGAAAATTGGACTTCACAATTGCGCTTCATTCGAGCTAACCGTGGCGCGGATATGCCCGATATCATATTTGAGCACTAATGGCATAAAATTATCTATTAAATAAAGCTAATATCATAGACATCAACATTATCTTCAAGTGTTTTGTTTAATATTAAATTTGTATAACTCTAAAAACACATTTATCTTAATCAATTCTTAATTGTATCACTAATTTCCTTTCGAGGCGGTGTACTTTATCTATATATTGTCTATATCGTAGTGTATTTTTGTTGGACAGCCGGATTTTGAATTGCAGGGCTATGTAGCTATGTACAAAATTGGGCAAAAGTACTTTCATAATATGAATTGGCTGCCATAATTATTAATAAAAAAATTTATTTCAAGGTGTAAAACTGGTTTATAAAATGATATCGGTCAAATGACGACCTCCAGAGTTGATGCACATTTCTGCTCATTTTACGGCATTTTAAATTGTTGCTGGCAGAACATCTGGTTCCAAATTCGTGATTTCTTCTTCAATGTAGGCTTTCAAGACTGGAAAGGTTTGTAGTTTGTTGTGGTAAACGTGAGATTTCAAAAACCCTCAAAGGAAGTAGTCTGGCGTCGTCAGATCTGGCGATCTGACCGGCCAGTTCAAATCGCTAAAACAGGAAATCACGCGGCCTGGAAATAGGTGATTCAAAATTTCTATCTTTTGTCCGAGCTGCGTGAGCGGTTGCGTCGTCCTGTTGAAATCAATAATACTTGAGACCCAATTCAGCAGCTTGCGGCAAAAGAAACTCGTTCAACATCTGTTTATAGCGCTCACCAGTTACGGTGGTGCAGTGGGCGTGCTCAAAAAATAAGTGACATTCACTTTTTCGCATTGCAAACAGTCACTTTCATGGAATGTAATGGCTCTTAGTGAAATCTCCGTGCCGCAGAAATGCAAAGTTCTTTTTATTCACATAAGCACTTAAGTGGAAATGGGCTTCGTCGCTCATTATGATGTTGGATACGAAAGCATCCTCTTCTTGCACCAGGTTTAACAGAGCATGGGAGTGAGTTAACCTCATTTGACGGTCAGCGGCCAGCAACTGGTGAACGATGTTCTCTTTATAAGGGAGCATTTTCAGGTCTTTCACCAAAATTCGACGCAACGAACGTCTGCTGATTCCAAATTGTGTCTATCGTTGTCTCCTCGATGTTCTTAGTTACAGCAGTGATATTCTCGGCCGAACGAGCAACACGGGGCCGGCCACTTCTTTCGACAGCTCTAGTGGACGCAGTTTGCATGGGACACTCAGCCAAACGCTTAATTATTCGCGCACATGGTGCAGGACGACGAGGAAAACAACGACGAAATGCACGATGCTTTAAAGCAACAGACGCAAATTGGTCAAATAAGCAGTAACAATAATTCCGCGACTTCAGGTGGCTATTGCTTGTTATCAACTAATTCTCTATCTGTCTACAACATAAATGTCAAAGTATAATGAGACTTGACACCATTTGCAAAAATTATGGAATATTCACATTATGACATTATTTTTGCTCCACCTTGTATCTTCTGTCAATCAAGACCTGCACATTTATCACATGTTTACTCACAACATAGACGTATGTCTAGGGACCGCAACATTACTTGCCCAGCTATCATGGTTTTTTTATTTTTTTAAATGTGTCATTGAGCCATTTAGTGCCAACACATATCTTCCTAAAAGTGTCTTCAAGCACGTTGTGATAGATAAGGAGGCTTATGTCCGCTATTCAGAACAAATAACAAAAAGAAATACCAGAAACGAAAATCACTACTTCGCAGGAAATTTGTTTTGTTTGTCTATTTGAAAATCTTGAATACAAGTTGGTAAAAATCGGAGATCCCGATGTAAATTTTTATCAATGTTATTTCTGAAAAATTCGAGGTTTTAATAAGATATTTCTGTATTAGGTCGATATTCTTTTATTATATTAAACTACCGCTTTTCATGTTGAAAATAGAACAACACTATTTCAAAAATCAACAAAGTTTATTCCCTACAATAATTACCATTTCCATCCATTGTCTTTTTCCAACGATCCACTAGAGCAAATATGCTTCATTTGAAACAGTCCGGATCTTTTTTGGGTCAAGAAGTTTTCAAAGTTCTTATAAATAGCATCTGGGTTTGAAAACTCCCTATTTTTAAAGTGATTGCCTAGACTTCTGAAAATGTGGTAGTCGGTCTGGGGAGGAGGGCGGATAAGGCAAAACTTCATATCCTGCTAGCTTCAGGAGCGTTGACTGTGCCGTATGTAGTCTTGCATTGTCGTGGGTCTATAGGGTCATGTTTATTTACCTTTGAAGGCTGTTTTTCGCACAATTTGCTGTACATTATTTCGATTTCTCTACAGAGTGATGCTGCTGTGATTGATTCACTGCGTTTGAGAAACGAGTAATGCACAACTCCTTCACTGGCTCTCACCATACAGTCACCATTACCTTTCAGGGGCGTAATTCAGTTTTGGTGAGTCCCTTTAGAGGCTCACTTTTGTCCTGACATTTTCCTATTATCGTACAGGATCCACTTATCATCGCAGGTGACAACACGATGCAGGAAATGATCCACATGATGCCTATTCGCTCATGATATTGCCGTAACATATCAGATTTGCTGGTGTTAAAGGGTAGGGTATCCATCTCTCCAGTTTTTCTTACTTTCCCGATGGCTGTAACGTGACGACTTATGGTTGCAGTGGAAATTTTGAACTTTGCAGAAGGGCAAGCAACAGTCGCAGCTGGATTTTTTTCAACAGCTGTCCAAAGTTCCTCAATGTCAAAACCTCCTCTGGTTCTCCCTTTGGCTTGGTTTCTAAGTAAAAATCTCCTTCCCCGAACTTAGTAAATCAGTTTCGAACTACGAGTATTCTCTCGCTACATGTACCCAAACCAAAAACGCACTTAATTTCTCGACTCGTTGCAGCTGCGGTAATTTTTTTTTGAATTGGAAAAGGAAAATTGCCCTTAAATGGATTCTTGAAATCATTTTAATTTTCTATGTAAGGAAAAAAGATAACTTAATAAACTAATAGTATTTTTTTTTTTACTGTTAAAAAGGTTAGACTGGCTTTTTTTTTTTTTTAAAAATAGCCACAACGATCACTTTACGAATGATCAGGAAATCGGCAAGTTCATATGTAACGATCTAATAGACCCTCATCTGTAATTCCTTTGGTGCACATATTTCTTTTCTCCAAAAATGCTCAATCTTTTTAAAATATTATAAAGGTGATTTTGTTGCTATTTGGTTTTCCAGTGCTCTGTTTTTGACAGCTCACGCGAGATTCGTGACATATGTCAAAGTCAAACATGCTCACCACTTCATCATGGAAAGACTTACACCCGAAAAACGCTTACAAATTATTGAATTTTATTATCAAAATTCGTGCTCTGTGAAAAATGTTTTTCACGCACGACCATTTTATGGTAGTCTAAATCGACCACTGAGCAAGCAATTCAAGCCATAGTGACCAAATTTCGCACCAATTTCACGCTATTGGACATCAAGCCACCCACCAATACCCAGGAAAATGTACTGTTTGGTGTAATTTAAGGTCCGGCGGAATCCGGCGCCTGCTATCGTTCAATGGTTTTGAATTTTTTTTTGCCTGGTCGACATGTGGTTCCAGCAAGATGGCGCCTACATGTCATGCCACACAGCACGCGCATCGATGGACCAATTGAGAAATGAGTTTTGTGAACAATTTGTCGCTCGTTTTGGACCGGTGCACCACGGTGAATTGGCCGTCTATGCCGACAAACCAGCGTCAATTGCAACCTCGGAAGACAACATTAAGTATACGTGTTATTAGCGAGATACCAACCAATATGCGCGGAAAAGTGATTCAAAATTGGACTCTCCGTATACACCACTTAAAACGCAGTCGTTGTCAACAATTACATGAAATAATCTTTAAAAAGTAAATGGCAAGCATTGATTTATCAACTGAAAAAAAAAATTGTATACACTTTTGCAATTTTTCTGTCTTTTTTTGACAATTAAAAACCAAAGGCTTAACAAATCACCCATTATACCTAATTCGAAAACTGAAAAACGAAAACGGTCCAAACGAAAATGGGGACAGCATGTAATTCAAAAATCTAAAATATTAACTGAGAATTGAGAGTCTGAGATGCATTCTTTAAATTTGATCACAGAAAGATAAATACGACTGTGTGTGTGCGTCCACCTGTCATTCAACTGTTAATGTACCTAAACAGATGCCGGATGCATTTTTTTTTTGAGGCTCACGACAGATGTTTGTGATGCTTACGTTTTTATATTAATTTAAAATAACAAAAATGGTTGATTTTTCTAAATGGTTGCGCCAGTTCATTTACGGTTTCTGGAGTTATCGAATTACATATAGAGATTCTTCGTGGTAGAGAGAGAAATCAAGGAAACAGAGTGGCAGATACTGAGATACCCGTATTCAGATTCTTTTAATTTAAATCCATATGTTCTACATATGTAGTTAGATTCGTAAACCTCTAAATTGGGTACTTTATAGGTGTGTTTGGGTATTGTGAAAATCTTCGAAATCGTGTATTCATACATACGTATGTTTGTGTGCATCTTTCTACACACATGCATACTACAAGCGGATCAGGGAGTTTAGTCGCTGTTTTTGAGATAAGTTTTCGGTGAGTACCCGTTCAAGATCTACCCTTTTTTATGTTCATTTTGTTTTCGTATTCATTGGAAAACAGCTGACTGTTATTTGGTATAAATCCTGATCATTAATTAGTATCTGTATCTCATCAGATGGGTAAGAATATTCAATAAACATTCAATACGTCGATTCAGTACAGCAGATTATTTAATTTCTGAATTGACTTGGGAATTGTACTGATATTAGGAGAGTAGCCCGTATCTATGTGTGACAGTGATAAATGTACATAGCCGTATTTACAATTCCTGCAGGCATGCACCAGCTAAATATTTTATTCATGATCCTTGCTGTTATTTCATATGAACGTCCATAGGTCCATATATGAATGCGGTTTTAGACCTGAGCCCCATCATCGACCCAATATTCACTCTGCACCATATCGTGGAGAAGACTTAAAATGGAGGATTTGTGAGAATTTTTCTATGGGCTACAGTCTAAGGACCTCAAGTAAATGACACAGGCAAAAAGCCCTTTATGAATGTTAGGTATAAAGGAGTAGCTATCACTATGTCATGCTGCAGATAATCCAACTCAAATAAGCTCTCAGCACGTTCTTGATGAGCTCTTGTCTGGGCCTTTTCGTGATAAGCAGTATGTCCCTCTGCCCACTTACAATAATTTATTAGAATCATTTTCGTTATGGCGAGTAATTGATTGGAATATTGTCACGCGTAGTATTACAGTTTCCAAAACTAGCCTTAGCTGTTCTTTTTCAAAAATTTTAATGGACCACTGAATTCCATGCTACAAGACGAAAGTTTCTTTCTTGGAGAAGTATTCTTTGCTTGGCGGCTTCTTCTTCACTTCAATTTATGCACAGGTCAAATCCTAAAAATTGCCTCGATAAAAAAATTCTGGCTTGGAAACCCCTTTGGCTTTGTCTTGTTAATGAAATAAAAAAGCCGACTCCATGCTTAACTTTCATAAAAATCTCAACTAATTCAGTCATTCATTAATTCAAAAACAAACATTTTTGTTTTCAGATCACAGTGCAAGATTACAATGGAACTTGTAACCAATAGTAATCATCCACATGGCAACAAGAACGTTCCACAACCTGGTAATAATAATTCCGCTACAGAAACTCTATTATCTGGAATCTTAGATTCATTTCCTGCATGGGAGTTAAACAACGGCTTTATGCCTGCATCACAAATGTAAGTATTATCTCTCTAATCTAAACTAAAGACATTTGTTGATATGTATTTTTTTTTTTTTTTTTAAAAGATCTCCACCAGGACCCAACGATTATTTCAATAACGCCATGTACAGACCACATTCAACATCACAAATGATTAGTCGCAATTCGAGGCTTTCACCAGGATCGAGTAACTCAAGCAGCTCGAGCATCAATTGCGGTGGAGGATGTGATATAAATGCATCGACTCGTTGCCTTGACTGTAACGAGTTTATGTGCAGTAACTGCTTACGTGATCACCGCAATAGCCCACTGTCTTCGAATCATTCAGTAGTTTCATTGCCGGCGCCAATTGGATCCTCTCCAACTGGAGGTCTACCACCTACAGTCTCTGTTCCTAGTTTCATGTGTGATTTGCATAGTGAACTCTATCGCTATGTCTGCGAATACTGTAAGAAATTAGTCTGCCAATGTTGTACCTTCCGAGAACACAAAGATCATGATTATACATCGATTCAAAGTTTTATAGAGGATGCACGCGAAAAGATCGATCTGGCTTTGGAGAGCAGTCGTACTGGCACTAAATGTGTTAAGGGCAGCATTGATAAAGCTTTAGCATTTATACGTCTAATCGAACGCAACTGCTCTGAAGTATCTGACAACATCAGGAAGTCTTTTAGGCAATTTATGATCGCCATTGAAGATCGTGAAAGGTTTTTACTGGACTTCGTCGAGAAGCTTCGTCAAAGACGCTTAGCTATGCTCCACGATCAAATGGCAGGTCTTAAATCAACGCTCTCTGGACTATCGGAAACTTCTGATATGTTGGTTAAGGTGTTTGAAAACCTCCATCAATTGGAGCAAATTGAAATCGCCATGAAGATCACCAATGGCCAACGTCAGTTGGAACAATTTGCTGCTATATTCAAAGACCTCCAGCCACGCCAAGAAGTGTTTGCATTCGCCGCTCCTGATTTTACTCTTTTGGGTGACATTCGCAATCAGGGAGGTATAATTGTTGTAGATGATAAGAATATGCCCATTGAACCGGGAGCACTGATTCCAACTACTTCCCCGCAATCGATTGTAATGAGCCAAACAACAAGTGTTGCAGCTCGTCGTCCAATTCTACGTGATGCTGCTTATCGTATTCCAACACCTTTGGCACAGCGTATGCCAAATCCAGGATTAGATTGGGAACTCAGCATGATGCGTTCATCACCAGCTCTACAATTTGGTGCTCCAAAAGTTACCCAATGCATTGCCGGAAGCTCCGATCACATCAAAGTTCGTAGTTCCAATATTTTGACTCTATCGTTCGCTACAGAGGGTCACGAAGATGGACAGGTCAGCCGTCCATGGGGTCTTTGTGTTGACAAAATGGGAAACATTTTAATTTCTGATCGTCGTAATAATCGTGTTCAAGTGTTCAACCCAGATGGGTCGTTCAAATTCAAGTTCGGTCGTAAGGGTGTTGGTAATGCTGAATTTGATTTGCCAGCTGGAATTTGCACTGATTGCGACAATCGTATCATCGTTGTTGACAAGGACAATCATCGCGTACAGATTTTTTCGGCTAATGGAGTTTTCCTATCGAAATTCGGAACATTCGGAAAGGAATACGGACAGTTCCAGTATCCGTGGGATGTGGCTGTTAATTCAAGACGTCAGATTGCTGTTACTGATTCACGCAATCATCGTATCCAACAATTCGATTCAGAGGGACGTTTTATTCGTCAAATCGTGTTCGATAATAATGGTCCGAGTAAGAGCATTGCCGCTCCAAGGGGCATTTGCTATACACCACAAGGAAATATCATTGTTTCGGACTTTGATAATCATTGCTTGTATTTGATTGATCCAGATGTGAATGAGGTAAGTTAACTTTAAATGATGTAATCATCCGGTTGTTGGGTTGGGAGCATGGCAATTTTCTTTTATAATGGTTTGTAAATAAACAAAGCATCAGTCTAAGCAACGCTATAACGCTTGGCTATTCGAGGACCTGTGCATACCTTTCTAAATGTTAGTGGCAAGAAGTACATATAGCTCTTGGTCCGTCGAGTAATTCTATTTGGATAAATTCTATAGGATGACAATTTAGGAAGGAAGAAAAGACAGGTACCGATATACATTGTTTTTAAATGTTTGTAATCTATAACAACCAGGAAATACAGAGATCGGCAGGGCATTCCATAAGCGAGTTGTGCGGTTTAGGAACGAATCACGATATTTTAGAATACGTCCGAAAGTGTATATCTGCATCTCTTACGCCAACTTTAATCTTTCTTTTACTTCGTTCATTGCTGCATCCATCTTTGCTGCTTCTGTATCCAAGACCGTAAAGGCCAACGTCCTCTGATTTCTTTCTTTGATGACAATGTCATCGGCGTATGTGACTGAATTATTTGCTATCTGATATCGGACTTCTTTTGTAAAGTCAGTTTGTGGTACTAGAAACCACCTTCCTTCTCAATTCCTTTTTAAAGCTACGGGGTTTTGGCGTTAGCTTACGATTGTTGGTTACGCTAATTGGTTCATTACAGAGTAGATCCAAAATAATTGCATTTGCATTCTTCTACAAACTTGGTTCATTCTACCTGAAAGCTATCGACGTTCAACAATCTGCAGAAGATTATTAGCCTTTACTGACCCCACTGTATATCATGTACCCATTTTTATCCTTGCAGATTTTTAGTTGGCCTTTACGCCTTTGGTATATGCTTTTTAGTTTCTGACGAGATTTTGAAATATAATTTTGCCCGCGATCGAGTGATTTTACACCTCTTTCATTTTTACGGATAAACCAATACAGCACCCGTTTTCTCTGTATAGTTTTGCCGGGAGCATCGTAACTCCTGTTTCGTTGCATGTCCTTGTTCATGCTGAGAATTTTGGTGGTGGCCGGGGGAAACTCAGATGTAGGAGCATAACAGTTTTGCGCTTGACGAAGTCATCATTGGACTTGGTTTCAGGTTTAATCAGACTCAATCAGAAGAGGCAGCAGCATTTGTTATTTTAGCTGCAATAAGTTTGTTAAAACTAAACTACGATAACGTGCCTTAATCACAATGTGATCATTTGGTTGAGGTTTATGGTTCATGGAATCACAAGGGCATTCCGTGGATGTTGAGGTGTAGACATGTATGGGGTTGTTCGGGCTATGCTTTTCAACTGCGCTGGGAAAAACATCTTACTTCTCCTCGTTAGGGGCATAGCAGCACATCAAGCTAAGCCTTATGTTGATTTTTCTCTCTTACTTAACTTTAATTATCTTATTCTAACTTAGTGGTGCTATGCGGGCTCTAAGCTAAGCCCAACATTTAAACTATGTCTTTCTTTACATGTACTATCAGTTTTTTGTTCTTCTTCTCCTGCTCGTCTTGTCCATTGAATTTCTTGGATTTTAGTGATACTCTTTTTTTGTCAATTGTTCGATAGGTTATGGTTTGTTAGGGGTCGGAATATATATATATGACGCTGTATTTTTTCCGTTTGCTGGTCTCATCAATGATATAATCATCTATTTACGAAGCTGTTTGTTGATACACAGCGAGTCTAATTGTTCGGGCGGTTAGCCCAGGAACTCCTACGCCACTACCTCATCGACTTTTTAGCTAGATTGCCCAAAAAACTCATGGCTCAATTGTCGGGAACCACATTTAGAGCCACTACTGCATATCTAATCGCATGTAGAGCTTTCGGGTGTCTTTAATATTTAGGTGTATACATTCGCTATTCCTTATATAAGATGTCCTGATAAGAACGAAAGGGAACAAAAATTAAAAAAAAAAAAAAAAACAACGGTGTCTCACACCGGCTTTATTTTGAAGGTACGTCCATGCCATTATGTGTGGAATAGCACATCATTCAAATGGCCGCCTCGGCTTCGCGGGCAGTGCAACAACCGGTCGGTCCAATTTTTGATGACTCGTATCAATATGTATGACGTTATTCCGCTAATAGCATGTCGAATGCTGACCTCGAGCTCATCCAAAGTGGTTGGGTTGTTAGCGTAGACTAAGGACTTGACGTAACCCCTGATAAAATAATCGAGTGGTGTCAAATCGCATGAACGCTAGTCGAGTCGCCGAATTTCTCCTTCATAACATCGAACGTTGCCTCACTTGTATGGCATGCAGCGCCGTCTTGTTGGAACCACAGCTCGGATATATCGATGTTGTCGAGCTGTGACTACGGAAAGTCGATTAACATCGCTCGATGATCGTTACCTCAGACCATTGACGGTAACGTTGTCTCCTTCCTCATTTCGAAAGAAATAAGGTCGAATGATGCCGCCATGCCATAAACCGCACCAAACAGTCAATCTTTGTGGATGCATTGATGCTTGGCCAAACACTTGTGAATTGTGTTCGCTCCAATAACGGTAATTTTGCTTGTTGACATAGCCGCTGAGCCAAAATTGAGCCTCGTCCGAGAATGAGATTTTTTGTCGAAATCCGTATCTCCGGCCAACATTTCCAGCACCCAATTAGCGAACTCACGGATGTAGGCCCAAAGCCAACCTTAAAATAAGCCGGGTTGGCTCTCTGGCGATGTCCAATTTCGCTGATCGGCGCCGAATCGACATTTTTGGGTCTTCTCGATACTGGCCGATATGGCGGCTATGTTTTCTCCATTTTGCACCAATCTCTGTCTGGTTGGTGGCCTAAGATACAAAACAGTGTACTCACGCTGAAACTTTTCCATGTTGCGCCGAATTACGTGCACACTGAAACGATGATGACGACCGACCACACGACAAAATTCACGTTGCGTATTTACAACTGAGCCGGAATTTCGATTTTATTTTGTGATAAGTTCTGCACCTTTCGCAAGCGTAAAACGATGCTGAAACATAGCAATTGGGAAAACGATCATTGTTATCTGGTCACCCTTTAGTTTGGATAACAGGTTACTTATTTACTTAGATGACGCCACAGTCTGCGGTGAACGAAGGCCTCTGCTAACATGCCTCTCCAGCTAGCGCGGTCTTTTGCTAGCTACCTCCAATTGTGCAGAACAGTTGGCTTCCACTTGTATGCGCTACCTAACACCGTGTTTTTATGAGCAATATTTCATAACTTGCAATATGGCATTCTATGAAAATTGCTTGTGGAAACTACAAATATTATTCTATGAGAAGTTTCTTTTTATGTATTGCTCAGCTCATAGCTTGCTACGGATAGTATGGACCGCCCTTTTTTGTTTGACGTTTGTGTTTTTTTCTTTTCTTCGCTTCTTCTTGCAATTCCTTTAATGCCAGTAATGCGATATGCACACCGATATGCTCTATGCTGCGATATTCTCACGAATGAAATCGTAAGCAATGAAATGCCTACCCTAAATGTTATTGCATACTATCGTTCTTTCTTTCAATGAAAAGTGACAGATGACATTCTATGAAATATTGCTCGTAGAGACACGGTGTAAGATGAAGTTGTCCTCCACTGCGTTGTCCGTCTGGGTTGAAGTCGGAAACTTCAGGGCCGGGATACTGGTGTCAGTGCGCTCAAGGTCACTTAGCTATCTAACCCGGGTTATGCAAGTTTTCCTGACGAAGTCGGCATCTTTGTATATCCGAATCGTTTGTTGTGGAGACGTCGTCTCCTCCATTCTCCATTGATGCAAACGGGACCGAAAATTACCCGAAGAACTTTACTCTTGGTGTTCTCGGAGAACATTTTCATCCACTTTCATCAGTGTACAAATAAGGCAGGAATGGGATGATCAGTGTCTGTTTTAATTTCTTATTGGTTGCTCTAGAGAGGGCTTTACTACTCGAATTGCCTTCTAATCGGAAAGAAGCAGCGATTAGCAAGAGTGATTTTTCGGTTGATTTTCGCGCTGGTGTCGTTGTTGATAACAAAACAAAAGTTTTGTCCTAGGCGTCAATAATGTGTGTTCCTCTTTATTGACAGCATATAGTACATATACTTTCCTTGATTGACCGCTAAGCCCACCTATTCCTCTTCTACTTCAATAGTCGGTAGTTACAGGTTATATGTTTGCATGATAATTCTGCAAGATATTATTATCCGTGGACCCGGAAATTTAAAGACAATGTCTCACATAATTGTTTGATTTGTAATTTTTTGTTGTCTTTTAGATTTAAATCTTTAATCTTTGTCTTCTCAACTGATTTTAGTCAAAACCGCGCATAGTGAAGTTGCAAAGCTGTGTGCTGTGGCAAAATACCCTAGCGATCACTAGGCTGAGGCCATACATTTTGCAATCGATTTTCACTCTTCATACCTGTTTGAAATTTTGTACCCGCAAACTTTTACTACCTGTGAATAGGTACATATTTTCTCAACAGGAAGTCATCAAATTAAAGGGTAAATAAGAAATGACCGTTGGAATTTCCCAAGATCAAATAATGCACTTCTTGAAAAGCGTATAAAGAGATGCGCCACTAGGATGAGGCCACATGCAAAATCTTCGAAAGAAAAGAAAAATTGAATAAAATGGCAAAAGTTCCACGTCTTCTGATTGAATCCAACTTCTAACAACCCTGGAAGTGTGGATGGGGGCATTGTCTTGTTGGAATATCCAAGGCAAGGGTCCGAAAATATTTTTCATTTTTGGAAATGATCGTTCCAGCAAACATTTGTAATTGTTTCCGTTCATTGTTGTGGACAAAAACTCCAACTCGATTGCGCCATAGGAGGTAATAGCTCCCCACACCATTACGCCATGTACGGCTGTGGTGTCTTTCCAAAATAAGATCCTCCTTTCTTAGATCATGAAAATAAAAGTTGTAACCATCGAGGGTCGTCAAGGTTAAACTTTTTTTTCATCCGAAAAGATAACGCGTTTTCATTCGCTGCTCCAAGCGACATGTTCGCCTGTAAAATTCATTCGATGCTCCTTGTGTTCTTGCTCCAAAACAGGTTTCTTTTTAAGTTTTTTTCTCTGTATAGTACTACTTTTTCGTACAATATTATCCTTCGGACCGTTGCAATGCTGGCTGATACTCCGCTGTTGGCCCTTATTTTAATCGCTGGTAGAGTAGAATTTGAGGCAAGCTGTAGAATTAACCGCTCTTCTCGCAATGTTATTGCTTCTGCCGTGCGTCCTTTTTGATTTTTCCCATAGTTTTGTGGATCCGCAAGATAACTGTTTACAGCAGTCTTACTTCTTTTAAGCCTCCTTGCAATTTCTCGGCCTGAGAATCCAAACTCATTGAAAGCATCTATTTTTCCTCTTTCCGTCGCTGTCAAAGACTTTCCGGAACAATTTTTTTTTAACTAAATAAAAACAGTCCTTTTCAACGCTTTTTTTAAATATTCCTAACAAAACTTTGAAAAAAATCGCTGATGTGAACTCTTGCAACGAAATATTCGCAATGGCTTCATCCTAATGGCGCATCTTTTTATACGCTTTTCAAGAAGTTCACTGTTTGATCTAGGGAAATTCCAACGGTCGTTTCTTACTTACCCTTTAATTTTATGACTTCCTGTTGAGAAAATATGTACCTATTCACAGGTAGTAAAAGTTTGCGGGTACAAAATTTCAAACAGGTATGAAGAGTGAAAATCGATTGCAAAATGTATGGCCTCACTCTAGTGATCGCCAGTGTATATGTATAAAGCTTACGACAAAATTGTTTCTATGGGTTTATAACGTATCGCATAGCTCAAAGCATCACTATGTGCACAGATAAAATAAGGATATGTATATTCATGCTCTGGCCAAAATTTGAGTCAGCATGTTGGATGCAGGCAACTTATCTGTGGATTAAGCATAACTTGTTCAAGCATCCTTCCACTTTTCTTAATACAAAAATTTTAAATAGTAATCAATATTTGTTTTCTTTATTTTCATAGATTATATCGGCCAAAGGTCAAGAGGGTTGTGGCTTCCAAGAATTCAATCGCCCATCAGGACTTTGCTGCGATGATGAGGGGCGCATTATTGTCGCTGATTCCAAGAATCAACGCGTCATTGTCTTCAGCGCTAACATGGATTATTTGTGGGATGTAAGTATAGAAACTTATATTAAAATAAGAAAAGACAGTATTTAATGTAATGTTTATATTTATAGATTGAAATTCGCCCATCAGTCAATCCACAAATGCCATGCACTTTAGATGAGAAAGATCGTACTTGCGATGTTGCTCTCATGCCCGATGGAAGAGTTGTCTTCTTAATTGAGCTCTCGCCAGATTCCAAAGAAGGATCTAATCCTCACAAACGGTTTGTCCACGTCTATTAATTTTATAAAAAAAAAAAAAATCGAAAAGACAAAAAAATATAATGTATATTTTTTTTTATAAAAAAACAAGCTCGTGTTACAACGAAGCCCCAACGAAATTTTAAATGAAATGAGTTCTACAAAAAGTCAGAAGAAAACAAAGCCTAAATTAAAAAGGGAAAAATTTAATTTTAAATATAAAAAATATATAACACAAGACTAATAATATTAGTTGTTTTCTAAAATGATTAAAAATTGACTAAATATATTAAATATAAAAACAAAAAAAAAAAAAACATAATTTACTCTAGCGAAGAGTATGCAAAATAAACACAAGAAAGGAAAATATATCTCTGATATATTTTAAATCTATCAGATATCACCTTCTGATTTATTTTATAGAGCTCATTTTCGAAAAAAAAGTAATAATAAATCGATCGATTGTTGTCGAATAAAATAAAAAAGATATAGACTTACATTTCAAGACTGATTGTGGAAGACAGTTTTAAAAAAAAAAGAGAAATAAGTTATGCAACAATCAAATATGATTTAAAAATAATAAATTTATATGAGAAAAAATCTATTATTAGCTCAAATATTGAGGTTCAGAGGAAGAAATTTAATAAGGAAAACTTATTAGAAATAAAAGATAAGAAAAAATTAAAAATTGAGAGGGGAAAATTTTAGTACAATTTTACACTCAAGGAATTGTGAAACTAATGTGTTCATTTACACTAATATATATTATACAATACATAAACAATTTATTTACTAATTAACTCGTGTACCTATCACTGTTAGATGTGTTTTTTGTATCTTAAGAGTGAAAAGCAATTGACTATTTAATTTCAATTTTATGTAGCAAAATATTTTGTGTTCTGGTTTTTTGTTTAATTTAATTGCAACGGTAGAATAGTTCCTGTAATTTAAGGAATTGCTAGGACTATTATCACAAGTTCTATAAAATTGCATTTATTCTAATGCACAACGCCAGCTTAAGCAATAGATCAATTTTCTATTTTTTTTATTTTTGTTTAGTAGTATTTATCACAAGTGCATCATCTGGACTAAATGTTCAACCATGATCTCCTAGTTCTTTGACATCGGTTTCGTGGATGATTTTTTCTTTTTAATTTTGATCTCCAAATTAATGAACTATATAACGAGTATTCACTTAAAAATTAGATTTCAACAAGATACATATAAGCTAAAAACAAATTGATGACTTACGATCACTAAAAAAAAAAAAAAAATTATAACAATTAAGATTTCTAAGACTTACGATAACAAACTTCTTATTTACAGATAGGAAAATATTTTAGGCTTAAGACTTACATACATATATGACACATGACGAACCTATAGACGTAGACTTAGAATACAACTTCATTTAGATTTAAGACTTGAAAGACTTACGATCTTTAAATTTTAAATTAGATTTAAAATACCTACGACGCATTTTGAAGGCTTACTTTATACTAGACCTCACTTGAAACTTTCTCTTAGAGTTTACACGAGTACTTTAACTTAAACCTTCTATGACTTAGATTAGGAACTCTTTTATATATAAGATGAACTTATAGATTATAGGATTACGATGAAGATTTTCTCAAATTTAAAAATCATTCGAAGGCGACATCTTTTTCATTTAATTTTTTGGGTCAAACTTTTTCGATTTCGTGTTTAAATTTAAATTTTAAATACAACAAAGTTTTAATTTTGATTTGAACATAAAATAGCGGCAGGAATTTTGTATGGAACAACACATCTGATAGGTGCTGACAAATTTGTATTATTTTTGAGTTTTCAATCACATAACACAAATATCCAGGCATAAATGTGCCTGGATTTCAGTGATAGAACGTGTAATCTTCTCCTTAGGGCTTGACGAAATACGCACTTCAAAAGACCACGGAGAAGAAAGTCAAATTTGTTAAATTGCGCGATCTAGGCAACCAATTTTGGTAATTAAAAAGGGGAATTTTAGGACCAACAAATGTCTCGTGCAGTTGTCCCATTCTTTAACATGATGTGTTAGAGCCGGATGATCCATTCATTTCACGCCCAGAACCTGTGTTATCATTGCCTAATCCCATTTTGTCTTTGTTTGTTTGTTCATTTTCGGTAGCATTTTCGATAAACAATGGGCCAATGATGCCTCCAGTCCAAAATCTACAAAAAACAGTGACACGTTTGGATGCATTTCATTGTCATGACGCACTTGTGAGGTTTTGTTACTTCAAATGCGGTAATTTTGTTTGTTGAAGCAGCCATCAATGTCTTATGGCTGAACATGACTTTGTTGGAAAACGCATTGTTCACTTGTTGTTGCTCAATGAACCAATTGGTGCACTCTCTGTGTTGTGTGCGGCATGAAATCGCAAATCTGTCGTGAGAATGTGCAGCATAGTACTTCTTGAAACGTTTACTCCTTGACCATCATACCGAGATGGTATGATGAAGTAAAAGAAATGTTGGTCAATAACCGCGAATTAACCATCAGAGAGATAGCGGAGGACTTGAACATTGCCTATGGATCCGTCAAAGAGATTTTGGTTAGCAGCAAAGTTGGTGCCAAAGACCTCAATTTCATGAGACCGAGTTGACGTCGCAAAAGAGATGATTTGCGAGGTTGAATCCGATCCCACATTCATCAAAAGGATCATTACTGCAGACGAGACGTGGGTTTATGAGTACGACACGCTATCCAGACATCAGGCAAGTGAATGGCGTTCACCAAATGAGCCGAGACCAAAAAAACCACGTCTTTTTCAGTCAAAAAAGATGGCAATGCTCACGGTTTTCATGGATTACAACGATGTAGTGCATCATGAATTTTTGCTAGAAGGCCAGACAGTAAACAAAGAGTATTATTTGGGCGTTATGAGACGTTTGCGTGAAGCAATTTGCCGAAAGAGACCAGACTTGTGGGCAGAAAACTCGTGGATCTTGCACCATGATAACGCACCGTCACACAGTGCCATCATTATTCGTAATTTTTTGACAAAAAATGCAACAAATACCATCCAACAGCCACCGAATTCACCTGATTTGGCTCCCTGTGACTTCTTTCTGTTCAATCGAGTTAAAAAACCACTACTTGAAACGCTGGCGCCTTCATAAGTGTATTGCAGTCGATGGGTATTATTTTGAAGGAGACAATATAGATTTAGATGAATAAACTTGTATTTTAAATTTTCTGAATAAATTCCGGATCAAGTTGGTATACTATACTTTTGAGGATAATTTTTTGGAAGGAAGTTATCTGTCCATTTTTGGGTATATGTGTATATTATATGTACTCGTTTTCTCATGTTATAATATGCGACATACTAAAGCTTAGGTGTTTTGTTAAAGACCAACGAACTCTTAAGCTGTTCTAAATCTTCCCATTGGATTTTGTATCCTTACATTAGTGATTAGATGAATGCCGTCCGAATCGAAGTCGGACTTTTACAGGACATTTGAATTTCGTGTTACGCCCTTGTCATTTTCTAATACATGTTATACCACTTCAAATCCAACCAGGCCTGTCGCGAATTCCTCAGAACAATAATCTAGAAATTCGATCATGATTTCAAGTTGTCGTCATTCTCTTTTTAATTTTGAGCATTAAATGAACTATTGACTATTAAGTAGCACCTCTAGGCGAATAAACTTATTTAAGGACTTAAGATTATACCTTTTACAACTGACGACTTTTATTTAGGATTCAACGATCTGCATTTATACAGAAAATGATGACTGATCGTTACCTTTAAAGTTTTAAGAAGATAATTCCGAATTTTTATTTTTAAATTGTCTAAAGGATGCTTTTTCCCGATGTTTGCGCTTGTGATGCATATTATCTAACGTGATTTGACAAGTTTTTTTTTTTTTTTTAAACGTAAGCATTCAGAATGCACAGTCCCATAAATGTTAGTGCAGTTCTCGTAGAGAAAATAAAGCAATTTTGTTTGTTTAATTAAACAGTGTCGCAGTAATACTAAACGGTTTTATAAAATTCAAAAGCGCATTGACTAATAAAAATGAATGAAATAAAAAAAACCAATAAATACTCATAGAAAATTATACACTCACTTTATACAAATTTACATAATTTGTTATATAAACGTGTTTTTTTTTGTTATAATTTTGTGCAGAGGAATAAATGTTTTATATAAGTTAATTGAATATAGTTAATTACAGGCGATTAGTTAAATGCTGTGTATTTACCTAATACAAAATTATACATTTTATACATATTTATACATAAACATATTTTATGTATAACGAAAAAAGAATAAAAAAAAACACTTAAGTAAATTAAATGATTAATTTACGTAATTTATCTATGTAATATTTATACAATTATTTTGTGACTGAAAATTTAAAAAAGTTAACAAAGATTCATTGTGTGTGCATCGTAAATTTATAAAAAAAAAAAAACAAAACTTAGGAATACAAAAGCAAGTATGTATACCCTAAACTAGGTAAACAAATCCACTTTAGGTTTATTCGTACGAATAATATTAATAATAAATTTATAATCAAGTAATTAACAAAAAAAAAAAACACCTAAAATAGGTTTTTTTAAGATAAAGACTTGAGTAGGACTCTATTTTAAGATTTATAGATTTTGCATGAATTTGAAAAATGAGTACAAACACTTTTACTATAAGATTATATCCTTAAGACACAAGCAGCTGTGTATAGTGTATAAAATATGCTAGTGTAAAGGATTTTTCTTTGGGTTAAGTTTTAAATTTTAAATTCATTATAACAACATTGAATAAGTCTTACAAATCGTACGCTAAATGATCGCACTGAATGGCAGATATAATATTTCTATCATTGTCCTCTTTATCACCTTAACTTAAATGTTAATCTACTAAATCGGTATTTTGGTTATGTTTGGGTATTCAGCCATGTCAAACTTAAGTATTCAGCTTGTAGTTTATCAAGCACTAGAACGTCTGTGATGCTTTGATCTAAAATCCGTGGCGCCTTTTCCAAATCGTATTACAGAGCATTTTCTCCCAAAATCCGGGAGAAATATTTCTGAGAAAGCGTTTCCAAAGGGCACAGTACATCTAGTAGGTTTCAGAGTCATTCCGAAATCATTTCCACGACAAAACCTTTCACATGCGGCCTTAAAGTCGATGAAAAGGCTAGTGCGCATAAATTTGAAATTCATTGGTCTTTCCAGGATTTGCTTAAGCATGAAGATTTTGACTACAGTCGGTTTCCCCGGGCATAAGCAGCACTGGTATTTGGCGATAATTGTAATGCAAAATGGTTTTACTTAGACTTACACAGAGTTCCTTGGATAGGATTCGAACAATTTCTTTTATTCCCCAGCTTTTTGTTTTAACGTCTGTTTGTATATTTCTTTCCCTTTTATTTGACGAATTCATCGATGCATTGGTTTTCTTCTCTGAGTGACTGGTATCAGAACCTTGTCAGCACTGCTACCTTGATGATTACGCCAATACTGATTTGGTGAACTCCCTTGTACGTTTAAGAAGCTGTAGCTACCAATTTTAAAAAAATTCGTATACTTGGGATTGTTCAAGATAATTCATTCGAAGTATTATATTGTCTGCTGGTACGCTCTATAATACTACGCTTATCAAATTATGTATAGAAGCTCAATTGTCTAGCATTCTTTGGATTCTGATTAAAAATTATAGAATCTTAAAGTTGCGTTCAACGTTTTTAAACTCGCATTCTGGGTGGTTCTTTTGACTTTGTAACTACTACTGACTTACTAATTTGGCTTGTTGAATGACCATCGTTGCTCTGCGCACTCTCTAAGATTTCCTTTACTTGAAATTCTGAATTTTACTCTTGCTTCGATTTAGGTCTTAAAGTTTTTTTTTATCCTGATCAGATTGACCTGGCCAATACCATAGAATATGACATCGAAGACTAGTTAGAATCTATCTTTTTTGGCTATTCAGTGGTCTTGTATAATGTATAATTTGGCCAAAGGCACGGTACCGGGCTAAGATGACAATAAATTTTTTTATGCCCTTAAAACTCTAAAAAAGTGTTAGTTTTGAATTTTGTGGGTATTGCATTTCAAGCACACCAGCTGTAATCAGGAGCCTCAATCGAGGTGTTTGTTAAACCGAGTAGGCCCACTCGTAATCTTTTGGTGTTAGTCTGACAGATGCTAGATTTATTCTTAGCAGCACCGAAAACTAAGTGCCTGGAAGTGCATTTCTATACATCGCTATCGCTATAATTTATATAGCTTTATAAAATTTGTTAGCCATCCATCTCCGACTGCAACCTATCTAATTTTTTTCGAAATGACACTGCAGACACTGGAAGCTATTGATATAGTTTTTCTGTAGTGGTTCTAGTAACTGCCTAACTGTCCCTAGCGCAACAAATCGAAATTTGACAAAATTTTGAAAAGGTCCAAAATCTCGATTTTTAGTGTCAGTGTCATGAGTATTCGAAAAAGTGTAGGTCCCTTGAATTGAAACCTAGAAGTAAAAATATATTAACTATAAAAGAACCTGGAGAAATTAGAGTTTTCTTACGATCGTCAGTTGTTTTCCGTTCAAAAACGTAATGTCAGTGCAAAAACTAGCTTTGTTCAGTGAGGCTGTTCCGGACTGTTCTGCACTGTCCCGAACAGAAAAATACATACTTTCCTGTTCAGTGAGACAATTTTCTGTCCGAATCTGTTCTGTTCTGTGTTCAGTGAGGCTGTTTCAATCTGTTCGTAACAGAATATCTTGCACCTACTTTCGAAGTAGAACACAATTGTGAAAAGTGTCAAAATCAGCTGTGCCGTACTTGTCTGTTCTCATTTGATTTGACGTTTTTCACAAATCTGTGCTGTTCTGTTCTAGTTCTTCCTCACTGAACAAAGCTATTAGTTTTCAGCCAAATCTTAGATTCGCTTATGTCAAAAGAAAATGGTTATTTAGTGTTATTACATATTATTCCAAAAGTTCGTGCATCTTTCCAGCATCTGGTCTGCAGCCATAATTGAAATGCCGATATGTTGACGTCTATAAACACAAGGGTAATATAGTTAGTTCTGCAGAAACTATTCGTTGTTAGTATGACGTTTTTCAAAAAAAAAAAAGCACTCGACCTCTACGACCTCTGTTGCATATCTAGGTTACATTTACGGCCCTGTTACTTTAATTACGTTGGATTTGTGCTGTAATTAAATGGGGAGCGTGGACATAAAACTTTTCTTTAAAAAGGAAAGAAGTCCGGTGGTGTTAAATCCCATGATCTCGGCATCCAATTTTGATCACCATTTCAAGAAATAACAAAGCCAGAAAACTGTTTTTGAGACTTTCCTTGCATCTAGTTAAAAATACCGTCGTTTTAGAAAAAAAAAAATGCCCAGAACCATAGCTTTAAGTCTCGGCTATAGAAATTTATTGATTATGGTTTAGATAGCGTAATTTATTCACGGTAACAAGTAACAACTATGACTTCTTCATTTTAGAGGAATTAAGGCCCAATAAGAAGTCCTACCAAAAACCGTGTCGGGAATAACACGTTGTGGGTAGAGAGGCCTCTTAACAATCTTTCTTGCGATTTCTAAGATCCAAATGCGGAAATTCTGCTTATTAACAAAGTCCTGAAGATGGAAGTATGCATCAAAATAATAATTTGACTAAATTTTTGATCAATTTTATGCGTTTCCAACACCCAATGGGCAAAGTTGCGACATTGCTGATGGTCAGCAAATTTGAGTTCAATTGAAAACCATAGGCTTCATGACCTAAGTGTTTATACAAAATCGATGGAATATTGCTTGTGATATGCGCTATTCTTAGGTAAAATGTCGGCTCTTCACAACACTAACTTGCCCGGATCGCTCAAATTTCTGAACCAATTAAACAATTGCTGGGCGAGAAGTTACTTTAGATTGACTGAGAAAACTTTTAACTTTTCTAACTGTTTATGCGAAATCTTTAAGAAATGCGTTATGAGGGATTTATTATTCCATTTTCAATAACGGTGTAGGTTTTGCTTATAGCGGACTATTGAAAACTTACCTTAAAAAAAAACAGACCAAACATAATTTTGAATGGCTTCTGCCGGTGTGCTTCTCCTGTTGTACCACAAGGACCGTTTTAAGGGATTAACAAAAGACTTTGCTCTATAATGCCGTACTCTATGTGGTATGGATCAAATACCCAAAACCCAGATAATCTGGCATTCTGGAAATTTTTGCTTCCAATATCAAAAATACTTCTGAAATTTCAGATTCGTTCCGGCAGAACGTATACTAGCGAGCAGTTTTCACTAGATCTCAAGTTTAGAATTAGGTTTTCTTGCTTAAACTCTTTAGCCTAGCAGATCAGTTGCGTATCAAAAACTCAATAAAAGTACAAAAGCCTAAGACAGTTTTGTGAACAAAAAAAATCTAATTAGCTATAAGAAATAGTCTGTAGATTCATAAAATCATTATAAAAATAAATATACATATATAAAGCATAAGAAAAACAAACGGGTTTGGTGGAGGGAAATTAATTTAAGAAACGTTTCTATAATTATTCAAAGATTGAATACTTGCATATATCATACTCATACATCACAATTTTATCATCCATTCATTTTATTCCCAAAAATTTCATTTTATACCTTTTGTTCATTTATTTTTCACTCGCCCATTTTATCAGGTATATTTTGTTTGCCATAAAGGAAAAAAAAAAAGAAACTCAAATTTAAATTAAATAAAAAAAAAGTAAATTAAAAAGATTTTGTGATTACTGGTGCCAACCAGATACAAATTTCATTCAAAATGATATAAAATGCAAGATAGTATTTTGGCCAGCTGACTATCTTGCTTAATTTTAATTTTTTTTTTTAAATAGATGCCATTTAATTGTGAATTTAATGAAAAAAGAAAAAAAAATTATATTTTTTTAAATGCCAAAGGCTTTTGATCAAAAATTTCCAGCATAAATGCTCCTCTATGTTTTTGTTTTTTTTTTTTTTTTTTATAATTTCAATTAATTTCTCCTTTTATCTTTGTTCGTCCTTTTATAAATCAGGAATCACAAGTTAGATTCTCAGGGTATTCTTTATATCTTTTTATCTTTTTTGATTTTGTTTTTTTTTTTTTTTTATTCATTTTGTATCGTATTTGTTATTTTATTTTTTACAATTAGAGAAATATACATTTAATCGTAAAGTACAATATATAAAATTAAGAGTGTTTAAAAAAAAAAATATTTACTTACAAGTATTTGACTTCAATTAAATTCCTTACGTGTCCACGTAAATTAAAAATACAAAATTAATATGTATCCGTAACACACAATACATGCATGCATTGGATAAATAAATCTTATGTTTCAAAATAAAAATTATAAATTATATATATTTGTCTGTGAATGTTCGAAGAAAAAAACAAAAAAAAAAAAAAAAACCAAGACAAATTTGAAGAACATACAAATTTGTTGAAAAAAAAAAAATAATAATAAAAAGAAAATTTCTTGTAATAATTTTTACAAAACAAAACAAACAAAAAAATGGTGATCGTAAGTCTAGAGTTTTGGATGGTCTTTTGAAGATAACAGAAAAAATTTCAAAAAAGAACAAAGAATAATTGATCAAAATTTTGAAAATTTTGAAAATACACAAAACACAAATATTAGTTTGTAGGACTTTTGTATTTTGCAAATTAAAATAATTACAAATAAAAAAAACAAACATATTAATATAATCAGAGAAGAAGAAACAAATAATAGAAATCTTCCTTTTTTTGTAAAATACAATTACAGTTATATACAATATTATACTCAAATTAGTTTTAAGTGCTAGATTTTACATTGCAATGTTACATTGTACAAACAAATGTAATACAGAGTACAATCGTACAAGTACAAATTTTTTTCATAGTATACAATATTACAGATATATACTTTTGTATCTTAAATTCTATATAATCTTCTAAGTACTCTTATATACATTTATCAAATTCTTTCATATAAATAAATATTTGATGCAAAAAAGGATATGTAGTCTTTTCAATTATTTAATAAATTTTCAAGCTGATATTGCGGGTCCTGATCCTGATACACAGTTCTTTTGATGAAATTCTAATTGGGTGAATCTGTCCTCTATTCTCAAATATGAGTGCATTTTCTTAGTTGGACAATGGATTTATGTGCATCTAATTCTGCACGTTGTGCTTCTGGGATTCGGCGAACGCCATGGTTTTAAGTTGCAGGTTTAGGTTATTTTCAAAAACGTCATGCTAACAAAGAACTGGGGTCTTATTTTGTATTCGGTTTCTATAGCAAATGAATTCGAAATTCGAAAATTGGCATTTTCTATTTCTATAGAAAAGACCTCTATCCGAATTCAGAAAGTAAAAGTGATACCAACTCTTTTTCGAAAATGTGGTATTTTATATTTCGAAAGTGCTTGTCAAAGTCATTTGCTTTTGCGTATATTTATTCGAAAGGTTTCTTCCTATCGTATGTGTGCTCTTTAGAAGAATTTGATAGATAAAATGTAAGTATTTCACAATTGAATTTATATTTAAAAATAAGAATTCTGTTTTAGTTGATTATCTACAGGGAGGCGGCAAAAAATGCACACACAAAACCTGCACAATTCGAAGTCTTGGTGCAATTTATGGAGACACACACAGATCTAGCGAAGGGATTTGTTTTGTCTTCAGGTGGAAAACAAAAATCAAATCAACTTTGGACCAAGCTAATAGAAACCAGTGGAGGGCCAACTAAATGTGTACCACTTACGTCATTAGGGGAGAAGGTGGTAGAAATATTACACCTCGAAATGGCGGTAAGTGGCATATCACAAACAAAATCTTTTGGCGCTCCGACCCTGCATCAGCCACTCGAAGAAAGCCAAGAAGTGGAGGAGTACGATGTGGAAAACATAATACCAGAGTCGTCTCCTGTGGATGCGGGAGTACCTTCTTGCTCCTCGCAGGAAGTGGTTTCTGTCAGAGTAAAAAATAAACGCTCTCTTTTGGAAAGGAAAGTGGCCAATCAAGCCATATATCAAAAAGAAGTGGTAAATATTTTAAAAGAAATAAATAACAATACTAAGGATAGTGCCCGCTATGATAGGAAAAGATTTCAGCTGGAAGAAAAAAAATGGAAATTTTATCAGAAAATGGAATCGGCAAAGCAAGAAGTGAGGTTAAAGAAATTGGAAATCAAAGAAAAAATGTTTAACTTAAGAGAGCAATAGAGCGTTGTCTTAAGTTTGGTATTTTTCATTTGATTTCCAATTTATTTAACCTCGTTTCCTGGCTTTGCCAATTTCTACATATAATTATATTAAGCAGAAATAACTGAACGAAGTGAAGTGCAATTGCTGTATCAAATGTATTAAATGTTTTTTTTTTTTTTTGTATTAGTAATGAAGTACCTGTTTTTAAGTTTTAAGTTCTTTTATTAGTGAATATGTATTGGGTCTACAAGTAAGTTTCCAGCGTTTGTCAGAGATGGCGCCACCAGTGGATCCCGGGCAGAAATGTCAGACCCCATGTGTTTTATTGTAGGATATTTTTGTATCTGTCAACAACTTTGCAGCGTTATATTTGAGCAGTTCTATCGGTGTCGTACATTTTATCGAGCAAAATCATGGCAAGTTTTCAGCCAAATAAGCGTCATTTGCGGGAAGCGCTGCTTTTATTCTTTAATATGAAGAAAAGTGCGGCTGAGGCCTATCGTTTGCTTTAGGAAACTTATGGGGCGGAATGTATTGGTGAATCGACGTGCCGCTAGTGGTTCAAACAGTTCAAAAGTGGTGATTTTGGAGTTGAAGACAAAGATCGCCCCGGAAAGCCGAAAAGTTTTGAAGACGAGGAATTGGACGCTTTACTGGATGAGGATCCGTGTCAGATTCAAGAAGAACTTGCTGCATCATTGGGCGTCACGCAACAAGCCGTTTCCCTGCGCCTAAAAGCACTGCGATTCATTCAAAAGGTTGGAAACTAGGTGCCGTACGAATTGAAGCCAAGAGACGTCGAACGGCGATTTTGCATGTCCGAAATGTTACTGCAGCGGTATAAAAATAAATCATTTTTGCTTCGTATTGTCACTGGTGATGAGAAATGGATTTATTATGATAATCCTAAACGCAGAAAATCGTATACAAAGCCCGGCGAGCCCGCCCAATCGACGCCGAAACGAAATATTCACGTGAATAAGGTCATGCTCTGCATATGGTGGGATCAAAAGGGTGTCGTATACTACGAACTGCTTCCGAGTGGTGAAACCATCAAAGGACCATTATATCGAACCCAACTAATTCGTTTGAAGTGGGCATTAAAAGAAAAACGGCCAGAATATGAGACCAGACATGAGTCCGTCATTTTTCATCACGACAACGCTCGGCCACATGTTGCGGTTTCAGTGAAAAACTATTTGGAACATAGTGGATGGGAAATTCAGCCTCACCCGCCTTACAGTCCAAACTTGGCACCATCTGACTACCACTTGTTTCGTTCGATGTAGAACGCTCTTACGGGAATACGCTTCAGCTCAGTAGGGGAAATCAAAAATTGGCTCGATACGTTCTTGGGCTCGAAAGACGAGAAATTTTTTTAGTCCGGAATTCATAAATTGCCAGAAAGATGGGGGAAAGTTGTAGCTTCCGATGGACGATACTTTGAATAAAGCATTGTAACTATGTTTCCATAATAAAACTTCAAATTTTGGAAAAAAAACGCTGGAAACTTACTTGTAGACCCAATATGTACATATGTTTTTAAGTTTTGAGTTCATTGATGTTTATGTTTCTTAGCTTTAATATTTTTAATTCAATAATAATAAAATAACGTATACTCTCAGACTGAAATTCAAACCGAGCTCTCTTTTATTTCATTTCTTATTTTAGTAGCAAAACCTTGTAAGTCATTGCCTGTGATACTATGGCTTTCCTCGAAATGAAAAGAATCGTCAATGGTTATTGGTTCTACGGTAGGCAAATCCACTTTAAATTCCAAACAGATATTGTGAAGAGCCCAACAAGAATTAAGAATCTGTGTTGCTTTCTTCGGGGAGTAAAAGAGATCTCGCGCTGCCAGCAAACACCTAAACCTGCCTTTTAAAACGCCGAAAGTCCGCTCAATTAAACTTCTGGCTGCCGACAGTCGTTCATTAAATTTGCATTCCGGTGAATTTTCAGCAGCTACACGGCATGGTGTTAAAAACCAAGGTTCTAGCGGATATCCGGAATCACCTTGAACGTAAATAAAAAGTTATTAGAAATGTTCATGAGTTTTCAATTGGTGTTCTTACCTAAAAGCCAAGAAGATCTGTCTTCGTTTAGAAAACTTCTCTGAAGATAGGCTTTCTCAGCACTTACGCCCCATACATGTGAATCATGTGACGCACCTCCATACTTTCCATCCACAGCCAATATTTTCATATTGTGATCGCTAATCTAAAATAAACAGCCTAAGTTTTGATTTTTAATATTTCGTATTACTTACTATCATGGCATTGATGCTATGTTTTAACTTCCTATTTAGGTATAAATGTTCCGTCAGTCGGGGCCTAATTATTTGAATATGAGTTCCATCAATTAATCCAATCATTCCTGGTATGCCTGACTTCCTATAAAAATGTTGCTTGGCCTGATTTTTGTTCTCTTCAGATAAGACAAAGGAAATACGCTTCGGACAAAGAACATCTTCTATTACCTTGCAAGTCTCAGATATGTACACAGACAATCTGGACTGGCTAAGATTCGCAAATCTATCCTGCCTAATTTGGTGCTGATAGCCCTCTTGTGCTAAGAACTTCAATGTGGCTGCGAGTTTTATCATTCCTGGTACTGCGGTTTGCCTTCTGGGAATCGGAAGCTGATTCTCTATTGCTTCCAACGTGTACAAGAAGACTTCCTTCGACAGCCGAAAGTTTCTTACAAAGCTGTAAGATATATATAATATTTGCATGAAGTATTTACTTAAATAATAATTCAAATGTCTCACCTCTCATGGCTCAGTTCCATAATGTTGGAATGATCCCTAAGTCTTTTCCGTTCAATGTTTTCCACTCGTCCTTCGTCATCCTCCAACCAAGTAGCAACACTGTCCATTATTTTCTGTGCGTTGATACTTATGTAAATTATCACTTTTCTTTATTTTCACTTTCATTTTCTTAAGGAACACCTTTTCAAATATCAAAAATCTCCAAATTAATTTAACTGACACTTAACATTTGTTTTGACAATCCATCTATCGGAAATGTTTGGTTTTGATTTGGAACCACTTGTATCCAATCTGAAAACTATACAAAATACCAATTCATTTTAGTATCGGATTTCTTTTTCGAATGGAAATCCGAATCCGAAAGCAATACAAAATAAGGCCCCTGTATTAGTTTCGTTCAATAATGCAGATTTTTTGCAGAACTAACTTAGTCCACTCTCCTCCTTTACTGCCCCTATTCTTGAACCTTATTTTCCCCCATAGTAACTAACTAACACAGCAAACAAATGGCATTAAAAAAAATCGCTATTAACTCTCTAGGCTTAGAAATAGAAAAATATACGAAAGCATTCGTCTCTTTTTTGCCTACCTACATGACAAATCGGACTCGGTCTATTACCACATTACAGAACGCTATCAGTCTCAGGAACCTTTATGTCAGGCACCACGAGGTTTTTAGCATATTCCCTCAGAAAGTGGCAGATGACCTCGCTGCATTTGGCCACTACGTTCACTCTAAGTAAGTCTCACAGTTACAGCGAAACCGAGCAGACCACGGTAAATTTTTTCGTCCATAACTTGCCTCCCTTGCCAGCACTTAAACCATCCCGTCTCACATCTCTACCCCACAACATACCTATTACTTTTTACTACAAGAATGTAAGAAGTCTTCGTTCTAAAACAAACGCTGTTCTACGCCAATCGCATGCTCTTCCTTATGATATTTACGCCCTGACTGAAACCAATCTCATTCCCGACATAAAGAACCAGGAATAGTTCCTCTTACTTTTAATTTTTTTCGCGACGACGATAATACCCGCCCAAATGCGATCCACGACAGCCTTAACTCTTCTCCCATTACCATATCTTCATCCTCTAAAGCCGACCTTGTCGCAATAAAAATATCACTCCCCTTCAAGTCCCTTTACGTTATATGTTACTACATCCTACCAGCTCAACCTATTGAATTCTACCAAATTGCTATCGATGCGATCGACCAGTTAATTGACCTTTCTGACTCTATTGGCGATATACTTACTTTCGGCGACTTTAATCTTCCTCAGCTACAGTGGACTCCAGATGATTAATCGTTTTTCATCGCTTCAAATGCCAGCTCAGCTAAGGAATGCCTCTTCTTAAGTCGTTTAACAGACTCAAGTCTATACCAAGTCAGCGGTATATCCAACTGCAGGCAATTATACCTAATTTTCACAACAGATTCAATTAACTCCTCAGTCTCACTTTGTCTCTCTCAACAATGGATAGCAACCATCCCCCCTTCTTCCCTCGTTTTTTCATAACTCTTCTATCCAGTTCACTCCCCATACATCTCTCTCATCCTACGATTTTCCACCTTTTTCAAACAATCATTCATCGACGACTCCTTTGTACCAGATTCATCTTATTGGGTATATAAATACATTCGTGTGGTTTTTTTTTCAAAATTTGAACGTTTATTTAAGAAAAACATGTACAATAGTATTATTCAAAGTATTGCCCATCTGAAGCTATGACTTTTTCCCATCTTTCTGGCAATTTGTGGATCCCATCCCAAAAGAATTGCGCCGGCTTGGCAGCCAAGAGTGAATCAAGTCAATTTTTGATATTCTGCTCTGATGTGAACCGTATTTCAGTGAGGGCGTTCCGGACCGGAACAAATGGTAGTCAGAAGGGGTAAGGTCTGGGCTATAAGGCGGGTGGGGTAAGACTTCCCATCCACTGTTTTCCAAATAGTTCTTAACCGGAATAGCAACGTGGGGCCGAGCGTTGTCATGATGGAAAATTATTGCCTCGTGTCTGGTCGCATATTCCGGGCGTTTTTCGGCCACTGCTCTCGTCAAACGGCTTAATTGTGTTCGGTAGCGTTGTCCATTGACGGTTTCACCCGGTTTTAGCAGCTCATAATACAACACACCCATCTGATCCCACCAAATACAGAGCATTACCTTCGCGCCATGGATATTCGGCTTTGCCGTTCATTTGGCTGGTTGGCAGGGTTTCACAATGGATCCATTTTTCATTACCAGTAACAATCCAATGGAAAAATTACTTACTTTTGTGGCGTTCCAGCAGCATTTCGAACATGCAAAACCGCCTTTCGACGTCTCTCGGCTTGAGTTCATGTGGAACCCAATTTCCTTGCTTTTGAATATATCCAGCTGCTTTTAAACGTTTTGAAATGGCTGCTTGAGTGACACCCAAAGATTCTGAGAGCTCTTCTTGCGTTTGGCAACAATCTTCATAGAGTAATGCTTCCAGTTCTTCATCTTCAAACTTTTTTGGCTGCCCAGGACGTTCATCGTCTTCCAAGCCAAAATCACCACTCTTAAATCGTGCAAACCACTTTTGGCATGTTCGCTCAGCTAGCGCATGTTCACCATAAACTTCCACCAAAATACGATGACTTTTGGCAGCAGTTTTCTTCATATTACAGTAATGAAGAAGAACTCCCCGCAAAAACACTTTTTCAGGCACAAAGTTCGACATATTTGAGTGAAAAAAAATGATTGTTGTTTACGTTTCAAATGAATGACATATACTGAAATGACATACAATGACAGCAGCTTTCCAACGCATGTTCCAATGGAATAATACAAGTTACGGCATCTCTTAGCAAACCGCACAAATTAAGTTATAGACCCAATATTTTAATTACCTACTGAATTTCTCCAAGTAGTGGACTCTCTCATACCTTGGAACCGTCTTAAATCAAATATGAGTTACACCAACACCCGGCCAAGATGGCATCCCTGCCATATTCCTTAAAAAATTTTCTTCCTCTCTTCCCTTGCCCTTTCTAATCTCATTCGTCTATCCCTTACACAAAGGGAAGACCTCCTTATTAACCCCGATCCACAAAAAAGGATCAAATAACGAAATAATAAACTATCGCCTAATCGCTAAACTCTCCCATATATCCAAACTCTTCGAAAGTATTTTGTATGAATGGAATGGAAATCACTAGGTCAACCACCACAAATCTCGTTGAATTCGTATCCTTTGCCCTCTCTACCCTAGAGAATGGCAACGAAGCCAATTTAGTTGCAACCGATTTTAGCAAGGTCTTCGATAAAATCTCTCATCGATTAATACTCTTCAAATTGTCTGCCCTCGGCTTTGAACCCATACTGTTAAAATTTATATCCTCTTACCTCGAAAACCGTTTTTACAGTGTTCGTTTTAGGTCAGCCCACTCGGCTCCATTTTTTACCACCTCTGGAGTTCCACAAGGCAGCCATGTCGGTCCCATTCTTTTTATATTAACCATAAATGATCTTGATAGGGTCACCAAAAACTCGTCTGCCTTTCTTCACGCAGACGATATCGAATTTTTCAAAACCATTTCCTCTCCCCATGACTCCTTCCTCCTTCAACAAGACCTTGATAGCTTTTCGATCTGGTGCCTCAAAAATTCTTTGGAACTTAATATACCCAAATGCCTATCCATCACCTTTTCACATAAGTGGCACCAACCTCCTCCCCGACTCTACCTTCTCCACAACCAACCTATCTTCGCTGTGCAATCTCTTCGCGACCTCGGCAGTTTATGTGGTAGGGAGCACAACTTCCGTTTACATATGGAAGGGATAATCCTTCAAGCCAACTCTGCACTAGGTTTTGTAAAACGGTGGTCCAAAGAATTCACCAATCCATACGTGACCAGGCCCCTCCATATTACCTTTGTTCTCCCACTCCTAGAGTACGCCAGTCAAGCGTGGTCCCCATATCATCGTGTTCATATCTCGAGAATCGGAAGCATTCAGCGCGGTTTTCTTCGATTTGCTCTTCGAGGTTTGCTTTGAAACGATTCATTTATTCTGCTCCCGTATCAAAATCGTCTCAACCTTATTAACTTAAACACTTTTGAGGAACGCAGAGATGCAGCGGACTTTCGACTCCTTTTAGGTCACGCTGAATCCGTATCCCAACACAACTCTATTTCCCTCAACACTAACCTCCTCGAAATCTACGTCCCTTCTATCTACCAACCCACCGCACCTCCTATTGTGCGAACGAACCAATCTCCCGTATGCTACGAAAAATCAATTCAAACCCTACAGTCTTTAACTTCCACCGAATTAAGCCGAATAAATGGGGGCCTTCGCCCCTACCAAAATAATAAAAAAAATAAGCAAGCTGTATTATCCTTGCGTTCATAAACGTCAATATATCGTTGTAAATACTTGTGCAGATTAGTTAGGCATGGATGCGTCTCTTCATTTTTCAGCAATACAATTTGATCTTTTTTCAAATTATTTTATTGAGATCGCCACTTATATCTTTGATATGAGGTGGTAAGATACTCCTCCTTCCATCGCTTCCAAAAATCTCTTCTTATCTTTTGAAGTAATTTCCATTTATCTAGTGATGCTATGCACTCATCTTCCGACTCGGGACAGTCGATTATTGGTTTCCCAATTAGAAAGTGACCCGGTGTCAACACATCGATGTCGTCGATTTCATTCGTATTTGAACAGAGTGGTCTGGAATTAAGTACTTCTTCAATTTGGTTTAATACAGTACTGAGTTCTTCAAACGTCAACTTTGTATCTCCTATTACTCTGTTCAGGTGATGCTTTATTGACTTAACGCCAGCTTCCCAAATTTCTTCGAAGTCAGGAGCTGCTGGCGGAATAAATTTCCATTCAGTTTTTTCCTCTGCCAATATTGGAGCTACTTCTGCAAATTCCTTAATTGGCCTTTTAAAATCCTTGTCTAGATATCGAGATGCTACAATGAAGTTGGTTCCGTTGTCCGAATAAATATATCTGCTTTTGGCTCTTCGTCCAAAGAATCTTTTTAGTGCTGCTAAAAAGGCTTTTGTTGTAAGGTCGCTTTTTGCTTCTAAATGTATGGCTTTAGTGGACATACACACGAATATAGCTATCAGTATGTCCTTTGTATGCCTTTTGTCCTCTTCCTTTTGACTGTTTAATATAAATCGGCCCTGCAAAATCAATACCAGTGGACGTAAATGGATGTGATACCGTGACCCGTACCTTTGGTAGTTCTCCCATAATTTGAGTGCTTGATGTATGTCGATAGCAGACACACTTGGGGCAAATTCGAATACATTTCTTTATTTACCCTGAATCCAATATTTTCTACATAATTAAAGTGACTTTCATTAAATTATTTCCACCATTTAATGTTAACATATAAATGTAATTAACGATTAGGGAAGATAGCGTCAATTTGTCTAAAATTATCGGATGTTTTTGGTTGTATTCCAAGCAGGTTCTTCCGATTCTTCCTCCAACTCTGAGGATGCCATGTTTATCCAGAAATGGATTTAATGTAGCAATTTTGTTACTTCTGTGCACTTGGAGATGTATTTTTAAAATCTCTATTTCCTTTGGAAAATCCTTATTCTGTTGATATCGAATAATTACGTGTTTGGATTGTTCCAATTTATCTATTGACGTCAGTGAACCTGAATTTTTCCTTTTCCTGGTGAATCTGATTATGACTATTCTTTTAAGTTTTTCATAACTTGATATCTTTGGTATCAGATCATCAAGAAAGTGTTTTTTTCTTTGTTGTTGGACCCTTTCACTACAAACCATAAGACGCTAGTTTTTCAGGATATATCCCCCGTGATGCTACATCTGCTGAGTTTTCATTCATTCTTACATGATTCCAATCTGCCTTGGGTATCAGTTGATGGATTTCTGCTACTTTATTCCGAATGAATTTGTCCTTACTTTTGTTATTCTTAATCCAGCCCAGGGTTATCGCTGATTCAGTCCAGGCGACCGTCTTTACCTTTCGTTGAACTATTTGCCGGCGTTTCATCATTAATCTTTCTAAGAGGTGAGTTGCGCATAGTTCTAATTTTGGAAGTGTTTTCCTGTTCTTTACCGGATTCACCTTTCTTTTTGCTGTAAGTATTGATACGCAGCTTCCAGTTTTAACGTATATTACCGCCCCATATGCTTTCTCTGATGCATCAGCAAATCCATGTAGTTCTCACGGCATTTTTTCCGACACTTGTACCCATCTTGGGTATTCTGATTGCTTCTGTAAGTGGAAGCCTTTCAATAAGTTCTTTTCATTCTTTTGTGAGTTCCTCATTTAGAATTTTATCCCTTTCAATTTGACTTAGCCAGAGCCTTTGTATAAATAACTTTTTTACCACTGTTATTGGAGTTAGCCAACCCATTGGATCAAAAATGTTTGCCAAGTTAGACAAAGCCTGTCTTTTGGTAATTGTTTCGCGTCATTCGAATTCCTAATAGAAATTCATCGTTAGTTGGGTTCCAGTGCAACCCCAAGGCTTTGGTTGACTCTTGCTTGTCAATTATAAGAATCTTGTTTTCTTTATCTCTTTCTTTTTCTATTGTAATGTTAGAATTTGACACCCACTTTCGTAAGTGAAATCTATACTTTTTCAATTCTTCTGTAGTTTCATTTCTTAATATTATGCATTCGTCGATTGTGTCTGCTCCGGTTATTAAGTCGTCCATATCAAAATCCTCTTCTATTGGGTCTATAACTTAATTCGGCTTGCTAAGAGATGACGTAACTTGTATTATTCCATTGGAACATGCGTTGGAAAGCTACTGTCATTGTACGTCACTTCAGTATATGTCATTCATTTGAAGCGTAAACAACAATAATTCTTTTCCACTCAAATATGTCGAATTTTGTGCCTGAAAAAGTGTTTTTGCGGTGAGTTCTTCTTCTTTACTTTAATATGAAGAAAACTGCTGCCGAAAGTCATCGTATTTTGGTGGAAGTTTATGGTGAACATGCGCTAGCTGAGCGAACGTGTCAAAAGTAGTTTGCACGATTTAAAAGTGGTGATTTTGGCTTGGAAGACGATGAACGTCCTGGGCAACCAAAAAAGTTTTAAGATGAAGAACTGGAAGCATTACTCTTTTGTTGATTGTTGCCAAACTCAAGAAGAGCTCTCAGAATCTTTGGGTGTCACTCAAGCAGCCATTTCAAAACGTTTAAAAGCAGCTGGATATATTCAAAAGCAAGGAAATTGGGTTCCACATGAACTCAAGTCGAGAGACGTCGAAAGGCGGTTTTGCATGTCCGAAATGCTGCTGGAACGCCACAAAAGGAAGTCATTTTTGCATCGGATTGTTACTGGTGATGAAAAATGGATCCATTGTGAAACCCGGCCAACCAGCCAAATGAACGGCAAAGCCGAATATCCAAGGTAGCGCGAAGGTAATGCTCTGTATTTGGTGGGATCAGATGGGTGTGTTGTATTATGAGCTGCTAAAACCGGGTGAAACCATCAATGGACAACGCTACTGAACACAATTAATCCGTTTGAAGAGAGTAGTGGCCAAAAAACGCCCGGAATATGCTACCAGACACGAGGCAATAATTTTCCATCATGACAACGCTCGGCCCCACGTTGCTATTCCGGTTAAGAACTATTTGGAAAACAGTGGATGGGAAGTGTTATCCCACCCGCCTTATAGCCCAGACCTTGCCTCTTCTGACTACCATTTGTTCCGGTCGATGCAGAATGCCCTCACTGAAATACGGTTCACATCAGAGCAGAATATTAGAAATTGGCTTGATTCATTCTTGGCTGCCAAGCCGGCGCAGTTCTTTTGGGATGAGATCCACAGATTGCCAGAAAGATGGGAAAAAGTCATAGCTTCAGATGGGCAATACTTTGAATAATACTATTGTACATGTTTTTCTGAAATAAACGTTCAAATTTTGAAAAAAAAACCACACGAATATATTTATATACCCAATATTTTTCGCTTAGAATCGTTTTCAATTAGATCATAAACCCATTTTTGGGCTCAGATGAAGGTCCGTCACTCCAAATTATTTCAGCTGTTCTTCGATTCGATTTCCTCGTTCACAAGATTGAAAAGCTTATTGAAAAAAACATATACCTTGTCTTTGTCTTTTTGTCACCGAACAATAACACATCAAGTGGTTACAAAACTATCGTGACTGTTTCCTCCACATCCAATCTACAAAAAAAAAAACAAACATTCCAGTGCCTAACGAATACGAACTAATCGCTAGTCCAGATACGCATCCATGCCGAGTAGCCGACGATAATTACCAGGGCTATGGAGTGCTACGAAAACCAAGCACACCAGGATCTCAGGTCGCCGCCAATACGTCACAAACGTCAAAAACAGCCTATGTCTCAACGACCATGATCAAGGACTCAAAGATGACGTTGGACTATAGAAACTACAACGGACTCAGTTGTCCGAAAACCTAAACGCGTCTAGCCAAGCATTCCGTTAACCTATTGTGAATCCATGTTCTAGACTTGTGAAATCGTTAGAAAAAATTTAGTTTGGTGCATTCTTACTTTTGTTTGTTTGTTTGTTTTGAAAATTTAGACCAAAGAACGTTTATATTTAAATTTCCCGACGTATGAGGACTTGGAACGACTTTTGGTTCAGAATTGAGTCTCTGTTAGTTCCTGTTTGCCATGCTTACATTTTTCTTGTACTCGCAATCCTTAATCGCTTAAGTTTTTATCTTAGTTTCGAAAAAATGTTTGTTGTTTTTTTTTATGAATAGAAGAATATATACACTCAGTCAAAAAAAAAAAAAAAGGCTGAATTAACTGATATTTCATTTGAGCTTAACAAATTTGTGTCCTGTAGTACATTCTACAATGAACTGCGAAAGGTGCAGCTACCTACATATGTATATGGTGACTTTATTAATTATAGAAAACATATTAATTAAGTTGAAGTCAATTAAATCACCGGTTGGAAGAAGGGGATAAGTCCCAAAATTTCCAAAAAGGACATTTTGATGCAAATGTCATCTCCATACGTAGACGCATCTGTTAGGTTGAAGAAAGAAACAAAAACCATTTTCATAACAGAAATATTTGTAATTTTAAAAAGCATTAGTTGGAAGAAGGAAACAAATCCCGGATTAATCTCCTTCTTCCAACTGATTAATTTTATTTTTTTTAACATTAGTCTTGAATTGCTTGATGTACTCAGTTTTATTTGTGCACTCAACGAGTAAAGGTGTCAATCTTTAAAATTCGTACAAGCAAGAGGTTAGGTTAACCGCACTTTTTTACGTAAGAGTAGTCTGCTCGGTTGTGTTAATTTTTTGCAACGGTAATTTGTTCGGTATATTTCGGACGAGAAAATTTCAAACGACTCGTATTCGAGAAACGGAGAAACAAAATCTCCAAGTAAAAAGTAGAGAGGGGTAAGGAATATAGGAAGTGCAAAAAATGCATCGTTTACGTTGGGAGCCATACGAAAGCGTTACGTCTCAAAGACTTATAGAGCCTAGGTTAAATACAGGGCGTGATTGTTCTTGTAAGTTGAACTGCACAAGAAACTTAGATCTTCAACAAAAACAAGAACTACTACAGAGCGTGCGCACTGGGCGGCCAAAGAATGAGCTGAACACATTTTTAATGGGGCTTATAGAACATCGACCAGTGACTCGAAGACGGTCTAATAACAACAACCCGACAAAACGTGACAACTCCTTCCGGTATTACGTCTTGCTGCTAAATGAACAGAAAAGAGTTTGCAAGCAAGCTTTCCCTATTCTGTACATTGTGTCAAGTAAAGTTATTTTTCGGCTATTATCACTCGCTGCTGAAGGAAGAGTGCCTGTAGATCAGCGTGGAAAACACCTTACGCGTGGAAATTCTTTGCATACCAATGCAATCGTAGCAGTCAATGAGCATATCCGATTATTCTTACTGACCGAGACGCACTATAGCAGCAAACATTATGAGTATTTGGATGCTTCACTCAACATTAAAATAATGCATGAGCTATTCTGCAGTAAGTAACCTGAGCATGCTTGGGAATTAAAAACATTTTTTTTTTAAATGTTTTTTTATATTATTCAATATCCCTTTTAGTTTGATACACTTATTCCAGCGATTTTCCAACTTCTTGATCCCGTCCGAAAAGTAATTTTCCGGAAGGTCTGCAAAATACTCCGCCCGATTCCGGATCAGCAAGTCCAAACACTCTTTCGAAATGCTCTCGCGTTCCTGTTTTTGGTCATTCGCGGCACCCACCGGCAGGATAACTTTTTCATATGCAGAATATTGCCCAAAATATGGCGTGTGCGCTCAGTACTAATCTTTTTGGTATCTGCTAGCTGGCGCACCTTCACTTTCCGGTCAGCCAACACCATTTCATGTATTTTTTTGACATTGTCCTCTGTAACCGCATCGGAGGGCCTGCCGCTGCGGACTTGATCAGCAGTGGAGTTGCGGCCACCACGAAACTTTCGAAACTAATATTTGACGGTGTAATCTGATGCAGCATTAGCCCCATAATATTTATCCAACTTTTCTTTTGTTTCCTTCGCCGTTTTGCCTCTCAAAAAATAATGTTTTATGAGAGAACGAAAATCGTTTTTGTCCATACTCAACATGATTCCAAATACGTCAACAACAATCAGCTATCAAAACAAAACTAAAGACAGTATCGCACTGAAATTTGGCATGTCTGCCTAAATATGAACGGACTTCAAGGCAATATAACCTTTTTTGCAGTAGCACCGCATTCTGGCAGTCTAGGACGTTAGTATTTCCATACAAACTACTCTTATCGATTTGAACGGCCACAAGTTGACGTTTGTTCTACATGCGAGGAGCTCAGTGCGAAAATAAATAGTGCAACGCTGAATGATTGTACACCTCAGACGTGCCAAAAAATTTTACAATAAACAGCAAGAAGTAAAAGCCTTGTATCGTGAAAGAGCAGATGTCAGAGCGCTCGTTTTCGATTACATGAAGAATCTGTCCTTGCCAAAGATCCCAGTGCAAGAAATGTTTTGCCTCAGAAAACTATGGCTTTATGTCTTAATTGCGTTCATAATCTGAAGACAAACAATGCAGATTTTTATACGTAGCATGAGGGTGAAGCTAAGTGAGGACCGGAACTCCATATATTCAGTGATGCTTGTGGAGGGAAAAACAGAAACAATATCCTCATAAGGTTCTTCCTACTCCTGGTTTCACTGGGCTGCTTTAAGAAGATATACCAATACTTTCCCTTACGAGGTCACTCATTCTTACAGTGCGATCGAAATTGTGGGACAGCTAAACGGCTTATCGGAAAAAATAATCGTATTTACTCTCCATTGGAGTATAATAGCATGATATCCACTGCAAGAAAGACTGGATTTAAAGTGACAAGCATTACTTCCGCTGACATACTTGATTTTAAAAGTATTGTACATGGCCAAGTTTTTACAAGAAAATTTACAAGTCAGTTTCTAAAGATTCCATATACATGATTTCAAAGTACAGACATCTGACATACTGTTCAGAATCCAAGGGCTACTTGGAAGCCTCTAAGTATATTGATGGACTTGTTAAACATACTTTCTTGCTCTAGAAGAATGGCGTAACACCTGCACTACCTACCACAAAAGCATATTTGGATAAAATACCAATAAACTACAAGAAGATGGAAGATATTCCTAAAATTGTTTAGTATATAGAGGACGATAAAAAGCAGTTTGACATGAACATATTGATCCGGCCTGCTACTGCTACTCAAGGGTGAACACGAAGAGGGATATAAAAAATTAAACGGTACAAGAACATTTTCAATAAATGGCTTTTCAATTAATAGATTTTTTCACATTGCCCTTTATTTTCAGTTTTATTGGAACATAATAGGATCTGGTTAATGTCTAAAACAACAGACAACCCTATTCCTTCCTATTTTTTTTATAGTTTTAGCTTTATGTTTGAAAAATAAAAACTTTTTTCCGTTAACTTTGTATTTTATTTTGAAATTTAAACTTTCAGTTGGAAGAAGGAAATATATCTAGCTACTAGGAAGCGATAGAAACAAAAAATATATCTCATGCGACTCAAAACATTGAAAACCTTATTTTATCCATATGTTAAAAATTTGAGAACCGTCAAATAAAGAAGGTATTCAGTTATTTGCGTTCTCCCAAAAGTAAGGTCCAGATGGATTTATTCCCTTCTTCCAACTGGTGATTCAATTGAGGTTTTTTTAAGGTTTCAAATCTACAAAAGATCTTTTTGGAAAACTAAAACCAGCAATTGTTAGTCAACGTTTCAATAATGCCAACCGTTGACTAAATAAGGCGTTTCATTATCATTTTATTCGTACCTGCACAAAACGAAAGTGAAACTTGTAAATTCCTATTTCCTTTTGGTTGATTTGTCGCATGAATAATCGTTAATTAACGGCTCACTGGCCCAACATTCATTGCTCTCCACAAAAGCACATATTCGAATCCAGTTGATGACAATAAAAATTAAAATGTCATTGAACCTGTGCACATTGATTGTGTTTTTCGATGTTTCGATTAAATTATGGTCAATTGGCGTTTCATTACAATGGAAAGCAACTCACAACTAAGGCATTCGAGACATTCGTGTCCCATTTAATTTGGACAAGAGCACATAAAATCGAATTTACAAATACCAGTTTCTGCATACGAAATCACAATTATACGAGTATATGTAAGTAGCTATGTACGTCCTCCTGACCGCTCTCTGTTAAAAATTAATCAAATCCCAAATCAAATATTTACTCGAACAATCGACTTATACGTGCTAGTAACTGGCGTTGCGCGGAGGTTTGCCGTAACGTTTTCAAGTTCATTGTCAAAAAAAAAAAAAAAAAAAAAAAAAAACAAAAAAAACATTTCAAGGCCTGAATGCTGTTTTGAAAGGTCTCAGCTCATTGGTATGTGGAATGACTGATTCATATGGAGATCACAGATTGTGACATCATGAGTGTTTTGGTTCGGGCGCGAAGAAAAAAGTGAACAAATCTAACGACGCTGCATCTTAGATGTACATACAATATATCTTGCAAGTAAGCTACGCTGGAACACATCCCCCGTGGCAATCTTGACTGGTATGGTCAAGAAACAAGTATTTCATTGGATTAGTACGAGTATGTTAATGATCAAGTTGAAGGCAAGCAATGTCTGGGTTAGGTAACCGTGCAGCCATGCAGTTCTGTGGTAATTTTTATTTAACTGATAAACAGAGTTAGTTACTGCTCTAAGCCCTGGGTTATTTCCCACATTCGTCTGCGGATTCTGCATCTCTTATTCAATAAGTGGCAGTCTTTTTAGGCCAACATACGAGGGTTGTCTGAAAAGTTTCCGACCGAACAATGATACAAGATATTTTTTCTCCATTGTTTTTTTTTATTTTTCTACATAGTCGCCTTGCAACTTTACACACTTCTCCCAGCGATGCTCCCATCTCTCTAACCCGTTCAAATATTACTTGGCGTTTTTCTCTGCAAAATAATTGTTCACGAAGGTGATTGCCTACTCATTTGACGAAAATCTCTGTCCTCCGAGCGCAGTTTTTAGATGAGGGAACAAAAACAAGTCGCTTGGGGCTAGACCTGGTGAATAAGGCGGATGGTCAAGCAGTTCAAACCGTAATTCATGGATTTTCGCCATGGCAACCGCTGAGGTGTGAGACGGCGCGTTGTCTTGGTGAAGCAGGATTTTCTTTTTCTGCAAATGTGGCCGTATTTCCGCAATTTCTGCCTTCAGCTTGGCAAGTAATGATGCGTAGTATGCTGCTGTAATGGTTTTTACTTTTTGAATACAATCGATTAAGAAAACTCCTTTACTATCCCAAAAAATAGTCGCCATCACTTTCCCAGCCGAAAAAACGGTTTTTGGTTTTTTGGAGTCGGCTCGCCCTTTGCAGTCCAATGTTTTGACTGAATTTTTTTTCGGGCGTATAATGGTGTATCCAAGTTTCATCTACAGTAATCAATCGGCGCCAAAACTCGGATTTATTGTGTCTAAACTGCGCCAATAGAGCGTTGGAAATGTTCATTCGAACACGTTTTTAGTCTAACGTTAGCAAACGCGGCACCCAACGCGCGGACAGCTTTCTCATGCCTAAATCTTGATTTCATATGTAACAAACACGTTCTTTGGACATTTTCATAACCTCTACTATCTCTCTCACTTAAATTCGGCAGTCGCCTAACACCATATGGTGAACTTTAGCAATGTTATCGTCAGTGGTTGCAGGTTTTGGACGTCCGGAACGTTCATCATCTCCCAAGCCCTTACGGCCACGTTTAAATTCAGCTGCCAAAAATTTAACTGTGATAAATGGTGGTGCAGAGTCCCCATACACAGAGTCCAACTCAATTTTGATTTGCGTAGGCGTATTGCCTTTCAAAAACAAGAATTTAATAGCAGCTCGATACTCAATTTTTTGCATTTTCACAAAAAATGCTCACATCGACTCACTCAAACGTCAACTAAAAACTGCGCGACCAAAATGAGTGAAAGTAACTGTCAGAAGATGCACAACTAGCATTCACTAGCTTTTACTGACGAGTGCCGCTATCTTTACGTTGCGGTCGGAAACTTTTCCGACAACTCTGGTATGCTTGAACGATTTTTTGTACATTTTGGAATATGTTAAACTGTCAGCAGCTCATGGTGAGGGATTAGTGACAGCTCTGTAATTTTCAGATGAGGTTAATTTAAAAATTAGTTTTCAACCGAGGGGGTTAGATACATATGTTTTACGAAATGTAAAACAAAAGTTAAACAAAGAGGAGACATTGACAAATGGGGTAACCAGGACTTTGCAGTTTGGTCTGACATATTGTGGTATGTGAACCTCTCATGGTCGGTTTATTCTGTTCTGCTTGGTAATCGACTCGCTGAAGCTTGATTATCGGGGAAGAAATATTGAAAGTTCCAAAAGTATTCAAGCCCCATAAAACCGCATTCCTTTCGAAATTCTACAAAATATCAGGTAGAAAGGGGTTCAATGAACCAATGGAGTTGTTAAGTCAGTCAGATTTTGTAGACATAAAGACACAAATCGTACGTGAGAGTATCCTGAATAGTCCTTCTTACATTTTTCAATTATTGACCAAACTTCAACTAAACCGTCTTATTACACAGATGCCATGTTACATAAGTAGGAAGAGAAACAGGAAACCATTGCTTTGCTTAAAACCGCTACAGCCCTGAGAGGCTGCATATTGTCATCCCAAATTTATTTCAAAATATGTAAATTACACTTAATCTGAAACACCCTATACATATAGGATTCCGGGTGATTTCAATATTCTGGACAGACAAAACCCAAAGAAGAAGTGTTGAGATTACTCCTTAGGGAAAGAACTTGGCATATTTACCTTGCGATCAAAGTCAGAAGTCATAACAAAAAGCAAAAAGGCCCTCGGGAAAAAACAGCAGGGCGTACCTTGAGCAATAAATACCAGTGTGGATCCCTACACAACACGACACCTTAGGACATACAAGCGAAACAGCAACAACATTATGATGAGAACAACAACAGCCCGGATCAAATTGGCTCAAATATTGGTGACGCATGGAAACATGATAAGGACAAAGATGTTCGGGTGAAAAAAAATTGAAAGGACTGTTAACAGACTTGGTGGACCCAGTGAAGACACTGGAGGCCTGTGTAGCTGACAGGACCGTCATCCAAGAAATTTCATGAGACGGATCGTCCTAGAACACGATTAGAAACTGCGACATCTACTACAAGAATCCCTTCTCCTTCTCCTTCCTTTCTTTGGCTGCCTTAATGTGGCAGGAAGGCTTAAGAATCAAAGATCCTAAGATTCTGAAAGGAAGTAAGCACCAAAGACGTCTAAACTAGACGTAAAACGGTTAACAGTATGAAGGTGACCGCAAAGGATTATACCCCAGGTGGTACTGGCAATAGCGACAATCCACCCGTGGTCTTTTCGATTGCGGCCGGGACACCGATTCTCTAGGCCCCACCCGACATACTATTATATATAGTCCCCCCGCCGATTTCGGCTCTGACCGAGGAGCTGCTGGAACACTTGATTTCGACAACTCGACGGCTATTTCTACAACACATTCGGTAGATTGAGCTGGAACGATGGAGAGAGTACCGGAGAGGCCTTGTCTGTTACGGTTAAATTCCATCAGAATAGACCAGTAGTTGGTCAAAGTATTATTTCTGATGGCTTGTCTCGGAAACTCGAAAAGGTGGATTGAGCTCCAGAAGAGACACAATCTGAAAGACTACCGTCTAAGGGGCAGCTGAAGAGGCGATGGAGACGCGATGGAGACGCGATGGAGACGCGATGTAGACGCGAAGCAAACCCACAGGGCAAAGAGATGGCAAGTGCCGTCGAAGGTGCGAGTGCCAAAATCTCACTACCCCAGCGGCGACGGAGAAGAGAAGAAGGTTGGTTGAAGTGGCACCGATTGAAAGCGATCAACCTCTCAGATCTGAAGCTGTGTCCTCTTCTTCTGTCCCGAACAGGGCCAAGACGAAGAAAGTTTCCGATGGGTCTGTTCGCGATGGAGCTATCCGTGTACGATGCCCGGATGAAACCAACAAAGGCTGCAGTTCCGGTGGACAGAGATCGCATGAAGCGGTCAAACCCATTGTTATAAATAACACCAGCAGTGGTTTCACATGCACGCGACGTCCGCAAGATCCGGCTGAGACCATTGCTGCCACCGACACAAGTTGCAGCTCTGGCGGGCGAACTTGGACGTTGTTGGAAAAGTAACCTCCCATAAGAACTCGAAAAACCAAAAGGGACGACACCGGCGCATGTACAAAGATGCTGCTATCTCCTCTCTGGCGCTTCGAATTGGGAAGGCTGGCAACTACAACAGTTTGAACGATGCTAAGTGCAAACACTGTGTCGATCAACTGTGGGAGCTAGACAAATCAGAGAATGTTTGCATTCAAGCAGAGGGCTGCGATATGGAGAATGAAACTCTTAGAGTGAAGTGCTCCTTGCAGCAAACTTTTGGATGGCTAAACAAATCTGTGCCGAAAATCCCACCCGTGGAAACTACGAATTACGAGGTCTTTAGACAACCAAAATTGACTCACGCCATCTTCTGGGCTCTGGGGCAACTCCGAGAAACGGGAGATCTTCTGATGCAACATCATACCCAGAACGCTGGACTTGACACTGAAAAGTGGGAAATCTACTCTCACAGGGCGAGAAAAATCGGAAAAACAAGGACGGCTCTTCTCTTGTTGTGGGCTTAGATAAAGCCCCTGTCGGTAAAATTAAGTCTAGGTATGATTCACGTCCTTATCTGCACCTTGGAAGGGTTGATTTCCACTTTGTTTTCAAGTGAGTGCGTATAGAAGACGACCATCCCAGTACTCATCTATTCTGTGTACTCAAATCAACTTTCAACATTCCAGGTCTGCTAGTGCATCCTTATGTAGGAGGTTTTCCATTTTGCATACAAAACCCCACATAATATCCATACAGGAACCATGGGTATGGAACCAACGCATCTGTGGTTTCGGATGTTTAAGGGATTTCACACCACTTTATGACGAGCGATCATTGAATTCAGAATCGGATGCGAGGTCTCGACCTTGTTGAAGAGAAGGAATTCACATAAAACCAACTGGACACGATTTAAGGAGGAGATCGACAAGTACAATAGTGCTCCTCCTAAGCTCAGGACAAAACAAAAGCTTGAGGAAGCTGTTCAGAACCTGAATGGCACCCTCACAAAGTGTTTTGAAATGACATGTCCAGCTAGTAAGCAATTCTGTAGATCGCCTATTCATTGGTGGAACTTCTAAACAGGTCACTTAAGACTAATTTCATAGCCTGGCACTGGCATACATACCGAATCCCTAGGGAACAGTGAGATTGTTCTTTATACCGAAAATCGGAAAGGAGGACTACTCGCTCGCCAAGAGTTTCAGACCTATAAGTCTGACTTCCTCCATGCTGAAAAGCATCGAGAGAATGGTCAAGATCCATGTGCGCAAAACCGCCTTGCGAGTGCAACACACTTACCAACGCGGAAGATCCTACGAGAGTGCACTTCAGAATCTAGTAGTCAGAATTGAAGTGGCACTCAACAAGAAGGAATACGCATGGGGCATTTTTATCGACGTTGACGGTGTTTTCGACAACTCAATTTTTAAATGCTGGTGAATAGAACATTGATAGCGGATGCTGGCTGTAGCCAATGTGTGGTGGCGGGGGTAAACAGGGGTTGTTCGCAAGGCGGCATTCTGTTTCCACTGCTATGGTGCACCTAGGTCGATTCACTGCTCAACGCGCTCAGTGTCTGGTGAAATAAGCTCTCGCGAAGATACGTGATTGCTGCTTTTACCAGACTCCAAAGAACAGTTTGTCTCGGCTGCATGAGGGTTTTCTCCAGCACTCCTGGCTCCGCTCTAGCCGTATTGATGAATCTCCCTCCCCTTGATATCCATATCATGGGCTGCACTCTCAAAGCCATCCTCCGTTTAAAAAGAAGTGGTCTTTGGTACAACACGCACTGGAGTTTTGATGACTTTGCGCGTCGGGGGATCACTAAACGCAGTCGAACGGCTAAATTCAGTTTAAGGGAAATGAAATCGCCGATAAACTTGCCAGCCAAGGTTCAGAGGAGAGTTTTTCAGGACCCGAACCTACGTTGGGTCTGCCTGCGTCCTCGGTTAAGGTTTCCATTAACAGTCGGGTCTCATATGAGCAGAACTGCAGATGGTATAGCTCTCCGGGGTGCAGGCAGACCAACAGGATGCTTCCCGACGTCTCTAGGAAGTCAGTGGCCTTTCTGCTGCTCTGGTGGGCTGGGGATAAGTGACACAACATCCTGCGCTGCTTGAGGTGAAAGTGATGACGACAAAACCGAAGACAGCAATATTCAAGCTCAAATCCAATGAGTAGGTATCAGCTTATCTGTTAAGTTTAATCAAAAGAACACTTGTCCGATTAATGGGATCTGAGCATCATCTTTCAGGTTCTGCCGAAAGGAGATCTTCTGCACTGCCAACTGCAGGGCCATGAGTGTACTAAGTGTCGCCGTGAAACCAATAGTCAATAACCTGATAAGTCCTTATCAGTGCGGTTTCAGACCAGCACAAGTATACTATTGGCCAAATATTCACTTTGGGGCAGATCTTGGAGAAGACTAAATTTCAGTCTTCAGTTGCTCTTCTATTAGACGGTATCATAACATCTATAGAGAAGAACTATATACAGAGCATTGTTTAGTCCTAATATCCCTGCCAAGCAGATTTGTTTCTCGGGGCCGAGCTTAAGCTACCGAGGGGGTCTGCACGGTGCCGGATAGCTGAACGGCCTACAGATATCTAGGCTAGCTGCGAATAACCAATAAGCAGTCACCGACCAAGAGCGGGAAAAATGGAGAGTGTGACAGAAAAAACACACACGCCCAGTGAAATTTTTGTGACAGGGAGAGTAGATGCCGCCCATAAATAGGCATTTTGTCCCCTAAGGCAATGCGTTATGCGACCCGTACCGAGGCCTGAATGGTGCTGGGGACATATAATCCATACAGCATCGGTAACGGAGCCCTCCAAATACCTGGCGCCCTTTGGTTATAACTTCCCCTTACCACATTACATAGGTCTCCAATGTGGTGGACCTCCTTTCCCCCATACCGTGGCATCCAACTGTGAACTCTTAGCAAACAAATAAAATAGGAAAAAAAGAACAAAACACAGGAGTCGAAAGAACAGAAGAAAGTCCGTTCAGAAGAAGTAGTGTACTGATGCGTTCACCGCCGTTAAAAATAACTGACGGAGCGACGCAAGAAGAGAGCATGGGACAGACGCCGTCTACACCACTATTAAGTGAGCAGCAACATACTCGTAGAAGCGAGCAGTTCGATGAAACACCAACTAGCGGTTTGACGTCCGAAACCAGCGAAGAAAGAGAAAAGTGTGAAGACATAAAATGCCTGGGAAAAAACATCACGGCGCTGGTGGAATTTATAAAAGGGAACAATATTTCACCATGGAATAAGGAATCTGGCATTTGCAATACGTAGACAATACAACTGTGTAGTAGAAGGCGAAAAGGATAAAATAGATAATACATATTAAAATATCTAAAGCCACTCAAACAAGCCAAACACCAGAGGCAAGATACGCGTCAAGCCGGATGCATTGGTAATTAAGAAGACCGGCGAAATATCCTATTGTGATATACTCAGAAAGGTGAAGACCAACCCGGTGTTAAATGGACTAGGCTCTGATGTAACTCGCATAAGGAAGACGGCTAATGGAGAATTATTGCTTGAGCTCAAGGAAGCATCGGAAGAGAGAACCTCAGAGCACCGAATAAAAATTGGACAAGTTCTAGGGAAGTTGTGGAAGTGAGGTGCCTAACGCACGAGGTGCTTATTGAATGCAAAGATCTAGATGGCGTCACTACAAAGGCAGAGATCTGCCAAGCCCTGTCCGAGCAATGTGAGGAACTGCGAGGTACTCAGGCCTCAGCCATTAAATCCCTGAGGACAGCCTACATAGGGACGCAAATAGCAGTCATCAGCCTCCCGATTAACGCTGCCAAAATAAGCTGCAAGGAAGAAGAAGCAGAAGAACATACAAGTGCTGTAAGTTAACCTAAATCACTGCGAAGCGGCACAGGACCTTATGACACAAGCTGTTCGAGAGTTAAGGATTGATATGGCCGTAGTATGTGAGTAGTATAGGAACCTCGATGATAAAGTTTGGGCAGCAGACACCTCAAAGAGAGCTGCTATTTGGACCTGCGGGGACTACGTATTTGAAGGAAGAATGATGACACCGGGAACAGCAAACACGATGGTTGCGGATGTTACTAAAACAATATCTAGGGCTTGCGATAGATCTATGGTACGGAAAACGTCAACAAACCGCCGGCCACCAGTATACTGGTGGAACCAAAAGATAGCAGAGCTACGCAGCAAGTACATTGAGCTAGAAGACTATGACAGCGATCCAGAGGTCATCCCTCCCACCAGGATTTACAAGTGCAATACAAAGATAGGCGTAGGGACCTTAAATTAGCCATTCGGAGAAGCAAAACCAACAGCTTTAAAGAACTCTGCGAGGAAGCACATATTGATCCCTGGGGTATCGCCTACAGGACGGTCATGGCAAAACTAAAGGGCTCTAGGACACCCCCACCCACATGCCCTGTGCTGATGCAAAAAAATAGTGTCGGGATTATTTCCACCGCAAGCACCAACAGAGCATATAGAACCACCGCAGGAAGTAGGTGGAATGCGACCAGTTACGCAAGTGGAACTTCTGGATGTATGCAAACGATTTAGCAATAATAAATCACCTGGATTGGACGGCATACCAAATAAGGACCTTCAGCTAGCCGTCAAATAAACACAGAAGCATTCGTGGAAATATATAACAAGTGTTTAACAGAAGGGATTTTTCCAGACCAATGGAAAAAGCAACGTCTTGTGCTTCTGCCCAAAGGAAATAAACCACCAGATGAGCCCTCGTCATACCGTCCCATATGCTTACTAGACACGATGGGTAAAATACTGGAGCGAATAATATGCAACCGACTGGAGGTGTCAATTGATGAAGCCCGAGGACTCTCAAACCAGCAGTATGGATTTAGAAAGACTCGCTCTACAGTAGATGCTATTCGGAAGGTAACTACGACCCTAGAAGAAGCCATTCAGGGCAGAAGATGGAGAGGAGGTACCAGAAAATACGGCGCCAGAAAATACGTATCAATGATGGTGCCATGGTTTTTAATAAAAATTATGCTAAGTTACTTCAACAATTGGTTCCTACTCTACGATACCGACGATGGAGTAAAGCAGTACCACATAACTGGCGGAGTTCCAAAAGGATCGGTACTAGGACTTCTCTTATAGAACATTATGTACGACAGGGTTCTAAGACCTGGAATCCCGATTGAGGCTAAAATTATAGGCTTTGCAGATGATATTGCATTGACAATGAATGTATTCGAAAAGTTAGACGATGGATGGCAACAGTTGGGTTAGAGCTGGCAGAACATAAAACGGAAGCAGTTCTGGTAACCAGTCACAAGGAAACCGGCTATCAGATACCTAAGTATGATGATCGATGCTAGGCTCACTTACAAGGAACACCTTGAAATAACGTGCGACAAAGCCGCAAAGGTGAGCGCTGCCTTATCCAGAATAATGACAAACATAGGAGGACCCAGACAACAAATGAAACTAGTTCTGTCAAGAGTGGTGCAGTCAATCCCAATGTACGCGGCACAAATATGAGCGAAAGCATTGAAAATTATGTCATACGCAAGAAAGACTAACTCTGTCAACAGACTATGTGCTCTGAGAGTTTGCTGTGCATACGACCTACGATGCCAAAACTCGGGAACCTGGAGTTTCAGTCAAAGAAATCAAGCTGGGAGAAAAGCAGGGTAGGTACGTGGCAAGAGAGATGGAACCAGTTTACAAAGGGAAGATGGACCTACCGACTCATACCGATATTTGTAAATGGGTAGAACGTAATTACGGAGAAGTAGATTTTTACTTAAGTTAGCTCCTAACTGGAGATGGCTGCTTTCAATCATATTTATACCGGTTTGGTGTGAAGGAATCTCTCTTCTGCTTAAACTGCGAAGCGGTCAGGAAAGATGCATAGCACATATTTTTGCAGTGCCCACACTTCAGAACAGAGCGAAGAGAACTAGAACTGGAGAGATACCAACTCCTGCGGCAAAAATAATGAAGGAACTTCGGCGGTTGGAAAGATTCAAAGAGAGCACTAAGGAAAATCGAACCCAGACGGCATCTCTAATACAACAAAGAACATAGTTTTTAATGTAAACCCCCTGTCGTGTAGAATCATATTTACAGGATGCCCATACATCCGTGGGAGCAAAGATACGTCTTGCCATCGCTTACTTACATTAATAGTATAATACCAAAGCAGAAGTTGTGTTGGAGGCACAAGTTCCATCCTTGGTATGGGTCGAGGCCGATCTAAAACCTCTTGCTGCTCTTAGGGTCACAGCACCCAGTGCTTATTTGCTACTCTATAATGGGTCAAACAAGCAGGAAAACTCTACCCGCGATTTGGGTATAAACCACAGCCACCATGACGCTTCCACAAGGGGGCCTACCTCAGCAAGTCAGGCCCGGACCGAAATCCGGGGGGCTCCTGACTCGCATGGTACCGTGATTTAAGTCCTGGTAGGGACTACCGGCGGTCTTGCCACCAACAAGACCTATGACCGGTAACTTGTAACTGGTCAAATAGTAGCAACCTTCGGTGGCGTTATCTGTAGATGTTTACGATAAGACCAGTAATATGCTCTGCCCCCGCTTTTTATTAGACAACGTCATTGATGGGCGAAGCCTTGGTAATTGGGCGGGGGCCTACAACAAAGGACAGTAGCATAAATACTGTAAATGTCGAACCAGCAAATGGAGAAAGAAGTGCATAAAGTGCTTACCAGCCCCGCGAAGTAGTACTTAATGGCAGTTCCGCTGGGAGAGTGGTAGAAGAGTGCAGGGTGATGGGTTAGTACGTAGGCGCACCACCGAAATCAAGTGCTTGGGGTTTGCAAATCGTGCATACTGATAGCCGGGCTATTAGTATCTTTCGAAGATTGCCACATCCTTGGACACAACCAAAAAAAAAGAAGAAGAAAAAGCCGGTTTGTTTGTGTCGGATGTCGATGGAAAACTCCCACTAGATGTTAAAAAAAAGTTCTCTAACAGGGCGACGCGCAATCTTGCGATTTCATTGACATCGTGCTTGAAAAAACTGTGCGAATACCATAGCATTTAAAAAAAATGTACCCAACTCCTCACAATGTAGATGGTATTGATATAATCGGGAGAAACTAGCGGAATGTCAGTGGGATAGTTTTAAGACAGAAGCTGCATAAATGGGTCTTGCAGTCAATGAAGGCTAACCAAAACATATGCTGCCATTAAAAAAAGGATACTCAACAATGACATTCCCTTAGACAACTTTAAAAGAGGTGCACTGATCTTCAGAAATAGCAGAAAATACAAAGAATAATTGGGGAGATCAGGCGAAGAATAACTTTTGCCAACCGCTGTTCTTATATATGTTACAATAAAGACTATTGAGAAGTAAAGACCTTTCTTAAGCAATGAAGAAGACACTATACATATACAAAATCGTCACAACATCTGTCCTGCAATACGGACAGGTGCTTTGAGCAAAAGATTCTCCTTGTGTCCTCCGTACAACGATTAAAATGTCTAAATCACGTAGAGCGAATGGATGCCGCCGGTATTCCTATCTGAAGATCCTTCGAATCCAGCCAAGTGGGGCAACAAATTAGTTACAATGTGCCGCAAGTTAAGGTGCCCATGGAAGACCATGAGGCTTAACTGGAGACTGTTATTTTGGGCTCAGGCCCCCCGCTGGTTTGTAAGATGACTGAAAATAAATTATAGTAATAAATACAATAGGACTTGTTTTATAATAATAATTAAAATAATATTAATCTGAATTTTTAGATAGGTCTCAGTAAGTGGAATGTTTCATTCTTGTAGTATTTCGAAAATGTACATTCATTAAAGGTTTAAATTTGCATATACGAGCACATACTCGTATGTATTCGAAGCTAATAATAAATGTCTTACATCGACGATTTTAATCTATGAGTTTGTTTTGCATATGTTAACAGATCTAAACACATCAAGAGCTACGTGTCCGACAGTGTATTTGAGTTGCCTTGACCTCAAAGTCATAACATAGTGAACACTTAACTTAATAGATCTCCAAGCAAGGCCTTCTTGTTTAATGATTATTGACTTGAGTGTTCAAGTTTATGATAGTATAGTAGATCGTGCAAACAACGTGGCCGAAAAAAAATGATGTATCTCATGAGTCATGACTATTCTTCCGAACTGTACTAACATTTAGATCTAAAATAGCAGTTACATAGTAGTTACAGTCTCAACTATTTGGAGCTAGTGTTTCAGTGTTCAACTCTCATCTTCTACTTACGAGTACATATATCAGTCTTTGGGGGATTCTCGCAATCTTGTGTAAGTATTAACGAAAATCAAAATAAAGAATTAGTAACTGCTTTAAACTATTTCTACCATATATGTATTTCTATGGTCTTACTTATCATCTTCATTATCTTCCACACATATTCGCATTAAAATCTACCTATCGACTTAAAAAAGTACTAATCACAAATCAATCGTAAACAATTTTCGGTATTACTAATGGCCGAAACCCAATAGCTAATTCGGTTTGTTTAAAAATTAGTGTAGATTAAATTGGAAGTGTTAAGTGTGAGAGTACTTTTTCAAAAGTGTTTAATTAAGACTGATGCTAAATGATGGTGATTGAGAGTTGACAAGTCAATTTTTGTATTACTCCAAAATACGAGTACAACACAAATCTGTAAGTAGTTAGAAATTATTTCAAGGTCGCGCGCGCGGGCATCGACATATTTAAAATGATAAAACCTTGTTACGGATGGTTTGATTAATACAAAATAGTGCCTATAGAATTTGCTTAAATGAGTTTGTAATCTTCTGCCAGCAGAACCGTAGTCTTTTTTATCCTTATTTGCTTCTCTTAACTTTGCACAGAACAGTGTTTGATGGCCGATGCATTCCAATTTCTTACTTCCGCCGTTTTTTTATTTATTTGTGTATGCTTTGCAGGAGATATTTTTCCATTTAAAAAATATTTGCTCTCGAGGTAAATCATTCTCATGGGTAGGCAGGGTATCGTTTGCGACATGAGGATATTGCTGAATGTTAATTCTACAGGCAGCCGAAAAATAAGCGGAGGTTATAAACCGCTATAAAGCGGAAATCCTTGCAATCCAAAAGAACGATGGGATGAGTCGGGCAATAGAAGGACGAGATTCGCCATCAAAGGGACACTTAGGCAAGAAGTCTTGACTTCAGACATCGAAATGAACGCTTGATTACAATCCACATCAAGGCTAAATTAGCCAAAATAAGTCTGATATACCCTCACTCCCCCACAGAGGAAAAGCACGAATTTGACAATGATTGCTTCTAAAGGATGTTTCTTTTAGAGATATACATACAAATTCAATATGATAATTTTATAATTTTATTCCATTAGTGCTTAAATATGATACTGGGCATGTGCGCGTCACGACCAGCCCGAATGAAGCGCAATTGTGAAGTCCAATTTTTGACAGCTTTATCGAACAACTGGGGCCGTATATCAGCAATAACACAGCGAATGTTGATTTCCAAATCGTCCAACGTCTCTGGTTTATCGGCATGGACTAGTGACTTCACATATCCCCAAAGAAAGTAATCTAAAGGTGATTAGGTGATTGTTGAAACTAAAGCACTGTCACGTCAATACCATTGAACTGAGGAACGAAGAAGTTAGAAATAATGTTTCTATAGCGCTTTCTATTGACGGTAACATTCTGGCGGCATCGTCCTTAAAGAAATATGGGTCGATGATTCCACCAGCCCATAAAGCACACCAAACAGTGAGTTTTAATAGTTGTAAGAGCGTCTCGACAAAAGCTTCTGGGTTTTCTGCACTCCAAATTCGGCAATTTTGCTTGTTTACATATCCATTTAACCAAAAATGGGCCTCATCGGATAACAAAATTTTGCGTTGAAAATGAGGATCAAGCTGAATCATGTTTTCGGCCCATTCACCGAACCTACGACGACGCATATAATGGCCACACGGTTCCAACTCTCGCACAAGCTGGATCTTATAAGCTTTTAAGCCAAGGCCTTTCCGCAAAATCTTCCACAAAGTGGATGGGCATAGCTCCAATTACTGTGCACAATAGCGAATCGACTCATTCCGACTCACCTCAACATTGCGCCCCACAACGGCAACAACTTCTTCTGTTCGCACTGTTTGTCGTCTTTGGAGATCTGTATTATCCACTAGAGTGTACGTGGTGCGAAAACGATTCATCGTGTTCAATAACTTGCTCAGATGGACGATTATTGTATGTCGACTGTAAAATAGACGTAGCGTGCGATAAGTTTGGCGAACCGAACCATGGTTTTCAAAATAAGTTCGCAGAATTTGCACGCGTTGTTCTGGGCGTTGATCCTTCAGTTTCAGTTTTTTTTTAAGTTTGGATGCATTTTTATTATATCGAATTAATAATTGCTTACAAGCTATACAAAAAAAAAAACGCTTAAAAATTTGCTTAATTAATTTAAAATTATCGTTTCTAACTTATTGGCTCCATGCGGGCACTCCAAGTTAAACCTAACACTTAAGCTTTGTTTTTCGACGTACATATCTTACAGTCTAATTTTATTTTTATTTTAACATTAATTAATACTTAAATTAAGAAAATAAATTTTAAATAAACACTTAGTGAATGGATATTTTTATAATTACGAGGGGCGTTCAACATATTATCGATATCGGGGTGAAGCTGTGGTTGTATATATAAATTGACTTATTTATCAAGTAATACTGTTATTTTAGTGCATTCATGTAAAATTTCATATAAATGTGATTATTAATTCGCGTTTTATCTCTAGTTAAACAGAATCATAATGGCAACTGAGACGATAATGGTGAAAATTGAGCATCGCGCTGTAATTAAATTTCTCACTAAGCAAGGAAAAAGTCAAAAAACTATTCATGAAGAGATGGTGGCTGTTTACCAGGGTTCCGCACCTTCATTATCAACTGTGCAAAAGTGGTCAAGTGAGTTCAAGAGAGGCAGAGAGAGCATTGAGGACGACCTCCGCTCCGGCGCCCCGGCTACTGCTTGTACGGGAGAAAGCATCAAAGAAGTCGAAAAACTTGTTCTTGAGGATGCCCGAATAAAGGTGAAAATGATGGCAGAGATCACCAAGCTTTCAATTGGTACCATTCACACCATTCTTCATGACCATCTTAACCTTTCAAAGGTCAGTGCAAGGTGGGTGCCACGAATGCTCACAGTGCCTCAGATAAAAAGTGAGAATCGCATGCTGTAGAGAGCTTTTGGAGATGTGTAGTGAGAACGCGGACGGTGTTATGGATCGAATTGTTACTGGGGACGAAACATGGGTCCACCACTATGACCCTGAAAGCAAACAAGAGTCCATGCAGTGGCATAAAAAAGGAACAGACCCCCCGAAGAAGTTCAAAGTCACTCCGTCTGCCGGGAAGCTCATGGCCACAGTTTTTTGGGACTCAAAGGGAATCTTGCTCATTGAGTATAAAAAAAAAGGTGAAACCATCAACGCCACATCCTACGCTTCCACTTTGCATACGAGTAATTTGCGGGAGGAAATTAAAAAGAAAAGACGGGGTAAACTCGCAGCGGGTGTGTTGCTTCTTCATGACAACGCTCGTGTTCACACGGCGCGAGTTTCCAAGGCTGCTGCGCGAGATTGTGGTTTCGAAGAAATCCAACACCCACCCTATAGTTCAGACCTTGCCTCTAGTGATTATTTCCTGTTTCCGGATTTGAAAAAATGTCTTCGTGGAAAAAGATTTTCGGATGATGAAGAACTCAAGTCGGTATTTTGCATAGAAAGAGGAAATTTATTTTTTTGAGGGTTTAAAAAAGCTTATCTCAAGATGTAACAAATGCATTGATGTTAGGGGAGATTATATTGAAAAATAAAAACAATTTAAATTGAATTCGCATTTTCCTTCATATCGATACCGAGAATATATTCAACGCCCCTCGTATTTTATAAAAACTTAAAACTAAAAGCCTACAGACTACCTAAAAATCAATCTTAATCTATTTAACCTATATACGAGGGCGGGTCAATAATTCCGTGCATTTTTGAATTTCTGACCTCTTTACTGAAACAGCAACACTGCTCCTGTCAACAGGCATTTGTCAGTTGACTCCTTTCAAAATTTAAACTTGCTGCGTCAGTTAGTTTGTGTTTGACAGCTATTTTTATCAGACTACTTACTAATTTGAGGAGAAAATGGAAAAAAGTGAATTTCGTGTGCTTATTAAGCATTATTTCTTGCGAAAAAAAACCATTACCGAGACCAAGGCTAAGCTTGATAAATACTATGGGGACTCTGCATCATCGATTTCAATGGTAAAAAAGTGGTTTACTGAATTTCGTTGTGGCCGTAGAAGCACTGAAGATGCCGAACCTCCTGGACGCCCAGTTGAGGTCTCTACACCCGAAACAATCGAAAAAATTCACGATATAGTGTTGGCCGACCGAAGATTGAAAGTGCGAGAGATTGTGGAAGCCGTAGGGATCTCGCATGGCTCAGTGGTTTCAATTTTGAATGATCACTTGGGCATGAGAAAGCTTTCCGCAAGATGGGTGCCGCGTTTGCTCACAGTCGACCACAAACGCAATCGTGTAACAACTTCACAGGAAGGTTTGGCGTTGTTTAATCGGAATATGGAGGAGTTTTTGCGCCGTTTTGTAACCGTGGACGAAACATGGATCCATCACAACACACCAGAGAACAAACAACAGTCAAAACAGTGGGTTTCTAAGGGTGAATCGGCGCCAAAGAAGGCCAAGGTGGGTTTGTCAGCCAATAAAGTTATGGCGACTGTTTTTTGGGATGCACGCGGGATAATCCACCTTGACTACCTTCAAAAGGGAAGAACAATCAATGGGGAATATTATGCCAACTTATTGGACCGATTCAATGACGATTTGAAAAAAAAACGACCTCATTTGGCCAAGAAAAAAGTTCTTTTCCACCAAGACAATGCAAGGGTGCACACATGTGCAGTTGCCATGGCAAAAATCCATGAATTGGGCTATGAATTGCTCCCTCATCCACCCTATTCTCCAGATTTGGCTCCGAGCGACTACTTCTTGTTCCCAAACCTGAAGAAATGGCTTGGTGGAAAAAGATTTGACTCCAATGATGAAGTCATCTCGTCATTTTGAGGACCTCGACAAATCATTTTTTTTGGAAGGGATAAAAAAATTGGAGAAGCGTTGGACAAAGTGTATAGAGCTCAACTGAGACTACGTTGAAAAATAAAATTATTTTTTTATCAAAAAATCTGTTTTAATCCAAAAGTCACTGACTTATTGACCCGCCCTCGTACCTATATCCGAGTATATACGAAATTTCCAAATATATGTACAGTGTTGTGCAAAACATACCGGATTTTCGTTATACTTAATATTTTGTCTAGTAACAGTTGTTTTTTAAGACCTCCTCGCAACTTTTAGGCATGGACGACACTAGATTCTCAAAAATTTCTTTTGGAATGTTCGCTTATTCATTCTTTAGTGACGTCATAAGTCACTAAATTTTGGATGTGTTCGTCTTTCTAAAATGGTCCACAAGTAGTCGATAGGGTTTAAATCGGGCGATTGAGAGGCCCATTCCAAAACGTCAACATTTTTCTGCGCAAACCACTCCTTAACCAACTTTAGTGAATGTGTTGGGCCATTATCATCTTGATAAACTCAACGCAGTGGCATCTCCTCCTCAGCGTATGGTAGCATTACGGATTCCAGTATATCCCTATAGTGAAAACGATCCATAATAATACTAATCTCATGTATTGGTTCACATCTCGCACCAGAAAAACATCCCCACACCATAATTGAGCCTCCTCCATGCATCACGGATGGACGACAACGTCGTGGCTGAAGACGTTCCCCCTTCTTTCGTCTAACATGAATACTTCCATCGGACGCAATCAAGTTGATCTTACTCTCGTCGCTAAAGAGTACAGTTTTCCAATATGTTGCTCCCAATTTAAAAGATTTCTTGCGAATTCCGGTCTAGGAAATGATTAGCGTGAGCAAAGTAATCAAAGACTTACTAGAGGAATGAAATGGTATTCTTTTGTCTATGCTTAGCAGTAAGTAGAGGCTTTTTCGCTGGTCGAAAAGAGCAAAAAGCAGCTTCTTTTAAACACCTGCTTACGGTTTGCTTCAATTGAAAGATTGAACTAACCAACAATTTTTCTTAAAGGCAAGAAAGGATCTTTAAGAATCATTTTCTTAATTTGCCGATCGGTTCGGAGTAGGATGTCCTCCACAGTTATAGTTTCGACCGGTTTTGCATTTGAAATTTTTTTGTCACACACTGTCGATGATGGCATTTTATACTTTTTGACTAAAGATTTTTGTTTTAGCACTACCCTGAAATTCGCTACCACCTAATTTTTAACCACACCACTGTATTTATTTTTAGCCATTTTATTAGTAAACAAATTGGAGACACCTGACCTTTTAAGTTTTGTTAAGTCTCTCACTTCAAATGACAGCCAAAACCATTAAAGAGCATGAAAATACAGTACTTTTGAAAATCCGGTATGTTTTGCACAGGCATGGCATTGAGTTGAACTAAAGTTTTTCTGCCAAAACTGAAAAAAATAATGGTAGCAATGCCCTGTTTTTTTTTCTATTTCTAAACTTATTCAATTCTTAAATTGCCAAACAAGTGTACCTACTGTATTCCTGTCCCCTAGAATTCTTCAACGAAAAATGTTCAGGAAAAATCCGGTATGTTTTGCACAACACTATATACCACCTTGATCAAAAAGTTCCGGAATTTATTCAGAAAATTAAAAATACAAGTTTATTCATCTAAATCTATATTGTCCCCTTCAAAGTAATCCCCATCGACTGCAACACACTTATGCCAGCGCTTGATCCAATCCTCGAAACATTTTTTATATTCGGTTTTCGGTATGTCCATCAGTGCTTCCTGCGATTTTTCCATTACTTCTTCTCGGCTGCTGAAACGCGTTCCCCGTAGTGGTTTTTTAACTCCATTGAACAGAAAGAAGTCACAGGGAGCCAGGTGAATTCGGTGACTGTTGGATGGTATTTGTTGCACGTTTCGTCAAAAAATTACGAATAATGATGGCACTGTGCGGCAGTGCGTTATCATGGTGCAAAATCCACGAGTTTTCTGCCCACAATTCTAGTCTCTTTCGGCGAATTGCTTCACGCAAACGTCTCATAACGCCCAAATAATACTCTTTGTTTACTGTCTGGCCTTCTGGTAAAAATTCATGATGCAACACTACACCGTTGTAATCCATGAAAACCGTGAGTATTGCCTTCTTTTTTGACTGAAAACGACGTGGTTTTTTTGGTCTCGGCTCATTTGCTGAACGCCATTCACTTGCCTGATGTCGTACTCATAAACCCACGTTTCGTCTCCAATAATGACCCTTTTGATGAATTTGAGATCGGATTCAGCCTCGCAAATCATCTCTTTTGCGACGTCAACACGGTCTCTTTTGCATGAAATTGAGGTCTTTTGGCACCATCTTTGCTGCTACACGACGGAAACTCAAATCATTAACCAAAATGTCTTGGACGGATCCATAGGCAATGTTCAAGTCCTCCGCTATCTCTCTGATGGTTAATTTGCGGTTATTGGCCAATATTTCTTTTACTCCATCAATATTTTCGTCGGTTTTCGAGTTCGATGGTCTGCCACTGCGTTCATCATCTTCGATTGACTCATGACCACTTTTGAACCGCTCGTGTCACTGGTAAACGACCGTTTTCTTTAGAGAATCGTTGCCAAAACACTTTTCCAACATTTCCAACGTTCGCGCACCATTAAATCCGTTTTTTACGCAAAATTTGATACAAGTTCGCTGTTGCAAATTTAAATCCATTTCAAAAATTGTAAAAATTCAGCAACACACACAGAGATAGATGTACTCTTGGCTATGGAACTTTTGCAAATGTCAAGCTATGACGCTAAGATTTAGAGGAAATGTCAAGAACGGATTTACCAACTTAACAAAAAAAAAAAACAGAACTCAAATCGGAACAATGGGAGCGTCACACGGTTATTCCGGGAAGGTGGTATAATATATATACTCGTATATATATTTTTTTTAGTTATTTGTTTTTCGTTTTTATATATTTTTTTTCTTAAAACTAACGTAATAATACCTAAAACTATGTAAGCCGGTCACGGGTAATAAAACAGTCAGACGAACGACTTTGCTTCCTATGGAGCTACTTAGTACTGGAGGAATTAGACGACGAAACTTTCCCTCCTTCAAGTAGCCACCAAAATTGTTGGTGGTGCCGAGCAACATCCCTCATGTCGCGACTCCCTACCGCCCTACTGAACCGGAGACGCACTGCCAAGTGCGACGTCTCTGTCGTAATTGAGTCGCCTGTCCCCAGCTGTCCGAGCGACGTGGATGATTAGCGGCACCACCAATTTGCCCTGGATCAGACCTTTACTATCTAGATAGAGGAAAGCTTCTGGAGGAATAAAGCCGTCAAAGCGAAGTCTCTCGTGATACATATAACTGGGGTAGCAAGCCCCGGAGATCAGGTTGTTCGATGAGGTCATTGCTCTTGCAACGTGCCTTCGAGTCAACTTAACAACGAAATTGTCCACTCTTATTAGGTTCGCCTTATTGTACAAGACCTCATTAGGATAGAATTTTATGTGCTCAGACTCTGGTGTTCTGTATAAGCGAAGACAAGCCCTAAGACAAGCTCTCTCAAACACCCGAATCTTTTCCAATAAACTTGCTCTCACGTTGAACCACACGGGACATCCAAATACAAGCATAGGGCGGATAAGGGCAATGTAGCAGATCACCTTCACCCTCGCATCGAGATAGCTGTTATAAAACAGTCTTTTTGTAAGGGCAAAAGCATCTTTGGCTCTGGCCAGAGAAACATCTATATGTTTTAAAATACAAGTATTGGTCTAACCAGTTCCTAAGGCATCTGACTACATTTCGACAAGCAAATGGCTGCCCCTGCAGCCCACGATCGAAAACTTCCGCCAATACTTTCCGATATCCCTAGAGGCCCCAGTCAGAGGCGTCCTAAACAAAATGGTTTCCGATTTCTGAAAGTTGATTTTCAACTTCCAGTCATCGCAATATCGCTTAATTTTATCGAAGTCACGTTGCAAAAGTATGTTAATGACCTCAATCTTTGGACCTGATCTGTACGCGATTAAGTTGTCTGCGTACGCTATGGCATGGTGAAGTGAACCTATCAGATCACTTGTGTAAATTCAAAATAGGATCGGCGAATTTACCGCACCTTGTCGCAGGCCGTCAAATCGACATTCTTCACGATGAACTGTCTATGGGAGAGCATATCAAAAAGAATATACAGCCAACCTGTCCAGCTTGAAAAAGAGTCCCTCTAACCATACGGTATCGAAGGCCCTCGCCAATTCAATCAGGCAGGCACCAGTGCACTGTTTCTTGCCTCTGTTCCATTGCATATCAAAAACCAGTTTGGACGCAGCATGAATGATATCATGCCCCGCCTTGAAACCGAATTGATTATCCGAAACGATACGTTTGTCCTCAACCCACTTAGTCAGAACTCTATTGATGTTTGGAAGAAGACTGATCGAGTGAAGATTGGTCGGATTGGAAGTATCTTTATTCCTTTTGGGGATGGGATGTACGACCGCAGTTTTCCAATGCGCTGGATAATGTGCATTAATCATTGCATTATTAAACAGGGTGGTACAAATGTTCACCACTTCTAGTGGGCGATATCGAAGCACAATATTCGGTATTTCATCGGTTCCCACTGATTACTTACTTCTAAGTGATTCGAAGATCGTTCGGAGCTCGGTAGAAATTGTGAACAAGGACTCGATTCTCCAAATTGTGGTTCGGGCCTATGATAACATTCATCTTGTACACTTTCTGGAAAGTCGCTCCTATACCTCTACTTTCTCCTGTGGATCTCTGGCGTTAATCTATTTATCGTAAAGTGGCAAAACGTACTAATCACAAATCAACTTTCAACTCTCAAATTTACAATCTGTAGAAACAGTGTTGCCAGTTTAAAAATTAAAGCTTTAAAAAAAACACCCTTTTCAGGCCTCTCGTATGAGCAATGTCCGAAGGGCGACGTTAACATTATACCTGGAAAGGAGAGCATTTTCGGGGTGAAATGTCATCACAGCTAGCAATCGTTTCCTACACTTTTACACCCACAAATGGATTTGCTTAATAACCGTCAACAAGATTGATAACATTGCGACGCAAGACATGGCTCTGATACTCTGGATCTACGAATGTTTCGAGAAACCAGTATCAGCTCAGAGCATTACTTTTGTAGTCAAGATGTGAACCCTGATAAGAGAACACTACTAGAGTCTTTTCTGATCGACTATTCCAAAACCTATTGAGAAGTCCTATCCTGCCAACATCATGCGTAGAAGACCAGTTGCGACATTATCAGCAACCCAATAAAAGTGGCCTAGCTGACGAAACTCCTGCTTTGACGAAAATTACCGCTCGGCGCTATGATGAAGGACGGGACATATTCACAAAATATATGAAACGAGACGGGATGAACATAAAACTTAAAAGTTAACGACGTTTTTACAAAAAATGTTGTACGAAAGTTCCTTTCAAAATTTGAAAAGAACTAAGCAAAAATCCAATCACCGAACGCGAGTAGAAGGACACAGAAATCAGAATGCAACGTTGTAAAAGAGTCACAGTCGGTGCTAAAAAAATTAGATCTGCAGACTGTCTGCCGATAAACAAGACCAACATCGATGGTAATCGACTATAACTTCGTCTATCAGACCAAGAAGAGGTTCAGAATGCGGTATCTAAATTAAAGACAAATAACGCTGCAGGAGCAAACTGACTACCTGCCGAATTATTTGAAGTATCGGGAATTGACTTGGTAAGGACTTGATACACCACTTCATCTTCAACACATGGTCGGATGAAAGTTTTACCAGTGCATGGAATATCAGCATCGTTTGCCCGATCCCTAAGAAAGGAGATCCTCTAAATTGCGCCTACTCTAGGGAAATCAGTTTGCTTAACACCATACACAAGATTTTATATATCGTTCAATGTGAAGGCTTGAAACCCTATCAGTATGATTTTAGGCCTGGCAAGTCTACCATCGGCGAGGTATTCATTTTACTGCAGATATCCACCACCTATTTGTGTTGATTTTAATGCGCTGTAATGGGATTTCTTCAACATTATACTTGAAAGATTTGACATTGAGTTTATGGGAAAAAACCAGCGGCCTGTTGCTGGGCCCTTGCCGTTAATGAAGCAGAATTTTCCAAGGAGGGTGCTATATTCCTACTGCACGAAATCATAGATTTTATCAAAAGTGGTTGATTCGAGCGAAAGGTTCTCCGAGTGATTTAGGATCCTGTGTGCGTAAACGGAACTAGGAGAAGAAGCAGACATAAAAATAAATGGTGCGAAGTAAAAAGCAATATTGATCATATCAGAAGGGCTTGAATTCATCGACTTCAATGACTGGGAAATGTTGAGCGAATGAAAACCATATACTCGACCCGCACAGTCTTCGAATCTACACCCTGAATGACTCGAACTGCAACCAACTTCAGACTGCTATAATTTCCAAACCGTTCATCACAGTGAGCTCAAATTTTGACACATGACAGATAATTTTATTATTTACAAGCCTTTTAAACCATTTGCGTCTCAGTTGTGTTGAAAAATGTTTATCCGCGATTGAATTCAAAGTGATTGCTTTATATTTGGCTGGAAAACCACAAGTAGCTATCGTTATAGCCCTCCAGCATCTCAAGGTGAATAAACCATTTGTGTCTCGAACTATAGCTCGTTACCGTGATACTGGCAGCGTTGCAAAACGCCATGGAGGTGGCCATAAAAAAACAGCAACATCGACAGAAATGGTTCGGAAAGTGAAGGCTCGAATTGAGCGAAATCCGCGTCGAAGTGGAAGAAAAATGGCTCGTGAGCTCAACGTATCGTTGTAACGGATGCAACAAATACTGAAAAATGAGCTTAGGCTCAAGCCATTGAAGTTCCAAAAAGCACACGATCTTACACCGCAACAGAAAAAAGTTAGAGTCGAAAGAGCGAAGGAGTTGCTACGCTTGCACGAAAGTGGTGAGTTGCCGAATTTGGTTTTTTCCGATGAGTCGCCATTTGTTATCGAGCAATATGTCAACAAAAAAAATGACCGAGTTTACTTGCCAGAGACGTCCTTCGAAAATTTACACCTTCGGACGGCCACCAGAGAGCAAAAGCAGGCAGCACCGATGGTGATGGTTTGGGCCGCCATAACCGCCGATGGTCGCTCTCCGCCCGTGTTTTTGGACCGTGGCGTCAAAATTAATGCAGTATTGAAGCCTTGGGCAAACAATCATTTCGGCCGGAGACCGTGGACATTTCAACAAAACACCGTCTCACAAAGCGCGCGTCAACCAAGATTGGTTAAAAAACAATGTTCCACACTTCATCTCTTCGACAAAATGGATTGCAAATTCTCCGGATGCAAATCCGTTGGATTTCTCTGCCTGGGGTATTTTGAAGGCGAAGGTTGGCACTAAAAAATACCAAAGTTTGGACCACCTCAAACAAGCACTTCGCCGGGAGTAGGCTAAAATACCGCAGAGCAGCTTGCGTGCAGCGTGCGATGCTTTCTTCGGCCGTCTCAAGGCCATTATTCGCGCCAAAGGTGGACATATTGAAAACTACTGATACAATTTGAAAATTGATGTATTTTCCAACATTTTTTGCTTTGGCACAATAAAATTTATCAAAAAATAAAAAAATTATAGCATTTTAAAAAGTTGGAGTTCGAGTCATTCACCCTGTACTCCGGAAAGACAACGCGGCACTAGAAAACTTCATCTTAAGTGAAAAAAGAACTCAGCCACCTTGGTGTTGAGTGTTGACAACCATTAACTTAAGACAGTGTTAAATTGATACAGCTGTCGATTGGTCCATTCCGTACTGTAGCGCCATCTTAAGTAAGTTAACAAGCAGAAAACTAGATTCAACGGAAGTGTCAATATTTGGCACAGAATGATTCAATGGAAACGCCGATCCTTGGCAGTGACTATTTAAGAGAATTTATTCATTTTAGTCATGAGACAAGTTACCGTTAATAAGCGTTGAAGTGGTTTATAAAAATGGTTGCTCTGCATGAAGATGGTTACGTAGTGCCCGATTTTTTTGACCAGTCTGAGGTAGCATTAAGCCGTTTAATGGAGAAATTCTAAGAATCTGAGTCAGTGCAAAACGCGGCAACCCCAATGGGTGTCCTATTAAATCGTTCGTGTCGGAAATATTTATATAATATGTAATATAATATACATATGTATATTACTGGTTGTGTAAGAAGGTGTAGTCTAATTGCAGACAATTCCAATTCGTTTTCGTCTACGTACACCTCATGAACCTTCCCATCGCACCGCTAAGTGAATTTTAACATAAGACCTCGTGTTACGCGTTTACAATGACGCAGAAACTAAGTCCTACAGGCTGTTTCCAATGGATGCTTGGATAGCAAACATTTGATGGCGATTTAGTAAATAAATCATTTCCGGTAATGAAGTATACATTAACAAGCAAAATTGCCTCATTTGGGGTTCCTAAAAATCTTGAAGTCATTAAACAAAATAAACACAACGAGGCTTGTGTTTGGTGCAGATCTTAGTGTGGGTGTGGAGACTCAACCTCCAAAAATGTTAGGGTGAAAAATTAAGGTTAGCGTGTAATGCTAATGAATTCTTTATGGACTGAATTGGATGAGACGGACTTGGCATATAACTAGTGAAACCATGGCTCTTTTGCTAATGCGATATACAGGAAATATTGCCTCAAGAAACAACAACGTACAATGGCAGAGAACTTGCGATTTAATCGAATAAACACCACAATGAGGCAAAAAAAAAAGATTTTGGAAAGTGTTTGTATTTTTTATTCAAAGGAAAATTTTTGAGCTTGCGTAGCTTTAATGCTAAATTGAAAATGGCGAACATCTTTGGTGAGAAAGTCGCCATGCGTAGCTTATTCGACAACGCATTTATTTTTAGACTAATTCGACCGTTTGTTCTTCTGAAAAAAATGTACCACATCGTGAACGATGCAATACAGGCTTTTATCGTTTTAGACCTTCGAAGCTTCTGAATGGTTTACTACGATTTTGATCATTAACTTACTTCATGCGGCAAATGTACGAATTCAGATATTAACCCGGATTATGGGCTGTACCAGCAATTTTTTTTTCATTATGTACTCGTACAGTATATATACAATATGTTTTCAAAATGAAGGAGAATGGTATTGCTTTAAACACCGAACATGTAGTGCAACATTATATTTCTCACAGCGAGTAGTTGCTAGAGTGTGGCAAATTCTGCATCTTGTTCTTTTATCTTGTTCAACTATCATTTGTTGAATTTGATTGAATCGGATCTCTTGGTTTTCTGCACTTGAGGGCTTTAAATTTCTTGGCCGGTTATTTCTTCCGTACATTCCCAGCAAGCCCCTTGCTATTCTTCGACGGAATTCTAGATTATTCTAGTGTCCATATCGATGCAATGAGCAAATAGCGAAAAATACCACTTTTTTCCTCTTATCGTGATGCGATAAAGACCAATATTTTGGTCCGACCTATCGACACCTCCCAAGTTTGTGTTATATATTTTCATAACATTGGGCTGTAGAACAGTCACTTCCTTTCTTTGGGTGGACTGTCGTTGGGTAGACTGGTATGCAGTTTGAAATCATATTTACAATGCTGTTATCGTGCCATTTACAAACAATTCAATTTAGTTCTGAGCATAGTTCAAAGCTGTATGCACCTCGACCTGTTTTCTTGAGAACCTTATCTGATCTAAGCACAGAACAGTTTTTCAGACGATTTTTCCTGACAGTTCCAGTTCCTCTCAAATTCAAAATATTCAATTCTTCAAACAATTGAAGCGATGAAAATACATTGTCAAAAAATAAATGGTACCTCAAGTTTAATCCTCTCGAAATTAGCGCTTGTCTGAAGTCCAAAACAACTTTCGTTCCAAGAGGAAGCTCTGTTTTTATTGCGCGAGAGTAGTATTTCGATCCTGCGTATGGGTCAAACCAAACAATATAACCGCTCGAAGTTTTGCCAATCCAAAACTTATAGCCCCATCTAATTGGCTTTCCTCTTATGAACTGTTTTGTCGGATAACGTCTGAAGTAGGGCACAATACCCTCATCGACACTGTAATTATCAACGACTGGGGCAAATAACAAGAATTTTTCCAATAGCATATCAAACAATGGCCGTACTTTGGCATAGCGATCATTGGTATTCAATTGCATATTGCCGCAGCAATGAAGTACTCGAAAGATGTGATCAAATCTGTTTCTTATAATCGATTTTTGGACAGAAATAAATTCTGCGCATCCTCTTCATTTTCCCAGTACATCCTACGCTGCGAGACATTAGTGTAACCGCTCACCATCAGTACTCCAATGAAGACTTTCATTTCAGAGACTTGTATATCAGCTAAGAGATTGTGTTGCTGATGCTAACATTTCGAACAAACGTGTATCACAAAAAAGATACACGTTTGAAAAGATCCAACGGTGCCAAAGATGACGCCAATTCAAAAATTCGAGGTCTTTTGGTAAAGGAGGAAAGCGGCATATCATCTTCTTCATCAGCATTTTCTGATCTGGTCTATAGTAGTGTATTATCCCATTATACCGTATGCGGCACACAAAAATAATATTAATTGCTCAACAATTGTTGACTATTGAACCGCCTAAATCCAAAGTTTGTTCTCTGTTGATAGTAATATAGATATTTTTACTTACTTTTGTTTTGACATGTTTTGTATTGAATAAGAAAACAGAACTTTAACTACTTACTAACACAAAACGAAAAAAAATATTTGGAAATTGACAGGAAAATTGCATAACCCACTTTGATAAGAACTTTATTGCTAAGAAAATAATTTATTCAAAAATTGAGTTTAAGAGGCATATTTTTTTTCATGAGATGTACCGTATATGGTACAGTGGGATAATCCGGGTTAAGTACGACTCAGTAGCACAAAAATATATGGAGAAAGATAAATATCGCAAAGCTGGAATCCTGGCAAGTAACCAACACAAACTTTTCCGGTCGCGTATCTTACGCACGCAGAAAATCCGATCACAGCTAATGCTGGCTTAGAAAACGAGAAGCAACTATGCAAAGAGGTTATCAGAAACTTTACAACGTACAATAGTTAAGCAAGCTGCGCAGAAAGCAGTGCGGCGATAAGGGGAATCTGCTGGGGGAAAATTTACGAGAAAAGCATAGGCCTTTTCTTAACGAGGACTCGTTCCAAGGTATTGGGAGTTTTATCAAAGATTAGAAGATTGCATAAAAAGAAAAACAAATGATGAAGGAAATCTAGAAGAATATGGAACGCTACAGATGCTTTCGATTCCAACCAAACGACCTCTCTTACGCACTGAACCAATATGATGCCATTCGTCAAAAACAGCAAAGGAAGTCATAAGCCTGAAATCGTATAAAAGGCATAATGTGCTGAACTATTCTTCGTAATGAACAAACTCAATTCCTATTGTTATTGTTGAATGTTATGCCGCCAACACCCCAAATTTGTTTTTAACTTCTTGCCCTGATGCATACATCGTTATTCCCTTCTGCAGATTCGTCGAACCACTATGCCATATTTGGCGACCATGGAAATGGGCAGTATCGCTCCGTGATCTGATTCTTATTTTTGAGTGGCAAAACCTGCGAGGAAATCAAGCGCGGGTCTCGATGGGACCATTCACCTTGTCACATTTGTTCGCAGACTTTCGCCGTGATTGTACGTCGGTTTTTGATGAAACGCGCCCAGGTGCCGCAAAAACGGTCACGACAGAGTAAACCGCAAAATCTATTGGTGGACCGTCGAGTGAAAATTTGCGAATTGGCTGAGATAGCCGGCATCTCAACTGAATGCGTTAACCATATCCGGTACGAGATTTTTGCGCATGAGAAAGTTGTCCGCGCGATGGGGGCCTGGAGAACTGGAGAACAAGCGCAATCGTTAGACCACTTCAAAGACGTGCTTGGCCCTGTTTAATCGAAATCCGGAGGAGTTTCTGCGTCGTTTCGTGACCGTCGATGAGATATGTATTCATTGCTACACATCAGAGACCAAAGAACAATCGAAACAATGGGTTTTACCCGGTGAACGTGCTCCAAAGAAGGCGAAGACCGTGCCTTCGGCCGGAAAGGTGTGAAAACAAAACTAAGCGTCGGATTGTCATAAAAGAGGTTATATTAAATGATGGTACACCTATCTTCCAATCCGGGTACTCATCAAATAGCCCTCGTACATAAATCGCAATACGAGAGAGCCAATCAGAAGTAACTATTGTAAACAGCTTCTTTAGGAAATATAACTATCTGATGATATCCAATAAGATATCAAACTTAAAGGTGTGGTACGAAATATTTTTTCGGGCTTACAAAACTAGCCGACAGATAAAAACCGAAAAAAATTTAAAATGCAAGACTGACTGCGACACTCTTCTTGAAAATGTGAAGTTTCAATATTGCCAAAAATTGAGGCACAAAATAAAAATACTACAGCGTCTCAAAGGTATAGTAGACATTTTTAATTGCCCGTCTAGAACATTATAAATTCTGCTTTATATCCCTCCGAACGCACATTTATAATGATATTCCAGCTGTCAGCTATTTAGACAAGACAATCTGCTTCGCAAACAGTAGATGGCAAACAAGTTTTGTCCATACCGTTCCTTAAAAGATAAATCGTTCTTTTCCTTGCCTTTAGATCCATTGCGCCTTCCCTTATAAAGTACATAATAGATCATGCAATATCATCAAACGCCGTGGCTCAAGTGGTAGTGTATTGGCCTCCCAATCGGACGGTTCGGGGTTCAATACCAGCCGTGACCGAAAGACTTTTTTTCAGGAAACTAAAATCTTGTGAGATGAATGTTTGACTGAATACAATATCAAGCCCAATTTACACTAATAAATTAGTCTCCCCATTAAATGTTGGATGGCAACCATGGAGCGGAATAACCACTGAGCCCAAACATCTTTCTCTCTCTCTCTCTCTCTCTCTCTATCCAATTTTCCGAAAAACTTAACACGTGTTCCGGCATTTTAAGAGTAGTAATACCCTCCTGAGTGTTAAGTTCTTTAAAAAAAAAAAAACACTTTTCAATGCGCGGCCAGACAGCTTTCACATGAACAAGTGCGGCGTTGATTCGCATGCATGAGGCAAGGTCTTCACTAATCTGACTAAAGTAAGATAGAGCTTTTATTGAAAATTCATGATTTGGTATCGATGTTGGATGGTTTCAACTTTGATATCCACAAAATGAATGCAGGTATTTCCCAGTTTTTATTGATTACGTCTTGACTACTAACTCGTTAGTGACGCCAGTTAATTGAAGCCCTCCAATACCGATATAGTATCCTCTGCCTCACCTTTTTTTTCGCAATGTACAATACCAGTGCTTCAATGAAGTTATTATTGAAATTCAGTCCCTTAAAGCCTTCAGCCATAACACTGGCTATGATCCCTCAAACCCACCTTCGGACGTATTCTGAAACACCGTGATTGTTTCCGTAACCGCACAATTCCTTTATGGAGTGCGTTGCCGTGGTCTTTATTTCCTTGTCATTATAACCTGCAAACATTCAAAACCAACGTACGAGGGTGGACCAATAACTCCTTGAAAGATAGTGTTTCCTTAAAAAAAAAAATCGTTTTATTTCTCCACATAAGCCCAAAAGACTTCGTCAAATTTTTGTCCAATTTTTTTTATCCATCCAAATAATGCCTCAAAATACGAGTAGGCATTCGTTTGAGAGATGATTATTTTCGTAATTGGAGCCAAATTTTTTTCCGCCAAGTAATTTTTTCAGGCTTATAAACAGGAAAGAGTTACTGAGGGCCAAATCCGGAGAACAGGGCGTATGAGGAGAAGTAGCCCAATCGATGTGAAATTTCGCCATAGCTGTTGTACGCTCGTGTACATCCAGACCAATAATAATAAGTTGCCATAATATTCTTATTATGCTTTTTTTTCGCGTACATCCCAAAAATCTATAACCATGACCTTAATGAGAAATACAAGCGCCACGTCTACTAAGTCTCTTGACCCATAGTTTCAGCCACGTTTAGATAATGGAGAATGATGATCACTCAAGGACGATATTCTGACTTCGATACTTCGTCGATGTTGATGATAGTTGATGACCAGAAGAACCGTACCCAGGTCTACATTTTGGTCGACAAGCTTTCAACTGCGATGTCAGCGGCATTTATCTCAGCCCCTAGCACCAGCATTCTTGTTGGATAATTGACGGAACCGAAATATATATTTAGCTTTTTGGAAATATCGCACTTTTAGGAAGTGCTAAATTTAATATTAAACGTAATTTCTAAATTCCTTGTCCTAACAATCTGCAGCGTTCTTCATTCAGCACTAAACTAACTCACTTCTCCAACCAGCGCGATCTTTTGTCAACTTCCTCCAGTTGCCCATACAAAGTTTACTAAAGTCCCCTTCCATTCCCCCTTCCACTTAAGTGCGCCACGTAAGATAAGTCAGCCCCTACTGCGTCGTCCGTTTGTGCTCGAGGTGACTTAGCCATCTAAGCAGGGTTATCCGAGCTTTGACGAAGCCGACATCGTTGTTGAAACGTCTCCTCCATTTTCTATTGCTGCAAACGGGGCCCAAAATCACTCGGAGAGCTTTACTCTTGAAGCGCTTGAGAGCATTTCCATTCGCTTCGTCAGCGTCCAAGCTTTTGCGCCATAAAGCAGGACTGGGATGATTAGTGTCTTGTATAATGTCTTTATGGTTGCTCAAGACAGGGCTTTGCTACTCTTGCAAGCCCAAAGAAGCAGCGATCAGCGAGAGTGATTCTTCACAAGATTTAAGTTGATAGCGGAGCCGAGTCTAAATAAAGCCTCTTATTACCTCAAAGTTGTAGCTGCATGTCGTATTGTTTTGTTCCTGGCGTCAATATTGTGAGTCCTTCTTTGTTGGCAGCATATACTTTGTTTCTCCTTTATTGACTGCTAGGTCCATCTTTGATTCTTTTACTTCAATAGTCGCAAGCCCTCCATTGACAGTTCGCTGTGTTTTTCCCAAACTCTTGAAATATGGTGAATCTGACGTTTACTTGTGTTTTTCGCACAATTCTTTCAAGAATAATGTTGAAAAAATCACATAGTATACCATACATCGCCCTGTTAAGTCCTTTTCTGACATCGAAAGTTTCGGTTTTGTCATTGCCGATCTTGCTTGATCACCGTGCATTCTCCATCGTCATGCTGCATAGCCGAATGAGCTTGGCATGGATGCCAAAACTAGATATTGCTCTGTATAGTTCGTTTCTACAGATGTTGCCATATGCGGCTTTGAAATCGATGAAGAGGTGTTGTGTATTGATTTGGAATTTCCGGGTTTTCCCTAAGCTGGACTTTCGTGGTCTAAAAACACATTGATATGGTCCAGTCAGCACGTTGTTGAAACGAATTATTCCTCTGTAGTTAGGACTGTTCAGGGAATCTGAGGTTCTACATATTACTCGTGCATACATTCGTCGAGCCGGATTTTGAAGATGAGTTGATGTATGTTCCTTATCCAATCATCACCTGCTGCTTTAAACTGCTCAGCAGTTAAGCTTTGGGTTTCAAAGGTTTGTTAGACCTAAACTTGGAAATTGCTGCCCTAATTTTATTTTGACGTAAATGTTGACTGGTTTATCCTGCCTCGCCGTCTTTTCTGCTCTTACAACTCACGAGCCCCTCTAATTATTTTCTGCAGCGCCGCTCTGTACATCTGTTGTTTTTCTAGGTTTGCCCATCTGCATTTGTCGTCGATCCAGGTGTTTCTTTATTGGGGCATGTTGGAACGTAGCCCATCAGAGGCGGCCTCTTTGTTTACTCTTTGGCCGTGATGCCACTGATCTTCTACGTTCGATGCTGGTGACTGCTATTACGATTGCAGACTTTTGCCGTTGAACTTCCATCCTATGGGTTGTTACGCATATCCGCATCATTGCCTTGGCTACAACAAGATAATAGCTCGAGTCGATGTTACCTGCTCGGGACGTTCGGACATCAAAAACACTGAAGGAGTAACTTGGTTGACGGTTTGTTGATCAGGACTTAGATTTTTTAGTATATCAAGGTGTGGAAACCGTGTATTGGCTATAGTTACATTACCTACGTTCTGCGGCAAAAGCTGTAAGCCTCTGTCCGTTTCCGGTAGTGATGGTGTGGAGACTGTACTTACCCACTCTATTACCAAAGGCTTTGTCGAGGAGCTCTTAGAAGCAGTCTTTAGTAAAGTCGTCCTTTTCCTCTGTTGGGGCGTGGGCGGTCATGAGGCTTAAGTTGGCGAATTTAGCTTTTATTCGAATCGTTGTCAGGCGCTCGCTTACTTGGCTGAAGCTTAAGACTAAGTCTTTCTCTTACGGAGAATCTATTGCGCCGGTCGTTTGTAATATTCTCCATAGTATCATAGATACTAGAAGGAGTGAAAAGTGACCTCCTTGACCCCCAGAATGCGCTGCTACTGCAAAAAGGGTTATGGTGCCTTGAAGTCCGTTCATATTTAGGCAGACATGCCAAATTTCAGTGCGATACTGTCTTTAGTTTTGTTTTGACAGCTGATTGTTGTTGACGTGTTTGGCATCATGTTGAGTATGCACAAAAACGATTTTCGTTCTTTCATAAAACATTATTTTTTGAAAGGCAAAACGGCGAAGGAAACAAAAGAAAAGTTGGATAAATATTATGGGGCTAATGCTCCGTCAGATTACACCGTCAAATATTGGTTTCGAGAGTTTCGTGGTGGCCGCAACTCCACTACCGATGAAATGGTGTTGGCTGACCGGAAAGTGAAGGTGCGCCTGCTAGCAAATACCAGAAAGATTAGTACAGAGCGCACACGCCATATTTTGGGCAATATTCTGCATATGAAAAACTTATCCTGCCGCTGGGTGCCGCGCGTGCTCACTCCTGACCAAAAACACGAAGACGAGAGCACTTCGAAAGAGCGTTTGGACTTGCTAATGCAGAATCGGGCGGACTTTTGGCGTCGATTGGTAGGTAACTGGATTTGGATCCCTCGGACTATTAACACATGGGCTGAAAAGTCCGTTTTATAGACAATAAAACACAAAATTTTTGCAAAATTCAACTTTATTTGTCAATATAGTTGCCTTCGAGGGCAATACACTGATTGAAACGATTTTTCAATCTTTCGATATCAGTTTTGTAGAACGAATTCGGTTTAGCCTCAAAATAGACCTCTGTTTCGGCGATTCGGTCTTAAATCTCTTTCCGGCGAGCATATTTTTGAGGTCTGCGAACAAGAAATAGTCTCTGGGGGCCAAATTTGGAGAATACGGTGGGTGGGGAAGCAATTCGTAGCCGAATTCTTTCAATTTTGCCATCGTTTTCATCGACTTGTGACACGGTGCATTGTCTTGATGAAAGCTGTTTCTTTTTCTTTAAATGCGGCCTTTTTCCTGCTATTTCGTCCTTCAAACGCTCCAACAACGCAATGCAATAGTCGCTGTTGATAGTCTGCCCCTTTTGGAGATAGTCGATGAAAATTATTCCATGTGCATCCCAAAATACGGATGCCATAACCTTGCCAGCCGAGGACGAGGTTCGTCGCCTGCTCGCCACTCAGCTGACTGCCGACTTGACTCTGGTGTGAAGTGATGGAGCCAAGTTTCATCCATTGTCACATACCGACGCAAAAATTCGACTTTATTGCGGTTGAACAGCTTTAAACACTCCTCTGAATCATCAACACGTTGTTGTTTTTGGTCGACTGTGAGCAAACGCGGCACCCACTTTGAACAGAGCTTTCGCATGTCCAAATATTCGTGTATGATATATCCAACACGCCCTTTTGATATCTTCAGAGCCTCAGCTATCTCGATCAACTTCATTTTACGGTCATTCGTAATCATTTTGTGGACTTTTTTGATGTTTTCATCTGAAACAGCCTCTTTTGGACGTCCACTGCGTGCATCATCTTCGGTGCTTGTATGACCACTTTTAAATTTTTCAATCCACTTGCGAATGGTTCGTTCGGCTGGTGCAGAGTCCGGGTAACACTTATCAAGCCATTTCTTTGCATCGGCTTCATTTTTTCCCATCAAAAAGCAATGATAAATCAACACACGAAATTGCTTCGAATCCATTTTTTTCACAATAACAAAAGTTGCTTCACTCACAACGCTATATCTCGAGAACTAATCGTCCGACAGCTGTCGGACGTATATACGTATCTTTCGAAGGTTGGTACTAACTGAAAATGGTATGGATTTAATTCAAGTGGTGCGCTCTCTTAGAAACGGCACGGACTTTTCAGCCTATGTGTTATCTCTTCCCAAACCTCAAAAGATGGCTCATCAATAAAAAATTCAGCTCACGCGAGGAAATCATCGACGCCACGGAGGAGTATTTTGCAGACCTTCCGGAAAACTACTTTTCGGATGGGTTCAAGAAGTTGGAAAATCGCTGGAATAAGCGTATCGAACTAAAAGAGGACTATATTGAACAATATAAGAAAACATTTAAAAAAAAATTGTTTAATTCCCAAGGAGGTCACTTTTCACTCCATCTAGTATTATCTGGTTCGTCAGATTTTTTTTTCAACTCTTCCGTATATGATTGCGTGTTCTATGATGGCGTAGTCGAGTATTATACTACATGAGTAAGGATTTAGTCGTAATGTTAACGGGGACCACCACTGGGAATTAGGGCAAACACTATGCTACGACCTTCATTGTTTCCCTGCTGGCAGTTTCCCCTCCCGTTCAATCGCTGCGCAGTTAAACAAAAAAAGTCCAACATAAAAGTGTTAAGTGGTTTCAAGTTTACTCCACACAAACATACGAATAGAGATATGTTATATACGATAGGTGTACACTATTTGTTTATCTTTTACTTTATTGTTATCCGTTAACGATGACAGATGAAATTAATTAATTATCAGCCTCATCGTGTTAGGTCATAGAACGTAGTACAAGTCCGGTGTTGTTGAAAGTTCCATCAGAGTGACCTTGACTAAACGAGTGGTTGCGTATTAATGGTTTTTTAATCTAACAACCGGCAAAAACGTTCTAACGCGGCAATGGCACTGCTAATGAGATACTGGCAATAGTCAATAGCTTGTAGCTTGTACTCCTCCAACTGACTGGTCATTTTTAGTTCTCACACAAAGTATATTCCCTCCTTAGCTCAGCACTACTTTGTATTCCTTAGCATAGACAGTTCACGGTAAATAAGTCAAATGGAAACACGGAGTGCGAAGAGTGGCCCTAGTTAACGCACGGAGCTTATGGTAAATCAATTTACCCGTAAGTCTTAATTATTATGCCTTCTTGAAAGTTACGTGTATCAAAGGTTGGAGTACGCCCTGTGCACACCTGGGCGGTGGATTCACCATACTTTTAACAAAACCTAGAGCTCTACCTATTAGTAGGTATATTTTTTTAAGAACTCCTGAATCGAACAGACGTCGTTACCGGACGATTGAAATCATCGATAGTTGGTATCGTTGTAGTACCTGTAAGTCGCACAGTTTACTTTGCTGCCTCATTCCAATATTTTAGTATCAAAGTATCTATCCATAAGTAACTAGTAGTGCGGTGCGTGCTTTATTCACCTTAACGCATATTAACGAGACGATTTTGAATAATAGCTTTACAATTACTTGGAACTTGGAACTGGAAGCGGTTCCAACTAGCGCTGTGCCATTACAATCAAGCCACGTTCAAGTCGTCAAGTCGTTCAAGTCGTTCAAGTTGTTCCAAGTAGTCGCGTCTGTCTGTGGCCTCTTCGTCGATTCGTGTTGTGCATTGTGATTGATAGACAGCACCTATTAGCGCGTTTTGTGGTGCATGTTTTATTAGACCAAAGTAAGATTTATTTATTTATTTCCATTTTTTATTTTGGAATAAAATTGTGGGTAAGAGGCTTAGTGAAGTGTGGGGTAGTGGTATTGTACTGTGGTAGCGAGTTGGCGTGTCGTGTGTTTATTTTAAGTTCGGACTCGATTACCTAATCCAGGTGACAAAACAACGACGATTCGTCGCACTTGAAATTGTTTTTACCCGCTTTTGGTCAAACAATAACAATGGCAAGTAGCACAGTATAGAGCATAACGTGCTAAGAGTGTGACACGGTGTGTGGTAGACTTGCAGACTTTTGGGGTACTTATCTCTCTAGTTGTATCTTAAATTAACTTGTTGTTAATTAAAGCGCTTTTTGTTTTTGTTGTTATATGTAAGCGCATAACCTTTATTGTCTTAAATGAAGGCTGGCGTGTTAATAAAAAAAAATATGAAAAATTGTGAATAGTATAGAACGAAATAACAGTGCAGTGAAGGGTTATATCTACTAGTCAAGCAGAAGAAGGAACAACCTCTAATAATTGTGATATACATCAGTGACTTTAAGATTTCAACAGGGTGGATTTTATAAAAGGTACGTACCAAGTGCTTATGTAAATACGAGTAGAGTTTCTATGTAGTTAGTTCGTTATAAATAATTCAAATACGAATGTGGAATTTCTCGTGACTGCCATGTGCGTACAATTTTCGCCCAAGTGTTGAGCCGACTTTCAGAAAATTGTTTTTAAATATTTAGAAAAGATTTATGAAATCGTATAATTGTTCAATGGTTTTTTTTTTTTTTTAAAAAAAGTAATTTATTCATTTAAATGCCGATTAGGGATGATAGAAGGTTACTTTTCTGAATGTACCTATGTACATACTAGGGTTTAGATTGGGCTGAGAAGAGAAGACATTTCAAAAACTATTTACTAGGATTCCGAAAATAATAGAACACATGGTTTATGATACGTATTTCTGTGAGCCTCAGCATCCTTTAAACTATTAAGGAAGGCTATGTCTGCGTCGTGTTTATCACCATACTTGTTGCTCTGCAATAGTCTGGCAATTGTTTATTTCCTGTTTGATGTATGAAAGTTGTTTTTGGTCAGTTTATCCTGGTGGTCAGCCTTGTCCCTGAATATAGTAAGTTGCCCTGAACTGAATCAGGATTGCATTTTTTTTCTGATTTATATGTCATCACAGTCTAATGTGGACTAAGATCTCTGTTAACAAATCCTTTAAACTGATTTTTACCCAGTCGTCTCAACATTCGTAAATAAACCTGGCAGGCATTTCATCAAAAACCATCAACTAGATCCATCACAATAATGTCAGTAAGCATGTAATGTGAGCAAAGATGTAATATGAGGACATCTGACGTCGAACGCCTACAATCACAAGAGACTGCTGAAGTCTTTTCTAATCGAGTCTCCGAAAACCGTTCGAGAAGTTCTGCTGCTACCATCAAGCGCAGAATTGGAGGGGGGACATTGTCTGAAAGCTATTGAAGATGCCGCATCTGATATGCTAAGCTGCACCCGAAGCCGCCGGAAGCCAGAACTCTGCTCAGGAACTCTTTGAGCAAAGCATAGAGGAGAAACATCGGTTTCCTTGAAGAAAAATAAAGAAACATAAAAATATTCGATTGAAGCCATAAAGAGATGTTTATGCAGGAATTATCTTCCGAAGTCTTACCAAAAACTGGAAAGAGCTTGTCCTCCACACAAATACCGAACAGAAGCATGAAGAGATGAGGATGGAAACGCAGTAGTAGAGCCGCAGTCGGTGTTGAAATTCTACTGACTGTTCAACGGCGAAGAAAACCACAATTTCGTTGTAATGTAGTGTCTTTCTTAAGCGTGTTCAATTCTAATACGATCAAAAACTGAGGCAAAAAATACTACAATGTCCTTAAGGTAGTAAAAATGTTTGGTCGTTCTTCAAAAATATTAAAAATTCTGCCTCATCCTCCATCCCAACGCTCATTTGTAATGACATTTCAGCTGTTACCTCTTTGAACAAGGCGGCCAGCTCAACCCTTCCAAATTATGCTTTGTCCTCGCCTACACTTGAGTGCGTCGAATCTTCAATGGAACGAATCCACTTTCGCACTCTGAATATCCACAAATCCGCTGATCCAGATGGTATATCTTCCCGTCTTCTGAAGAGGTGTTCTTCCACGCTGGCAAAACCATTGCGTGAACTTTTTTCATCAATTCTACTCTTTGGAATTCTTTTCGAGCAGATGGAAAAGGCGAATATTCTTCTCTCTCCACTTTTTTCCAAGGTCATGGAAACGCTGATAAACCATCAGCTCATGAAATATCTCGAAACACAAAAACTTCTCAATGACCGGCAGTACAGTTTTCCTAGCAACAGATCCACTGGTGATTTGGTGGCATGTCTCACCGAAAAGTGTAACAAAAGTCTACATCAATCTGGCGAAAGCAAAGCAGTTGTACTTGTCAAATGAGCATTCAATAAAGTTTGGCATCAGTCTATTTTGTCGAAAATGCGTGCATTTGGGATTGACGACTCTCTTCTTCCTTGGGTTAGAAATTACCTTTAGGAACATTCAATTCCACTTGTCTTGGATGGTTTCAAGTATGATATTCACGAAATAAATGCTGGTGTGCCCCAGGGCTTCGTTCTGTCTCCGACATTTCTTTTTAATTTGCATCAATGATCTCTTCTCTGCTTCTTCTAATCCAATATATTCCTTTGCTGATCACAGTACTCTTTGCTTTTAATATTTGTTCCCAGACTCACGACCCTGCTCTTCGACTATAGGACGAGAACGGCAGCGTATGTTAAGCTCACCAAATTCCGATATTCACAGCATAACCAATTGGGGAACTATCAACAGAGGGGAATTTAATGCCTCCAAAACACAATGCTGTCTGCTGTCATTAAAGCGAAATTCAAATACCCATGAATGGCACTTGCATCGTTGAAACTGAAGAACTTTCCATTCTCGGTATGTGTGTCATCGACAACTTATGTTGAAATATTCGATGTCGCCAAAAATGGTGCGAAATGTCTAGGTTTCCTCAAGCGATGTAAGAAATATTTCACCGGTCTGACTTGGCTTCAATATATAAGGCGTTTATCCGCCCAAAATTGGAGTGCAATGCCCACATCTGATCAGGTGCTCCTAAGACCTCTTTGCACTTGTTAGATAGGATCCAAAATCGTGCGATTAAACTCATAGGTGAGCGCCAATATTACACAGTCATTCGACACCCTCGAACATCGGTTTGACGTCTCCTGTCTCACCTTATTGTATCGCTATTTTCACCAAGACGGCTTCACTGAAATTGCCAGTAGCTATGAATGCTCATCAGTACACCCTCAAGCCGACCTTCTGACGTACTCTGAAATATCGTGATTCTTTCCTAGGCCGTACAACTCGGTTATGAAATGCCTTGGCGAGCTCTTTATTTCCTAGCCAGTATAACTTGCAAATATTTAAAACCAACGCACATCGGTATCTCTCTTTTTCCCTCCCTAACTTCCTTTCATCCGCGCTATGTGCAAACATCTTAAGGGTACATAAAATCCCTTGTGCGCGCGCTAATTATGTGTATGATGATCAACAACAACTTCGTTTACCTGACTAAGAAGAGGTCAGGTTAGCAATATTTAAAGCTAAGGGTGTAGGAGGAGGCGGATCACTTAAAGTAGTGGGTACTTTAATCGAATGAAAGTATGCCCCTTGAACGAAAACTCAATATCTTTGGCCCAATCCTCAAGAAGGAAAACCCTTTAGGGGAGTCAGTCTCCATAATATTGCTTTCAAAATTTTATCTGCCGTACTATGTGAGTGTTGAATCATATCAGTGCGGTCTTAGGCCTGGCAAGTCCGCCGTCGTCTCTTTAAGAAAAAAAAACACTTCAAATCGACACCCACCATTAATTGATATCAAAGCTGTATATGACACCATTTATAAAGACGAGCTATGAGTATACTATACTTATGTATGAGCTATTTCATCCATCATTTTATGTAGGATGACAAAGTAGGACAAAAAAGGTTTCGATAAAATCATGCGCTGTTATATGATGTCTTCGACATGAAGTCATGAAGGAGTTGTGCAAAACTCACAGGCCAAGAGCCTGGTGTTTCCGTTTACGGCCCGACGGGAAGTTATGATATACGGGTATATATAAATACACTCATTACATTTATTACTTTAAAGCTCTAGTTCCCAATTATGACAACGGCCAGTGAATGTTGACAGGCCTCTATGTTTTTCCAATAATGTCAATGTCATCACACGACATTAAGAGGAATGATGCCACCTTATTTAGTGTACTCGTAGTTTAAAGAATTTGCCTACTTTATTTATGGAGAAACGAACCAGAGGATCCACTTATTGAACAATATAGTTTGTCCTGTTGAACCATTGGCATGGCATCTTTATTCTATTTCATTTTTGATGTTGTCATCACTGCTTAATCGAGCTCAGGTTAACGAAAAAATTTACCACTGAATCGGTCATTCTGTTTGACAGCGGTTTTTGCTTTTTGATACCGTTTAACAGTTTAAAATTTTCCCACACTGTCGAATTTTCCTGGCCGTCTTTGAAAGCCTTGGTTTGCACTTTTTAATTTTGATATTAGGTGTGCAACTAAGTTCTCAATAGATGGCTCCAGCAGTAAGCGCTGGTCGATTTTGACATATCCAAAACATCATGAGCCAAGCTTAGACATATGGTAAATAAACCGTTTTGACACGTTAGTAATTTTGTTTTGGCGTCATATACTTTTGGTTGTGTGAAAATGTCTGATGTTGTGCCAAATAATCGTCAAATGCGAGAAGTGTTGATTTTCGTCGGAGATGCTGCTCTAAGTGAAACAAGGTGCCGTGATTGTTTCCGTCGGTCCAAAGACGGTGATTTCCGTCACAATTCTATAAAGGCGCTAAATTGGAGTCATTGCTCGATGAGGATCCGTGTCAAACGTTGGTTCAAAAACAAGGATCTTGGGGTCCTTATGATTTGAAAGTAAGGGACGTTGAGCATCGTTTTTTTGCCTGTGAACAACTGCATCAGCGCCAAAAAAGGAAGGGTTTTCTTCGTTGCATCTTGACGGGTGATGAAAAATGGATTCATTACAGCAACTCAAAGAGAAAAAAGTCATGGGGACTGCCCGGTCATGCTTCTACGAGGTCGGCTCGGCTGAATATTCACGCTGCGAAAGTTATGCTATGTATTTGGTGAAACCAGGTCGGTGTTATTTATTATGAACTGTTGAAATCCAACGAAACTATCATTGGGGAACGGTATCGACTTCAATTCTTGCGATTGAGGCGAGAACTGCGCGAAAATTGACCACAATACGAGGAGAGACACGAAAAAGTGATTCTACAGCTCGGCCTCACGTTGTCAAGTCCATTAAAACCTACCTGGAAACGCTCAAATGGAAAGTCCTACCGCACCCGCCATATTCCATAGATATTGCGCCGTCCGATTATTATTTGTTCCATTCGATGGCCCATGGTCTGGCTGATCAGCAGTTCCGCTCATATGAAGATATCAAAAAATGGCTTGATTCGTGGATAGCCTCAAAAGATGAACACTTTCATCGTAACGGTATTTGAGCTCTGCTAGAAAGATGGGAAAAGTTGCAGCTAGCGATGGGCAATACTTTGAATGGTTCATTTGTAACCATTTTTTCACAATAAAGTTGGATTTTCATCGAAACTTAATTTGCGCAAGTAATATATTCACTTTATTGTCTATAATAAATTTTTTACACTTAAAAGTACATGTCTCTTCCTACAGAAAAGCGTAATTCCTTTGCCTCTTTTTCACTGATTTTTCTCTCACAAACTTGTCAAGCAATATTTATTGGTTATGTTGTTTTCGGGATATCCTCATCAAAAGTTGCCTATAACGAAGTACTCGTAATGATGTCGATGTTTGCTTCACCGAGGGCACGAAAATATAAGGCATTAGGAGCATTGTGTTGACAGTGTATTGATCCAGAGACGCTAAGTGTCTTTGGGGGCCAACCGAGTGCCGGTGACGTATGCTAGGCATCCAGAGATGGTGTCGTGAGACTATACTTTTTGATTGCGCTATCAGGGGTTAGGAACGATTCCAACCATGCAGGGGCATTGCTCTTGTTCAAGAAATCGTATAAGTTAGTTTGGTGCTAGATCCTTTTGCCTCCGTCAGTATTTCATTTCCGGAATGGAAGTGCTGCTATTTGCCAATAAGAGCTTTTAGTTTGTCAAGCATAAATTACCCTGGCTATAGGTGTTACTACTGATCCCAACGGGATTATTCTTCAGTCAAAACCGAAGTTTATGTTACCTATAGACTTCTGAAATAAATATGGAATCAAATTTAAAAAAAAAAACTTCGTATGTTATCGTACATGAGCACTGAAGTTCAATCGGATCTGTTTCGGCAGACATGGGCATTTAACTTCAAATGTATAATCAGATTAAGCGCTCATATTTGTCTACTATTAAATAGCTATCTGGCAGACATGATGCGGTATGATTCGATGCTTTCCGCCCTCCAAATTCTTAGCGTTGTACACGTAAGATTCTCAAGACTTTATTTTATTTTTATTTACCTTCCAACTCGTTGTATAACAAAGCTTCATTGCTCAGAATTTGTTACAATTTCTTGTGTTGCTTTGCCTTTATAAAGTGAAGCAATAAAACTCTCCCTCCAATTGCTACGTCTACAAATTTTTATTCAGTTGAAATATGTTGCTAGCCCTATTTCTCGCATTTTCAAATTAATATTTACAATTTAGTTCAGGTTACTATCCATACAGTTCAAGATGAGCATTTAAAAGCGGCCATAAGGGGTATAATTAAACATATAACTTAGATTGCCTTTCAGAGTTAGAGAAGTAAAGCAGCATATTCTTCACCACACTTAAGTCCATGAGGAGTCGTTTTGTTAACATTCAGGAGGCCACATTATCGTATAAGGCGATTCGTGTCCTTTCTTCTTTCGTTCACCCAAATTATTGTAGTAAACGTTTAGAGAATGCTTGTGTTTGCAGTCACCTATACAAAGGTAGCAATATGCCGGGCTTCTATGTTACTTGTTATAAGATTCTTAACTAGAGTCCTGATAACTGATATCACGTTTTGGTATACGCAATCATCAGCCGAAAGCCCTGTTTAAATATATCAAAAATTATCTGGGCATTGCTAACTGGGTTTCTCCCTCCAACTCGGTTATCAATAAATCGGAGAAGTATTTATATTTTAACGGCGAAATTCATTCTTGCGCCCTTTTCCTTATACGAAACATTTCTTGTCTCCCTTCTTTCTGGTTCAATTTCTTAACTTTTCTCATTTATTAACATTTCTCTGGTGGATGAAGCTTCGAAAGCGCAGCTTTCCTTTTGATAGTAGTTGGTGCTTGTTACTTTGACTTAAATAGTCATGCTAACACGAACTCCTTATTTTGAAAGATGTGGAGTTTCTTCCCATTAAAGTCAGAAAAGCATGTCTAAGTATATGAGCGATTCAAGCACGTGTTTCACGGCAAATTATTTGGCGAAAGCCGAGCTGTTTTGTGCATTCGTTATCATAAAAGTTGAGTGCTGCTTACAATCATCTTGTGAGCTAATAGTGTTGTATGAAGTTGAAACTAAGCAGAGTCCAAAGAACAGCATGTCTATGAGCCCTACATTCTACTCCCTCCGCGGCATTGGATATTCTGTTTCGCCTGACACCCCTCGATATCTTCAGCAGGCAAGTAGTTGCGACTGTAGTAATTCGCCTTTTAGCGGCTAATTTACAATATTTGGCCACGCTAATATTCTTAATATATTAGGAATCCTCACAGAGAACATCGATTATACTATACCCAAACTTTGGTTTGATAAAGGCTTTCATGTAAGCTTCCCCTCCAGATCCTTCTGGAAGGAAGATACTTTCATAGAGGACAAGTCAATCCACTTTTACACAGATGGATCTAAAACTTATAGCGAGATTTGTGGTGGTATTTTCTCAGATAAGCTAAATCTAAGCCTCTCCTTCTGCCTTTCAAATCACTGTAGCATGTTCAAGGCGAAAATTTTGGCGATTAAAGAAACTCTGTCCTAGCTGAAGAAAAACGTGATATCTGCAAAGAATATTCGCATCTTTTTGGATAGTCAGGCCGCTATCAAGTCCCTGAACTCAGCCTCATTAAATTCTAAAACCGCCCTTGAATGCGGATCATCCCTTACGGATATGGCATAGCAGTTCAACCTTCATCTTTGTTGGGTGCCGGGCCATAGAGACATTCCAGAGAATTATAGGGCTGATGAACTCGCCAAAATTGGAACCACTCTACATATGGATGCTAATAAAAGAACAGACCTTAGGTGGACTGTTGGACCAACATGTCTAGCGACCAAACAGATCTGGCGTAAGCTGGAGTTTAATCCTTCTAAATAGGAAACATCTGAGCGTCAGCATAGGTGTCCCCACTGGACAATGCCTTATAGGCAAGCATGCAAGAAGGCTTGGAGCCTTTACAGACAATTTCTATAGAAGCTGCAGGGATGAGGAGGCAGAGGAGACAACACTGCACCTACTCTATACATGTTCAGCTCACTCCCAAAAAAGAAAACTTCACTCGGGAGCTTTCTTCTACAATGACTTAAGCGATCTAAAGAATATAGACGTTAACAGACTCCTAAATTTCGTCATCATGTTTAAAAGGATCACAGGTCCACGGGGCAGCACAATAGGCCAATAGGCCTAAGTCGGTTGGTCTTTCAAACAGCCACTTTTACCCACCCTACTTACTCTAGGCAGATGAACACTTTGAGTTCCGTCGAAATAATAAGTATTCCATCACAAAGATAAACAATTCCCGCCTTGACTCCAACCCCAACGCACTAAAATGCACTTCCTTCTGGTACAAGGCGGAAGAATTCAGAAAATTTGTGCCAAAATTTTACAAATCACAAGTACTACTAGATTTCCAGCATGTCTTGAAATATTGGAATCGGCCCAATTGGGATCCCCAATCCAGCTATGCTGCATGCTCAAAGTCGATACATCATCCACTTAGAACAATACACAGAGATATGCCGCGTTCAGAAGAGTCTGAGGTATATCAGGTTCTCAAATGAGGTTTTTCACTTCTTTCACTATAAGAAGCTGACTTAAATTTTGCACATCAAGTCGTTTTATTAGGGTTGTCTGGTTGGCTGAGTGACGGATAAATTCATTGTAGTGGCCATTTTCTAACAGTGTGTGCAATATTTTCTCCAAACCAAAAAGAAATAAATATAAGTTTAAGCTTTAGCATTTCAAATACTCCCTCTATTCAATATTAGATTTAATGCTACTCTTACTAAGTTTTTTCTTACAATAAATTACTCCTTACACTTCGAAACTTATAATGAATAAATAACAAATTTTACTAAAACAACAAACGTCTCTATTTTGACGTCGTCAAGTGTACATTCTTGTCTGAGTGAACAGCCATGCACTGTGTTCAGTTGAATAATTCACTTTTTAATACCAACAAGTCTCAAGGTAAAAAAATAATAAAACTGCGAAATTAAATGAAGAAAAACACAAATAAAAGAAACGAATATAAACAAAATAGAAATGATGAATAAAACCAACAGAAGTAGGAAATAACAATTTAAAATTCGCACTTGTGAATTTTCTGTTTGCACAAAACAAATTTTAGCAAACAATTGTTTAAGTAAACATTTGTTTAAGTAAACATTTGAATTTCACTCGAATTGGTTACTTAGTTTAAAGTGTCTACGTATTATTCAATGAAGCTTGAGTAATTTGCATGCGTAGTTCTAAAACAGTCTGTTGCGAAAGAACATACAGTTTAGGCATACTAGTGTGAGAATGATAAAAATGTATTCCATTGGTACAGTTTGTTCAAAGTTGAATACAATACAATACTATGTAGTTTGAAAGTGTTATTAGTGAGGCAGAATGTTCTTTAGTAGAGGTGGAATTTGTAAGTAAGCAGAGACCTCGATCATATGCTGATCAATGGAGCCCTTCCTGTTAACATTTGCACTGCGCCTAGAAATTATTCCGAAGTGCTCCTCCAAAAGTACACCCTGCCCACCAAGTTCTCTAGAATGCCGATGTAGTTTATGATACACCGAATCGCATTAATTTTATACTTCCGTTTTGGCGTCATTAAAATGATAACGATACGAATTTATTCCTTCCCAGCTTTTATATAGCTGAGTTAACTATCTATACTGTGAAGGGGGATAGCTTCTACATTGCCTGTTAGCTTTTTAATTTGTGCTATTTGTCTACTCTATGCCAATTTCATAAAGGTTGTGACTCGGCGCAGTAACGTATAAACCCCTGAGTTTAAATCTGAACCAACACCGAATAGCAGAAAAGGTAATTTTTCAAACGTCACTGCTTTTTTGGCGGCAACAGTCTGCCTATAAAAATGTGTTGTTGACTCGGAAAAAATTAACATAAACCTACTAAGTACAATATGAGCACTATTATCTCGGATATCCAGTTTTAAATAGCCTAGAGGTCTAAATACTTATTTACCTCACTTGACATACACATTCGACGACACGACCAGTAGGGACCTGGTCCTCAACGAAAAAGCTTCTTTATTTGGTGTAGTCTTTGGCCAATTCCAGCAAGCTGTACCCGCCATCCAAAGAGAGTTCTTCCTCCGACTTATACAGTGCAGCGATCATTTTCACTTTTCTGCATAAATGGCAAACAAATGATGCTTAAGATCTATTCGGTATTCCTTCCTCCGACCTTCTGGCTCAGGAGGTAGGCTGTCCGACCTTGCAACCTTGTTATGTTTTAGTTCAGATATTCCTACCTTTATTTATTTTGGTCGGGTGGGCATAAATGCTGGGTTCGTCACCCCTGTTGAATGTTGTTTTCTATCTGACAGCAGTATTTGGTCGTCGGTTATTTGTAGAAATTTCTGTTTAAATCTTGTTGGCTTGACACGTTCTTTTCACCTTCTCTTGAGAAGCCAAAATACTTTCTTTCTCCCTACAAGAAAAGATATTACTCGTAGCTTTTGTCGGAGACTTCGTAGGAGCATTCTTTCGCAGCTATTTCGTCTGTGAGACGTGAGGGTTTATAAGGCTAATGTTGGGTCGCGTGTAAAAAAACTCAAGTCTTCTTGCCTTAGTCTGACGTTTTCAGAAAATGCACACCTTCACATTCAACTCAACCCATGCATGGGGATGATATCTTTTATACATATAACAGCCTATTTTTATTAACTTCACTCGTAATAAAACGTCATATACTTCCTCTTCTTGGGATAACAGAAGATTTCGTTCATTACGAAAGAAACAAATCATCTTGTGGAATTGGAATTTTCATAAGATTAGAAGACCTATTTTATAACCCGGTTCATAAAAAGGGATCAAAGAATGAAGTAAATAATTATCGTCCCATTCCCTAAACTTTCCCGCATACCTAAAATTACTACCGAATTAATATGAAGCGTTGCAAGTCTCTTATATCCCCGAGTCAGTCATTTTGAAAGGTAGATCAACTACTATAAACTTCGTTGAATTCGTATCCTTTGGCCGTTCAGGCCTAGAAAATGGCAATGAAATTGATCTTATCGATTTCATCGATTTTGCAATAGCCTTTGATAAAATATTTCATTACTTGATCCTTTTCAAATTGTTTGCCTCGGCTGTGGCCGTTATTATAGCGCTCGCTTTAAGTCAGCCCTCTCAACTACTTTTTGGCCAATTCTGGCGCCCCAAAAGGCATCCATATAGGTTGCCTTGTTTTCGTCATAACTACAAACGATCTTTAAGTGAATTATTAAACACTGTCGCCTATCGATTAACGCCGACGACACCAAATTCTCTAAAACTATTCTCCTTCAAGAAGATAGGTTTTTCTATCCTATGGTGCCTAAAAAATTGCTTAGAGTTTAAGTTCCTCAAATGTCGCTCAGCGACTTAGTCACGTAAGTGTAATCAATCTCCTCCTCGAGTTTATCTTCTGCATGGCCAACCTATGCCCCAGGTTCAATCCACTCGCGACCTTGGAATATTGTACGAAAGGGAAATAAATTTCCGCTCGCATATTGATGAGATAATCCTTAAGGTCCAAAGAATTTTCCAATCCTTATGTGACCAGGTCCCTAAACATTAATTTTGCCCTACTCTTTCTCGAATATGCCAAGTGTGGTCCCCCTTTCAGCGAGTTCATATAAGGTATCTCGAATTGGGAACATTCAACGTTGTTTCCTTCGATTTTCTCTTCCAAGTCTACCCTGAGATGACCATTGTATTCTACAGTTTAATTTGTTTATTATTTGGGGACGGTATTTCCATGCAATTTTGACGTAGCTGACTAGAGTTAGCCAACTGTCACCGTCGTTTAAAATAATTTAGACTAATTTTGCCTCAGTGAGCGCGTTAAGAATGGGGCAGGTTCCGATAAAATGTATTACGTCCTCTGTTGTATGTCGGTTACACAGTGTACATTCAGTGGATTGATTTCTTCAATGGGGCATATAGTTTAAGTACCAACTTAATTAGATTTACACCTAAACACAGATATTCATTGCAGCATTAGAGGAATTTTAGACCTGATTAATAGATCGTACCCACCCTGCATGTATGTTCAAGGAAAAAGTTCGAAACCAAAGGAGAGATGGTTTGACAACGAATGCAAAGCGGCAAGGTAAAAGTCGTTCGGATGGCTCAAGGCTTTCCGAAAACTTGACAATAGTTATTATAAAAGACTATATATACGAGCAAACAAAACCTTTAAACAAATCTGCAAGGAGAAAAAGAAAGTTTATTTCGAAAACGAAACCCTCAAACTAACTTGCGGCAAGAATGTGAAAGAATTTTTGTCGGCGGTAAAAAAGTTCAACGGCAAAACGCCCCAAATTGCGGTGCAATTGAACGCGAATACATTGATGGACCATTTCCGAACACTTTTAAACCCTGTAATGAATAGTACTCACATTCATTACGCAGCACCTTTCATTACCAATGAGATACTAGACGCCTATAACACAGGATGAAGTTTGGAAGGTGTTAATAAAGCTCAAGGAAGGAAAGGCACCGGCGACAGTTAAGATCCTCAAATATGCGTCTGCCAACTTCATCGAAAAAATAACAACCATATTTAATCAAATATTTCAAACGGGTAATATACAGCAAGATTTTAAAAAGCTATTACATTTCCTATTCATAAAAAAGGCAATACAGGCAGACCTCACTTAACACGTACTTCTTACAGCACGGCCTCATTCTAACACGCTCACATTTTGCGGCTTATTTTTGTTTAACACGAAAAAAGCCTGGCTCTAGAACGGTGTGCGAGACACAATTTTTTTTAGCATGCTATCTGGTTTGCACACATGCCACACGTATACATATTTTTCAGGCCAGTAGACGCGTACCAGCTGTTTTTATAGGAACATACGTCTAAAAAGGGACTTCCCCTGAAACCGGTTTCAGTCCAATTTACTCAGTTCCTTTTTTGTGTTCTCTAAGCTCGGTACGTACTTTTATGATAACATACAATAGGTGAATTGTAATCGCGTAAAAGGTATGTTTCAGAACTCACTGTTCAGTTTTCAAGCCTTTATTTATAAATTGGTTTTGAAATGTCAGCGAAGAAAGAAAAACAGCCACTTAAGAGAAATGTTATATCTTTACAAGCAAAGATAAGCATTTTAGATCGCCTAGCCAAAGGTGAAAATGCAACTGCAATTGCGAAGAGCTTAAAGTTGAATGAAGCTTCGATACGGGCCGTAAAGAAAAATGAATCGGCAATAAGAAAAGCTGTAGCTGACGGTTCGTCAACATCACTTAAATATTCCAGCCGACTGCGTCCGATAATTATGGAGAAAATGGAAAAAGCACTCAACATATGGATAGAAGATAATTGCCAAAAAAGGAATTCCTTTAAGCAAACAGCTTATCAAGGAAAAAGCCCTGATAGTCTATGAACACCTCAGAAAAAATGGAGAGTCTTCTGTGAGCGCCGATTTTACCGCAAGTAATGGCTGGTTTGAGCTTTTCAAAAAACGGTTTGCTATTCATAGCCTAAAAATTCAAGGGGAGTCAGCATCAGCTGATGTAGAAGCTGCTAGCACATACCCACAAGAAATTCAAGAATTTATTCAACAACGAGAATACGCAACCAGTCAAGTCTTTAATGTCGATAAAACTGGGCTTTGGTGGAGAAAAATGCCGGACAGAACTTTTATTTCAAAAGCAGAAAAGACTGCACCTGGATATAAGACCGAATAACACTGCTCTTATGCGGAAATGCATCCGGCGACTTTCTGGTAAAACCAATGCTGGTTTATAGATCGCTTAGTCCTCGTGCGCTCAAAGGCATAGATCAGACTGGAGAGCAAACTCAAAAGCTTGGGTAACCGGAGCGATATTCAGAGATTGGTTTTATAATTGTTTTGTGCCAGAAGTAGAAAAATATCTAAAAAAAAAAAAAATTTGACTTCAAGGCTCTATTGTTGCTGGATAATGCTCCAGGACCCCCACAAGTTTTGGCTCATCCTAATGTCAAAATCATGTTCTTATCACCTAATACCACGTCACTGCTGCAGCCAATGGATCAGGGCATAATTTACACATTTAAAACTTATTACATCAGGAGGTCTTTGCGGTGGATTTTAAATTTAACAGAATCTAAGTCTATTGATGTAACCAGTGCATGGAAACAGTTTACAATCAAGGAATGCATCAAAATAATATCACTTTCTATAAAAGAGCTAAAAAAGTCAACCTTGAGTGGAAGTTGGAAAAAACTTTGGCCATCAGCAGTTGAAAAAGAGCAAGAGGTCGACGTGTCAGAAGCTGAATTTGCAGAAATTTTAACGATTGCTCATTCCATCGAAGGCGAAGGTTTTGAGGATATGGAAGCCGAAGATATTCAAGGCTTATTGCAAGATGCAGAACTAACAGAAACGGACTTAATTGAAATCTTAGCAGAGAATCCTAACCAACCGAACTCCAGTTGCAGCGGCACTGACGACGAGAACGAGGAAGAAGCTGACGGGAATGAGCCTAGCTAAAAACTTAGAATCGTTTTTTTTTTAAATGCCGATCCATCTACCGAAAGGCGATTAAAATTCAAAAGAGAGCTGGAAAAATGCATGTTACCTTACAAAGAATGTTACCTTACCGAAAGCTTTTTAACAACCAAGCAAAAATAACGGATATTTTCAACAACGAAAAGGATGTCGATGCATCACAAAAACGGCCACGTATGGAAATTTTAAGCAGTGACTAAGAATGAACTTCCACCATTTGAAATTTTATTTTTCTATGTCAATGAAGTCTGAAATTGTTTTTGTTTAGTGTTTTCTTTGTTTTTTGTTAAGTTATGCAGGAAGAAAGTTATGTTTTGTTTTTTTTTTGTTAATTTTCTCATCTTTCATAAAAATACAACTTCGAATAAAACATATTTAAAATGGTTAAAACAAAAATTATGAGGGTTTTCTCAAATCATGGAACGTAACCACTCTTTTTGCACTAGTTTCTTGTATCGTTTAACACGATTTCATTTAACACGGCATTTTTCAGGAACGTAACCCCCGTGTTAAGTGAGGTTTACCTGTATAACAGATCCAACAAATTGCCGAGGAATATCCTTTCTCAATTCATCGTACAAGGTATTCACAAAACTTCTAAATAATCGCATGTCAAATTGCATTGATAACAACAAACTGATCAAAGAATTCCAAGCAGGATTTCGAAAAGGCTATTCAACGGTAGACAACATCTTCGTACTGCAAAACATTGCCGGATCTTTCATAGAACAGAAAAAGAAATTATTTGCTTTTCAAGGGAGCGTTTGATAATATCGATCAAAGAACCCTAATTTTTAAGTTACACAACGCCGGAATAAGCCACAAATTTGGGAAGGTCCTCGAAAACATCTATGAAAAAAATCATTCAACAATATGGAGCGGAATCGAGACTTCGGAATGGTTCAAAACATTATCAGGAGTAAGACAAGGTTGTCCCCTTAGCCCGAATCTCTTCGCCATATACATAAATGACCTTGTAGACTTCCTTCCAGAAGGAGTTGAGATTGCTGGAGTGTTAATAAACGCTCTTTTGTTTGCAGATGATGTGGTAATTTTTGCATATTCACCAGAATCCCTTCAACTTATGATTAATCATCTGGATTCGTACTGCCAAATATGGAATCTTACGGTAAACCTCGAAAAATCAAAAATTATAATTTTTAAAAAGGGATCTGGAGGTAGATTATGTGAAAACGAGAACTGGCATTTTAAAGGTCAGTCCATCGAAACGGTGAAACAATACAGGTATCTTGGAGTGATTACACTGGGCAACAATGAAAAATACTGAATAGTGTTTCTTATAGTACTCGACCTGTAGGTAACGGAAAAAATAATATTTTGCTCAGGTCACGTACAGCAACCTTACGGCACACACTTTTACATCTTTATCGAACGAGGTCAGTTCTAATAGAATCGCACATCGTTTAAATCGGTTTTTCTGTTAGTACTTTAAAAAAATAAACTAATTTCGTAAGAAGAATATTAGGAGTGCATTAAAGTGATAAAATCCCACGATCTTGTGTTAATTGTCCAGATTTATTCTGCTATATTTGTGGAGAATTTACACCAAGTTTCCGAAAAAAGAAAATAACACCATTTATTGAAAAGTTTTACTTTTCTTATTTTAAATTTAAAATAAACCGTCAGGATAAACTCTGGGCACCACACATTTGCTGCCTTAGGTGTCACCGACAGCTAACTGGTTGGTTGAACGGGTCATTTTCTGCAATGCCTTTTGGAATGCCTATGATATGGAGAGAGCCCCAGAGTCACACAGATTGTTACTTTTGTTGCACCAATGTGAAGGGATTTTCTCGAAGATCAAAGAATTCCATAAAAATATGTAGATGTCTCTTCTGTAACAAGACCAGCATCTCATACAGAAATTCTGCCAGTTCCAAAGCCACCTTCCGAACGCCTTTCGGACACAGAAATAAGTTCGTCATATTGTTCAGAAGGAATCATGGATGATCCCGAATTTGAGCTTCCTACATCTTCTGATGCACCACATCTCATCAGTCAGATTGAGCTTAATGACCTCGTCAGAGACTTGGATTTGTCAAAACAAAAGTCTGAAATACTGAGCTCAAGGTTAAAGCAGTGGAATCTGCTCAAGCCTGAGGTAAAAATTACAAAGTACCGTCCGCGACAAAGTGAATTTGTTCCTTATTTTTCGAAAGCCGATAACTTAGTGTATTGTAATGATATTAAACCGAAGAATGGCGGCTATTCATCGACGCATCAAAGGCTAGTTTGAAAGCTGTATTGCTTCATAATGGTAATAAGTTTCCTTCAATACCTCTAGCGCATGGTGTGAATTTAAAAGAAACCTATGATGTTATATTGGAAAAAATTGAATATAAAAAATATAACTGGTCGATATGTTCGGATTTAAAAGTTGTTGCTCTACTTCTTGGACTACAACTAGGTTACAACAAATTTTGTTGTTTTTTATGTGAGTGGGATAGTAGAGCACGATCGCAGCACTTTGTGAGAGTAGATTGGCCTATAAGAACAAACTTTGTTTGTGGAGAAAAAAATAAATAAGGAATCCTTCATTGATCGAACCACAGCGTGTTATTCTACCATCATTATGTTAAATATCAAATTGGGTCTTATAAAAAACTTTGTAAAGGCGATGAAGAAAGACCAACCTGGTTTCAATTTTTTGAAACAAAAGTTCCCATCACTAAGCGAAGCAAAAATTAAAGAAGGTATTTTTGTGGGTCCAGACATTAGAAAGCTTATAAAAGATCCAGCTTTAATTCCTACTCTGGATTCATTAGAAAAGCAGGCCTGGTGTTTATTTGTGAAAGTAGCAGAAAACTTCCTAGGTAACAATAAGATTTCAGGTTATGCAGATGATGTAAAGAAAATGCTGAATGCGTATCATAAAATGGGATGCAACATGTCGCTAAAACTTCATTTTTTGCATTCTCATCTCAATATCATTCCTGAAAATATGGATGACGTAAGCGATGAGCACGGCGAGAGATTCCGCCAAGACATTGCTGCAATCGTGCAACGGTACCAAGGAAAATGGGAGCCATGTTGCCAGATTACTGCTGGTCGCTTATAAGAGCGATTCCGAGGTGTTCTTATAAACGGAATCCAGATGCTTCCAAAGAAAACAACAACGTTTTACAAGAAATAATATTTTTGGTTAAATTCTTAAATTCAAAAAAGCGTTTTCTCACAAAATCCCGATGTGACCTGGCTATTTTATATAGTTTTCCTGATTCTATAAACTCCAATGATTACGAATCACATAATTTTATCTCCGAGTAAAAAATAAATATTTTATTTGTTGACCAGTGTTATTACTTTTAATCTAAATATGGAACCTCACTTAAAAGGCAGACTAATAAAAGCCAAAAGTGCCATAGGTGCAACCTGGAAAAGATGTTTTTCAAATAACCAAGTCGACCATTGTGTGAAATATGCAGCACAATCATGGGGATACATCCAGTACGAAACCGTTGAGAAATTGTTAAGATATTTCATAAAAAGAGTACCTAGTACAACGCCCAATTATATGATAAACATTGAAACAGGTTTATCTTCACTATTCGTCAAAACACTGAAACTGCTTGCGGATTACCTTATTAAAGTTCTAGAGATGCCTGATGACAGACTTCCTAAAAACATAGCAAGGAGGACAATTGAAACGAGAACCATGTGGTATAAACATTTAGAGGAGCGGAATAGAATTCAACTTCGTAGATGGGACTGGAAGACACTCCAGTGAGGTGCTATATAATATCATTGGAAAAGTGGACGAAAAATATAGAGAAGATTGTCTCAATAATAGCCTTATATACAATATCATAGATAGATCTACATACAGTATCTTAAATCATAAGTTGTGTGATAAGAACTACTTTTTTTTTCTTTTTTTATAATTTACGGGCGCCTAAGGGGTTATGAATACCCTTATACTGTTGCCATGGCGCGGGCGGAAATATAGAAGGAGGAGAAAGGAAAGTTTGTGATGTAGTGGTTTGAAACTCAGGTGTGTTTGGTTTCGATATTGACCCTCCACGGGTGGGAGTCCGAATAGGACGGAGAGATTTTTCTTCTCTCGGAATGTGAGGTTGTGAATTTTAACGGTTGTTTTGTGCTTGAAAACCCTACAACAGCCAAATCTACATGTCAGTGTTATGCCTTCACACGCAGATTTTTCTGACTGAGTTCCAATTACACAAATGAAAACTTGCTGTGGCTAGGATTCGAACCTTGACCTTCCGAGTGAGAAGCGATTGCTAGTACCACTACACCACGGCCACCCCCAAAATGCAAATCAGGACCCGATAAAATTGTTGGGCACTTTTCAGGATGTCAGAGATGAATTCATGGAGTCTATCATCGCCGAGACTAAAGTAATCGTAGTACTCACACCTAGCGTTGGTAAAACCTCTGATATGTTTCCGAAGAATTTCAGACCTCGTCGTCAATCATTCTTCGCTATACACCCTCGAATAAATCTTTCATCTTTAAATCAAAAGCTGTCGAACTCTAAGTACGCCTATCAAAATTGTAAACCGGTTGAGACCGTACTAGACTCTTACGATCGATTAAAAAAATAGGACAAGACAGAATATAATATGACGGCGTTCAACGTTGACAGCTCCTCGATCATAAATTCTTTTCAAGAACTGGACATATACAGGGTGACTTACTCGAACTCCAACTTTTTAAAATGCTATAATTTTTTTATTTTTTGATAAATTTTATTGTGCCAAAGCAAAAAATGTTAGAAAATACATCAATTTTCAAATTGTATCAGTAGTGTTCAATCTGTCCACCTTTGGCGCGAATAATGGCCTTGAGACGGCCGAAGAAAGCATCGCACGCTGCACGCAAGTGGCTCTGCGGTATTTTGGCCCATTCTCGGCGCAGTGCTTGTTTGAGGTGGTCCAAACTTTGGTATTTTTTAGTGCCAACCTTCGCCTTCAAAATACTCCAGACAGAGAAATCCAACTGATTGTGTCGAAGAAATGAAGGGTGGAACATTGTTTTTTAACCAATCTTGGTTGACGCGCGCTTTGTGAGACGGTGCCGAGTCTTGTTGGAATGTCCACCGTCTCCGACCGAAATGATTGTTTGCCCAAGGCTTCACTACTGCCTCTAAGACAGTTTCACGGTATACGATCGCATTAATTTTGACGCCACGGTCCAAAAATACGGGCGGAGAGCGACCATCGGCGGTTATGGCGTCCCAAACCATCACCATCGGTGCTGCTTGCTTTCTGGTGGCCGTCCGAAGGTGTAAATTTTCGAAGGACCTCTCTGGCAAGTAAACTCGGTCATTTTGTTTGTTGACATATTGCTCGATAACAAATGGCGACTCATCGGAAAAAAACAAATACGGCAATCACCACTTTCGTGCAAGCGTAGCAACTAATTCGCTCTTTGCACTCTAACTTTTTCTGTTGCGGTGTAAGATCGTGTGCTTTTTGGAACTTCAATGGCTTGAGCCCAAGCTCATTTTTCAGTATGTGTTGCATCCGTTCCAACGATATGTTGAGCTCACGAGCCATTTTTCTTCCACTTCGACGCGGATTTCGCTCAATTCGAGCCTTCACTTTCCGAACCATTTCTGCCGATGCTGCTGTTTTTTTATAACCATCTCCATGGCATTTTGCAACGCTGCCAGTATCATGGTGGCGAGCTATGGTTTGAGACACAAATGATTTATTCACGTTGAGGTGCTGGAGGGCTCTAACGATAGCTATTTGTGGTTTTCCAGCCAAATATAAAGCAATCACTTTGAATTCAATCGCGGATAAAAATTTTTCAACAGAACTGAGACGCAAATTGCTTAAAAGACTTGTAAATAATAAAATTATCTGTCATGTGTCAAAATTTGAGCTCACTGTTAGGAACGGTTTGGAAATTATAGCAGTCTGAAGTTGGTTGCAGTTCGAGTCATTCAGGGGGTATAGTAAAGCTATACAGATTATTCAGAATTACGATGTAGAACACTTACGGCTATGCAAAGTTCGAAACGATGTCAAAAAAGAGCTTAGACAGTTTAGCGCCGTCATATGACCCACGAACAAATACCGAAACATAATTTTCTAAAAGTCCGTGTAAATACTAAAACGCTAGTCAAACGAAGAGTAAGACTTGAAAATCGCTGCTTAATTGGCTGAGGAAGACGATTGGGTAGTAAGGGTTATACATATAAGACTACAATCGTGCCAATTATCTTTTATTGTGCAGAAACAGAAGCATTGACGTTGGCATTTTGAGTGCAAGATTCTTCGAACAATTCTTATTCGCGTTTGCGTTAACTGGCTTGGAAGAATGACTTTACGAGTTGTACAAATATATGCATCAGTTGCCTGAGATGCCTAGGACATGTAAAGCGAATGGTTGTGCGCGAAAAGTAGCTGGAGTGCATAATAGCCTTGAACGTAGATGGAGTTAGCTTGGTTTGACTGGGAATGTGCGTCAGCAAGCAATAAAGCTCTAACCTACTTACGCCCAGCAAGGAAAACAGGTAGCTTCTATGCGAAAAACATATATCAGCAGACAAACAAATCTTTCAAATCCATTTGCAAGGAAAATTAAAGAAATTAGACGCAGCAACTGATGACAGCACTCGCAAATATTACACACAGCCGCTCCTTCTGGAAGTTAGCGAGATCCCTTAGCTGCCTAACTTTCACAAGGAGCGCACAAGTGTACGATCAATTGTTGCCGAACATTTTGGATAGTTGCTTAATCCACTTTCTACTATTAGTAGATTGCAGTTTGCACTTCCATTTCAGGAAGTCGATGTATTCGTTTATATCCAAAAACAAACAGATATTTATAACCACATTTTTGTTGTTGGGGAAGTACGAGTACCTCCCAGCTTTAGAAAATATTTATATCATCTTTCCGATATTTAAAAAAGGAGTCATCAACGACCCGAGCGACTACAGAGTCATTTTCTTCCTGAATGCAATTATGAAAATTTTCACAGGGATAATTCTGGACCGGCGACTGTCTGGGTGGAGGCAAATAACTTACTCCAGTGAGGAACAACTCACTAGACGATGGCAACAAATTCTGGAATTCGCATGGTGCTACCCAGTAAAACCGAAATAATGGCAGCAATCAGGTCCCTCAAGAAAAACGAGGCGGTGGGTATGGATGGCATCCCTGCCAAGCTATGCTACTGATCTGCTGATCTGCTGATCTGCTACAACCGCTCAGCGCGTGCGATAGTGAACAATTTCCGCAGGAGTCCAAAAGAGGGATGATCATCAAGCTACCAAAAAAGGTAAACCTGATGGAGTGTGGAAACTAGAGAGGTATATGTTATGCGTTCCTCCAGCCGTAACCAAAATAATGGCTAGAATAATTCTGGAACGAATCAGAAAAGAGTTAAATTTAACTCTCAACGTCGTATAGGCAGGCGTTGAGTACAAGTCTTCGCTACTTTTACTGTATATCGACTTCGAGAAGGCTTTCGACAGGTTGAATCGAGATGCCATATGGCCTTACGAAGAGAAGCATAACAGGAAAACTCATAGCTACATACGAGGGTTGTAAGTGTCTCATTTTGCACAATGGTAAGATGTCTGAGGATTTTGAAGCCCAAAGTGGAGTACGTCAGGGGTGTATACTCTCACCACTATTGTTTTTGGTGGTTATCAGCGATGTACTCCATGTAGCATTGACGGAAGGCAACTGTGGAATTCGATGGACAATGACATCTTACCTTAAACACCTTGACTACGCTGACGATGTTTGTCTACTTTCTCATCGGATAATGGACCTTAATTTGATGGCCGACAATCTGGAAGCTGAGGCGGACAAAGTGGGGCTCAAAATAAACACAGCCAAAACAAAAGCCCTTAGCACATCCCACACCCGCGCACAGCTTAACATTGCCGATCGCGAGAGTTGACAACTTTCTATACTTAGGAAGTGTGGTCTCAGCTAACCGGGGTGGCACCGAATTAGATGTGTGCAGCAGAATCCAAAATCTGGAAAAGCAATGTTTTTAGCTTAAGAACGAAGCTGCGATTATTCCGCTCCAGCGTAGAATCAATACTGGCTTACGGGTCCAATACTTGGAAGGTGGACACCACTACCGCACGCAAGCTGCAAACCTGTGTATATAGATGGCTAAGAATCATCTTGAGGGTTTTTTAGCCCAATCGTTTCTCTAATGCACAGTTTTGTTAAGGAACGGGCCAAGAACCTAAAGACATTACTATACGGAGAAGAAAGTGGCAATGGATTGGACACACCCAACGACGCGAAGACAGTTCCATTGCGAAGTTCGCCATGTAGTGGAATCCGCTTACCTAAGCAGGCAGAATACCGGGACGCGCGAGACATACATAGCGCAGAACAGTCGAGGAGTAATCGAGTTCTTTAGGAATGAGTTGGAGAGAGCTTAAACGCTTTGCAGAGCTCCGAATGGCGAGATGGCGCGCAAGCGTTGTTGATGCCCCGAGGGGTTAAAGGATTTATGTATATATATCTCCCAGTGTTAATTGCACTCCGTGCCGGCCTTACGCTACGGTTGGATAGAGGAGAGTATGCCTAAGGTATATTGGAGAATGTAAAAGTGTCTGTAGCTGTTTTCCCGACACATAGAGTGTGACGGCGACCTCGTAAATTTAACACCACATTTTACGTTCTTTAATTTGTTAAGCAACTGTTTTTTTTGTAGAGCAGTGATCCAGCTGCCGACATAGCTATTTACTACACCCTGAATGACTCGAACTGCAACCAACTTGAGACTGCTATAATTTCTAAACCGTTCCTAACAGTGAGCTCAAATTTTGACACATGACAGATAATTTTATTGTTTACAAGCCTTTTAAACGATTTGTGTCTCAGTTGTGTTGAAAAATTTTTATCCGCAATGGAATTCAAACGTGATAGTGTGATTGCTTTATATTTGGCTGGAAAACCACAAATAGCTATCGTTAGAGCCCTCCAGCACCTCAACGTGAATAAATCATTTGTGTCTCAAACCATAGCTCGCCACCATGATACTGGCAGCGTTGCAAAATGCCATGAAGGTGGTCATAAAAAAACAGCAACATCGGCAGAAATGGTTCGGAAAGTGAAGGCTCGAATTGAGCGAAATGCGCGTCGAAGTGGAAGAAAAATGGCTCGTGAGCTCAACATATCGTTGGAACGAATGCAACAAATACTGAAAAATGAGCTTGGGCTCAAGCCATTGAAGTTCCAAAAAGCACACGATCTTACACCGCAACAGAAAAAAGTTAGAATCGAAAGAGCGAAGGAGTTGCTATGCTTGCACGAAAGTGGTGAGTTGCCAAATTTGGTTTTTTCCGATGAGTCGCCATTTGTTATTGAGCAATATGTCAACAAACAAAATGACCGAGTTTACTTGCCAGAGAGGTCTTTCGAAAATTTACACCTTCGGACGGCCACCAGAAAGCAGGCAGCAACGATGGTGATGGTTTGGGCTGCCATAACCGCCGATGGTCGCTCTCCGCTCGTATTTTTGGACCGTGGCGTCAAAATTAATGCGATCGTATACCGTGAAACTGTCTTAGAGGCAGTAGTGAAGCCTTGGGCAAACAATCATTTCGGTCGGAGACGGTGGACATTCCAACAAGACTCGGCACCGTCTCACAAAGCGCGCGTCAACCAAGATTGGTTAAAAAACAATGTTTCACACTTCACTTCTTCGACGCAATCCGTTGGATTTCTCTGTCTGTGGTATTTTGAAGGCACTAAAAAATACCAAAGTTTGGACCACCTCAATCAAGCACTGCGCCGGGAATGGGCCAAAATACCGCAGGGCCACTTGCGTGCAGCGTGCGATGCTTTCTTCGGCCGTCTCAAGGCCATTATTCGCGCCAAAGGTGGATATTGAAAGCTATTGATACAATTTGAAAACTGATGTATTTTCCAACATTTTTTGCTTTGGCATAATAAAATTTATCAAAAAATAAAAAATTATAGCATTTTAAAAAGTTGGAGTTCGAGTAAGTCACCCTGTATAAATACTATCATATGCGGCTTGGAAATCCATAAAGAGGTGGTGAGTATCGACCTGACTTCTTAGGAGGGTTTCTCTAGGAATTGTCCTAGCTTAAATATTTGGTCAATTCTGGACTTCTAGGTCTAAAACCGCACTGATAGGAACCAATCAGATTGTTGACAAATGCTCTCAGGAGTTTCCGCAATACTCAACACTCGCTTGGTTGGTTGAAACGTGTACCTGCTGACTATGTATAACAAGAAGATAAAATATGTTAAGTATGATACAATTGATGTCTAGTCATAATTGCAGCACTGGGCATCGTCTAATTGACGCTCTTCAAAGCCGACCATAAACTAACAACATCCCGTCGCCGCAATCTGAATAGTAACGCTTGTTTATCAAATGTAAGCCAACCACCAGATTATACGATTCAACGTTTTAATGTGAATAATAATAAAATATAAATTAAATAAATAAATACAGTAGTAAACCGACTATCAGATGGTCAATATTGATGACAAGAAATTCAAACTTCAACAGCGCTTATATATACATCAAACAATTATTTCTCAGTTATATTTCTTCGCTAAATATACTCAAAATTCAAATTTATGCAAATATTAACTTGGATATGAGCTACGATGGGCATTTATGATGAATTTGAATGAAGTTTTTATATTAGCACGCAAATTTCACGGTCGACATTGGTACGATATTTCAACGATCAGTGTTCAACGAATGTTTTTGAATACGCTGCGTATTTTATCCGGAAGGTAGTAAACGGTTCTTCATGGTCTGCAAATTATGTAAAATGTACATCCGTAAATTAGGTATTTCCACATAAAAATTGTAAGGCCGAAGAGAAAAGAGGAAATTGGCATACTTTTTGGGTCTGAAAGGTAATCGAAAGATATCTCCAAAATGTTGAAACCTGAGTACAGGGTATAAGGCTTAAGTACCAGACATTTTGATGGTAGTTAAAGGTTTACCAGAACCTTAAAATGATAGCATACAGCATTTACGTTACAGCAGATGATGACCAAGCCGGAGAAGTTGATCTTAACCTAAATGAGAATAAGACAAAATACTTCTATGAGGATATGTAGGTGTAGATCAAAAATTAATCTTTCGCAAATCAAAAACATCTTGGCGCAGAAGAACAATAGGTTCTTCTTCTAAGTAATTTAGAGAACAAATATAACAACCATTAGCGGGGCGCGTTGCTACTCTGACCTGCCCAAACAGCTGCAGTCTATACTCCGCATGCGAGAGGCCACAAGATTTTTGTCCTACAAAACAACCGCTGGACTATAAGTACAGGGTCTTCCAATAGTGACTTCCGAAATTTGACAGCTGATAGCGGCCATATTGTTGAAGCTACATCTGTCAAATTGGTTGTCATTTATTCAGTCTGTTTTGCCAAATCACCATGCACGGACATAGCATTCAACAACACGTGCAAATGATAAAATTGTTTTATCAAAATGGCTGTTCTGTTCGGGCAACGTTCCGCGCGCTTTTACTTTCGCCATAATCGCCCTACCGAGAGGACTATTTGCAGTGTGGTGGATAAATTTGAGTCCACTGGTTCAGTCAATGATAAACCAACACCCGTACGTCGACGAAACGAAGATCTGCCGAAAACATCGCCGCTGTCCGTGAGAGTGTGCAGGAGAATCCGAGGCAGTCGATTTCGTATCGCTCACAAGAACTCGGCCTTTCGCAGACCACAACTTGGCGAATTTTGCGTAGTGACTTGGGCCTGCATCCGTACAAAATTTAACTGACCAGGACATGTGTTCGCCGATTGGGCTCTGGAACAGTTGGAAACTGACCACAATTTTCATCGAAAAATCATCTTGAGTGATGAGGCCCATTCCTGGACGAAGGGGTACGTCAACAAACTTGAGATCTAAGAGCGTCCAATGCACCCGGAAAAAGTTACTGTTTGATGTAGATTTTGGGCTGGTGGCGTCATCGGTCCATATTTCTTTGAGAACGACATTAGCCAGTCCATCACCGTCAACAGCGAGGGCTATAGGCCGATGATTACCAACTTCCTTTGGACTGAATTGGATGATATGGACACCAACGACTTGTGGTTTCTAAAGGACGGCGCTACGTGCCACACAGCTCACGCCACATTGGAAATTCTGCACGAGCGATTCGAGGACATGGTCATCTCACGTGGAGGTGATGTAAACTGGCCACCGAGATCGTGCGATTTGACCCCGTTAGACTTTTTCTTGTTGGGTTTTCTGAAGTCGCGGGTCCATGCGAATAAGCTACAAGCCACAGCGGCATTCAAGGCCAACATAACCTAGGTCTGATATATGCGCCAGAGTCATGGAAAATTGGACATTTCGGGTGCGCGCCACCCAGAGAAGCCGCTCTGGACATTTGACTGATGTTATATTCCACACTTAACGGCATCGATAAGGCTAATATCTCACACACACTTTGTTTTATTTAAATTTAAAGATAGGAAGCGCTTAATGAAAGGCGCTTTACATCTTGGCACATTAGAGCCGCACGTTGCTACTTTGGCCTGCCCAAACAACCGCTGCACTACGAGTATAAGTATATAAAACACCTGAGCTGGTTTTAGACGCCTTCAATATTCCATCGGTTATTTGGTCCAAATATTTGCAAAGAAGAGAAGAATATTCAAAAATGTAGATGTAGTCATGTAAGTAAAAATCCGCTGACTACAAAGATTCGACACTCTCAAGGAGAAATACGGCAATGCTCGAAAGGCTTTTTGAATTCTATCCACCTACTTCAGAAAGAAAATAAAGTCCGAACTTTCGGTTAGAAATTCATTCTATGCTTGATGCCAAATAGTTTACAAATGAAAAAAGGCTAACTCTGCTTAGAGTTGTTTGCTATTTTAACCACTTTCAAGCTATTGGAAAGTTTACCGAAAGATACTTTTGGTGAAAGTGATTTGTTAAGAAATTCACGTCGACCACGAGAATCAACAACAAATGCACACGATTGGGTATGATTGGGTCCCTCTATAATGGACAGATCTTCTATGGCTCAAGTAATTGGAAATATTTGCGGAAACCCCAGAGACTCTCGAATTCGCATTAAATGTAATCCTATTTTAAATTATCCACCCAAACGATGTTGTTAATAATATTTCAACCTTCGACAATCGCCCAAGTGCCCTGGGTATAAACTTAAGCACCGATGTAGTCAATTCTGCTACTTATATTAAAAACGAAAGAAGACCCACCGACGATAGTGTTCCCTCACCTTTGCCACCACACTCGAGAGGGCATGATCAAAAAATTTAATACAGACCACCAGTGCCCCCGCATCGTAATATTGGAGTAACAGATCTTGTCTCCAGTAACAGTGAAAACGAAACCACTGAGAAGGACTCAACCATAACGCCATCATTACATACATCATAGAAGTCAAATCATGCACACAATCGTCGCCTCAGGTTCACGGCAATATTGATATCATTCGTTGCTACATCAGACCACCAAATCATCAACTAACCTTTACACCAGAACAATTAAATATGGCACTTAAAAATCATGCCGCACAGCAACAAGAAAATAGTCCTTTAACCGAAGACGATCCCGAAAAAGAACGAATTGCACATAGCTGACAGGTTGGTAGAGAATCCCGCTCAGCAACAAAAGATTTGATTACCCAACGCAAAAGCGAGCCGCAGCAGCGTATAAATCATCAGCAGAAGAATTACAACTAAATGCCTTGAAAATTGAAGAAAATATTGAGGTTAAGCGGTGGCATAAAAAGCAGTCATCGCAACCTGATACAAACACAAATAATTCCAGTTCTGATGACAATGGTGATTTCATTTCGCCGCACATTGATGAAAGTACATCTAGAAGAAATCTAGTGAAACGTGCTACCGTCGTGGGTAACCCAATGTTTTCGAAAACAGTCGGCGGTGATAATGGCCCAGGAGAAAGTCTTGGTCATGACGACTTTTACACGGACTACGAACAAATTATGCATTATTTTGACAACAAATGCCTGAGTGCAAGAGATCATTGCAAAGATCCGTGAAATACTATCGATATTTCAACGGCAATATCGAAGTGTTTCCTTGCCACCACCGGCTAGTCCAGAAATAATTAATGATGACCCGAATTTTGAGCCTAATTAAATCACTAAAGAAACAAACAAATCTCTATCCGCTGCATAAAAAATGTCCCAAAAATCAGTACGGTTTTCTAAAAGGAAGATCAACTACAACTACTCTCTGTGCATTGGAAATAATTGCTACCGATTTTAGCAAAGACTTCGGCACAATTTCGCGCGAAATAATCCCTCTCAAGCTTGAAGTTCTCGTGTTCCAACCTGGGTCCATCTTGGGGATCAAATCTTATTTGACAAACCGTCAATATAATATTCTTTTCAGATCTTCTGTTGCCGATCCCATTGTATTGTAGCTAGCTCTGGTGTACCTCAAGGAAGTCACCACGGTCCTCTGATATTTATATTGGCAATCAATAGTGTAGATTTCATTATCAAAAAATCTGAATAGCTTTGCGAACAAATTGCCAACAAGTGCCAGACTATAAATTATTCGCGTAAACGTGTGCCATCACCATCAAGGTCCTATTTCATCGGCAGGGAATTAATACCCCCTGTCAGCTTACTTCGCGATTTAAGTGTTATTTGCGATAAAGAATTTAATTTCCGAGCGCATATTGATAATATTATTAACAAAGATAATTCTTCACTGTAATTCATTAAGCGATGGCCCAAGGAATTCTTTAACCCATACATCACTAAATCCCTTTACCTTACATGCGTTGGGCCCATACTGGAATATGCTAGCCAAGTTTGGTCCACTTACTACGAAAGCCACTCTAGGTGAATTGAAGCTATTCAACACAGATTCATTCGTTTTGTATTACGGGGTCTACCTTGAACAAATATCTATAACTTGCCTCCTTACGGGGATCGTTTAAAGCTAATTAATCTTCAGCCCTTGATGTAGTCTTTGTTCATCAAGCCCTATCCTGCTTCAAATGATATCCATTAATACCAATCCATGTCCACGCAACCTTAGGTCTGTACCCCTCTTCCACATCAACTTTCACCAAATCGACTACGGCTGCAACGAACCTATGATCAGAATTGTTTTCTTATTTTTTTTTTTAAAGTAGCGCGCACTCAAGGGGTTAAAATGTTTGCACACAGTGCGGGCGAAGGAAATTTAGGGAGGAAAGAAATATAGGAACCGATGTACGTTGGTTTTAAATGTCTGAATGTTATAATGACTAGGAAATAAAGAAGTCGGCAGGGCATTCCACAAGCGAGTTATTCGGCTTAGGAACGAATCAAGATATTTCAGAGTATGTCCGAAAGTGGGCTTGAGGATATACTGATGAGCATTCATAGTGAGATGGGTGTTACGGTTGAAGGTTTGAAGGAGCGGAATATTACTGGCGATTTCTATGGAGCACTGGTGGTGCAAATAGCGATAAAATAAAGTGAGACACGTGACATTTCGTAGGTGTTCGAGAGTGGCTATTGACTAAGTGATATTGGTATCAGCTATGAGTTTTATCGCACGGTTCTGAATCCTATCTAGCAGATGCAGAGATGTTTTAGGCGCCCCTGACCAGATGTGAGCATTGTACTCCAATTTTGGGCGGACGAATGCCTTATATCTTGCGGCCAGATCAGAAGGGGAAAGTATTTCTTGTACCGTTTTAGGTAACAAGCATTTTTGGCGACATCGAATATGTAGTCATTCCAACGTAAGTTGTCATTGACACACATACCGAAAATGGAAAGTTTTCCGGTTTCGACGATGTAAGTGATGGGTGTTTAAATTTCGCTTTAACGACAACAGGCAGCATTACGTAATTCCCCAATTGGTTATGCTGTTGATATCGGAATTTAATGAGCTTAACATACTTAGCCGTTTTCGTTCTACAGCCGAAGAGCAGGGACGTGAGTCCGGAAACGAATATGAAAAGCGGAGAGTACTGTCATCAGCAAAGAAATGTGTATATTGGATTCTAATCCAGACAAGAGATCATTGATAAAAATTAAAAAGAGTGTCGGAGACAGAACGGAGCCCTGGGGCACACCAGCATTTATTTTGTGAATATCAGGCTTGAAACCGTTCAAGACAACTTGAATTAAACGTTTCGAAAGGTCGTTTCTAATCCATTGAAGAAGAGAGTCGTCGATTCCAAATGCACGCATTTTCGACAAAAGAGTCTGATGCCAAACTCTGTCGAATGCCTTAGAAATATCAAGTGCAACTAACTTGCTTTCGCCTGGTTGATGTACGCTTTGGTTCCACTTTTCTGTGACACATGCCAGTGGGCCTGTAGCTACGAAAACCATATTGCCGGTCTCAATGAGGTTTTCGTGTTTCGAAATATTGTATTTCATAAGCTGTTTCCATGACCTTGGAAAGAAGGGACGTAAGTGCAATGGGTCTGTACGAGGAGAGAGAAGAAGATTCGCCTTTTTTCGGGACGGGCTGGACAAATGCTGTTTTCCATCTGCTCGGAAAGAGTCCTAAAGAGTAGGATTGATGAAAAAGCTTACGCAATGGTTTTGCCAGCGTGGAAGAACACTTCTTCAGAAGAAGGGGACCAGCGGATTTATGTATGTTGAGCCCTTTAAGTACTCTTGCTAACAAATGAGTGCGAAGGTAGATGCATCCAATTGAAAATTAGACGCACTGTAGGCGTGTAGGCGGAGACAAAGCGCAATCTGGAAGTATTGAGCTGGCCGCAAAGTGTACAGTAAGCAGATTGGCCTTGTCCAAAAAGCTAACAGCTGGAATGTCATTGTAAATGAGCGTTGGTATGGAGGATGAGGCAGAATTTCGGATGTTTTTGACAAACGACCAAAAGCTTTCACTACCTCTGGGACATTGTAGTATTTTTTGCTTCAGTTTCTGTCGTATTGAAATTTTACACGCTTAAGAAAGACGTTGCAGTCATTCCTGGCTCGTTTGAACTTTTTTCGGTTATCCTCTGTCGGGTTGGTCTTGGAGGACCGAAAAAAACATTTCTCGAACCCTGACAGCCTCCTTACAGCTCAAGTGGTGCCACGCCTTTTCTTTTGGTTTGATACGCTCCATTCCAAAGAGAATAGTTCTTGTGATCGTATCAGCAGCGGCATCCACGGCGTTATTGGGGAAACATAACGACCAGTTAAATTTCCTAAAGAAGGTGTCCGCTCCAATTGGCTTTCTCGAATTGCAATACGGTTCTTTTAGGAATTTTTTCCTCTAACTGTGTGGTGGGTGTAAGAGAAATTAGCGGATATGATACAATGGCCCGATGAACCTAGAGGGGAGAGCACATCAACGGTGTACTTATCAAGGTGAGAATTTAAAAACAAGTCCAGGGTGTTGGCGGTATGACTATCAACCGTCTGGTATTCGTGTGGTCTCATTTGCAAGCGGGGATCTACCTGTGTTTCACTAAATGCCAAAACAGCTGGCCTGAATTTACAGACATGGACGTACGCAAAAAAGTGATTACTGTTTAGCCAGAATGAAGCGAACTGTGAATAATATGGTTAATGAGTTCGACTTCAACATCTCCAAAATCAGTCTTCGAAATTCCCTCACCCGAGTTCCTTGGCCCCTTGCCTTTATCGTAGTTTTTGTGACATGTTAATGTTAGTTTTAAGTTTAGGGCCTCAATCAATGTATGTAGGAGTATTCATCATTACGCGAGGAGGGCCCCCGCCCAATTACCAAGGCTTCGCCCATCAATGACGTTGTTTAATAAAAAGCGGGGGCAGAGCATATTATTATTCTTATCGTAAACATCTTCAGATGACGCCACCAAAGGTTGCTACAGTTTGACCAGTTACAAGTTGCCGGTCATAGGCCTTGTTGGTGGCAAGACCGTCGGTAGTCCCTACCAGGACTTAAATCACGGTACCATGGGAGTCAGGAGCCCCCCGGATTTTGGTCCGGGACTGACTTGTTGAAGTAGGCCTCCTTGTGGGAGCGTCATAGTGGTTGTGGTTTAAACCCAAATCGCGGGTAGGGTTTTCCTGTTAGTTTGACCCATTGTAAAGTAGCAAATAAGTACTGGGTGCTGTGACCCTAAGAGCAGCAAGAGGTTTTAGATCGGCGTCGTACCATACCAAGGGTGGAACTTGTGCCTCCAACACAAGTTCTGCTTTGGTATTATACTATTAATGTAGGTAAGCGATGGCAAGGCGTATCCTTGCTCCCATAGATATATGGGCATCCCGTAAACATAAGTCTACATGGCAGGTGGCTTACGTTAAAAACCAGAGACTATTACGCGAGGAAATGTATTCATCAAATGTAATAATTTGCACTCACCTTTTCAACTTCTCACAGCAATTACAAGACCGGTTAGGCGCTCGAATAACTTCTTTTCAATTGTAGCTAAGGTTCTAATCTTTTTTATATTTTCAATATATTATGTGTAGTAAGCTTTCATATCTCATTTAATTTACATCACTATTGTAGTTTAGGTTCAATATCTTAATAACCATGTAAGCAACGGTAACAGTGTTGCCACACTTAATTTAATTTTTTAACCAGTACAAATTGTTTGTTAAAAAAATAAAGAAATCGAGTTCTATTTAATTATCTTCTTTCATGTGGATTGAAGTTTGAGCAGACAAAAATATCTTTATCAATAATAAATTTGTAAATATAGCCACCACATTGTGGGTATTATTCATTCACGTGCTTATTGCAACGACCTTGAATGCTAGCATACATAATAATGAGGTTCTGGCGATACTTACAATGAGCTCAGTGACCGATGAGTTGATTGAACTGCTTGCTACCAAAAATAACAAAACGAATTGTTAGGAAACCAATTATTGAAACCTTTCAGGATGAGTGTCATAATCTAAAATTGTGTGTCATTATGTCCCAATACCGTATCCCATTCACACTCTGTGATTGTATCGAACTCTTAGAACGTAGACACCTGAGTAGAAAGTAAAGGCTTTCAATCATTTTAATTTAATTCGAATGGTGTGCTAATTTGATCAAAGGTGAGTTGAATAACAAGACGAATAAAACCCGTTCATAATATCTCATGGTAAATACAGCAATTTTGCTTCTTTTTTTTGTACATATGCAATTATCATACAGCTGTTTTTCATAGATCTCGATATATGTACAACCCGTGCGTTGTAGAATTCTAGAGTTCTAGTTCTAGAGTTTTCCCATGTTTGATCTTCTCATGGGGTTAAGGTAAGGAAGCTGACGGGACTACAACAATAAGACTTCGAGCTTTGAGAACGCGGAACTTGTTTCTGAAAAAGTTTTCCCATGTTCGAAGTTCGAAGTGAACTACAATTATTGTAGTTAATCGCAATTAATAACCCTGCAACGTGCGGTAATCATTTTCCGGTATTAGGGGACCTATTATTACGCAGGGTGTCAAGGCATAAAAAGGTATCTATTCATCACACAAACAATTTCATATGGTGATTGGAAAACTTAGTCTATTTTCCCTTAAATGGGAACAGCGTCATCTACATTTCTATAGCAGAAGATTTGATTACTTGAATAGCAAAAGACTTAACCATTGGTGAATGGAGAATGGAATCGAGTTTTCTGGCAAAATGGAAATTTGTATGGAACGCTGGACGCACAAATGGATCGCCTTCAATTTTCCTCGATCCCGACGTTGGATCCGGTAGACAATGTCATTAATGCGGGTTATCACCTTGTAGGGATCTTCCCAATCCAGCTGCAATTTTGGTGATTTGCCTTTCTTACGCTGAGGATTATACAGCCTTGAAATCATACCTAGTCTTCATGCGGTCACTTGCTAGCTTCATCTTTTCTCGGGTGTTTTTGTGCAATTTACGTATCCTGCTGCACAAGTCATCCACGTAGTCGTTCACTTCCTTAGGCTCCATAGCTGTCGATCCAAATTTTGTTTCACTTGACAACCGAACTGTTTGACCAAATAAAATCTCGAATGATGTATGTCCTGTTGAACTATGGACCACGTTTCGGTAGGCCATTAAGAAGAAGGGTATGTGTCGATTCCAGTCCCGCTGACAGTTGCCGACGACCTTAGACAGATGCTTATTCAAGGTACTATTGAATCGCTCGACCTTTCCATCAGATTGAGGGTGTATTGGCCTTGTCCTTGTCTTCCTTATTCCCAGATATTGGCACACTTCCTGGAAGACTTTCGATTCAAAGTTCCGCCCTTGATCGGAAAGTAGCTCCATTGGGACCATAAATCTGCTCACCCAGTTGCTGACTATCTCCTCTGTTATTATCTTAGCCTCTTGATTTGGGATGGCAAACACTTCCGGCCACTTACTGAAGTAATCCATGACCCTGAGGGTATATAGGTTGCCATTAAAGGTTTTGGAAAACGGACCAGCGACGTCGATGGCTATTCATTCGAATGGTGCTCCCACATTGTATTGTTACATTCACCACTGTGGCTTTACTCTTGGGCCCTTGGTAGCTGCACACCTTATGCATTTTTTGCACCAATTCTCGATATCTTGTTTAACGCTTAGCCAGCAGAAATGTTTCCTTACCTTTTCCAACGTTTTGTTTATTCTCAAATGGCCTCCTGAGATTCCGTCATGTATTTCATGGAATACTTGGCTGACTCTGGATCGTGGCACGATTACGTGCATACGAGATGTTATTCCATTCGCGCTTTCCCATTTTCTCTTCAGCAAACCATCTTGCACACAAAGCGAGTCCCACTGTGTCTAAAATTCCTTCAGAGTTTGGCTTCGGTCCGATATTTACTGGCAGCTTGGTCTTTCCAGGCCAATATTCGTTCGATGTCATTATCTGCCTGTTGCGAGGGACGGATCTCATCTGCACTCCAATCCTCTGATCATTTGGATAGTGGCCTGTTCTTTTGTTTCTCTACGGTTACAGTGTTCACATTTAATTCCGCACGGTCGACGAGAGAGTGGAGTTTTCCCTTGCGGTGTTGCACATCAAAGTCGAAGCCATGCAACTGTTCAATCCATGTCGCAACTTGGCCTTCAGGGTTCTTAAATTGTAGTAGCCATTTCAGGGCTGCGTGGTCTGTCCGAAGAATGAACTTTTGTCCATAGAGGTACTTATGGAAATGCTTCGTAGCCAGAATTAAAGCCAGAAACTCGCGTTACGCAGTAGTTCCTTTCAGGTCTGGAGAGTACCTTGCTGTAATATGCCACCACTTTCTCTTGACCACCATGAACTTGAGAGCTCACGGTCACATTGAACATTTTTAAGGGGGGAGGGTAATCCAAGATGGGGGCATTGTACAGCTGCCGCTTGAGTTCTTGGAATGCTTTTTTACAGAACGTACCTGGATTTTTAACGTAAACCTCCTGCCGTAAGATTTAATGTTTACGAGGTGCCCATACACCCATAGGGAGCAAGGCTCGCCATAAAAATTTTGATACCAATTCGGAACTGTGTTGGAGGCAAAAATTCCACCCTTGGTATGAGTCGAGGCCGACCTAAAACAGCCACCATGACGCTCCCACAAGGGGGCCTACCTCTAACAAGTCAGGCCCGGACCGAAATCCTGACTCCCATGGTACCGTGATTTAAGTCCTGGTATGGACTACCGGTGGTCAAGCCTACCAACAAGACCTATGACCGGCAACTTGTAACTGGTCAAATCGTATCATCCATTCATGCAAAAAATCTAGATGTTTTCGATAAGACCAGTTATAGAATAATCTACCCCCGCTTTTTATTAGACAACGTCATTGATGGGCGAAGCCTTGATAATTGGGCGGGGGCCCATGCTTTTTTACAGCCTGAACTGTCGGCCTTTTTCCGTAAGTTGGTGCAGGCTCTTCGCAATACCAGCAAAATCCTTTACGAACATCCTTTAGTACGCGCCAAGTCCCAAAAAGCTTCTCAGTTGGTGTTTATTTTTGGGGGCAGGCCAACTTTTCATGGCTTCGATTTTGTCAGGATCCATCTTTACTCCTTCCGCTGATATAATGTGACCCAGATAGTTTAATTTCGGACGGAATAAAGCACACTTTTTTGGGTTCAGCTTCAAATAAGCGCTTCGGAGCCTCTCAAACACCTCTTTTAGGTTTTCTCGATGCTCGTCGAACGCCTTACCTATGACGACAACGTCGCCCAGATACACTAGATAGGTTTTCCACCTGAGCCCTTGCAATGTTCGTTTCATTAATCGCTCGAAGATGGCCGGAGCGTTGCACAGTCCAAAGGGCATTGCTGTAAACTGCCAAAGACCACTTCCTGTAGTGAAGGCAGTTTTCTCACAATTCTTATGACTAATTTCTACCTGCCAGTAACCACTTTCGATGTCAAGAGTTGCAAACGATTTCGCTTCAAAAAACGTATCCAAAGTGTCATTGATCCTCGGAAGTGGGTAGTTGTCCTTTTTGATGACATCGTTAGTATACCAAAACCTCGTACTGCCGTCTTTCTTCTTCACGAGGACCACTGGAGATGCCCATGGACTCTCCGATTCTTCAATCAGTCTCTCAATTTTCATCTCCGTCACCATTTCGGCAACTTCTGTTTGCTTTGCCAATGGAAGACGCCATGCAGGTTGACGAATTACTCGGGCATCCGCGGTGTCAATGTGGTGTTCAACAAGTTGTTGAACAAAAAAAAAACCGAAACTGGTTCTGTGCTGAAAAGAAGAACAGGAAACGAACGTCCTATCAGAACACTTGAGAACATCGAAGCAGTAAGGGTTACAGTTCTGCAATCCCCGTGGCGTTCGGGAAGCAAACATGCATCTGCTCTGGATGAAATGGACTTAGGGGACATATGGTTTTAACAAGACGGAGCAGCGTCCTGTATTTCAAGGCCATCGACGACTTTGTTGGGAGAGCACTTCTCAAATCGCCTCATCTCACTGAGAGGTGATTTGGTGAACGCGCCACCTAGTTTGACCCCCTGTGACTTCTTTTTGTCATTTGAGGGAGTGATAAGAAACAGCAGAATCCGGTTCCACGAGTGTATCGACAATGGGTGGCGTCACTCACCAAATATAATTTTGTAAACAATGTAAACTACAACTTTGAATATTTAACAAAAAAAAAATGAAAGTGTGTCCACTACAATTCTTTTTATTGTAATGCTATGAAATAAGAACATTTTCTTGACGTACCTTGTATTTAACAAAGGTTGAACCCACTTAATTTTAAGACTTCAGACTTTCGCACCCGGAGAAGTATGTCATACGGTCCGCGGTCCGCGGTTCTCTGTTAACAGCATCCTTTGTACTTCTTCTACGTATTTCTTCGAATGAATCTCTTCAGAGTTTTTGCTTTAATTTTTTTTCTTTTTGCTATTGCAAATATTGCCCCGATACATTAATTCTATTGCTGTAACTTGTGCTGGCGCACTGATGTCGTTCTGCTAGCAGTCCTTTGCGAGGATTAAATTCCTCATTAATCTTTAATATAATATTCACACATATGCCTGAACCCAAAGAAGAATATCCATTCAACCAGGATACCACGTGTACAGAATGACCACCACCACTCGTATCTACTCGAATGTCCATGCATGCGCATTTATCAATGCAGTAGTTTCCTTATGGAATAGATAATTATTTTTCATCCAGCATAATGATTTCCATTTTATATTTCCATTTCGTATACCAATTTTAAAATAATCAAAGCTGTCTAATTTAATTAGTTGCTGTCCCTTTGAAATATTAACAAGTATCTACGGAAAGATCGATAATTTTCCCTTTTCTTTAGGCGCATGAGAAATAGCGCAGATGTATCCGTATTACCATTCTTGACTCAACTCTAGTATTTACTTTGCTTTGCTAATAACTATCCTTCTAGTAAATCAACAATACTTTTATGTTTGTACTTTTAGCACAAAATGCCCACCAGAAGCGAGAGCAGCGAGACACAACTCTTCGGCGAGGTGCCACATACGACTATTGATATGGCATCCCAGGTCAATCCAATTCAAAGTCAGTTGATGGAAGCCTTACCGGTCTTAAATGCAATTGGTAGTTATTAATGAAATTTATAATTAAAAAGAAGTATATCGATTTTTTTACTCTTGTATCTAAACACGATCTAGGTGACTCCAGCAGCAATCTACCTCCTTCGAATGATGTTACAGTTGTCGAAATTGGTGAGTAGTTTTTTTTTTTGGCTTAAATTTGAGTTTAATCAATGTATCTACACACCTATGTACGTAATAGCAGTGAAAAGATTTGAAATGACTTGCTTTGAAACTAAAACTATTTATCCACCAGGCATCCCTCGGGCTTATAGTGTTTTTCATCTTATCATTTTGGACACAATTGAGTGGGTCCTACGGCTTTTGTTTGCTCTAAACGCGAGAGTTTTACCATAGAAAGAAATTTTGAATTCAACTGAAGTTTTTAATTTCTTGCTGAGTGGGTTAGGTTAGGTTAGGTTAAACAGGGGTGTGCTGGATACGTCATAAAACAGACACTAGGCACCAAAACGGGCCCATCGCGGTCTTTGTGGAAGCAATTGAATTTGTCTTCAAATGGCAAAAACCTAAACAATCGCCCTGTTGAAACACCCAATTTTCTTGCAAAAGCCAAGAAGGCCTTTGAAGTTCGTGCCGTCTATTTCCTCTAGGTTTTCGAAAAAGTATTTCCCTAAAACTTTTCTTCGACAGTATGTGTGTTATGTCCTCAACAGCTTTTTTTTTTTTTGTTTAAAAAAAAAAAGAACTTAATACTCAAGTGGGTATAAATACACTTATAATGCCTCAGCATGTGTTAAGTTTTTTGGAAAATGGGCTAGAGAGAGAAAGAAAGATGTTTGAGCTCAGTGGTTATTTCGCTCCATGGGTGGCATCCAACATTTAATGGGGAGACTAAATTCTTAGTGGAAGTTGGCTTGATAATATTTCTAGTCAACTACTCATCTTACTTGATTTTCGTTAACTGAAAAAATGGATGATATGTCTTACGGGCGAGGCTGGAATTCGAACACCTAACCTTCCGATTTGGAAGCCAGTCTACTACCACATGAGCCACGGCCACCCACTTGCAGGTCACTACAGAATCTGCAGATATCCGTATCTGACAATTTGAGTCTCTTTGCGTGATGCCGCAGGACACAGTGTCCTGTCACGGTTCCTATTACTGTCCTAAGCTTATCCCTGTTTAATTTTATTAACTTCTAAATCTTTTGCCGTCAAAAAGCTGCCAACGAGCCTTGAATAGCCTGTTTCCTTCAAGACTTGACCACCTTAGTTTGGCACTCTTTGTGATTTTTTCCTCGGGGTGGTTTGATATTGGCAACCGCACCATTGCCGAGCAGCCCTCCTTTTCTTGCAAGCTCGTCCGTTTGTTCATTTCCTTTAATACCGCAGTGTCCTGGCACCCAGCACAGCCTTACCCGGTTCTGACTGCATAGTGCCTTAAGCACTGTGCGACAGCCCCTGACTGTATCAGAGTTAACGTTGGTTGTTTCCATTGCCTTGAGTGCTGCCTGGCTATCGATGTAGATAGCGATATCTCTTTCGGATACCGATCTCATCTGCATTAGCTCAACCGTCCTGAAGACAGCCAGAACCTCTGGTTGGAAGACACTTTTAGCTCTGGGTCTTTTCCGAAGATACCAGAACCTGTTCCTTCCTCTGTTTTGAGCCAGCTGTGAAAATTGCAATTCGACCTGATTATTGCATTTTTTTGCCAGTCCTCCCTCTCTGGATATATTTTATCGTACAGAATGTCGAAGTCGACCAATGAAGGAATTTCATCCGTTAGAATTGGATTGCCTGCAGTAGCTCCGTTAGGACCGTGCCATGTCCGAAACTACTGCTCTTGCAGTAACCCAAATTAGTCAATCGTATCGCACTGCTTTTTGGTCTGTAAATCAAGCGGTGTAAGGTACAAATAGGTGTCTAATGCTGCCGTCGGGGTGGAACGGAGCGCACCTGTGATGGCTATGGAAGCCGTTCTTTGAACCGCCGCTAATTTTCCGTAAATCGCTTTCTTCTTTATTGCTTTCCACCATACCAGTGCGCAGTATGTAAGTATGGGTCTTACCCCCACCGTATACAGCCATCTGCGTATGCCGTGGCACTTATACCCATTGTACTAAGCTTTTTGAGGATATCATTGATAACCAGCACCAACAGGAATGGGGATATGACTCCACCCTGTGGTTTTCCCCTGGTTTTTCCTGCTTGCAAGCATGTTGCAAACGAAGTTTTTAATGCCATGTTCAATGTTAGCGTCTACAAGAGCATTTTTAATGGCGGTGCACTCCACGTTATTGAAAGCTCCTTCAATATCGAGGAAGGCCGCCATCGCAAACTCTCCGAAGTGTAAACTCTTCTCTATTTTCCCCACCACAATCGGTGAAATACCATCCGGATCGGGAGATTTATACGGCTTAAAGGACTGAATTGCCCACCGTAATTTTTTATTAATAAGAACACCTATTTCCTGTTCGGAGAGAGAGAGAGATCAATGTTCTCAGTGTGCTGTAGAATGCCAGGGTCACCTGATAGTGTGGATCCCGGAAAGTGGCTTTCCGTCAGTGTTGCCAAAACCTCTTGGCTACTTTCAGCCCAGGTTCCGTCACTTTTCCTGAGGTAGCTAGGAACGCTCGCTTCCTCTGCACTTTGCGCAACTTCGAAACCTCGTCTGTTACCGCGATAGATTCACAGTACTTCTGCCATGAAGCCCTTTTTGAATTTCTAACTAGGTACTTGAATTGTTTCTAAAAATACATTCGCAGTACTCATTCCATGTTCTGTCGCTTCTGAAAAACTTCGCCCTATTATAGAGTTTTCTGGTTGGAAGATAAAAAGAAACCGTACAAACACTCACCCCTTGGGTTGATATCACCGCTTCACCATTGTGTATGATGGGCGTTTGTGTCACATGCCAGTACCAACATCCAATTTTTCTGCCTTGCCAAAACCTAGCTTCTCCGAGATCACTACCTCGGAGTCATAGGGGAGGTAGGCCGAGGTCGGACAGAGTGGTTTGCCATATCCCTTTAGCAGGTTACCGCTGTCAAATCTGCTAAGCTGTAATTATTAAAAAGAAATGCCACTATATGGTTTACCTTTTGCCTTGTAGTGCAACTCGTAATTTTTTAGCCTAAGACCCTGAATCTTCTTGTCCTTATTGGTCCAGAGCTCTTGTATGAGTACGGCTGTGACGTCCTGTCTGGTGATGTACTCCACCAAGCAAAGCGTTGCTGCCTTACTGTGGTTTATCTTCAACAATCTCATTATCTTGGGGAGGTTCCTCCTCGTCCTTTCCCTCGGTCGATGGCTTAACCATCAACCTATCCATGCTGTACCATACCATACCTTTCGATTTTTCGAGGTATTGTAAGCAGTCGCTGTTAAATACAGCAGAAAATGCTACCCGTACTGCCTTCTAGGCCCCGTCTTAAGGACTTTCCATGTATCGGCTTTTAGTTCCCGATTCTGCATATGGAGTAGTCCCAGGAGCTTCTCAGGGTACGTGTAGGAACACGGAACCCATACGGACGCTGTCGGCAGAGTGTATTTTGCCAACTCTGCCACGGTCGTGCATTTTAGGTTGATGATTTGCCAAGCATCGCATACTTCCAAAATGAAGCGTCTGAGGAAGTCCACAGAAGACTTATTACCACAAGCTACAACCTTAAGTCCGCCCTCCCAACCAGCGCCATCGAATTGATGTTCCCCCTTTCCTGTGGTGGATAGTTCCTTCCACAGGACGTCTTGGAACTTCTCCTCGATGTTTTTCCACTGGTCGATTATTAGACGACCGCAAGGCTCCAGCTCGTTACCCACAGCAACGAGAAGCTCGTCTTTCGGGTCGCTTTGCTTACGACGCAATGCGAATGAAGTACCAGCCTTCACCTTTTTGCATCGTTCGGCTCCACGACATCGGATCTGCTTCTCTTGCTGCTGAAATTTGCGTTCTTTCCAGGAACGTTAGCCCCCTCTTTTATGTAATTTTGCCGCGTAGGAGGTAGATGGCGCCTGATCGGCTTCCCCTCCCGCCTTTGCAGCTACATCGCCCTTGATTGCCGCCTGTTGAGTAAGCGATTTGTTGACGAGGATAGCCTTCGCTCTCTCAAAGGCGGCTTTTTCCCATTCGCTGAAGCTACTAGGATCACAGCCCTCATTTTTTGCTACCTGACGCCTAGCGTTACGTAGCAATACCCTTGCCCTTTGATGTGCGTTCTTCACACTCTTAGCAGCGGTAATGGAGGCGGCAGGCACAGAGGCTGAGCCAGTTATTTCCACTTTTCCCATCAGCGCAGTCTTGGCCTCTTGGAGGTAGCTTTGGCAGCGGATGTTCCAGCTGCCTTCGCTACCCCTTCGACAGTGTACTACTGGTGTGAGTACCAGCCTGCTCATCGGTGAAGTCGCTCTCGTTAGTGAGTGTTCTTTCGAACACCTCCCTATCGCTAGCCAGTAGCTCCACTTCTTCCATTTCCCCTACCAGTAGGGAGATGGATGAAGTCGAAATTTCGTCTTCACTCACCTCTAACTCTTCTTAGACGGGGACGGTCTATGTTGTCTTTTGTTTTTTATTTTTAAAATTTATTCTGGTTTCCACGAGTATGGCCGGAAATAAAAGGTCAGCCCAGGCAGCGCCGCCATACCTGGGTAAGGCTAAGTATAACAGGCCCGCGCCAAGGCGGCTGAGAGAGCTCGTTCGCGGTTGGTTTGACACCCAACCTTGCATCCTTCGGCACGGTTTGCTATTTGCTCACACCACCACTGGAATAAGGTTTGGTAGTTCTTAGTTCGCCACTCCTCAGTCGACTGTAGTCAGTTGAGTTTTTGCGACGTAAGCCTCCGCACCGGCGTCATTTAACATAACGCTCGCGTTAAGGTGCCTGCCTGGCGGAGGTTGCTGCGTAGGTAGTGACGCAAGAAATCGATTTACCTTGATTCTGGATTCAAATCCCGTGTTTATATCATGACGGGGTTGTTGCTTAATGAGGATCAAACATTTGCATTTCCACTACAAGTAGAGAGCATATAACGGTGCCGACTTTTACTTTGTTGGTCAATTATTTTATCTCTAGACTTTTATGTAGATGTTTACGGGTTTCAGGTTTTCAGTTGATCCTTAGGTCTCATTTGTGTGCGGACTTTGATATATGGTATGACCAAACAGACGATCCTATTCTCACTTAAATTGTTGCCTTGTTTGATCTTTACCATGAGATCACCTCCTTCATGAGTCCCATATTTGTCCCATTGCGACCTAAATACGATATTTCCATAAATGTGTGTGGTATTCCTAATTTTTTTAACAAATTCTAAGTATATCTCACTCGCATGATACGATACGTCGGGCATACTGGATAACCATGCCATCTTGCAGTTATACTAACAAGAAATCAGCTGCCAATGTCATAACGTAGGTTTAGGCCCTGAGAATTCTTCTCTTGCCTTGTAAGTTCATCTGCGTTTCACCTGGAGCCCAAAAAAGACTCAGTTAATTTGACTTTCCAACTGAGTTTAGAGAACCTTTGACTATCGAACTAGATTCGAATTGGTAAAGGTATTAAGCAAGGCCCTAAGTGCAGCTGGATTTGGGCTACAGACCTAGATACTTCCGCTCTCCCATTAATTCCACTTAGAAGACAGACGTAATTTTTTCTTAATGAGGAGTGAAATATGACCTCCAAAACGATACCGGCGCCGCATCGTACATCGGTTTTGGCGCCATCTGTAAAGACCCGATTACATTATTTTCCTTGATCTGATTCTGATCTCCTCCCGAACAGAAATGTCGGTATCATTGCGTCGAACGGCATGTACATTAGGGCAGAGTGAAAAAACTGCCCGCAGACACCAGTCCGTCTTGAATCGAAAACCTTTCTTTTTAGACGGAAGATAACTTTCAGAAGATAACCCATGATGTGAATATTAGGAGGAGGGCGATTCATTAGTACATCTAGCGCAGAACCAAGACAGACGGTTTTTTAGAGTCTGACAAAAACAGCAATAACGTACGAGAATTTACGTGGAAGCTTGTTCCACCAAACAGTCGAGCCATAGGTGAAAAAGTGGTACAGACCTACTTAAAACACTCCCCTCGGTGATTAGCCCGATACCTTGGCAAAGATCCTTACACTTCCATTAATGTGACAGCATCTTCCATGTTTTCGACGCGACTTACTAGGTGAAAAAAAGTTTGCTATCCCGAATCACACCCAAATAATTAGTTTCTTTGAAAAAACGGTGATGGCTCTATGAGTCAGTCAAGTCAATTTCTTTTTTCCCATGAAGAGAACAATCCTCATTTTGAGGGCATTGACTGAAAGCTAATCTCTAATACACCAATCGTCAATCACGTCTAAAGCTGTCTGCGCTTTAGATCGTGATCCGACAGAATGTACAACTACATCATTTGCATATGATATTAAAGCTTTTAGGAGGAAAGGAAAACAAATACCGATGTGCATATGATACGTTGGTCTTGAATGTCTGCAGAGTTAAATGACTAGAAAATATAGAGCCCGGTATTGCATTCTATAAACGAGTCGTAAATTATTTGAAGGAATCGGGGTATTTGGCATTTTTCAGAGTACGCCCGGAGACGGCTTTAAGGGTAAACTGATGAGCATCCATAGTGAGATGGATATTTTCATTACCCTACGATTTTAATATTCTAGGATTCTTTATTGTCAATCTTTCAGTTGATGATTTTTCTCCTGTGATATGAATACTCCGTATGGCATTACCCTTGAAAAATTTGGACGGAGCGGTTTTCGCCATCCTCAAGAAATAATTTGTCGCGAAAAAGGGTAAATCGTTTCTTCTTTTCCATGGGATGAAACTGTCTTGTAGATGGTTCTTGGAGCAAGACTTTTTCTTCCTCCTTCGTCGCAGTTGTTTGAGGACCGGATTTTGGGAAGTTTTTCTGTCCGGTTCACTTATAAAGGGTGTTTTTTTAAAGTTATACAAATTCAATATGCAATAAAATACTAAAAGCTACTGTTAATGACTATGATATTAGCTTTATTTAATAGCTAATTTGGTGCTTAAATATGACATCGGGCATATGAAGCCCACGGCTAGCTCGAATGAAGCGCAATCGTAAAGTTCAATTTTCGACAACTTTATCGAGCAACTGGGGCCGTATATCGGCAATAACACGGCGAATGTTGACTTCCAAGTCGTCCAACGCCTCTGGTTTATCGTCATAGACTAGTGACTTCACATACCCCCAAAGAAAGTGTGAGATCACAGGATCGTGGAAGCCAGTTCACAGGTCCATTACGCGAAATTATGCGCTGAGCAAAGGTTTCCCGCAATCAATTAATAGTGTCGAGCCCCGTATATGCCATCTTGTTGAAAACAAAGCTCTGTCACGTCAATGCTATTCAATTGAGGAACGAAGAAGTCAGAAATCTCTCTCTGTATGCCGGTAACATTCTTGACGCCGTCGTCCACCAACCAGTGAGTTTTAATGGTTGTAAGACCGTCTCGACAAAGGCATCTGTGTTTACTTCACTCCAAATTCGGCAATTTTGCTTGTTTAGATTTCCATTTAACCAAAAATGGGCCTCACCGGCGAAAAAAATTTTGCGTTGAAAATGAGTATCAAGCTGAATCATGTTTTCGGCCCACTCACCGAACCTACGACGCGTATAATGGTCACGCGGTTTCAACTCTTGCACAAACTGGATCTTATAAACTTTTGAGCCAAGATCTTCCGTAAAATCTTCCACAAATTGGGTGGGCATAGCTCCAATTGCTGTGCACGATGGCGAATCGATTCATTCGGATTCTCCTCAACACTGCATTCCACAGCGGCAGTAACTTCTTCTGTTCGCACTGTTTGTCATCTTTGGGGATGCGTATTATCCGCTGAAGTATACGTGGTGCGAAAACGACTCATCGTGTTTCGAATAACTTGCTCAGATGGACGATTATGCCGACCGTAAAATGTATAAAGCGCATGGTTTTCAAAATAAGTTTGCACAATTTGCACGCGTTGTTCTGGCGTTAATCTATTCATCGTAAAATGGCAAAACGTACTAACCACAAATCAACTTTCAACTGTCAAATTGACAATCTGTAGAAACAGTGTTGCCAGTTTAAGAACCAAGCTTCTGAAAAAAAAAAAACCCTTTACATATGATACGTTGGTTTTGAATGTTTGTAGAGTAAAATGACTAGAAAATATAGAGTCCGGTATTCCATTCCATAAACGAATCTTAAATTATTTGAAGGAATCGGGGTATTTGGCATTTTTCAGAGTACGTCGGGAGACGGGTTTAAGGGTAAACTGATGAGCATCCATAACGAGATGGATATTTTCAAAAAGGCAAGAGCATTTCAAAGCTTCCTTTGATTCCTACCCTACGATTTTAATATTCTAGGATTCTTTATTGCCAATGTTTCAGTTGGTGGTCTTTCTCCTGTGATATGAATACTCCGTATGGCATTACCCTTGAAAAATTTGGACGGAGCGGTTTTCGCCATCCTCAAGAAATAATTTATCGCGAAAAGGTAAATCGTTCCCTCTTTTCCACGGGAGGAAACTGTCTTGTAGATGGTTCTTGGAGCAAGACTTTTTCTTCCTCCTTCGTCACAGTTGTTTGAGGACCGGATTTTGGGAAGTTTTTCTGTCCGGTTCACTTATAAAGGGTGGTTTTTTAAAGGTATACAAATTCAATATGCATTAAAACACTAAAAGCTACTGTTAATGAGTATAATATTAGCTTTATTTAATAGCTAATTTAATGCCATTGGTGCTTAAATATTACATCGAGCATCTGAACTCCACGGCTAGCTCGAATGAAACGCAATCGTAAAGTTCAATTTTCGACAATTTTATCGAACAACTGGGGCCGTATATCGACAATAACACGGCGAATATTGACTTCCAAATCGTCCAACTTTTCTGGTTTATCGTCATAGACTAGTGACTTTACATACCCCCAAAGAAAGTGTGAGATCACAGGATCGTGGAAGCCAGTTCACCGGTCCATTACGCGAAATTATGCGCTGAGCAAATGTTTCCCGCAATAAATTAATGGTGTCGAGCGCCGTATGGCATGTTGCGCCATCTTGTTGAAAACAAAGCTCTGTCACGTCAATGCCAGCTTGTATCTTCCGTAAAATCTTCCACAAATTGGGTGGTCATAGCTCCAATTGCTGTGCACGATGGTGAATCGATTCATTCGGATTCTCCTCGACACTGCATTCCACAGCGGCAATAACTTCTTCTGTTCGCACTGTTTGTCATCTTTGGGGATGCGTATTATCCGCTGAAGTATACGTGGTGCGAAAACGACTCATCGTGTTTCGAATAACTTGCTCAGATGGACGATTATGCCGACCGTAAAATGTATAAAGCGCATGGTTTTCAAAATAAGTTTGCACAATTTGCACGCGTTGTTCTGGCGTTAATCTACTCATCGTAAAATGGCAAATGTACTAACCACAAATCAACTTTCAACTGTCAAATTGACAATCTGTAGAAACAGTGTTGCCAGTTTAAAAACCAAGCTTCTGAAAAAAAAACCCTTTACATATGATATGTTAGTTTTGAATGTTTGTAGAGTAAAATGACTAGAAAATATAGAGTCCGGTATTCCATTCCATAAACGAGTCGTAAATTATTTGAAGGAATCGGGGTATTTGGCATTTTTCAGAGTACGCCTGGAGACGGGTTTAAGGGTAAACTGATGAGCATCCATAGCGAGATGGATATTTTCAAAAAGGCAAGAGTATTTCAAAGCTTCCTTTGATCCCTACCCTCCGATTTTAATATTCTAGGATTCTTTATTGTCAATCTTTCAGTTGGTGGTCTTTCTCCTGTGATATGAATACTCCGTATGGCATTACCCTTAAAAAATTTGGACAGAACGGTTGTCACCAGAGAAATAATTTCTAGTGAATAAGGTAAATCGGTTTCACGGGAGGAAACTGGTTCTTGGAGCATAACTTTTTCTCCGTCCTTCGTCACAGTTGTTTGAGGACCGGCTTTTGGGAAGTTTTTCCCCCCGATTCACTTATACTATGCAGTCCATTTTTTTGTTGTGCTTTTAGTCCTACGAATAAGTGAGGTAGTCAGGTGTCTGAAATTGGTAACTAAATTAATGAATAAGCATCCTCCAAATCTATGTATCCATCCGAACATGTTGTTCAACCTTTGAGTTATAAGAAATGATGGTGGAAGGGATAGTTGAATTGCTTCTTCGCTGCTAGATTCGTTGTTAACATATATTGCTAAGCCTCCAAAAACCGTAGAGAAAAAAATAAGTAACTATCTATGTAAACCCATGAAACTAGAGTTAATTGAATTTTAAAGGGTTCTAATTGCTCATGTTTACTTTGTAAAATGCTGAATCATGGTTAAGAATAAATAAGAACGTACAAATCATGACAAGTAATATTTAAAATATACATATTTCGAGTTCTACTACTATCACCAGCAGTAAGATTAAAAATAGATCTAAGGCCAAAGGTTATACTGATATCTGAATAGGTAGATTTATATCCCAACCATATGCACAATGCCAATCATGTTTTTGAGTCTTATCAACGAACTGATTATAACATGCATACATATGTCCCCTTTAAAAGTATGGAGTTACGAATATGTACGAGTATGTTACATTACGCCTACATCCCTACGAGTATGTATGAACATTCTATTCAAATAAAATACTTTCAGATACATTATCTCTGAGTTTGTATGGGAACTTTTATTGAAGTTCCTTTCTCCCATTTATTTGATTTTTAATCTAGAATCGCTTGGCATGCCCCATTAAGCCGGTTGCGGACGCTATCTGCTTGTACCCTAATACCAATTATATCGTTTTACTACAAAATATTACTCAGACTCCAATGATTGTGTTCTTTAAATATTTTTAGTTGAACAGTGACTTTAAGTGCAACCAGACGTGACTTGTTTTCTGCTTTGAATTCTAAAAATATTTCGAAAACTGAAGGTATGAATACACAGAGTACACGAGAATGTATCTAAAGCTTAAGATTGTTGGAAAAACTGTGAGAATGAAGTGTTTGTTTTGAAAATGCATTTTATGATAATTAGTCTCCTAACCTAACCTAATTCAAATTTAGTTCTAAAATTAAATAAAATTTTACGTCAGCTCATTTCATATAAAAAAAAAGAGATGGCAATGTTTTAATCCCGGGGCAGACAATAATCTTTATAAAGATTTTCTTATCGCAGTCAGCGGTTATCAGAATAAAAAACTCAAAGCAATGACAAAGTTAACATATCGTGTCAAGAGCAAGCGACATAGGCGGCGAGTGCAAGTCATTGAAATTGCGCGGCTTAATTATAGTATGAAACCAGTTATTGTGCGATGAATGTGATTAATCCGCATTCAGAATTGAATTAGTGACATTCGGACTTGGATAACAACAAATTCCTATTTGACATGGCAATATCAATTTTTCTTTAAGTTTTATTGTCATGATCGAGGGAATATTTAAAAAAAAACTAGTAAACAAGTTCTATGTATGTATGTGCTTGCATAGCTCTGAAAGTATCCGTGGCTATTTTTATCTCGTATTATTGTATTTCAAACACTTTAATCTGAGGAAGATAATTATTGTTGTTGTTTTTGTTTTTTTTTTTTTTTTTTTAATTGAACGCTATCAAGCGAATATTAGGGGGGAAAGATTGCAGACGGATTGTATTGTATGTACTCGTATAAGGGGTACTTCAAAAGATCATAAAGTTAAGTCTGATAAGAAGTGATTACAAGTGAAAGTGTCAGCAATGCAGCAAATGCGATGGAATGGGTTAAAAGATAAGATAGAAACCGCACATATTTGATTCCCTCGCTTCCATAGTTGCACCAGCAATTAGATAACTTCGTATAAGGACTGAAACGAATAAAATTTGGAAACTTCAAAGTAAAAAAAAGAAATATTTTCATAATTCATGTAAATTTTTTTTATTTGCTTAAAAACTCTGTTTTTATTAAATTCATTCACAATTACAAAAAATAAACAAAATTATTTGGGTTGCCATTCTTTCCTCAACTTCTTTCGAATATCCTTCATAAGGTTGGTGACAGTTACATCCGTGATCTTTTTGGGCGCTCTTTTCCATTTAGCACTAAAATCTTTTACGTCCTTTGCACACTGCTCACTTTTCCTCAATTTAGCTTTGACCAAAGCCCAATACCTTTCAATTGGACGGCACTGTGGAACATTGGGTGGATTCATGTCTTTTGGGACAAAGTCGACATTTTTAGCAACCAGAAAGCTCAACGTCGCATGAGCTGAAGTTAAATCTGGCCAAAATAATTTTGAACCCTCGTGTTTGTTTAAGAAAGGAATCAACCGTTTTTTTAGGCACTCGTTAATGTACACTTCTCCGTTAATTGTTCCCGTTGTAATAAACGATGAGCTTCTGTGTCCACATTGGCAAATGGCCTGCCAAACGAGATATTTTGAACCGAATTTTTCCATTCCAATCGATGTTGTTGATTGCGGAAGAATCTCAGCTTCAAACGAGTTGTAAAACTGCGCACCTGGACGAGTAGTAAAGTCGGCTTTGACATAAGTTTCGTCATCCAAAACCAAGCACGCTTTCTTGTTGCCGATCAACTCGTATAGCTTTCGGGCTCGTGTTTTTATGACTTTTTTTTGCTTTTCAATTTTTTGTTTTTTCGTGTTTTTAGATCGTTACGTTTTTTAGATCTTTGTACCATTGTTTGGTTGGTATTACATTTCCGAGCAACATCTCTGGATGACATAGTCCGGTTTTTTACGATGGTACCCACTATTTTCCTGTCCAAATTTGTATCATGTTCTCCACTTTTAGCTCCACATTTCTGTTTTCACTTAACTGTCAACGTATCCAAATATCGTTTAATAACAGAATCCACTGTGCGTGGATTTGCGATGAAATGGTTTGGACGCGAAGTATTTTCGAGCCATTTGTCGATGATCTTTTTACGGGGTTCCTCTTGACTCATATGTTATAAATATTTTAAACCGCACCGAACTAAAATCTATAACAAACTGAAACTAGAGAATATACAGGCTAATTTGGGTACAAAATGGGATTGCAATTTTTACGCATTGGAAGTATAGCCCGTATTAAAATTTACAGATTTTATTCGTTTCAGTCCTTAATTGCATACTCAAGTCGATTTTCACTTTTGAGACCCAAGCTCTGTCCTGGGTTTGAAGACTCTCTGGGCGGGATGATTGATGTCTTTCCTTAATTCTTGAAAGCAGCTGTAGTGGTTCCTCTCCAGGAAAGGAAAAAAGGAGACGCCATAGTGTTAAACAATTACCGTCCTTTTGTTTGTGTTTTCTCCTTTTATACAGAACGAAATATGTTAATGACTGCCAGTAGACTGCGAGCGCTCAAGGGATTTGTGTATCCTTAAAATATTTGTACACAGCGCGGGAGAAGGAAATTTAGGGAGGAAGAAAAGAGAGGTACCGAACCAATGTACCTTGGTCTTAAATGTTTGGAAGTTATAACGACCAGGAAATAGAGAGCACGGCAGGGCATCCCATTAGCGAGTTGTACGGCTTAGGAATGGATCACGATATTTTAGAATACGTCCGAAAGTGGGCTTGAGTGTGTACTGATGAGCATTCATAGCGAGACCGGTGTTACGGTTGAAGGTATGAAGGGGCGCAATGCTACTGGCGATTTCAATGGAGCACTGGTGGTGGAAGTAGCGCATTTTCGACAAAAGAGCCTGATGACAAACTCTGTCGAATGCCTTAGAAATATCAAGTGCAGCTATCTTGCTTTCGCCAGATTGATGTAACGCTTTGGTTCCACTTTTCGGTGAGACATACCATCAAATCACCAGTGGACCTGTTGCTACGAAAACCATATTGCCGGTCATTGAGAGGTTTTCGTATTTCGAGATATTGTATTTCATGAGCTGTTGCCATGACCTTGGAAAGAAGGGACGTAAGTGCAATGGGTCTGTATGAGGAGAGATAAGAAGATTCGCCTTTTTTAGGGACGCGCTGGAGAAATGCTGTTTTCCATCTGCTCGGAAAGAGTTCTAAAGAGTAGGATTGATGAAAAAGCTTACGCAGTGTTTTTGCCAGCGAGGAAGAACGCCTCTTCAGAAGGAAGGGGGATATACCATCTGAACCAGGGGATTTGTTAAGATCTTTACGAACTCTTGCTACTTTGAATATTCGACGCACTCAAGTGTAGGTGGAGACAAAGCACAATCTGGAAGTGTCGAGCTGGCCGCAAAGTGTGCAGTAAGCAGATTGGCCTTGTCCAAAAAGCTAACAGTTGGAATATCATTTTAAATGAGCGTTGGTATGGAGGATGAGGCAGAATTTCTGATGTTTTTGACGAACGGCCAAAAGCTTTCACTACCTCTGGGACACTGTAGTATTTTTTGCTTCAATTCATGTCGTATTGAAATTTCACACGCTTAAGAAAGACGTCGGGTTGGTCTTGGAGGACCGAAAAAACATTTCTCGAACCCTGACAAATTCCTTATAGCTCATGTGGTGCCACGCCTTTTCTTTTGTTTTAATACTCCCCATTCCAAATAGAATAGTTCTTGTGATCATATTAGCAGCGACATCCACGTCGTTATCGAGCAAGCATAACGACCAGTTAAAATTCTTAAGAAGCTGTTAAGTCCGCTCCAATTGACTTTCTCGTATTGCCATACGGTTCTTTTTGGAATTTTTTCCTCTAACTGTGTGTTTAGCATACGAGAAATTAGCTGACATGACACAATGCTCCGACGAGCCTAGAGGGGAGGGCACATCAATGGTGTACTTATCAGGGTGAGAAGTTAAAAACAAGTCCAGGATGTTGGCGGTATGACTATCAACCTCTGGTATTCGTGTAGCCCACACATTTACAAGCTGGTTTAAGTTATTTTCCGCAGTGAAGATCTCAACACACCGTCCCTCCGGTGTGTTCTGTCCAGAATGTCGAATCCAACCAGAATTGTGCATATTGAAATCGCCCGTAATCACAATTTCAGTATGAGGATACAGGGATACAATTCTTTGTATGGAGTCAGACAGCGCATCAAACTTGTTAAAGGTCGGATTGCTATGCAATTTGGGGGTTCAGTAAATAAGGCAGTAGTAGATAATTTGCTTACGGAAGTGGAATTTTTACCACTTGAATTTGATTTCCGGATTGGAACATGGATCACATTGAGGTGGACTTTGATAAACTACATCACTACGCACATAAATGGCGAGTCCGCGGTGAGAGAAGAATAATGACACTAGTTCGTAGTCAGGTAGCTTCAGATTAGACTGATCTGAGAGGTGTAGACAGGGATGTACCTGTGTTTCACTAAGTGCCAAAGCAGCTGGTCTGTACTTACAGGTCTACGGTAAGCGCCCTAATTTCGTTTACAGGGGAAATATAGGTCTAAATACGTATAAAACTTCTCCTGCCCTGTTCATAAATATTACCAAAGTATTCAACATGATGGACCGCACTTCGCTATTACATAGATAAGCTTTATCAAGCGAGTTTTAGGGGTTTTATCATTACTAGTTTTCCTCGTATTTAAAAAATCGGAAACAAATGGTAAAAATCAAAAACTGTTTTATTGTAGTTCGCAAAAGTCTATTTTTACGGATGTCCCTCAAGGCTCTGTTCTGGGTCCCATCCTGTTTTTATTATATATCAATTTCTTGTCCATTCAACCTTTCCAAAGCAAAATCAACGCTTTCGCTGACGATATTGCTCTTGCGTATTCTCATAAAAATTATTGTAATCTATTTTTAGATACCAAATATGAATTAGAGATGCTGCGAAGATAATTCAAAGAGCATATGGTTGCCAACATAATTTTCTGTTTTTTTATTTATTTCTTAAATATACAGATATTTAATTAGGTACCCAGTAAATTTGTATACTTTCTATTTGTTCCCCATCAATTTTTTTAAGAAAACTGTTACTTAATTCTTATCACTTCGGCAACTGATAAGTTTTGTCAAAAATAAAGGTTGATAATAGATAATCTTGTTTTTTGCAATCTTTAGCGCCGTGGAGAAAACCTGGGTTTGAATAAAACCTACACAGAATTTCTTTTTCGACCCGAAGTGTCACGTTTAGCTGTCATAGTGCACAAGATTTGTCTACAACTAAAATTCGAAGCGTCGGCGGTTGCTTAGGCTTGCACAGATCTATAGGGTGACCGGATAATATCGATTGGAAAGAAAATTTAAATAAAACAACAACGGTGTGAGATATAAAATTGATTCTGGCATTATTTTGAAGCTACATACGTTTGCATGAACTGTGTGAGAAATAGCACAACATTCAAATGGCTGCCTTGGCTTTGCTGGCAACGCTTCAAGCGGTCGGTCCGCACTTGGATGACTCGGTCTAACATGTGCGGCGTTATTTCGGCAATAGCGAGTCGAATGTTGGCCTCGAGCTCGCTCAAAGTGGGTGGCTTTTTAGCATAGACTAAGGATTCGACGTAGCTCCAGAGAAAATAATCGAATGGTGTCAAATCGCATGATGAACGCTCGCAGTGTGATAACCCAGTCGCCAAATTTCTCCTTCACAACTTAGATCGTTGCGTCACTTGTAGCGGCGCCTTGTTGGAATTACAGATCGGATATATCGATGTTGTCGAGCTCTGACCACAGAAAGTCGGTTAACATCGCTATGTACCTGAATCCATTGACGATAACGATGTCTCCTTCCTCATTCCGAAAGACATAAGGTCCGATGATGTCGCTATGCCATAAACCGCACCAAACAGCCAATCTTTGTGGATGCATTAAGGCTTGGCCGAACACTTATGGATTGTGTTCGCTCCAATAATGGCAATTTTACTTGTTGACATAGCCCCTGAGTCAAAAATGAGTCTCGCCCGAGAAGGTGATTTTTTTGTCAAAATCCGGATCTCCGGCCAACATTTTCAGCGCTCACTTCTTTCGTCAGCATAATTTCATACGTGTGTAGGCCCAAATCCAACTGCAAAATAAGCCGGGTTGACTATCTGGCGATGCCCAATCGATACTGCGAAATACTTTGTCCATATCTATTCTTGGTTTTATATGCCTCCAACTGTGCATAAGCTTTTGATCCATGGACCAGAAGTTATTTCAGCTGCACTTTTTCCGAAGAAGCGCAGGAAGGTAAAAATAAGGATTTTAAGTAATATCGCCAAAACTACATATTCTAGGAAATGTTCCTGGGAAAAGAATAATGAAGATATTTTTTATTGACGACTAACATATACTCGTAACATCTGAAACAGATGAAAACTATTCCAAAAGCAATTTTCAATTTGATTACTAGTCTACATCAATGTAATTTTAAGACTTCTGGCATTAGCTTAGAAAGTGATGATGATTACTCATTAGTTGAATCCAACTTTTGGTTATATTTCAAAAATTCATATTGCTATCAACAAATCGACAAAATTTATGATTCTTCTTTTTTATTTTAACAATAGTATCTAAGTTTAAAAAAGTATATGAAACAATGTATTTAAGAACAAAAATTTGTAAGAACCTGAAATGAAAAAATGTGTTCGTTTATTAATTGTACATAATCATTTCCCAAACAAAAAAAAAAACAATTTCAGCTCACCTAATCCAACAAATTAATTGATTCCGCTTTTCAAGGTATCTTGCTCCACTGTGCGTCGTTGCTTGAATTTATAGGTAGGCAAAGTCTTTTACATCTCAAAGTTTGCGGTTGTGGCGTGTGGACAGCACGTTGTCAACAGTATATAATTTGTTTTACCTTCAATTACCACTAAACTTAATTCTGCTGTCCCTGCTTCAATGGCCGCAAGCGGTCCAGTGTCAACGTCATAAGCGTATGCTGACAGACTTTTGGCCTGTGAGTTTCGCGCAATTTTCGCAAGTATGATGTTGAGGAATGACACCGGTGGTGTCATTTCCGACGTTTATGGACTAGCGAGCGTGCTTCATTGTCACGTTAACACACAAGTTTGGCAAGGATATTTCTCCTCTCTATAAATGTCAAATCAAAAAACAGGTGATGGATAGCGATTTGAAGTTTCATAGTTTGTTTCTAAGATTTACCTTAAGGATATTCAGGCCTGTCGAGGTTTCGAAGCGAAAGTCAATTCCGTTCGGAACTTCAATTACGTTCAAGGTATCCATTTCGTAACAAAATATTGGGTCTATAACTTAATTCGTGCGGTTTGCTAGGAGATGGCGTAACTTGTATTATTCCATTGGAACATGCGTTGGAAAGCTACTGTTATTGTACGTCATTTCAGTATATGTCATTCATTTGAAGCGTAAACAACAATAATTTTTTTTTCACTCAAATATGTCGAACTTTGTGCCTGAAAAAGTGTTTTTGCGGGGAGTTCTTCTTCATTACTTTAATATGAAGAAAACTGCTGCCGAAATTCATCGTATTTTGGTGGAAGTTTATGGTGAACATTCGCTAGCTGAGCGAACGTGCCAAAAGTGGTTTGCACGATTTAAAAGTGGTGATTTTGGCTTGGAAGACGATGAACGTCCTGGGCAGCCAAAAAAGTTTGAAGATGAAGAATTGGAAGCATTACTCTATGAAGATTGTTGCCAAACACAAGAAGAGCTCGCAGAATCTTTGGGTGTCATTCAAGCAGCCATTTCAAAACGTTTAAAAGCAGCTGGATATATTCAAAAGCAAAGAAATTGGGTTCCACATGAACTCAAGCCGAGAGACGTCGAAAGGCGGTTTTGCATATCCGAAATGCTGCTGGAACGCCACAAAAGGATGTCATTTTTGCATCGGATTGTTACTGGTGATGAAAAATGGATCCATTACGACAACCTCAAGCGCAAAAAATCATATGTGAAACCCGGCCAACCAGCCAAATCAACGGCAAAGCCGAATATGCGACCAGACACGAGGCAATAATTTTCCATTATGACAACGCTCGGCCCCACGTTGCTATTCCGGTTAAGAACTATTTGGAAAACAGTAGATGGGAAGTCTTACCCCACCCGCCTTATAGCCCAGACCTTGCCCCTTCTGACTACCATATGTTCTGGTCGATGCAGAACGCCCTCACTGAAATACGGTTCACATTAGAGCAGAATGTTAAAAATTGGCTTGATTCATTCTTGGCTGCCAAGCCGGCGGAGTTCTTTTGGGATGGGATCCACAAATTGCCAGAAAGATGGGAAAAAGTCATAGCTTCAGATGGGCAATACTTTGAATAATACTATTGTACATGTTTTCGTCCATTTGTCGTAAACAGCTGTTTTAGTTCCATAACAGTATGACATCAACTTTGGTTGATAGTATGTCAACCAATCGCTCCTGATGGACCCCCGTCATTGTTTTCTTTCTGAAATACAAAATCAAAGGAATAAACAACAACAAATTATTATTTTTTTAGTTTTATTACTTACAATTTTGAAGTCCTTTCCATTTTTCCTGAAATTTTCCGCAGCAATTCCTCGTCGGAGAACTTAGGAAAAAATTTGCCGTGTAGCTGTCAAAAATTGTTTACTTAACGCACCACATCGCACTGTGGTTATGTGCGCTAGATTTAATCGGAGGATGTGTCCGGCGAGTGTTTCGGAATGGATACCTCGCACGGAAATTCTCCGATTTCGTACAAATCGAAGAAAATTTCCTTCCGAACGGATACCTCGATACGGCTGATTATCTGGTCAATGGTGGACTTAGCAGGCCTTAAACTAGACTTACATATGTATAAGGACCTATCAGATTCTTGATATTGAGAATAGATGAGGATAGATAAAATCTTGTCCGCGATATTAAGATGACTGATTCCTTTATGATTGTCACTCATAAAAATAAACTAAATTAAAAAAATGCGACTGCTTGCCGTCATGAAATGCATTTTCTCTCAGGCGAAGCATCATATTGCATCTGTCAAGGACAGGTCTTGCCTTTATAACATGTGTCCCTTTATTTTAAGGCAATAGGAAGTTCCAATATGGTTACATTCGTTTGTATGATCGGCGAGTTATTATTCTGGAGACTGTGGCGTTGAATATGCTGGCCCTGTTACTTCTGTACTGGTGAATTGTGTAAAAAAAAATACCGAGTAGTCGTCCATTAAAATTGTACTGGCTCCGATTTGGTTATTATTTTATTTACATGAATTAGTAATACCCTGGCTGATGCTTCACCTACGCATGACCACTACCCCGGATTCCTTTTTTATGAAATAGTGATCTGAAGAAAACTAGGTCCCATTCTTGATAAGCTTCACGATATCTATTGACCTTCTGTTACTGTGATTGTGATTTTCTTCCGGACATAAGCTCAGCAGGTGGTGATTTATTTGGGGTGTTTCCATTGTCACTTTTGTGATATATGAGTTGAGTTTTTCGTTGATTCATTCCAAGTTTGAATAGGATCCTGCTCGTCTATAATAGTTGATTGATAATAACAAGGACAGTACGCAAATGCTCGATTTCCGCAGACTAACAAAATCCCCCGAACTGCTGAATTCCGCTATCTCATACGATAATTTTTGAACAGAGAAAAATCTGAGAATATCTACAATATGTAGCTGCAGTTGGAGTCTCGGGGTGGTAGCTGGAATGCTTAAAATTGGCCTCATCATCGGGTGCGACGCCAACGCACTTCATGGGTGGTATGGGGCAGTACCGAGATCAACGACAGTTGTGAGTCACTTTTTGATCCTACGATCCACTATCCTCATTGTTTGCAACATTGGTAATGAACCCACTTTTATGACAAGAAACCGACAACATCACTCAAATGATAACGAACTCAATGGTATCGTTGAACTCACTCATTTTCAGACCACAGATACATCCAATTCAGCATGAGTGATGCTCCTCCCAGCCAACCAACATTCCGGAATTATCGGAAAACTGATTGGCCAAAATTGAGAAACTGTCAGCAACACTCACCCTCCTCTGAACTCTCAAGTCCCCCGCGTGACACCCACGACCTTGACATGAAAGTCAACGAATTCACCATGTCTCTTAATCAGGCTATGGCTGGTTCCTGTCCTCTTATTCAACCTAGAAGCAAGAAAAAGCCGCACTGATGGACATCAGCAATAGGACCGCTTAGAAGCGTTTGCACAAAACTTGTTAGCCAAGCAAAAAGCATCAGAAAAGTGACACCAGAAAAAAGAACTGAGGAAGACAAAGCAACAATCCTGAAGATCATTCTGTGTCAAAATTACAAAAACCTCTGTGGCATCGCGGCTAAGAAAAATCCTCTCTATAAATTCTTTGATGCCTAGCTATTCGCCTTAAGTGACTACACAGTGGACAAATAATTTATTTAACCACGCCATCCACGATTACACGATTACACTATACGATTACACCTAACTTTGGTTTGACAAAGACTTTCATACAAGCTTCTCCTCTAGATCCTTCTTTGAGGAAGATGCTTTCATGGTGGACAAGTCAGTCCGCTTTTACACAGATAGATCTAAAACTGATAGCAGGGTTGGTGGCGGTGTTTTCTCAGATAAGCTAAATGTGCCTTTCAAATCACTGTAGCGTGTTCAAGGCGAAATTTTGGCGATTAAAGAAGCTCTGTCCTGGCTGAAGAAAAACGTGATAACTGCAAAGGATATTAGCATATTTTCGGATAGTCAGGCCGCTATCAAGTCCCTGGACTCAGTCTCATTAAATTCTAGAACCGCCCTTAACTGCCGATCATCTCTTACGGTGATGGCAGAGCAGTTCAAACTTCACCTTTGTTGGATGACGGGCCACAGAGACCTTCCAGGGAAATGTAGGACCGACGAACTCGCCAAAATTTGAAATACTCTACCTATTCTACCGGAAAAGGGTAGCATCGGTATACCAGTAGCTACGTTCAAATTAATATTAAAGCTGGATGCTAACAGAAGAACAGACCTTAGGTGGACTGTTGGACCAACATGTCTAGCGACCAAACAAATCTGGTCAAAACTGGATCTGTATCGCTCTAAGTGTCTGATCCTTCTAAATAAGGAGTATCTCAGCGCCATCATAGGTGTCATCACTGGACGCTGCCTCATAGGCAAGCACCCAAGAAGGCTTGGCGCCTTTACAAATGATTTCTGCAGAAGCTGCATGAACGAGGAGGAGGAGGAGACAATCATTCACCTACTCTGTACATGTGCAGCTCTCTCGCAGACAAGAAAACTTCACTTAGGAGCTTTTTTCTAGAAGCTCAAACTATTCCACCAGTAAGATGATCATAGATCCACGTGGCATCACAATGGGCCAATAAGCCTAAGTGGGTTGATATATCCTACAGCCACTTTTACCTACCTACGTACCTACCTATTTTGAAAACCATGGTTCGGTTCGCCAAACTTATCGTGTGCTTCTTCCATTTTACGGTCGACAGAATCGTCCATCTGAGCAAGTTATTCGGAACACGATGAATCGTTTTCGCACAACGTTCACTTTAGTGGATAATACGCATCCCCAAAGATGACAAACAGTGCCAACAGAAGAAGTTATTGTGGAACGCAGTGTTGAGGAGAATCCGAATGAGTCGACTCTCCGTCGTGCACAGCATTTGGAGCTGTGCCCATCCAACTTGTGGAAGATCTTGGCTTAAAAGCTTATAAGATCCAGTTTGTGCAAGAGTTGAAACCAAGTGACCATTATACGTGTCGGTGAATGGCCCGAAAACATGATTCAGCTTGATCCTCATTTTAAACAGAAATTTTTTTTCGCCGATGAAGCCCATTTTTGGTTAAACGGAAATCTAAACAAGGAAAACTGCCGAATTTGGAGTGAAGTAAATCCAGAAGCGTTTGTCGAGACGGTCTTACTACCATTAAAACTCACTGTGCTTTATGGATTGGTGGAATCATCGGCCCATATTTCTTTAAGGACGATGCCGGCCAGAATGTTACCATCAATGCAGAGCGCTATAGAAACATGATTTCTGAGTTCTTCTTCTGCCATTAGTTGAATGGCATTGACGTGACGTGGTTTCAACAAGATGGCACAAAATGCCGCACAGTGCGCGACACCATCAATTTATTACAGGAAACATTTATTGAGCGTATAATTTTGCGCAATGGACCTGTGAACTGGCCTCCACGATCCTGTGATCTCACACTTTCTTTGGGGGTATGTGAAGTCACTCATCTGTGCCAATAAACCAGACACATTGGATGATTTGGAAGTGAACATTCGCCGTGTTATTGCTGTATACGACCCCAGTTGCTCGTTAAGTTGTCGAAAATTGGACTTCACGTTTGCGCTTCATTCGAGCTAGCCGTGGCGCGCATATACCCGACAGCACTAATGGCATAAAATTATCAATTAAACAAAGTTAATATCATAGACATTAACTTTAGCTTCAAGTGCTTTATTTCATATTAAATTTGTATAACCCTAAAAAAAACACCATTTGCTTGAACCGGTCAAAGGTGAGATTTCAATCTTACATTCTTCTCAATTTTCATTGACTTTGCTAGCGAAGCGCTTAAAACTTTCGGTGCTGCTCTGGTTAAATCTGACAAAGAAGCACAAATCACATTTATAAAAATGATTTTGAGTTTATGAAGTCGCGAGATCAAATTGCTCAGGTTACGGAAGCAAAATGAAATTGGCGTACCTGTGTATTCGCCACTTCCTCATTGGAGATCTGCCTTTGGCAGTGTCCCCCAAGATTTCTGCATATTTGTCAATTTGCTGTACAATTAATTCTTAATTCTTCGCCGAATTGAAACTCATGAATATTTCTATTCGGGAATATACTCCACTGATGATTTGTTCGCTTTTTATATCAAAACTCGTTCAGAAACCTTCTGAAGCATGAATGCTTCATGGGGTTGCAGTTGGTACTCTTCAATAAAGAAAATCATGATCTCCTTCGTCATATTTTCAAATAAACTTATTTTTTAATTGAAACCACTTGAATGTGTCTAATGTCCATGCTTGTCGCCATAGAGCATGACTGGGATGGTTACATAGTTGCGAGTCTTGCATAATTTTTTCAAAAGTTGTATGACCGCGCATCACTTTTTGTATACCTTTTTGTGCTATCAAAGGTCCTGACAATAATGCTTCCGAGCATTATGGAACATTCCTAATCGTTATTTTACATAATCTGTTAATTGAAGGGACTAAACATATGTACGTCGTCCCTACAAATGCTGCCATACGAGTATGTGTCATAAGATGATAAGTATTGATCTTAACTTCTATTCTTTTCTGCGGTATTGTGAATATTTATTCGATTGTGGATTTAGAGAATCTCCTTTCTCTAGATCGATGCTGAAATTTCATACTTTCATCCCACCAACTTTTTCTGGCTTCGATGCCACTATTTCTGCCATTGATACACATTGCACACATTTTATCGAGCGAGTGATTGAGGAATACACGTTCGGGAAGGTTCTGCTATCTTGCGAAAAGCAAACTCATCCAAGGCCACAATCTGCCTAACTAACTCCCAGAACTTCTGGTATTCTTTTCTACTTTAGTTCTTGATTCTAGCATAAATATTATGATTTCTCCGGAAGGTGCATACATATTTAGATATAGGCGACCATAATAACTATCCTAATCCTCGGGCTATCCCAAGGCACTATTAAATATTAATTATTCTTAATTTTCAAAAACCTGCCCTTGAATACTTAGCTTCCCAGATTCATGAAGACACATATGAATACATCACATGAAGCTTTCGTGGCCATAACTCAACTGGAACTGGAAACTCTTTCACTTTAATTTCGGCATCATTTCAGCGAACGCCACCTCTTGCCTTGTTGAATGTGATCGTATTTCCGTGGTCCGTTTTTGCCGTTGCAGAGAGAAGATTTGCCCCCAAGTTCTTTTTTAATGAAAACGTATTTTATACAGTCCCTCCTGCCTGGAAAAATAGCCAACTTCTACAAGACGTTCGGTAGTATTCGTTACTCCACCTGGACGACATGCCACCGGCAGTTGAACCCAAAGGATACCGAACTCTCAATTGAAGTTCAAGTTGAAGACGTAGGCAGTCGAAACATAAGTTCAAGTCCTAAGAAATTCTGCTCTTAATCCCGCCCAGCAAATTAATCGGTGAACTTATTTCCCGCGATCGCATTGTGAGCCGAGACACATACTAAACTCAGTGAACTCACCCTCCAGGCTGCGATAATAAGAAGCTTTATGTTCTTTAACTAGATTGGAAGTGGTAAGACGGTTACATAACGGGTTATTACGCGCAACTAAGCTACCCCTCGAGACGCAGATACTTCTGCCCCTACACCTAAGTACTCTTCATAGAAAAATTCATTTTCATCCGGATTTGCACCCGCTTGGAAGATAGGCGTCAGTTTTTCTAACGAGTAGTAAGGTAGAGAATTTTCCTCTTCCACTAAGACGCAAGCGCCACATTTCTTTCTCGGCTCCGATTCTAGTTGAAGCAGCCGCGAATAGCGTCCGGTGCCATTGTATCGGCGGCGGCGTTTCCACAAGATCAAAGTCCAGTGCCAGTTGCACTGCTTCTTTTTCAAAGTGTCTTGTAAGCGCTATCCCTTATACAGGGTCTTCCGAAATTTGACAGTTAATAGCGGCCATATTATTGAAGCTACATCTGTTAAATTAGCTGTCATTTATTCAGTCTGTTTTGCCAAATCTACATGGATGGACATAGCGTTCAACAACACTTGCAAATAATAAAATTGTTTTATCAAAATGGCTGTTCTGTTCGGGAAACGTTCCGCGCGCTTCGCCCATTTTGCGGTTGCCATAAACGTCCTACCGAGAGGACTATTCGCAGTGTGGTGGATAAATTTGAGTCCACTGGTTCCATAAATGATAAACCAGCGCCTGTACGTCGATGAAACGCAAGATCTGCCGAAAACATCGCCGCTGTTCGTGAGAGTATGCAGGAGAATCTGAGGTAGTCGATTTCGCGTCGCTTTAATGAACTCGGCCTTTCGCAGACCACAACTTGGCGAATTTTGCGTCATGAATTGGGCCTGCACCCGTACAAAATTCAACTGAAAGTAAACGACCTAATTTTCATTGAAAAGTCATTTTCAGCGATGAGGCCCATTTCTGGATGAATTGGTAGGTCGAAAAACAAAATTCTCGAATTTGGGACGATACCAATCCACATGAGATCCAAGAGCGTCCAATGCATCCCGAAAAAATCACTCCTTGGTATGGATTTTGGGTTGGCGGCATATTTCTTTGAGAACGACGTTGGCCAGGCCATCACCGTCAACAGCGAGCGCTACAGGTTGATGATTATCAACTTCTTTTAACATGAATTGGATGATATGGACACCAAGGACATGTGGTTTCAACGGGATGGCGCTACGTGCCACACAGCTCACGCCATATTGGAAATTCTGCACGAGCGATTCGAGGCCATAGTCATCTCACGTGGAAATGATGTGAACTGGCCACCGAGATCGTGCGATTTGACCCCGTTAGACTTTTTCTTGTGGGGTTTTGGGAAGTCGCAGGTCTATGGGAATGAGCCACAAACTACAGCGGCCCTCAAAGTCAACATAACCCATACCGTCGGTCAAATTCAGCCTGATTTATGCGCCAGAGTCATTTAAAATTGGACATTTCGAATACGCGCCACCTAGAGAAGCCGCGGCGGACATTTGAACGATGTTATATTCCATATAGTACATAACGGCATCGATAGGTCTTTCAAACGGAATTTCGATGATATCTCACATACACTTTGTTTTATTTAAATTTAGAGAAAGGAAGCGCTTAATGAAAGACCCTTTATAAATATCAAGTAGGTAAAGGGAGATTCACCAGTATGTCTAGGGCAGAGCCAAACGTGTTAGAAATAGCTCTCATGCAACCAAGGCAAACTATTCTTCGTAGCATGGTGAAATAGGACACATATTTGCGTGGATATTTATTCCAACAAACAGCTGATGCATAGGAGAACGTGATCTTATCATAGGCGTGTAAAAACGGAGGATCCACCTCGGTTGAGTCCACTGTCTTACAAAAGCTCTGTTACACTGTGAGAAAAGCAACAGCAGTTTTAAGGTTTTTAACGCAACGTGTTTAGTCCAAAAAAAATTTCTGGAACCGTCCAACATGCACAATGTAGTGGGGATAGGGTGCCATCTTGCAAGCAACATTCGTTTAGCCCAACAATCATTGATCTGGGCGAGTTGCACATGCCGTCAAAAGATGCGACGTCAAAAGCGCCCTCAATTCCTATGGAAATACCAAACACTTGTTATGTCGAGTGTCGAGTGCACATTCAATTCTTCTCAAAAGTTTTCCCTCTCAGAACTCCAAGTTTTGGCAATTACATCGCAACAGCTTAAATTACCGAGAGTAATTAATTCTTCATTTATGTACTCGTATATCAACACATATACAATTAAGCTATGGAACTGCATCAAAAAAATCTAAAACTCATCTTGTAAGTTGCCACACGTGTAAACAATGTAGTCCTACTTTGGAGTGGAGGCAAATTTAATCGCTCAAACTAAAAAACAGTCTTTCATCAAGTGCAACAGACGCGGTTCAATGGCGATGATCAAATCTGCTTTTGGCTTTGCGTCGTCTTTCAGTCAATTCCGTCGCTCGGTTAAAGACCCTTCCTGAGGTTTCTTGGCAGAACTCTGATACAGTTCATCTTCGTCTTATTATCCTTCGATTCCTACATAATGTACATAATTTGCGTAACATTTCTCCAACGTTGATACGAGTACGTATTTGGGTAATATGTTTTCATTGACAAGAATTACAAGTTTTATATCCCGGCAGTAAAACAATTAAATGTTGGCAGATACCTACTTGATGTATCATCTACAATAATAGGCAAAAGCCTTCCTAAAGGTCAATTCAAACTGCGCATTTCGAAACTTATGCTTGTTACTTACGTGCCTGGTTTCAACCGGTTGATATTTTTAATAACATACGATTGCGATGGGAGATTTTCTGCTATTAAATAACACATATTAAAGCCATTAAATAACTCTTACAAGTGGTAAAACATTAAAAACTGGACTGCCAATGAAATGATTCACTAAAATTTGAAGCAATTTAACCTTGTCTGGCGCGGGGCAAGTTCATGAAATTTAACCCCTTCAAGGAAATATGACTTTTATTGTCGTCTGCTTCCATTATGTGGTACAGAACTAATTAAAGGTGTTCTGTAATTTTTTTTTTTATGTGATGAACGTTATAATATATTTTTATGAAGACCTATATGTATTGTCATATTTCTGACTAGTTGCAAGGTACTGTGTTTCTTCCTGACCGAAGGCCTGTCAGTTGTAAGCAACTCAGAAAGCAAAGACAATAGATTTCTCGGGCCGTTGTAGTGACAATTTGTCGGTTATTTGACCATTTTTCCCACAGCAATAATCTTAACACAGTCGCGAAAACATCTAACATGTTTTCACAGCGAATGCAAAACAGAGCAGTCTCATGGTTAGTTAATTCATTCTGAATAAGTCCAACCTAAAAATACCTCCAAATGCCTAAGGTTGGCAATATGTTCATTCATAACGCTGTAGAGATCATACCACCAGTCCTATCTCACTCAAAAATAGTTAAAATTTTCTTATGTTTTGATGAATCTTTATCTTGACTAGTTGATGCTTATTTTAGTCATTCATAAAAAGATGAGCAAGCGTACGGATTCGGAACTTTGATCATTGGCCGTTGCATCGATATGAACCCTGTGTTCATATAAATTTAAGGAATTCTAATGGATCCCTTATGTTTTATTGGAATATCGTTAAATAACTTAGAACTTTTAGCGGCCCATTTCTGAAGATGAAAACCCGCTTCTTTGTGCAATGTTTTGAGCTTCTTCTGTACTCGCCTGCATTTAGGAATGAGGCCATCACGTCGTTAATACCAGGTGGGGCACCTTGTATAAAAATGTGGTTTACAATTCCTGACGAGTCAAGATGCTTGTCATACTTATCCTAGCTAATTTGCTGAAGACATTAGACTGCCAGTTATTGAGCTAAATCTGCCACATACGAGGGTTGTCTGAAAAGTTTCCGACAGCAACGTAAAGATAGCGTCACTCGAATAAAAGCTAGTTGTGCACCTTTTGACAGTTACTTACCAAAGTTTTAGTCATTTTGGACGCGCGCAGTTTTTAGTTGACAGTCGTTTGAGTGAGTCGATGTGAGTGTTTTTTGTGAAAATGGAAAAAATTTAGTATCGAGCTGTTATTAAATTCTTGTTTTTGAAAGGCAATACGCCTACGCAAATCAAAAATGAGTTGGACTCTGTGTATGGGGACTCTGCACCATCATTTACCACAGTGAAATTTTGGGCAGCTGAATTTAAACGTGGCCGTAAAAGCTTGGGAGATGATGAACGTTCGGGACGTCCAAAAACTGCAACCACTGACGATAACATTGCTAAGGTTCATCAAATGGTGTTAGACGACCGCCGAATTAAAGTGAGAGAGATAGTAGAGGTTATGAAAATGTCCAAAGAATGTGTTTGTTACATATTAAATCAAGATTTAGGCATGAGAAAGCTGTCCGCGCGTTGGGTGATGCGTTTGCTTACGTTAGACCAAAAACGTGTTCGAATGAACATTTCCAACGCTCTGTTGGCGCAGTTTAGGCGCAATAAATCCCAGTTTTGGCGCCGATTAATTACTGTAGATGAAACTTGGATGCACCATTATATGCCCGAAACAAAAAATCAGTTAAAACAGTGGACTGCAAAGGGCGAGCCGGCTGCTAAAAAAAGCAAAAACTATTTTTTCGACTGGGAGAGTGATGGCGACTGGTTTTTTTTTTTTTTTTTTTTTTTTTATAATTTACGCGCGCCTAAGGGGTTATGAATACCCTTATACTGTTGCCAGGGCGCGGGCGGAAAGATAGAAGGAGGAGAAGGTAAAGTTTGTGATGTAGTGGTTTGAAACTCAGGTGTGTTTGGTTTCGATATTGACTCTCCAGGGGTGGGAGGAGTCCGAATAGGACGGAGAGATTTTTCTTCTCTCGGAATGTGAGGTTGTGAATTTTAACGGTTATTTTGTACTTGAAAACCCTACAACAGCCAAATCTACATGTCAGTGTTATGCCTTCACACGCAGATTTTTCTGACTGAGTCCCAATTACACAAATGAAAACTTGCCGTAGCTAGGATTCGAACCTTGACCTTCCGAGTGAAAAGCGATTGCTAGTACCACTACACCACGGCCACCCGGTTTTTGGGATAGTAAAGGAGTTATCTTAATCGATTATCTACAAAAATGAAAAACCATTACAGGAGCATACTACGCATCATTACTTGCCAAGCTGAAGGTAGAAATTGCGGAAATACGGCCACATTTGCAGAAAAAGAAAATCCTGTTTCACCAAGACAACGCGCCGTCTCACACCTCGGCGGTTGCCATGGCGAAAATCCATGAATTACCGTTTGAACTGCTTGACCATCCGCCTTATTCACCAGATCTAGCCCCAAGTGACTTCTTTTTGTTCCCTCGTCTAAAAACTGCGCTCGGAGGACAGAGTTTTCGTCAAATGAGGTGGCAATCACCTTCGTGAACAATTATTTTGCAGAGAAAAACGCCAAGTACTATTTGGACGGGTTAGAGAGATGGGAGCATCGCTGGGAGAAGTATGTAGAGTTACAAGGAGACTATGAAAAAAAATAAAAAAAAATTTTGAGAAAAAATGTCTTGTATCATTGTTGGGAAACCTTTCAGACAACTCTCGTACGTACATATGCTGTGTATCGTAAGTTTATACTCATTTATGGGTTGGTCGGTAGATCTTTGCCACGCAACTCACTTATAATTCTAATAACCATTATTCAGACTTATTTGACGATATGTTTAATCTATGCCAAAGGTAAAGGCATAGTATGCCCTCGCCACTTTTAGCAGCTCCATTAAATGCCACAGGCTAATTCGGTTATTGGGATCTTGCTTCGATCAGTGCTAGTATTTAAATACTAAAATGACTACTATTATTATTATCACTGAGGGTGAATTCAAGATTGATGTTGCAAGAAGAACGCTTTGATCTTGAAAGCCATGGACCACTTGCTTCCTTATTGCAGCTGTTGAATCTGAATGTAGTTGTTTCATTTGCGGAGATCTATTCCTTACAAACAGCGGACTGCCTAACTTCATACTATTGTATATAGTATATGTTAATTCCGTACTGTATGTATGCTACAATTTATCTGGAGATTTGTATTGCAAGACTTGGTATCTTTTTGGTAGGTGTTTCATAAGTATTTATAACGATTTGGTTCTTGTAGTCTTTACTGGAATAAACTTGACTCATTTCAAATGCCTTCATAGTTACGAGTGCTTACTTATTTAGATGACGCTAGTCAGCTGCCAACTGCCTCCAGCTATCCAGACGTTGATAGTCTAACCGCCAACACCCTGGACTTGTTTTTAACTTCTCAGCCTGATAAGTATATCGTTGATGTGCTCTCCCCTCTAGGCTCATCAGACCATTGCGTTATATCAGCTAATTTCTCGTACACCGATCACGCAGTTAGAGAAAAGATTCCCAAAAGATCCGTATGGCAATACGAGAAAGCCAACTGGGGCGGTCTTAACAGTTTCTTTCGGAAATTTAACTGGTCGTTATGGTTCCTCGATAACGACGTGGATGCCGCTTCTGACATGATCACAGAAACTATTCTCTTTGGAATGAAATGCTTTATCTCTCATCGGATGAAGAGTATCAAATCAAAAGAGAATTCATGGTACGACTCGAGCTGTAGAGGCTGTCAGGGTTAGAGAAATGTTTTTTCGGTCCTACAAGACCAACCCGACAGAGCAAAACCGAAAAAAGTTTAAACGAGCCAGAAATAACTGCAACGTATTTCTTAAACGTGTGAAATTCCAATACGACCAAAAACTGAGGTAAAAAATACGGCAATGTCCCAAGGGCAGTAAAAATTGTTGGTCGTACGTCAAAAACATTAAAAATTCTGCCTCATCCTCCATCCTAACGCACATTTACAATGACATTCCAGCTATCAGCTCTCTGGACAAGGCCAATCTGCTTGCTGCACACTTTGAGGCTAGCTCAACACTCCCAGATTGTGCTTTGTCTCCGTCTACACTTGAGTGCGTCGAATCTTCAATGGGACGAATACACTTTTGCACTCGTGTAGTAGCAAGAGGACTTAAAGATCTTAATATACATAAATCCGCTGGTCCAGATGCTATATCTCCCCTTCTTCTGAAGAGGTGTTCTTCCTCGCTGGCAACACCACTGCGTAAGGTTTTTCATCAATCCAACTCTTTAAGACTCTTTCCGAGAAGATGGAAAACAGCATTTGTCCAGCCCATCCCTAAAAAAGGTGAATCTTCCTCGCTCTCTTCCTACAGGCCCATTGCACTTACGTCCCTTCTTTCCAAGGTTATGGAAACGCTGATAAACCGTCAGCTCATGAAATATCTCGAAACACGAAAACTTCTCAATGACCGGCAGTACGGTTTTCGTAGCAGCAGGTCCACTGGTGATCTGATGGCATGTCTCACCGAAAAGTGGAACCAAAGCTTACATCAATCTGGCGAAAGTAAGATAGTTGCACTTGATATTTCTAAGGCATTTGACAGAATTTAGCATCAGGCTCTTTTGTCGAAAATGCGTGCTCTTGGGATGGACGACTCTCTTCTTCAATGGATTATAAATTACCTTTCGGAACGTTCAATTCAAGTTGTCTTGGATGGTTTTAAGTCTGATATTCACAAAATAAATGCTGGTGTGCCCCAAGGCTCCGTTCTGTCTCCGACACTCTTTTCAATTTTCATCAACGATCTCTTATCTGCTACTTCTAATCCAATACATAGTATTCCTTTGCTGATGACAGTACTCTCTGCTTTTCATATTCGTTCCCGGACTCACGCCCCTGCTCTTCGGCTGTAGAACGGGAACGCCAGCGTATGGTAAGCTCATTAAATTCTGATATTAACAGCATAACAACACTAACAGAGTAGAATTTAATGCTTCCAAAATATAATGCTGTCTGCTGTCGTTAAATGGGAATTTCAAAACCCAGCCGTTATCCATGAATGGCACTTGCATCGTCGATACCGATAAAAACTTTCCATTCTCGGTATGTGTGTCAATGACAACTTATGACCACATATTCGATGTCACCAAAAATGCTGCGAAATGTCTAGGTTTACTCAAGCGATGTAAGAAATATTTCACCCTCTCTGATCTGACCACATTATATAAGGCATTCATCCGCCCAAGACTGGAGTACAATGCCCACATCTGGTCAGGTGCTCCTAAAACATCCCTGCACCTGCTAGACGGGATTCAAAACCGTTCGATAAAACTCATATGTGATACTAATATGAGTCAATCAATTGACACCCTCGAACACCGACGTAATGTCTCGTCTTTCATTTTGTTTTATCGCTATTTCCACCAACAGTGCTCCGTAGAAATCGCCAGTAGCATTCCGCCCATTCAAACTTTTAACCGTAACACCCGGCTCGATATGAACGCTCATCAGTATACCCTCAAGACGACTTTCGGATGTACTCTAAAATATCATGATTCGTTCCTAAGCCATACAACTCGCTTATGGAATGTCCTGCCTAGCTCTTTATTTCCTAGTCTTTATAACCTTCAAACATTTAAAACCAACGTCCACCGGTACCTCTCTTTCCATCCTGCCTGATTTTCCTTCCGCTGTGTGCAAGCATTTTAAGGGTACTTAAATCCCTTGAGCACGCGCAAATTATTCAAAAAAAAAATCCATTTCATAATAGCTGAGATCCTCTTTTACTTGTGTGTCTCACCTAATGCGAGCTGTTCCGCTTTTGTGTTGTCCCTCCGGGTATGAATCTTCGGTCTGGTGCGCATTTTCTGGGTCAAGACTACGTCGCTGTACAGTTCTTAAAATTCGCTTTTATATGTTATCTCCTGCTCCAAAGCCTGTCAACACAAATGGGACTTAAAATGTCTCGAAAAATTGTGCATTGAAAACGGGCAAATACATATTCATAAGCCTTCACACAATACGGACAAGCAAGATCTTGTATGCTATGATAATTAGAGACGGATGCCTCCATGGTTAATGCAGTTTAGAGGGCCTATAGGTCGGAAAAATGATACTGAAGTTGCATGCATATGGCATACTGAAGCTTGGAAATGCTTACTAAGCTTGTGTTTAAATATTGTAAACTTTACTTCATGACATAAATCTTGGGTTTCGTCGTGGAAGTTGAATGCCTCGCCTTCTCGTTCTCGTCGTTATAAAATCCGCAGAAATAGTTTGTCCATACCCGGAGTACCGACTGATTTGTGAGTGCCCATACAGAAACAAAAACGTTGCTAACAAAGAACGCTTTTACGACCACCACAACAGAACCTATGAATAATGCCTTAATTTTTTTCTTTTTTATAATCAGAGCGCGCTCAAGGTAGTTTGTGCACCTATAACATATTTGCACATATCACTTTCAAAAATATGATGGGAATCGTTTTAGATGATTCTAACGCCACTTAAGCAAAGGAGTACAGAATATCACTATAGCTGCCACACTGTTTTCTCATCTCAGTAATAAAAAAGTCAACCAAATGGTCATGCTGAGACCGACGCAGAGTAGATGTTCGAAAATTGCCAATGGCAAATGCTGATGTTCTTTCCTCCTCCTTTACGTACATCTGTTGCGATATTTCTGATCTCCACCATTTAGGGTCGTTAAGAGATGCGCAATTGGCAAAAATACTGGCGGTTTGTTGCGATTGGATCCGCCTCATCGACTCATAGTATTTTCCCGTTGTTCAAGAGTCTGAGCGATGATCGACAGGAATTGCAATCGCATGTCTCTCAACGCTCTTAAAACCTACATTAAATGGTAGAGATTAGTAGCATTTCTGCCAAGAAACCTTCAGTAATGCCGCAATAGATATACGTAAAGGAGAAGGAAAAAACATCGGCTTCTCCGGAGAAGAAAGAGTATGAAAAGCGAGCGATTGAAGAAATGTGGAGGTGTTATTCGAGGAACAACGTTTGAAAGTTTTACCAAAAGGTAAAAAGAATATTTCCATCCAGAGAAGAGTAAGGAAATTTAAAAATTTTAGAGTCACCGCATCGAAAACCAAACTTTCAATAAAAAGTTTACGAAACCGCTTTTGGAGCGTTCAAGGTCAAGGCCCATAGAATCCGTTGCGTCCGTTGCGTTGACGTTATCGACTGACAGCTGTATAGAATATACACTTTGTTATGGAAGCAGGCCCATAAACAAATTATATGACGGAACGGACGGATAAAGTAGATTTACTTTCTACTTTTCAATCCGTTGGCAGTTCACACATTCACACATTGAGGACCATACATTCACATATTGAGGTACACGTATTAACAAATTGAGAATAAGCACTTTCATTGGTCGATACATTGAGAGAATGAAGAGAAATTGTCGTAGCTTGAAAAGAAAACATTGAGATTAATTGACATTTCAATTATTTTGTTTCGTTTCGTTTGTTATTGTGCCAACGTATGCCACGGATTCGATGGGACTGTCAATTCCGTCAAATACGTCAACGTTAATTTATCCAGCATCGTAACGGACGCAACGGATTCTATGGGCCTGGCCCACACCGAATACTAATTAGGTTTGACAGTTGTATCAGCTGTGAAATTTTTGTGCAGGATTTTTAATTCGATTTTTTTTATATATTCTTTTGCTCCTCCATATTGCGTTGAAAAAATATATTTTATTTAACATTGTATTATTTATTGATAAGAACAAAGAAACTTACCATGATCGACAATCAATATTTATTCCAATTTAAAGTTTTGCAATTTTGTTTTGACAGAGTCGTACTCTGTCGGCTGTTTCGCTGAATGTTCCAAAAGGTGTGTCTACTTCAACAACCCCACAATTTCGGGTAGATCTTGAAGACTTTTCATCAAAAACTAGTTTTGCTAAGGTTTTAAAAACTACGAAATTTATGAGAAAACTTCTGTTTTCGATTGAGGCTATGAGAGTTTTAATGACAACAATAAGGCTCAGTACCAAATAAGTTTTGCAGTAACCACCACCGAGTGCCAACTCATTAAGCATGTCTTATCCTTTACTAACAGCTTTTCTGTCATAAAAGCCATCTTATCATCAACAATATCTAAACTAATGGCGTTTTCTATGGATTTCTCTGCAGAAGTTGAGCAATTTTGACTCCAATGGAACACTAAAAACTTCGAACTTCAATGTCAAATTTTTAATTCGCCATTTCTTTGTTTGTTAAAATGACAGAAGGCCAATTTTTTGAATTAAAATTGTAAAATTGTAAAAGATTGAAACAGCAAAGCCAAACACAGTCGATTACTCGAGAGCAGAAATCCAGTTTAACACACAATACTACTTGACGTTTACATTTATGTATACATATGAGTTAGTACATTTTAACGTAAAATCCGGAACAGGATTTTTGCTTCTGAAATGAAAACCAGAAGGAAATTTTGCTTCTGAATAAGTGGAAAGAGTACCAATGGTACAGTATTATGACATTTTTCTGTCGGTTAATGGAAAAGCCCATAAAAGATTCATTTATTAGGCATGTATCCAAAATTCCTTAAAACAATGTGAGTTCCTAGTCATATTGGTATTTTGATAGAGCTATCAAGAAAGTGGTTGATTATCCTGCTCCCGCTACCTTTAACTGTAATAATAAGACAGATTATTCTAAGCTCATCGCAAGTATAATAATAAACCAAAAACGTAATACGTGACAGGCATACACTCACCACTACAAAACTATTAACTGTGGCAAAAAAACCTCCCCCCCTACCCTATAATGCCCAAGGTATCGATATCAGAATTTGTCCGTTTGCATCTGGGTCACACTCGGCCAACCCACCAACATCTCCTTAATAATGAAAATCTCCCGATTTACCTAAAACCCCCAATCAAACTTTTAACTTTCAACATCTTGTACAACATTTCGGGGAGTCGTACGATCTACTAAAAATATAGAATCCCTCCATTCGCTTCCGTCAATTCCCTTAACTTAAGCCAGTAAACTCCCTCAGAGTGTGTTACTACTGCTCTTCCTCAAACCTAATTTGTTATTTGAATAACTAAGTTAGGTCATAAAATAAAATAAATAAATTTTAATGATTTTATGTCATTTGGATAATCTGTGAACTATTCGATATGAGCGTTAACAATCACAAAGTTGCGCACATTGTTATTTGCAAACTAAATTTTCGAGTTGTTATGGGAGAATATGTATTAAAATTCAGAAAACTAAAAGAGACCAGGAAATATTTCCATTCTCAAAATTGCAATCCGCTAAAGTTTCTTAAAAAAGAAAAGAAAAAAAACAAACGAATGAAATCGCCACCCTGCACTTGTGAATAACGATAAAAGCTTTTATCCACAATGTCGAGTCTCGAAACGAAAATTTATCTGAATAAAATTAACTTCTTGCCATCCTCTTCTACAGGCCATACATCTGAGCAAGATAACCTCTGCTCACCACCCATTATTGACAAACTTCACAAAAGTGCTCCAATGTTTTGACATCTCACAACGCGTAAGCTCCAGCAGACTGCCGCAAGCGCAATCCCAAACTCACTTTCCGTCTCGTCAGCTGATGTTGGTCATTCTCAAGAAATTTTTATCGTAGTTCGGTCGCAGCACCGCGCGAATAGTTGTCGATTTGTTAAAAAAAAAAGTAACCAAAAGCCAGGGTGCAAATAAAAGCGAATTTGATTCTATGTAGACTTGATATCCGGTTGTCGGATTTAATGAAACGTTCTCGTCGTCCAATCTTCTTCATACGAAATCCAAATTCCAGAACCGAGTTCTCCACTGACCATTGAAATTGATTGCCCCCCCCCGAATATTTTCCTGGATTTACTGTCGAAGCCGTGCACGGGTTTTACTGTGTGTGTGATTGTGCCGAGAGAGTGTGTAATGATTTAATATTAAAATTTTCCAATTCGATTCCGTGACATTGTGGCCGATAAAAGCCGAAAAAATCAATACAACTTCCTTTCTAATTCCCTTTCAATTGTACGTGTTTTCTTGCAGATACTTTCCAGACGGACATAATGGCCAACTACGATGATGTGAGTACAAACAATCGAGTCCAAGAGGAAATTCCTCTCAGGTTTCTTACTAAATCAATTTTGTTTTATCTCTTTCTCGTTGGACACAGGTTATGCAAAGAGCTAGAACGGCGTTCGCCAGTGGAAAAACCAGAAGCTATGAATTTCGGTAAGTATCAGAGCACTCCACCCAATGCATATGCTGTGTGTCGTTGCGTTGTTTCTTTGCGATTCATTTTCATTCCCCAATTTTTTATTTTTTTTTTTTGTATTGTGGCATTTCTTCACATCTTTACCCCGCAGCTAGAGCGCTAAGTACAAAGAGTGAAACTGAACAACAATAAAAAAAAAAATAAATAAATTTCGTAATAACTTTCAAGTGAAATTGCTAGAGTAGATTATAGTCATGACTGTGCGGGTAAAAAACAAGCCACAACGAAATAATAAAACAACGACAAGCGGATAGGCATTAACTTTCTGCACATCACCGACTAAGACAGAGGGCCGGCTTTGTCTCTTCGTGACCGTACCTTTGCTTGGTCATCCGTTGTGTTTACGAAAAAACGTGCTCCAAAAATTTGAGTGTACAATTATTTAGCGGAAAAGGTCATAAAATGTTAATCGTCGGTCGTTTCGCATTGCGCACAATGATTCCTCATACCATCCGAACGGTTGTATGAATTATACGTTGAACGGCACTAACTAGCTACAGTCTGCAATCGTTAACGAGGTTAAGACAACATTTGTAATTTGAAGAAAAACTAAATGTTACTTTATGTGTCAGTCGGGGACGGTATGGCTGCGTCGGATTGTGATGAAATGTATGTATATACCGGTTGTAAGAAAACTGACTTGACTACTTAGTCAGAGACCAGATTTTATTTTAATTTCAACAACAACAAAAAAGACAACAACAAAACGCGCGCAACTACTGGTCATTAGCAACGTATGTAAGTGCGTAATCGTCTGCAAGAGTGTAAACAGAGAGAGTATCAGATTTTGATAATTTTACGCAAGGACAATGCGTTCCAAGGCATTGAATATACTCCCTTCTGCGAAGACTTGATTCCGCTTTTATAAAACTGGCCACCCTGACGCCGGGAGTGGTGTTAAGTGTTGAGTATGTGTTTCATGGGTAGAACTACATGTAAACTGGTAATTCACTTGGTATAGGCGAGTTGGCCCAGTTTCGTGGTTGAGATCTTTTTGTTATGTCATCGTTGCTGTAACGAATTTTATTTTAATTTTTATATTTCCTCGCATCACGCACAATCAGACTTAGATGATTATGACCTTAGTGTCAATTTAAAAATGAGTTTGGGTTTTAAAGTCTTGGATAGCCTATGCAAGTGTTTCAATTAAAAACTGGTCGAACCGAAAAAAGCGAAATTAAATTATTATAGAATCGGCTTAAGAGCCACTTAACCTCTTTGAGTTTATGTGGAATCCAGCTGCCTTCCTACCTTCCTACTGGCTACAAGCTAGTTCGAGTATACAAGGTTTCTCTGAAAGCGATTGGTAGGCTGAGTTCATTACATATATTTAGATTTCAGGGAATGAAAATCGCCTATGAAATTGTTAGGGACTCAGACTCAGGGGTGAAATTCTAAAGACCTGAAACGTCCTCAACCACTTACAACAATCACCATAGGTCATGTGTGCTTGCGACAATAATACCGGACGTCTCTAAAAAGTCAGTGGTTAAGTAGGAAGAATTTTAGACTGCCAACAGATGTCTTAACGACACTACGCTTTTACTACTCGTAAGCACCTTAGTGTGCTAGACATAAGTAAATGCACCTTCTGTGACGCCATTCTATGAGAGCTATGAAGCTTCTGTGGGGTTCAATATATCACGGTACAAAGAGAAAAAAGCAGTGACATATACTACAGTGATTGCTACAGAGAAAGCAAGGACCCTATGTATCTATATGTACGATATTTAGGTGCCAATTTGTTGCAAGCAGAAGACTAAAGTGATATGGAGAGGCACAACAACAGAAACAATGTTTGAAAGTTCTGCCTCAAAATATTGTACAACGATGATCTAAAGATTTCGTCGGAGGAAAGTTCTAGCCATGTAGCTCGTCGTTGGATCCTCTCCATCAACGCAAATGGAACCGATTATCCTATGAAGAATTTTTCTCTCGACACGACCGAGAATATCTTCATACGGTTTCGATAGGGATGATCAAGGGTTTATGTAGATTGCCTTATTAGCCCAAAGAAACAGCGATTTGCAAGAGTGATTCTTCGTTTTGCTTCTGCTGAGGTGTTGTTGGCAAAATTTATAGCCAAGGTAGACAAAGTCCTTTACTACCTCGGAATTATAACTGTCGATTATGACGATGTTGTGTATCCTTGATAGCATATACTTGGTTTTGCCCTCATTTACCGCTAAACTCATTTTTTCAGCTTCCGTTTCAATACTAGCGAGCGCACGGGTGTTCGGAAGTTTTGGCTATCTTCGTCTAAGTTGAGTGGTCTATTCCTCTTCTTTGTCGGCCTAATACAATCTGCAGAATCAATCTTCCATATTATCAGCACCGTAAGAAGATTTCCTTGTTGATCGCTACAGGTTACTGGATCCATATAGTTGCCTTGGTATGTTTATTTTACTTGTTGGCAAAACTTCCGTATGTTGTTCCTGAAAACTCTTAATATAGTCAATCGCGCGTTTCTCATGCTGTTTTTTTTTTGCTTCTGGATGTTCTTCTCGTGTCTTTTGCTCGTAGAGCTATCGCTTTCAATACGTGGAAGTCTACAATTGAGCAAATATTCACACTATTCAGATTGATACACACCAACTTTTTTATTGTTTTCAACGCCACGTATGATAGTATCTATTGATACTATCAATATAGTATCTATTGGTAAGAGGCAATATCACAGAGACTTTTAATGTTCAAAAAAGGTTTAGGCATGGTGGTATGCTGTCAGCTGACTTATTCACCATCACAGTTGAGAAAATTGTGAGAAACTTTCAAGCTACAAGCAGAGACACAATTTACCAGAGCAAGTATTGGAAGAGTCCGCTTCGTAGTGGATGAGGGAAAAACCATCTTTGCAATGCCAACAAGAAGACAAACACAATTTGTGTGCATTGAACAGAACGTCATAATAGATAGATGACTTGGTACTTCCAAGAGATTTTGTCTACCTCGACACCGCTATTAATTTTGAAAGTGAGAGCTAGGTAGATATCAAACAAAGAGTTCCACGCAGGCTTTATAAAGGGTCTTTCATTAAGCGCTTCCTACCTTTAAATTTAAATAAAACCAGGTGTATGTGAGATATCTTCGAAATTTTTTATTCGTTTGAAAGAACTATCGATGCCATTATGTATGGAATATAACATCGATCAAATATCCGCCGCGGGTTCCCTGGAGAGCGCGCATCCGAAATGTCGCATAAATCAGGTTGAATTTGACCGATGGCATGGGGTATGTTGGCTTTTAGGGCCGCTGTGGTTTGCGACTTATTCGCATAGACCTGCGACTTCAGAAAACGTCACGTCGTCAAATCGCACGATCTCGGTGGCCAGTTCACATCACCTCCACGTGAGATGGACATTCCCTCGAATCGCTCGTGCAGGATTTCAAATCTGGCGTGAGCTGTGTGGCACGTAGCGCCACATTCAGGCCAAAAGAAGTTGGTAATCATCGACCTATAGCACTCGCCGATGACGGTGATGGCCTGGCCAACGTCCTTCTCAAAGAAATATGGACCAACGACATGACGCCGCCAGCCCAAAATCCACACCAAAGAGTGACTTTTTCGGGATGCATTGGACGCTCTTGGATCTCACGTGGATTATTATCGTCCCAAATTCAAAAATTTTGTTTTTTGACGTACCCATTCATCCAAAAATGGGCCTCATCGCTGAAGAAGGTTTTTCTACGAAAATTAGGATCAGTTGTTTCCAACGGCGCCAGAGTCCATTCAGCGAACACACGTCGTTGTCTACGGTCGTTTACCATCAGCTCCTGGGTTGAATTTTGTACAGGTGCAGGCCCAAGTCACGACCCAAAATTCGACAAGTTGTGGTCTGCGAAAGGCCGAGTTCTTGTGAGCGGCGTGAAATCGAAAGTCCCTATTTTAGAACCCTGTATAAGATGACCCTGATCATTTTAGTCGTGTTCTCTAGCGCAAAGCCATTTACGTTAGCGAAGGTAGATTAAAATAGCCTTGGTCGTTTTCTTCGGATTCTTCGGAAGATTTTTTGTTCAGTTTGTCCAGCTTTCTTGACACAGCAAAGGCTACAAGGAATAAAGTGACATTGACCTAATCAGAAAAGTGCTCATTCGTTGTCAATATGACTAGAGCATGTATGATAGAACGATTGGACACCAACGCTCCGGCTCCAAGAGGCTTTGATACCAACTTGGAAGTGGTGGTAATAGATAGCGCGCCCAAGTAAAAGCGGCAACTTTAAGTGCGTAACTGGAGGCAACTAACTAACTAAGAAAGTAAAACTTCAATTCTATTGTAGGAACTTAAAAGCTCACCTCCTAATCGAAATCCGGTGCAGGTTTGAAATTGTTCTTATGTAGTATTTTCAAACTGCTTTGACACAAATATACCATTCAAAGTCAACGCGCTAGAGCAGAGTCAGTTTTACTGTGTACTTAATTCCCGTGAAATCAGATGCTTCATCCACAATAAGTACGTTTAGTGTTTATAACTAGAATAGTTACATAATACACGTGTATGTTATTTGATGAATTAGCTTATTCCCGAATTCATGCCAGCATATGATTAAAATTGTGCATCAAATTAATTTAAAGTAAACAAAGCAAGGAAGTCGAAACATTTATTATTTTTCCGGAACATTAACGGTTCGTGAATTTGAATATTTTGCCGCAGCTTTCGCGGATTAATGCAAATGCCAAAAACGTTGAACGTCGATATATAGAGATGTATGAGGCAATTTCACCGAATTCAAATATAAACAGATAGACAGCAAAAAGCATAAGCATTTTGAAGATGATTCAATTTTATAATTTTATTTATTTTATTCTTTTTTAATATTAATCTTGAGAAAAATGCCAAATAATTATTCAGCGGGCTGAAAAGATTCCCGTTGAAGGTCGTTTTGCATATTGACCTTAGATGAGGACATCGTCTATTGTGCTGTCCTTTTGTTATGTGGGCTCTTTGTTGATATTTCAGCGGTTTTAATTCCTGCTCACTTATATTGTGCTGGTGTTTAGTCAGCAATATTTAGAACAACATTTAACCTTCTTTCACCCGAATTCGACAGGACTATATCATACACAATCTCAGAAAAGTTAAAGGTCTTATACCTTCGAATAATGAAATACTTGTGTTACATTTCAGAAAATAAACTGTAAATAGGATGACTTTTGAAAAGATCTTGCAACACATTGTTAACTCGAAGAGCTCATCTCAAGCTCAAGCAACAGCTGTTATGCAATGAAAGTTTTGTGTCTTCTTCAAGATCTAATTAAATTATTACTCTTTCCTTAAAACATAAGCCTTTGATTGCCATGGAGTTAAATAATATTTCATTGACGAATGTCTAGAGCTCTCTCGTATGTATTTCATTAGTATATGGCATTTGCTTCACCGATCGGTAGTTGTTGCAATTTCTTGTGTCGCTTTTGCCTTTTTATAACGAAACAAGGAAGTGCTTTCTTCACTAGTAAGGCATTCGGCCACCTCTTAGCATTTTATTAAACAAAATCGCGAGACATTTAAAACTAACATTTTCGTTTATCACCCATACTTTGTAGGGTATGTCCAACTGTACACGGTCCAATTGCACGCACCCAGTTCACTCCTAGCTAGCTTCTGTAAAATCTACGATTTCCTTTTCGATCGCGACATCCGAGGGAATGCTGCTTGCGAGAATTCTTCTTGAATCTTAAAAATATTAGTTCATTTGCTTGTGCTACTTTTGATCTTCGAATTCCCGATACAATACCTCCACTACTACTGCATAGCAACTTTAGCTATCGCTTTATTGGCCTAGACATATTCTATCGGTTTTACTATTTCTGTTGTATTTGTTCCTACCGCCATTTTTTATTTCACGCCGATCTTTTGAATCACCGAATTTAGTTTTTAAGCTACTTTTACACTTGTAATGAAAGTTGCTCCACATACCTTGTGCGACTGATTCTTCTTCTTAGTTTTTGGGGTTTTGGAGCCATTGTCGCAAATTTATCGCCCTAATCTGGCCTCTTCCCTTCCTTAAATTGTGCTAGTTTATATTCTCGACTCGTGCTGGTTTTTGTTGACCTTTCTCTGATTTCTTCACGGAAAATTCTGTCAGAATTCAGAATATTAGAAAAATAAAAATTTTACTCGTCGTTTGGTATGAAGTATGAAGATCTTAATCTACCTGGGTTTATTGCTACCGCTACATTAGCATGACTTCAGTATATCTTTTTCAGTTCTCTTCTTTATTAATTTATCTGATTTTTCACTGCTGTTCAATTACCAGTTTCATGACTATTTTTGACACACTTATCGAGAATTTCAGCTGTGAAGATGATAACAACTTTGTTTTTATTCTGTTCCGTCTCGTGATATTAGAGGATGTTTTTTTGTTTAAATAAAACCCAAAGAACTTGATGACGATTTATTGAATTCATTTGAAAGTTGAGAGGTTGAGGTTGAATATCTCATGTCCTTTGATATTTGAAAATATTTTCGGGCATACGTCCACCATAGCTACCTCGTACAAAGGGCATTCTTGAGGTCCAATTTTCGATTAATTGGGGGCGTATATTGCGTATTACTTTTTTTCCTCAAAGCGCAATCGTTGCTGGTTTATCGGCATAAACTAGTGACCTGACGTAGCTCCGCAGGAAACAATCCAAAATTTGACTGTAAAATGCTGGGTCAACTTCCAGTTGATTTAAGACCAAGTCACTAGACATCCGAACATCAGCGGGGTTGAGCTCTTACACCAATTGGATCCTATAAGCCTTGAGACCAAGATCATTATACAGAATTTTCCAGATAGTGGATGAACAAGTGATAAGTTGCTGCGAACAACGACAAATCGATAAATTACAGTTCTCTTCAACACAAGCTCCACAGTCGCGATATTTTCTACCGAACTCAGTGTTCTCGTTCTTGTTGGTGTGTTTGTATCCAATAGCGTGAATTGGGTGGGAAATTTTTCAATAATTCGATAAATAGCACGTTCCGATGGCCAATCAACCACAAATTTCACGAAGTGCTCTAGTGTGCTTTATAACTTTCCATGATGAAATGGCAAACTCTACTGAAAATAAATGAAGCTTTGTAGCTCAATGTGATAGGTGATTTGAGATTTAATTTCTATTGAAAAGTCTGAGACTGCAAAAAAAAACCCCCCCATTACATTGTGTATGCTTTGGTTTGAAAGTTCAAATATCGTTTCGTGTTTCCGGATGCGTATTATACCGATTTTACATTGACGTAATACGATTTTTAGTTCGAAACGTTTGCCCGTTATTGTGCCGTCGTTTCAGCTTGTGATGCATAATTTATTTCTTGATCGCCTCTGGAAACCGTCGAAATCTGAAACGATTATTTCTATTCGCACCGGTATTAGGTGTTAGATGTTAGAGTGGCTGAATAAGGGCTTGCACCACACACACATAGTGGGAAGATATAGGTCCCTTTTTGTGTTTTAACACTTTTTGTTTACATATTATCATCACTGGCATAAGGCCTGAATTGTTGGGCTACAAAAACCTATTCCCATAGCCCATCCGTCGTTTTTTCATTATCAAGACCTAAATTTCCGCGAGTCCCTTCATTGCCACTTCGTTGAATCCTTGCTTATGGTTTTATTTTTTATTGTTTTTTATATCTTTTTGAGTTCCCAACTATAGAGAGCAAGAGAGGGAGCATTGATTTGATTTTATTGATTCTTGCCCCAATTTTTTTTTTGCTTGCCCTTAAGTATATACCTCGGCGCACCTTAAATTGGTTAAATTTCGTTTCGTGTTGAGGCCTTTCTCACTGCGTTCTCACTCCTCCGGGTTCGTAAGGGAGTCTTTTTAACTCTTCATTCATCGGTTACTTTGTTTGTTTTTTTTTATGTCGGAAAAGATGATTTTATCTTTACCTGCGGTTTTCTATTTCCAATGCAAAAGGGTCTGAAACTCTTAAGCCGATAAATACTAATAGCATATTGAAGTGCTCTCAGCAAGGCTTGGGTTACGGCAGCCACAAGGTTTTGTGTTATATAAAGAGTGTAAACCCAAACCTAATATAGAAATAACTTCAAGGTCCTTATGGCAGACAATGCTAAAACAGCGAATGCCAAAATATCTATCTGCTTCTCGTTTGCACTTTCCGAATTCTGGGAAAGGCCCTAGGCCCTAAATATACATATATGTATGTGCGAAATTAAGAGGCAATCTTCTTCATGAATCTACGTAAACTAAAAGAGTCGTCAATATACTATATTTACTTTGTAAGTTGTGCATGTAATGCCTATGCTTGTGGTGATGAATGAGGACATTACATATGTACTCGTATATAACGAGTACAATTGCAAATATGCTGCAAAAACGATAAGATCAATTGCTGCAAAATCTAGAGAAAATCTTCACCGACAGTGTGGCGTTTGTCTCCATAGCAAACGCCTAGCAAACAGTATCCGAGATTCAGTAATTCGGCAAGTGCTTCTGGCCTATCAGTTGACTTTCTTCCTGCTCAAGAGCATGAAGAGGATGATTGAGGTACATGAGAGCAAAACTGCTTTGTGAATAAGTTATCTAAAAAAGGTGCAACATGCAAATCAATTTGTAAGGTCTGCGTTTCAAAATCTTATAAGATGGGCTGAATGTGCACTTGACAAGAACAAGTAAGTGTTGAGCGTCAAATCAACCTTAAAGAACAATGTTCTTAGCTTCATGGGTGCCTTTTTGCAGTACGCTGGATTCTGCTCTGGAAGTGATATATTCCCTTAACTTGTTTTATGTCAAAGCCATCTCACACTCCGCAACTTCGGCTGAAATCGGAGCCAGGACACGAATATAGTCGAATTTTAACAGTTGGTTCCAAATTCATTATAGAATGTGGGGCGGACGTAATTAAAGAGGACGACAACTTTACATTTTACTTCTCGTTAGGCAGACTTAGGTCTGTCTTTCAAGCAGGTACATACACAATTCTGCTGCCAAAGAACTATCTTTTGAAGAACAAATCAAGGGAAGGAAACAACACTCGAACTGTTCTTACGGACTTCATGAACCCTCTTATCACCGCCAAGCTGGTTCCACAATGCAGGGCTTCTCTGAGTATATTCTAAGTTCTAGGTCACAATGAGATTTTAGGAAACTTTCTAACAATGCACAGAGGAGAATTTATTGTGATCACAGCCAAGCTACAAACAAACTAAAACAATACTTTTAGAGGTTTCTAAAAATCCAGCGTTTCAGCATTTATTACCTACGGCATTCTGAGAGTGATGACGACACCATGGAATACTTCCTATCCGAATGTCAGATCTACGCTAGCAGTAGGGTGCCGGTACCGGACCTTCATGTGTTGCTGGTACTATAACAATGCTTTAGTCATTGTCACACCCATACGAGGGTAGTCACAGAAGTACCCGACCTAAAGAAGAATTGAGGAAAAATATGTTTATTTCTCTACGTAGTTTCCTTTCCGTTCAATACACTTTTTCGCAGCGATATTCAATAGCTTCGATACCCTGTTGAAGCGTTGAGCTCCTTAAAATAGCCATCAACCGCAGACTCTTTTCTGTTGGCAAATCGCGATGACGGATGAGTGAACTGGTGCATTGTGTTGATGAAACAAAACTTTTTTCTTCGCCAAATGTGGCCGTTTTTTCTTCGCCAAATGTGGCCGTTTTTTCTTGATCGCATCTTTAGAACGCTTCAAAAAGTTCGCATAATGCACGCCGTTGATAGTTTTTTCCTTTCTGAAGATAATCAATGGAAATTATCCAACGCGCATCCCAAAAAACAGACGACATGAACTCTCCTGCAGATAGAACTGCCTTCGGCTTCTTTGGAACCGATTCTCCCCTTTGAGTTCATTATTTTGACTGTTCCTTCATCTCGGGTCTGAAGTGATGGACCCATGTTTCAACCATGGTTATGAATCGACGCAAAAATTCGGCTTTATTACTGTGAAACATCGCCAAACACTCGATTGAAACATCCTTACGACGCTGTTTTTGTTCCATTGTGAGTAACCGCGGCACCCATCTTGCGCACAGCTTTCTCATGTCTAATTTTCAGTCAACATGCGTTGTACGGTGCTTTTTGAAATGGCTACCATATCTGCTGGTTCACGCACTTTCAATCGACGGCCATTCAATACCATTTTGTGGATTTTTTTCAACATTTCCGGTGAACTCACCTCATTTGGTCGACCGCTGCGATGTTCGTCTTGGCAACTCGTATGGCCTCGCTTAAACTCTGCCACCCAATAATTTATTGTTGTTAACGAAGGGGCAGAGTAGAATCCAGTTTCGTTTTGATGTTGATTGGATTGAGGTCTTTCAAATGAAAGTATTGTATCACATAGAGATGACCAATTTTTTCCTTATTTAAAAATTCATTGAGAGCGTTCAGTATTAATGGCTACCGAACAAATACTAAACAACATAGCGTCGTCAAACTTCAAATGTAAGCTTTATAAGGTTCGTACTTTCTACGATTGTCATTCGTAGAAAGCACGAACAACAACCGCCGTCTATACGCCAGGTCGGATACTTCTGGGACTACCCTCGTTTCAAGTGTTGAAGGAGTTGAAGTCATTTATATTTGGCATATTACAGTGCTCCGTTTAAATTTCGGCTAGTAGTTTGGTGTCAACATTTTAGAAACATCGGTACATTTTCTTGTTCTGTCTACATCGTACCACCTACTGTTGGGGTTAAAGGATACAAAAAGTCATAATGCATGCTTACGCCATTAGAAGTACTCTACTTAGCTTTATGTAACTAGTTCATTACGATTTTGCCTCCCACGATGACGCCAGCACCACATTAGAAAGAAATTCGACTTTACTGACATCCAGTCTTCACTCTGTGAACTATAGTGTCTGAATGTTAGGCATGAGAATATGCTCGTCAAATATGTACATATTGACTCCAATAATGAATGACAATCTTTCTAGCATAAAACAAAACATGAAACCTAGGGTTAAGTTTCATATGCCATCATATTGTTCCTTTTCAAGCCTATGGTTTGAGGTTATATACGATATTTTTCAAGTCAAATTCCACACCATCCGTCCTCAAATGTTTATACAATCCAAAGCTGCTAATTGTCCATTCGTTACATTGATTTCACTTTTTATCTGAATCAATAAATTTTGAAATAAAACGCCAACCTATCATTTTCAATAGACCCTTGTCTAATGGTCATGCAATCACCTTGCCACGAGCGGCCGTATACCGCTGCTCGAGTATGACATTCAGATTGAAAAAAAAACACTTAATTATTATGAGAATCAATAAATCTCACCTTCAACTTGTTGGCTTCTAAAATATGTTCAAAGGTCTTGTGCATTAATGTTAAGCAAATTTTCGAAAATAACAGTCTTCCGAATGTTATTGCTTCCTTCCTCTGGTTGCCATTGCCATAGATGCTATCTAACCAGCTTACGAAAATATTCTCCACAACTTTGGCTATCGGATAGAAAAATATTCGCAACTCTCAGTCGAGTGATTAATTAGCTTCGGCATTCCTTATAATCACACGTGTCGTCATAGTTGACCTTGATTTCCGAGTTCGTTACGTAACAAAACGGTTAAAGACTACTTTGTTTTGTTTTAACTTGTTTTATTGATAGAGAACATTGATCTATAGCTGCGTAAATCTTCTTAATCTATCGCGTAAAAGTTAAGAATGTACATCAGTTGGAGTAACAATTTTCTTTATGACACAAAATTGTAAAAAAGCAAGGTCAATAGCCACTGTCTGGCTAGTAACTACATCTACAGTCACAGCCGGCAATCAACAAAACTATTTTTTTTTTTTTTTTTTTAACTTTGATCGACCCTCTCTTTGATTTTATTGGGGGCCTCTTGCGTCGATTTCTTATGTTTGCCGATTCCATTATACCAATTAATAAAGAAACAATCTGCCGAACCGGAGGCAGACCTGAGGCATGATTTATAAATTCTCACAGCTTTTGCTTTCATTGGCTATTGTTGACTATACTTGTATTGCGTCAAAAGCGTTAATTGACAATAAATTCGATGAATTTCGAGAAACGAACGGGCATTGATCAAATTAACACCCCAGACCAGCTGCTCACTGTAAGTGTAATTGTTGCTCTCGAATTGGAACAAGATCGATAATTAAGGATATTCATAGTAAGCGTTGACTCATAATTAGTGGCATGCTGACACACAGAAGAAACTGGAAAATATAAAAAAATAAACCAAACGTGTTCTGGTTCCGATAGGAATTAACATCAGAAAGAGATACTTTAAATTGGTATCTGTGGTAGCACCACCACATGATAGATGTCATGAAGTCATGAAGACTTGACCACAAGTTCCTGATATTAAATCGGTGACCCTGAATTTTTACACACGAAACATATTGTATATCCGTACGTCGGAGTGTTTCCGTTGCTTTTACGATATTTGCAGATTCTATTATTATTTTTTTTTCTTTGCTGTGTCTGGTATTAATTACGAGCTTAGTTTAGTTGAATTGAGTTGAGATAATGCGTCTTAACTTCCGATTTCGTAGTTTTCAAAACGAAAACAAAAAAGGACACAGAAGCCAGCAGTGCTTGAGAGTGGTACAGTGGACGTACAAAGAAATTGTCCGCTTCATGCATCAATCATGAGGGTAACACGCCCTACACAATTATTCTACATGTGGTGTAGTCTAATTTATTTTAATTTAAACATTGAGTAACAACGGAATTGCGTGAACTGCCCGATAATGATTTTGGAATATATGAATGCAAATGTATGTAAAAGTGAAAATTGTTTGACATGTTAATAATCTGATTAAGTAATAATACTCGTACGTTGTTTGTATTTCATTAGAATGCTCTACACTTGCATTATATGCCGTATATTATTTTTTTAAACAACAATGATAGGTTGCTTCTCATACTCGTATCTTGCTACTCGCCAGAGGTAGATAAATATGAGCTTAATGACAATCCAAAACGAGATGTCCAACACAACTTTTAGTTAGCCTAAAGCCCAGTTGAACAGAAATAAAGTCACAACTACTAATTGTTGATCTAGAAATCTGGACTTTAGGGCAACTGTTTCAAACTGAAGGAAAACAAATTGATGTACAAGCTGTCGTCGCTTTTTTGTCACTCACTATTTAGTTCGTCTTGTTATTTTGTGCACAGAAAAAGATTTTAATTTTGTTTTTGGGTGTGTTGCCTAGAAATTGAACTCAGGGCTCTGGCATTGTAGCCAACGAATTTAATCCCTATGCCACGGTAATCGCCAATTTTCAATCCAGTAACAGGAAAGCAAGGTAGCTTTGGCAACACCATTGGAAGCAAGAATCCATCTGATACCATGTATGTATACCAACGCCATACGTAAGTGCCACTGTATCAAGTGTCCACTTATCTAGACATGTGAGTTGAACAGTGCAACATTTTTGAAAAAGTGCTGCTTGCAGAATGGTTAAGTATAAAGTCGGGACCGCAGTGTATTTAAAAAGAGAACAGAAAATTGCTAAATGGGTTTTTGAAAACAAATTTGTTAATTAAGAAAAAAGACTCACTAGATAATGCATCGTTATGTTGAGTTTCATGATTGCTATCTAGTTAAAGAGCGTGCACATAGGTTAAGTAAGACCTTGATAGGTACCCCAATTGATATCGGCTCCTTGATACCTTGTACACTTCTCTAAAATATTACCCTCACGTGAGTTGTAATATTCGAAGTTGAAAGTCCAACAACGGTATTCTGAAAGCTGAGTAAGTTCCAACCATGTTCCATTTCCAACAATTCATTTTATTCTCGATTTTTATCCAAAGTATTAATGGAAGTATAGAGTGCCCAGATAAGAACGATAGAAAAAAAAATTTAAATAAAACAACATTCTGACTTTATTTTGAAGCTACGTTCATGCCATCATTCGAATGGGAGGTTGTCGAGGTCTGACTACAGAAAGTCGGTTAACATTTCGAGAGAAATAAGGTGCGGTGATGCCGTCATGTCATAAACCGCACAAAACAGTCAATCTTTGCGGATCCTTTAATGCTTGACCGAACACTTGCGGATTGTGTTCGCTCCAATAATGGCAATTTTGCTTTTTGATATAGCCGCTGAATCAAAAATAAGCCTCGTCCGAGAAGATGATTTTTTGGCCAAAATCCGAATCTCCAGCCAATATTTCCAGCGCACAATTCTTGCGTCAGCATAGTCTTATACGGATGTGGGCCCAAATCCAACCGCAAAATAAGCCGGGTTGACTATTTGGCGATGCCCAATTCAGCTGATCTGTGCCGAATTGACATTTCTGGGACACCTTCGATACTGGCCCCTACGGCGGCGATGCTTTCTTCATTTCGCACCGACATCTGTCTAGTTGGTGGCTTAAGATCCAAAAGAGTGTACTCACGCTCAAACATTTCCACGGTGCGATGAATTGCCTGCATACTGAAGCCATGATGGCGACCGACCTCACGACGAAATTCACCTTGCGTACATATATACAACTGAGCGGGAATTTCGATATATTTTTTAATAGTTTCCCCACGGTCAGTAAGAATAAAACGCTGCATGATACAATGGCAAACTTTATTGAATATTCTCACAGCTGGATGTCATTGCTAACTTTGACAGCTGCTGAATCATAATAATTGGTAAAACTATTATTGCTATCTAGTCACCCGTTACTATACTTTACTGGATGCTACGTATCAATTTGCCAGATAGAACTCAAACCTTGTAAAGATCACTCTTGTCAGTGTCATCTCAATCCAAAAGGCAATGTCTCAAGCGACCTGCAAACCTTTAAAACATCGGTTATGGCGGCAAAATTTATATTATTGAAGGACCGTCTGCATATGCCTAAAAGGATTTTCATTATTAATCGTTAGGTCTCTCACCTTTTGTAGGGTGATATATATTTCTGATTAGTTGTACTGAAGGAAAGTCTCCACAGATCGAGCCATTTAGTGTAACCTATCGTGCATTCTCGAACTAACTTAGTTGTATTAAGAAAATTTAGTTCAATCTAATCGGAATTGCTATTTCGCCGCATAAAAGACTGATGCAAATTTGCTTAACCAGATGTGAAATCTAACTTTGTCGTCCGCTAAAAAACAAAAAAAAAAAAAAAAACAAACACTGGCTTGACTTCAAGATCGATTTTGAAGCGATCTGTGCAGACCCGACAAGATTCCTTTCCTTGCTCGGATTCTGGCCGAAACACGTTTCGACGTTTTTCTCGTTAATTGCTGCTTCCAGTGATAAAAGCCTATTGTGGTGAGGGTACCTGCGAAGTGAGTTTCAATTCATAAGATAGCAATTCTCTGCTTTCTTTTGAGGGTTTCCGATCTGGCTGATTTGCTCCTTTTGATGGCTGCTAGTTACACCGAATGTTTCAAAAATTTCGCTAAAGCTTTTAAGAGGCACTCTTCGAAATCTGAATAAGTTTCTTGTATCGTCTTCGCTTTGATCATCTAAGATTCTACTCTTCCTCCAAATTAATCTTAAGTAAACAGTTTAACTTCTAAACGTAATGGGTGTAAATCTGGGTTCCACCATGGAAAGGGCGACTTACACTACATTTTCCTGGCAACACATGTAAGTTAAAAAACACTTGTTAATGACACCGTTCAGGTTCTGAAAAGCTTCCTCTAGCTTCTGTGTCTTACCAAGTTTAGGCGGAGCATTGACAATTTTCCGAACTCTTTCTTAAATCTAATCCCTATCCAAGTTTCGTAGAAAGAGAAAGAGTCGGAATATTTCTACATAAGCGCCTAAATCAGCGAACTTATTTGATGGAACGCTGGTTTGGGTCTCCAGAATCCATTCCCAACCACTGTGGAAATCGCCACGCGTGGATTAGCCAAATCTTGACTTTTCTACCAGGTCCAGAAACAGAAATTCTTAACTTGTTCATGCCCTAAAAACACGTTTTATTTTTTGCAATTAACTAGTTATAAGTGAATATTCAAGCATCAACTCAATTAATTTATAATAAACGTTTCAAATAACACTACGATTATTGATTTTAACATACACATTAATTACTCGTATGAAAGCAAGAAAAAAGGGTGAAGCTGGAATCGCTCATCATTTTACTCAAGACCGTACTTCTCTTAGGTGTGGTTTCAAGGTCTAAATTAAATCTTGTTTATTGCTTAGAACGCAAAGGTAATCTGATCTGTAATTGACATCAGAAAAATATATTCCAATTCAAAAAAAAAATGTTTATTCATGTCCTGAACTTATGATCTTGAGGTTAATTTACAAAGCGGTGTGATAAATCACAATTTTTAAACCATATTCAAGTTGTTTTTCACATTTTTCTCAGCACTGAGGCAATGCTGTAAAGCCCCAAATATATTTTGTATACGGACAGTAAATCCGTTTCTCATCCGTCCATCCTTCATAAAAGGAATGGTACTCGATTCAATACTGAATCGGAACCATCGCGAAAACTATAGAACTGTTTAAGATAAAACACTAGGCATTTGCAAGCCAATCCAGTTTAGAAGTATCAAAAAAACTACTATCAGACCCCATTACACACACTTTTATGATCTGTCTTGACAGCTTTAAATACATAGTCTGATGCCGATCGTAATTTTTGGTATCAAATGAGGAACTGAGCACTGCGGTTGTTTCGACAACCTGGCTAGATCTCGAAAAATACTTATATGAGGTAAGCTGGCCTTCAAGTATCCGTGTCGCACTATGCCTGAAAAATGCGCATGCACTTAGTTTGACGGGGAATATCCGAGAGTTCAGTTACATTCAACTGCAAAATGTTGGTGCGGGTTATATTCCTCAGCTCTCAGCCTGGGCGAATTTTCATCATACATGTCTGTTCAAAATACTTTCTTCATTATAGAAAAAGTTCAAAATCTGCTTCGACGGGCTTCCAATAAGTCGGAAATTGTTGACGAATTTTCCAAACTTCACACTTATGTACAATACTTGTTATGTTACTTCACAAAATGTAAAGCTCCGCACCTAACTCTAGACAACGACAAGTAGCGTTACTTATCTAACACCCATCCAGCAGGATTTTTATTTGCACCTTACATTTCAAAGACCTTTAGGAGAGTTAAGAGTGGGCGCTTTTTTCAATGGATTAGAACCTCTCTAGTATTACCTAAACATATACAAAATATTACAAAAAAAAAAATAATTCAAATCGTAAGTTATCTTGCCTCATTATAGGCACTTTCCATTTTTAGATATTGTCTTGAGTCAGCTTTTAGTGTGTATTCCTGACAGAAATAGGTCAGTCCAATATTTTGCTGACAATAAGCTCTATAAAAAGTCATTGACAAACAATGACAATATTACCATCAAAAGTTTTTTGCTGATTCTCCTAAATATTTTACTGAATTCCGCAACCACACATCTAAATTTGTAAATAAGTGCTGAGCTTTTTTCTAAGAAATGTTTTGTTTTTATTATTTCTCTTTTACAGTAAAAAACAACTTGAACAATTGCTCAAAATGTACGAAGATCATGAATCCGAAATGATTAGTGCCTTAGAATCTGATCTGCATCGTCACAAACAGGAAAGTGTTATCGTTGAAACAGAGTTCATGAAGAATGACGTCAGGCACATATTGTTTAACCTTAAAGACTGGATGAAACCCGATAAGGTACATCATAAAATTCACTTATTTTAAATGATTATTAACTCTTCTTCTCCAAATAGCCTTCAAAGTCATTCGTCAATTTGTTGGACGACGTAAGCATTTATAACGACCCTTATGGGGTTGTGCTAGTAATAGGTGCATGGAATTATCCATTACAATTGCTGTTAGTACCTGTGGCATCAGCAATTGCAGCTGGTAATTGTGTTGTGATTAAACCAAGTGAAATCTCAGCGAGTTGTGCGAAATTCGTTGCAGAAACTGTTCCCAAATATTTGGACAATGTAAGTTTTCAAAATCTGCTCATTATAACCAATGCTCATACAAGAATGTATTTTTTTTTATAAGGACTGCTTCCCAGTTGTTACGGGAGGACCAAATGAAACAACAGAACTTTTGAAGCAACGCTTCGATTATATATTTTACACAGGTTCGACCAGAGTTGGGAAAATTGTCCATGCTGCCGCTAATAAATACCTCACACCAGTAACCTTAGAATTGGGTGGAAAGAGGTAATGGCTTTTGTTTTGTTCACGCAATGATATTTTTTCCTATTGTTTCGTTTTGTTTTGTTTTCAGTCCATGTTATATTGACAAAAGTGCTGATCTGGTAATCGCTACAAAACGTATTCTTTGGGGAAAGTTAATTAACGTTGGACAAACTTGTATTGCGCCCGACTATATACTATGCTCAAAGGAAATTCAAGAGAAATTCATCGCTCAAGCCAAAGACGTATTAAAGGAATGGTACGGAGAAAATCCAAAAGACAGTCCTGATCTATGTAGGATAATAAACCCAAACAATTTCCAGTAAGTAACTTTGTTTTTTAGCCACATCAATTCACAAAAAATTCTAGTATCCCTTTCTAACCAAATATTTCGCATTTTATGGCGATAATGGAAGTATTGTATACATTTTATATTATTATTAATATTATTAGAATTTTTTTGAATATTGAATTTTTGTTTTATTGCTGAATACTTGTATGCTGTGCCTACATTTTCCGCTTAACTACATTGGAAACTGCTCAAGTCTATGCTTTTTTATCTTTCTCAACTTCAATTTTAGAAGCTTTAAACGCTAAGAGATTAAGAGTGTTAAATTTGGTTATACATAGTGATTCTAAGTAAGCAAATCATATAGATACTTAGTCTTGGTCCATAGAATAAATGCTATCGATGAATAGATGGCAGGCTGTAGAAGCACAAATAATCGGGTCAATGCATGAGAAATCCAGTCATCGGAATAAAAATTATAAAAAACGAGCAGAGACGTTTAGTTAAAAAAAAAATTCTGTAGTAGTAAAAAGGGTACTTCAGCCTGTGGCTAAATTAAAAAATCCCACGCAGTAAAATCACTCCCCATTTGGTAAAAAAAGGACACTTCGATGAATGGATGAAAGACGAAAATCTAGGAAATCTAAATGGCAGTTGAGATGAGAGAGCAGAGGTCTAGCATTATTGCTCCACTGGCTGTTTTTTTTTTATTTTTTTCATTTTTTTTTAGCGAGAAAAACTTATTTAATTTTGAATATAGTACCCTGCTCTCTTTACAAAATTTTAACTGGTCGTAGATCCGCTGGAAGTCCGTCAAGTAATCCCCTTCCGGAAAGCTTCACAGCAGCTTGAATTGTCTTCACGGCATCAAAACGCTCCCCTTTCATGCCATTCTTCAGCTTAAGTAATAGAATAAAGTCGGCCGAGCAAGATCCGACGAATATGGTGGGTTGATTGATCACATTATTTTTTAGCCAAAAACTGAGTTGCCAATAATGACGAATACACAGGAGCATTATTGTGAAGCAAGAACCAATCCCCCGTATAGTATAATTCCGGGCGTAGGCGTCGCACAGTGTGAAATTTTCGCAATTAGCGGAACTTAATTCCAAATTTTACTGAATTCATTTCTCTTAGACTCTAATTTAAAACGATTAATATGTATCACAGTAGTGTAAGTTTTCAATGTTACTATACCCCTGTAACAAATAAAGCTAAACAATAGTAACGTAAAGGTCCTAGTTACTGAAAAATAACCGACTAGTTTGAACACTCAATTTTTTCATTAATTTTGTTTTTAATAGTTTTACATAATTTTTCATTAAATAAACTTTTTCCCATTAAATAATAGTTTTCTTTTTGTTAAATAATTATATTTCTTCAAAGCAGAAGTTGAAAAATTAACACTTGGTCGTTTGACCAAAGGAACGGTGGAAGTTTGTGGCTTTTAATTTTGGAAAATCTTGATTTAATGGAAAGTAGTGGATCCGATGACACAAGAAACTTGTTAAGGATGTCCCTATTGGTATCCTTTCTGCTTGTTTTTCGACTGAAGAATTCTCGATTTCGCTTGTACTCTTTATAATTTGCCTATTGAGCTTCTTCAGCGAGCTGGCCCAGTGGTAAAACACAATATTTTATAATTTTTTCACCATGAATTAATATTTTGTGAATGCTTGCCGGCAAATTATACCAAGGATAGAGAGACATTTAAACTTTTTTCGTTTCTTGAGTATAGAGCTTAAATTGCTTTGCATCAATTTCAAAATGTCAATACCAGTGATCGAAGCAGTTAGCTCTGAGTTCCAAAAAAAAACCTTCTAGCCGAATTGTTGTCATTTGTATTGCCCGCTGTTTGTTTGGGCATATCAACAAGAAGGCCTATTTCTTCTCGAAATCGTGTTTGGGTATACGGTTTTGTCTTAGGGTGCCCTGGCTTGCCATTTTTTTATTTCTAATTTGTAGGAGATATGCAATATATATTCATATGCCCGTATCCAAGAGTGCAAGGGGGATATTCCGAACGAATACATTTCTGCATCAATATCGCGTGAAACAAATGAGTCTTGATTCATTTCCTTAGAGCTGGCTCCACATATTTAGCATCTTTGAGTTGAATCGTATTGCGACAAGGAACTGCATAAGTCTACCATAAATTAAAAAGTGATTAATTTTGATATTAAAGTTGTTGATCTGGATACTACTAAAAACCAGGTCTTTAATATTTTTTTTGCATTGAATTAGTTTCTGATCTTCTGACTTATTTTGTTTCTTCTGTCCTGGAAAAATGAATGGGTCTGCAGAATCTAGGAGAATTTAGTCGAAGATTCTGCCAAATGACACCATTTGACTTCTCACACACAAGTCTTAGAGGAACTAAATTTACTGAAAATAAATTTTCATCACTATATCCTTTCTTTAAGACTTGCGGATAACAACTTTGTGCAGAACTTCCATCACATCCCCACTTATAGATCAAGCGTAGTTGTTCAAAATTTCCTTGTTTAATAACTTCTGATTGCGCTTCACATATCCTTTTTGCAGTCAAATCGACAAGGGCTTGTAAATTTACCTCCGCAGATGTGTTTGTTATGGTGAAGCTTTGCTCTGGCGGACAACATTGTTCCTTAGCTTTCTAAACAAGGTAGTAAGGGGGATATAAATAGCTTTCAGCATCTATTGCTTTTTAACTGATCGTTTGGTATTGTTAGGCACTCAATTTTGCGTCTACCATAAGACCCAAAGCTTCTTCAGGGGATAATTCTGATTCTGGTCTTGGGACTCTCGCCTGCTTTAAATTTGATGCCCGAATTGGCGACGAAAAAGACAGCTCTTTTACTAAATTTGCTGCATTTTTTTTCCCCCAAAGACCTAATACTCATTTCATTCGCTAACGCGATTTCTTCAGGAGATTTAGTCTCAGCAATGCACTTTACTTTCCATTTGTTTACTTTGATATTACACTTCTCAAATGATTTTGGTGGTCTTTCACGTCTGCCAACTGTAGATTCAGAACTTGTACTTATTTGTATTTGCCATATGCAATCAGATGGCAACAAAACAGGCTGTTCTAGCCAATCTTTTGTAGGAATATTGGGTACATTCAGTTACTTTTTTGGCATTTCTCCTTTATCCTCCCAATTAGATTACCTACAAACATCTCCAATTCTCTATTAGAATCTACGTATTGTTTTCCGCATTGTTTTCCGAAGCAATATATTCCAGAATTTTTTCGGAATCTTTCGTCATTCGGAGTTTGTCGCCAAAGCTCGAAAATATCCAGAATCTTCATCTGAAATTGAAAATAAATGTATGGAAGTTACAAAAACGTGCACGAGATTACCCTTTTCCCCGCTTAAGCGGGGTGAAACAGAATATGTATTGTAGGAATTGGTGTGCCTACACGTGTCTACAGCCCAGAGTGTACTCTGGTTTCTCTTTTTCGTATTTTTTTCCCAGCCTAAATAGAAATTGAGCCAAAAAATATATAAACACGAAGGAAAAAAAATTCTATTTACCTTCGTGTTAAGCTCTAATATTATATGTGCTTATGAAATCCCAAATAACTTTTATGCCGACAACTTAGAATTTCAAATAGCATTTTTTCACTTTATTGCAATTTATTTATTTATCGAAAAATTTTATTGCAATGTAATGCAAATACCAAGCTTGTATTAGCTAAGACAAAGCGACTAGTGTATTAAGAGCTGAAAATAACGGGTTTTGTACATGAGGGAGCAACTTGATTTTTCGATTAAAGTTCCGCTAGATTGCGAAAATTTCGCACTGTGCGTCGTATCTGTTACAATAGTCGATCAAGTATATCAGGTCTGTTACCGTGAGTTTTGGAGTAGTAGTAGTTAAAACAAAAAACTGGCGGGAACACGTTTTTGTAAAATGTGTTTGAAACTTTAAAAGTTTTTACTTTTGGAAGAGGAAAATTTTTAGATTGGTTATTATTACGATTTTATTGCTATAATATGCGTTTAATGAGTTCTATTGTATTAGGCGAACATTTTGCTTCAATATGAAGCTCTTTCTCCTCTTTGTCCATCTCCAAGTCATCTTTTAAGTTAATTTGTATAAAACTGTCGCAATTCGCACAAATTTAAGCTTTTACGAATTTGGCAATTCTGCTAAAATTGAATTGATTGGACGTTTTTTACAATTTCTACCCAAGAAAAAATCTCGTGTAGAAATTTTTAAAAATTGGCAGAGTGGGACAATTAATTGCTCTCTCAAATTCGTTGTTTTCCAATTTTTTTCTCGCGGAAACAGGTTTTTATACAACAGACAACAGTCCTGGAGCAGACCTATCATGATAGCGTGAAATCGTCTATGAGAGTTCTGAGACATATTAAATGTATATGCCACGCGAAAATTACTGTAAAGACTGACCATCATTAACCTGTTAGAAAAAACGCAACGGGCTCTCTGGAAAATCACTTTAGATTGAGATACATTGAGCAATGGAGATAGCTAAATGTAAGATATCCCAGCCTAATCACGCTACACCGCGGCCTTCTCTCTTAAACTGACTTTTAATTACCTGAAATTGACTTCAGCTCTGTCCTCAACCATCTGATTCCAGAAAGCAACGAATGAAGAAAACGCGAAGTCATTAAGTTCATTTCTATCTTCACAGATGGCTCTGAAATGCTAGAAGTCATTGGTGCAGGGGTCTTCTCTGAGGATCTCTGCAGACACAAATCTTTCAGTCTACTACATACTTACTGTTGTATTCAGCCTAAATTCAATTATCTGCGCCGGATATTGCAATGCACATATGTGAGACATTCAAGCAGCGATCAGATTCCTAACTTCGAACACCATAAATTCTGACTAAACAGGACAAGAACATACTCCGTTGGATTCGGGTGTTAACAGTAATATGCGTCGCTGATGAACTGCTCGGAATCAGATCTGTAGGAACAAATATTGGGTTGTACCACATGAAATGTTCGCTCAGTCGGAAATAAGTTTTCGGGTGAACATCTGTGCCAGAACGTTAAATTTTCTTTTTTATAAAATAAAGTGGTACGTGTCCTTGATGTGTGAGAATTTTAGGGTTCGTTACAAGTACCGTTATTTTTTTCTAGGAATTTACCATGCAGTTCAAATTCGAACCCTCTTCCTTTACGAATATAAAATGGGACATAATGCGTCATTGGCAATGAAAAACATTAATGACGCATTTGAGGATGTAGTGGTAAATGAATGCACTTTACGACGCTGGTTTGGAAAGTTCCGTTCGGAAGATTTCAGCTTCGAAAATGAACCACATGGGAAGCCGGAAACGTTAGTTTACGACGATATTTTAAGAGTAACGGTGGATGCGAACTCAACGAAGTCGGTGCGGGAGATTGCACAAAGCATGGGACAATAATTCGACACCTTTCTCTCATAGGAAAGGTAAAGAATCTCGATAAGTGGGTACCCCATGAACTGAACGAATCCCAAAAACTACGGCGCCTGGAAATCTGCGCATTAAGAAACCAAACTGAACCTATAATGAAAAGTGGATACTGTATGGTAATCGTAAAAGATCTGGGCAGTGGTTGGATGCAGATGAAAAACCGAAACACACCCCCAAACCCGATCTTCACCCAAAAAAAGGTTATGGTGGCAATTTGGTGAACATCGAAAGGACCAATCCACTTTTCATTTCTTCAACCAGGAGATACGATAAACGCTATCAAATATTGTGAGGAAATCGACATATTGCATGTCAAATTGGCTGAAAAACAACTTACGCTGGTCAATGGGCACGGTTCGATTCTTTTGCATGACAATGCTAGACAGCATACCTCACAAGTAACGGTGCAAAAACTGTTGCAGTTGAGATTTGAAATTCTTCCGCATCCACCGTACTCTCCTGATATATCCCCAACAGATTACCATCTTTTCGGCAATCCGGATTCTTTTTTCCGGCAGAAGGTCTTCCGGAACCGAGGTTATAAAAGCCTTTGAAAATTTCATTGCCTCAAAAAGTCAGCACTTCTACGAAAAAGGAATATTTGACCCTTTATCACGTTGGAAGAATATCATAGATGCCAACAGATCCTATTTTGATTGAATAAAAATTTACGGAAAAATAATATTGGCTTTCAAATTTTTACTATAAAATCGGGCATTTCAAGTTATATTCAGCTTGACTACATGAAGCCACCAATGTCCTACACCTAACAAATGGCGAGATATTCTGGAAATCTGTGGTACATTTCCTTTGCAACTGCCCTGCCTTTGTATGCATCAGAATGCTGTCCCTATAGATAATTACAATACAATTTCCTAAATGTGAATTATCTCTGCTCTATGAAGATCACTGACCTTGACAAAATTGTAAGCACCTCTTGTTTGTTATGAAAATGAGGACAATACCACGAACCATCTCCTTTATGACTGTAATTAATGCTCACAGCTTGGTGTGGTGAATACTGCTACGGTAAGCCAAAACAAGATATAAAGAGTACACTTGTGTATATTTATCTAACAGCTCCGATCCGTTCACTGAATGATTTTCGGTTTAGTTTTCATTGATGTAAATTGTATAGAATTCGGGCAGGGTTATAATCAGGAGGACTCAAATCTATCGTCTAAGATGATAAGCGTGTAGATTCGATAGATATTACCCTTACGAATGAACAAATTAAATTCAATGATACAGCGCGATGAAGAAGGAGTTAACGTTCAGTGGGCTCAAATAATGAAAATGCTGTTTAATCAACTCATAAAGTCTTAAATACTTTCCTCGCTTTTAGCTTGGATGCCAACAGGGCACTCTTAAGCTGTCTGTATTGCGGACTATTCTGTCCAATGACTTCTGTCTTAGTTCTTAAGTCTACTTTTTAACTTTTGGGCTCGAGACCTTTTTGCCCGGTTCTATCCTTTCAACTTACTATTACATTTTCGAAGCTATAATAAAAGAGGGAATCCAAATAAGAAGAGATAAAACCAAGCATACCATTAAAAAAAGCTTACACCAAGTGACCATAACCTGAACTAACAAAAAATTTTAACACCCTTGTGATAATTACAGACATTTTCCAAAATTAAATTACCATTCATAAACTATTGCATATATGTACAATTCTATTTGCTCATATCTCTGCATTGAGATATGTTTTTCATGTAAACCATCACTTCGGTTTTGTATAATTAAAAAAACAAAACAATATAAATACATAGTCAACTTTCATGTTATAATAACTTGTTAACAAACAACTACTAATATATCCAATTAGCTAGTTTATAATTAATATTATCTACAACTGAAATTGATTTAGAAAAAAATAAGCTAAGTGCCAAGTGGAAGCCAGTAATCATTCGCCCTTTGAATTCCAATTTGGTAGACAATCTGCGCATGAATTGTCTCGATGCATATATATAGAATATCGATGCACATACTGACATACCTTACTTTAAAAGACTCTGTGATAAAGATAAATTTAAACTTCCGTCGAAGTTGAGCTATTTCGCATACGCCTCCATACATGATTACGCAATACCCAGCAGAAAAGGCTCACCGTACCATTGGTGCAGGGCAAAAATAAAAAAAAGCTTTTAGTCAATGAAGCCGAGATTTGCAAGCGAAATAACCACTGAGCCCAAACCTCTTTCTTTCTCTCTATATCTCATTTTCCAAAAAACTTAACACTGGGCATTATGTCATACCCACTTGAGTGTTAAGTTCTTTAAAAAAAAATGATTTTTTGATCTCTTAATTTATTATAAATGTTAATATCGTAGCAAAACTGGATAGAAAAATTTAAAACGCACTCGGCAAAAAGTGGTACGCGTTGGAGATTTTCTTCGGCCAGACGATGTGTGTTGCATTCTCAAAATTCTTCTTAATAAGAAGTAGTCTTTGGTACCACATAATCTGGAGTTTTGTTGACCTTGCGTGCCGATTTTCTATTGACTCTGGTCTTATAGGCATCCCTTCTAATGCAATGATACTAAAACTCATGTTGCTGAAAAATACGAAATATATTTTCCCTGTGCCCAGGTATGGTTTAGAACAGAATCTGATCTAAGAGGGGAATGTAGTCGGGTCTTCACTGATGGTTGTAAAACCGATTAAGAATGCGGCTTTAATGGCTTACAACGTTAGATTTGATTCTTCATTCTTAGGAAAAATTTGTCTCTGTCTTCCAAGTGAAGATATACGCGATCCAAATGGCAATGAACTGATATTGTGATAAATCGGAAGATTTCATCTACGCCTATAGTGGTGAAAACCTTGCTAAACCCTCTCACGGCAGCCGAGCTAGTTTGAAAATGTAAAGCTTCTCTGAACTCGGAAGACTGTATTCATTAAATCTTGTCTGTGGCCCAAATCGCAATGGGATCACGGGAAATGAAAATAGTCAAGGTCCAGGTGAGTGTTTTTCGGGACCCAAACTTACATTAAGATTGCCTGCGTCTTTAGTTAGAGCTTATATTGACTCTTCATATTACAAGCAGACCAAACGATTGCTTCCTGGCGTTTCTAAGAGGTCAGCTGTAGACTGCTTACTACCATAACGACGGGACAATGCGCTTTTGTTAAACACCGAAGTGTGCAAACTACAAGTGACATAACATTCTTTGACGTTTACTGTGAGACACTTACACATCTTTCTACGAAAGTCTTAGAAATTCCAGAAATTGAACATAGCAGTACAATGGACTGAGTGCTCTGGCAGAAATAAAGAGAAAATTAAATATAATAGCGGAGCCGAGGGAGACAACATCCCTAACTACCTCAAAGTTATAGATGTCTGTTTGACGTTCTGTAATGTTGTACGTCTCATTACCTGACAGTACCCGAAACACAAGTTTCTCAAGTATCCTGTTGAAAATGCCAAATCACAACTCATCAACTTGTCTGATCCCTTTTTGATATCAAAGATCTCGGTGAGATTGCATCCGACCTTTATGAAGTAGCGAGCATTCTCCATCATTATTATACACAAACTGGCGAGGATACTGATACATACATTAATCCATATATATATATATGTATATATACACATTGCACTTAATTGTATGTAAAGCTTAAGCTAAGTAACATCTGTCAAATAATGAAGTTAATTCTTGCGGGATCTGAAGTAATTATCCCGCGCAAAATCATAATCTCAAATATGTGAATTCCTTCTTCAAAATTCATTAGCTAATAAGACGTTGTGTAATAAAGACTAATTGAAATATATAAAACTCTAACAGACACTAATACTTGTCTCTATGGTTACTGTCGCTCTCGACTCCTTGGGTTTTCTCTACAATCTTCCGTAGTATATCTGTAGTGATAGTGTAGAAGGTAATCAGATCGTTAACAAATGATTTTAAATAGTTATATGATTGACACAAATGATCCGCTCTCGTTCTTCAACGCAGCGCCGCTTAACAGGCGTTGCTTGGTTGCACTCTTCATCAAATGTGTGGCTTTGTTCAGTCTTTCTGACAGTAGATTGTAGTGTTGCTAATTTCTCCTACTCAACACTCTCGCTTATAAGTTTGGTAAACCCCGCCCGGTTGGACCATCATGAGGAGGTAAAATAAGCATACTTGATAGCAGGCATAGTACAATGCTTTATTTATGAACGTGAATTATTTTATTTTTTTTTTTTCGATTTCTGTATTGTTACCAATTTTATTTTATTTTATATCATTCTAGACGCCTGCTATCACTAATAAAGTCGGGAACTGTTGCTGTCGGTGGAAAGTACGATGTCGCAGATCGATATATCGAACCAACAATTTTGACCGATATTAGTCCCAATGATGCTGTTATGCAGGAGGAAATCTTTGGCCCCATCTTGCCCATATACAACGTAGAAAGTGCATACGATGCAATCAATTTTATCAACTCCAGGTAACCTTACCCCCAAGAGGTGTAATCTCCTTGACTGTGTGCCAAAACATAAATCACTCATTCGTGTCGTACACACAGATATTCATTAACCATTCAACACAATACAAGGTTTTTTTTAAATGTTTTTTTTTTTCAAAATTTTATTTCCTTCTAATTAAAATTGATTGCAAATGATTTCTTTATACAAAAACACAATACAAAATTTATGCTCATTGGTTATCTTGTTCGTATATTAGAGAGACTCCTCTGGTCTCGTACATATTCTCTTCAGATAGTCAAGTACAAGATCTATTTGTTCATGGAACTCGATCGGGAGGAATGTGTCTGAATGACACAATTATGCAGTATGCTGGTAAGAAATCGCATTCGGACACTCTGCTCAAAATTATCACCTCTAACTCCCATGTTTCCTATTTTTCTAAGCTAATCGTAAAATATTTTAAATCTTTTATATTATTGGTGGATTGGGCTCGAATGCAAATAGAGAGGTAAACGAACTCCACTGTAAATATCTACATAATGCATCCGAAATGTTGGACCTTAAGCTAGTTCTATTTGGTTGTGGGTATTTCAATTTTATAATTTACTTATTTCCTTTTCGTAGCTTTGAAAGTATTATAATTAGTAAATTTGAATTATGTTTCATTTTAAGTAAGTAAATCTTCTTTAAATATGAATAATGTGCTACAAGTGTTGACCTTTCGGTTTCTACATATATAAATGTGCTCTTGACTGATTTTTTTAAAAATACTTCTGGAGTATCTTTTGTTATTTTGTGTTATATCGTAGAATTGTAAATGTGAGATATTTGTTTGGATTTGAAGAGAAAATATTTGCGTTTACATGATTTACCACATCACTGGTTAACCAATATGTAAGTTTGTATTTTAATTAGTTTCTATAGCTCCTAAATGACTGGAGACAATCAGGAATTAGTTATTTAGCAAAGAGTATTCTCAATTGTAAAATACTGTAATTTATTCACTACTTTTTGATTTCTGACAACAAATGAATTCTTTTGATCAGGGTTCCCACTTTTTTCTTCCATCTCCAAATTTGAGAGGATTCAATTATAATTATTCTCCACCTAATGGAAAAGATTCAACATCATCGTTTACATCCATAGGAAACATCAGATATAGCGTCGTCAATTTCACACTACAACAACAGGGTTATGTTTATGTCTTACGACTCTGCTTTTTTATCTCTACTCTGCCTGGTAGTCACCGTATCGCGATATAAAATTCCTGAGCTACTGTCCAATGAGCGCTGATTTTAAATTATAACAAAAGCGTAAAATATGTCCCTTTTGGTAAGTTTCTTCTCGATCTTAGGAGACAACTGAAATCGGAGTGTGCCACTCAATTGCGGTAGCTACTATTCATCTCAGGCTATCTGAAACTTTTTTTCTTTTGTATTAATCGCTGTGGAACGTGTATAAGTATATTTTATACTATATTGCTATTATTCAACTTGTGGAATTGACTAAAATATTATAGATTAGGTTGTATTGAAAAATGGAACTTGGTACCTTTATCGCAGCGACCCGAGTTACAGGTTAAATCTTGGGGTAATTATTAGATGGGATTAATAAAAAGTGTAATCTTCATTTCCGTTCAGTAATGCAGTCTTTTAACTTTTAACAAGTTATTGAAGCAACCCCTTATGTAGCTAATCAGCATACGGTTTTAGTGATATTGTAGCACCTGATCTCCACATACCTTCTGCCATGAAATTGTCTATGTTTGTGTTAAGTAACCGCTCCATATTGTTATGCTTTTACTTTATGTACTAAGGTCACTATTTTGGCACGAAAATTAGTCCTCAACCACGTTTTGGGTTGATTTATGTGTACTGTTTCTTTCAAATATCCCCACAGAAAATAGGCTGGTGCTGTTACGTCTGGAGGAAGTCATTCAAAAACCTCCCTCTCACCTTCTATTACCAGAACGTAAGAGGACTGCGTTCTAAAACCCACGCCGTTTTCCGCCAATCTCATGCTCTCCCATTTGATATCGACGCTCTGACCGAAACTAATCTTGTCCCCAACATAAAAAATCAGGAGTTATTCCCTCTTTCTTTTAATGTTTTTCGGGATGATGATCGCACACCCCCCTTGATTGAATCCCCTTGTAGAGGTGTCCTACTTTCTATACACAACAGCCTGGACTCCTCTCTCGTTGGCACTTCATCTTCTCCTAAGCTCGACTTTGTGTCAGTTAAAATAAGACTTACTCGTAGATGCTTGTATGTTATGTGTTGTTACATTCTTCCGGCGCAACTTATCGAATCCTACCAACTCGCTATTGCAGCAATGCACAATTTGATCGACTTATCAGACTAGCTTGATGATATCATTTTAATCTGCCTCAGCTGAAGTGAACTCCATCTGAAGATCTATCTTTTTTCATAGCTTCCAATCCCATTTCTACTAAAGAATGCCTCTTCTTAGATCGGCTAACAGACTCTAGTCTATGCCAAGTCAGTGACATTTCCAACTATATGGAAAGGCAATTAGACCTTATCTTCACAACTGATCCCATCAACTCCTCAGTATCGTGTTGTCCCCTATCTCTTTCAACTATTGATAACTTTCATCCTTACTTCTCTCATTTTCCCCAACTCTCCCTTCAGTCGCCTCCCCCCGCAGTTATATTTTCTTACAATTATCACAAAGCTAATTTCCGTAAAATCAATACCTATCTAAACAGGGCTTCTTTTGAGTTTACTAATCTATCTCTGGTTGCTGCCCTCTCCATTTTTTACAGAGAAATACTCAAATCCATCTCCCTTAATGTGCCACCATAAAACATCTTCTACATCCCCTCCTTGGTATAATCGTAGACTTCGCTCTCTACGAAACAAAAGGAACAAGTTATGGGCGGTATTCCTTCGCACCCACTCTTCTTCCGACTATTCAAATTATTTAGATATATATCTTCATTTCATTGAACTCTATCAACGCTACCTGAATAGTGCACAAACCAATCTCATAAATGACCCCAAGTCCTTTTTTCAATTCGTTATTGCAAAAGTAAGACTGGTTATCCTTCCTCCCTCGCTTTCGAAACCAAATCTTCAAGTGATCCTCCTACCATCGGCAACTGTTTTGCTACATTTTTCAAACAATCATTTGCCAACAACTTCGTACCAGATCATCCCTCTTATTTCAATGATCTACCAAATTTCTCCATTGGTCCCTTTCTCACTCAATAAATCTTAAAGATGAATTTGTACCTGGCCCAGACGGACTCCCCGCCGTGTTTCTTAAAAAAAGCTCTTCCAACCTGTCTCTACCCCTTTCCTACCTTTTTCGTTTATCGGTTACACAAGAAGGATTTGCCCCAGATTTGGAAGACCTCTTTTATAATCCCAATACACAAAAAGGGATCTAAGCATGAAGTTACCAGTTATCGTCCCATTGGTAAACTCTCTCATATACCCAAACTCTTTGAAAGCATTTTATACGAAGCCTTAAGCTTTAAATGTAAGCCTTTTATTTCACCCCGGCAACATGGGGTTCTAAAAGGTAGATTAACTACCACAAATCTAGTTGAATTCGTGTCTTTTGCTCTCTCAGCCTTAGAAAATGGCAAAGAAATCGATGTTATTGCAACTGATAAGATAAGATATCTCATCAATTGATCCTCTTTAAATTATCTGCTCTCGGCTTTGAGCCTCTCTTATTAAAATGGATTTCTTCTTACCTGGTAAACCGATATTATAGTGTTCGGTTTAGATCCGCCCTTTCTGTTCCATTCCTGGCCTCATCTGGAGTTCCACAAGGCAGTCATCTTGGCCCTCTTCTGTTCATGCTTACTATCAACGATGTTGAGAGTGTCATTAAATACTCCTCTCTTTCCCTTTATGCTGACGACACAAAATTTTTTAAAACTAGTTCCTCTCCCCATGACTCTGCCCATCTTCAAGAAGACCTTGATCGGTTTTCCATCTGGTGTCTCAAAAATTGCCTAGAACTTAATATAGCCAAATGCAACCCGTCTCCTCCCCGACTTTATTTTCTCCATGGTCAACCAATTCCCCAAGACCTTGGCATATTATTCGACTGTGAACTTAATTTCCGTTCGCATATCGATAAGATGATCCTCAAAGCCAACTCATCACTTGGCTTTTTTAAACGGTGGTCCAAGGAATTTTCCAAAACGTATGTAACCAAATCTCTCTATGTTACCCTTGTTCGCCCCCTGCTTGAGTATGCCAGTCAAGCTTGCTCCCCCTTTCGCCGGGTTCATGTTTTCCGAATCGAGGGTATTCAACGTCGATTCCTTCGATTTGCTCTCCCTTTAATCTTACCTCCCTATCAGGACCGCTTCAAACTTCTAAATATGAATTCGTTAGAAGAACGTAGGAATACTGCTGACATTCTTTTCATTCATCGACTTCTCTCAGGTTCCATCGCCTGTGTATCCATTTTGAACTCCATTTCCTTCAATATCAACCTCCGCAATCTACGTTGTCCTCTTCTCTTCTATCTACCGGTCCACCGCACCTCCTATGGCTCCAACGAACCAATCTCCCGAATGCTCCGAAAGGTCAACTCAAACTTCTCCCTTTTTGATTTCCACCTGAGCACTCCTCGTTTCAAACAAGATCTCCTCCATCACTTCCTTGGTGCCCAGCTCTTAAGCTTTCTGTTAGTTTTTAAGTTAAATTAAGCTTGTATTAAGCCAATAAATGGGTTCCTCAGCCCCCACCAAAATTTAAAATTTAAATTTAAACAAAATTTGAGTATCACCTGACCTAATTAAAATACCTAAAATCTAATTTGGCGATTTTTTATGCAATCATCAATAATTCGCCAGAAAAATTCTTTGTAAGGAACTACCTTGGACTACAGAATTACAGTCTCTAAATTGCTGTAGCTTATAATACTCCAAGTTTGTTTTATATGTTTCTGAAAGAGAAAAAGAAAAAACAGAAGAACTGCAATTTTTTCAAATCTGTCTGCGGGTTTATCCCCTTGTATGTACATGCGACCAGATCTCTGTTAGCTCTCACAAAAATCACAATATATGTTAGATATTTGCTTCAAATCATTTAAACAATTCAATCTTCTTTGAAGGGTTTCCACGGTGCTCCAAATATAGACGTCACAAGTGTTTCTTCAATTAAAAACAGTTTATCATGGAACTGAAAATCTAGGAATTTCTATCATTATCCTAGTGTGCATCAACTTTAACTTTGAATTTTTCTGTTTTTCGCATTTCTTAATTTTACTTTCGCTTTGACGTCATTGTCCACGTTATTCCTACATACACGCTACTTTTCGGTACATTCATTGACTCACGTCGTATTAACGACCGTCTCGAGCTCGTTTGTAAATTTTAATTATATGCGGTGATATCTGCACCATTCTGTAAATGTTACAGTTTCTCGTGTCGGTTTGCCTTTATGGTCTTTTTATAGTGAAACAGCAAAGACCTCCTTCCAATTGTTAGATATCTGATCTCTTCTCATGGTTTCATTAAAGAAATTCTGCAACAGCCTAAGCCTAGGATTTCCATAATAAATATAAGTCCACAATTTTCGATCTTCAACCACGTCCAGCTACATTCTTTCTTAATTTTTTTTTTCGTTGGGTGACAATCTTAAAAATATTATGGTTGTTATACAGGAATAGATGCAATATTTGAATAAGCTTTACCGTACAGCCGATAAATGGAACATCTCTACCTTCGCGAGAAAAGACTGCTAAGAGTAATTTTAATTATTAAGACTGTCGGTCGTTTTAATAAATGGCTTAGGGTTTCCCATCTGTCCCAAATAACTTATCACACCCAATTTGTGTGTATTGCTTACAAGTTTTCTTGTTAACGAATCAACTGTATCTGATATTTAGATGCAGACCCTTACTCTATAGAATATTATTATTGATGGACTTGGTACTTTATAGCTTCATACTTCTTTCGTTTTCTATGCTCATTGCTCTCGCGTTCCGTATAGTCTTCCTGGACAACATCACTACTTTGCCGCAACGAGTATGTCTACTTCTCTCTTGATGGATACAAGTCATAGAAAAACCAATCCAGCACAATATGTATATGATGATGCATGATTAGAGCTCCTTTCCGATTTTAAATGTTTTACAGAATATATCCTGCTACAAGTTATCTGATCAGACAGCGATTTGGCGTTAGTCCAACTTAAATCATAGAATCTAATTTACACAAGAAATAATATTTTTCATTTTCATTTTATTCATAATTTGCATCGATCATTGTTGTTGTTTGTTATTTTATTTTTGCTTATGAAACAGATTTTATTTAAAATATATTTTTACTCAAAAACAAATTCACAAAATGTGTAAATCATAATTAGGGAGAAGCCTTTGGTAATTTATGTCTTCGATAAGTCAAAGTCACAGATTAGAAATTTCATAAATAATACAACAAGCGGTGGATTTGGCGTTAATGAAACCATAATGCACTGCGCAGGTATATTCAATTATTATCATAATATTTTTCATTTTTTTCCTTTGGTTTAGTTAATTTTTTTTTTTTAATATATACATCCTTAAATGTAGTGTGTGTTTCTTGCACGTTTGCTGCTTTTGAAAGCACTTTTTTGTACTTAGTATGTTTTCCTTTTTAAATTTTTTTTTACAATTTTTGTAAGCAAAAATACTCGAGAATGATTGAGTTTGAAAGAAACTGCAAAATTATTATCTGGCACCGCAAAACGTATTTTTTTTTATTACGATATTATTTTGATTAAAAAATCCCAACAATTTGAGAATGAATCAGGTAAAATTAAAGAATTTATCGTATATTTCACAAAAATTGTATTTGTAAACTATACACTGAAACATAGACATTATTGTACATGAAAACATGGTGAAAAGTTCTTCATTTTTGGTTGCACACGGTTAGTTTTCTTCCTTTCTTTAAATAATCAATAATAATTATTGTAGTTGCTTTACTAACTAAAACTTAAAAAAAAAACTGAATTTATAAAAAAAAAAAAAATTTAGAGAGAAACCATTGGCAATGTACATACACAGCAAATCTAAAAGTCAAGTTCAACTCTTCTTGAATAATACCTCATCTGGAGGAGTTTGCATAAATGATTTGCTTGGCCACTTTCAAGGTAAACATTATATTTCAGATATCACAAGTGACAGTGTGTTCTTAGATATAATTTATTATTGGCAATTAACGAGTAAGTTTTTTTTTTTTTTTTGTTTAAATCAAACTACTCATAGATAGTGGTACTTTTTTTTAAGTCTAAATGTTAATATGCTAATAGATGTAAACTTCGGCAATACAGAACTGTTCTTGTAAATTGTAAAATCAAGTCTCTATATTCTGATGAAATTTTTGTTTTAAGTGGTCATTGTATTTATGTATATACCACAATAGTATGCATCATTCAAACTGTAACAGGATGACTGGAAATTGTTTGATTTTTTTTTTTTTTTTTACAAAAAAGAATCTGACCACGTGGTAGTCAGATTATCCTTGTATGTTTCCTTGGGGGCGGCTCTATTGCAAAATAAATTGTAAACCATTTTGCAAAAACAGGATTGGTAGTCAAATAATATTTTCCTAATTTGCTATGTGTAGAGATTCTCCAAGTAAAATACCTTTCACTCTTCTTGCAATAAAAATACCTTATTCCAATATCATCTAAGAAATCGTATGTCCATCAACAGAGACGCCCATTTGCAGACGTGACTTTTAAATACTATCGACAAATTAATATTGATAATGTTTTGATCTTCAAATTGCACGAACTTTAATTCATTGAGATGCTACTATGACACATTGTTTGAAGAATTTTCGAAACTCCACCACGACCTGCCTAATGGCTCTGACAATTACAAACAGTAAATAGAAGACACTGTCCCTTGATTTTCATGTGAACAATCGTTGGTCCAAGAATCCCAATCTTCTAACAATATGGTCCAAAGAATTCTCCAACACTTACGGCACAAATTGGCTTGATTAGGTATGAAATATGCCTTAGAGGTTTGGTTTCCTTATTACGATAGCTACTCTAGGCGGATTAAAGCAATTAAGTTTTGCATTGGTCCTTCCAAGAGAAGACTGCCCTTGGATAGTAAGACTCATAAATCTTCAACTGCTGCTAACTGATAACTGCCATATACCCGTAGTTCTAGAAAGGATATTCATTAGCACCAACTAAAATCTGTGTTTCGCTTCCATCTAAATTTCTACGGCATCTAGTAACATATATCGACACCAAATTCAAGACCGAAATGCTATGCATTGCTTAGATCTTTTTTTACAAGTTTAATTAGCAGTAACAGCTTGAGTCTTACAAAAAAAGGATTAACCCTGATCTCTTGAGATGAAACAACCTTAGCTCCACTTCATTTCCTACTGAAAGCGCTCTATTGATTTAGGTGGTAGTTTCTGTCAGTATTAGGTTTAAAATTTAAGTTTCTTGCTTTTAAAAAGTAATCGTACTTATAAACTTTCCCGACATTGACCCGATCTTAATTCAATCTCCCACGTGTGTCCAATGCTATTGCGTTGCTTGTGGGGTTGGTTGATTTCGCATGTCGTAATGCTTCAACAGAAAAATCTATTTTGGATCACCTCACAAGTAAAGCCAAGAGTTTGCTGATGTTTTTGCATTTAAGTTATACAATACAATTATTTTCGGACCCTTTTTCGAACACGAGGATATGTATACTGGTTATTAGACCAAATTTGTTTATTGACAATGGCAAAACCAGCTTACTTGAGCAACCTAAAGTTTTCCATTTTCTTAATGTGAAGACTTGACTTTCATAAATGCACTTTCTAATACTCGTAGATCACTTTTTGTCACAACCACTGACGTTCATAACATTTGCATTTTCATCGCTGTCATTTCATCTCAGTACTTCTCGTAAACCTTTAGTTTAAGTGGTATTTTTCTGTCACAAACTTCTGCAGAATTTTCGCATTATCTAAGCCACCCCACGCTCACACTATGTATTGCATCGTCATTGCAATTTCCTTGGTGGTTAACGATAAGGTCTGAGTATTTACTTCTATTGTACTATTATGTACGCGTAGATGTCGGGAATTAATGTTGCAGGCTCGGAAAATGACAATGCAGATTGTGTACAGAGAGTGGAACAAGAAAGGTATCGGATCGCCTCTCCTGATTTTACTATACTAAATCGAATTCATTTAAATTTAATATTGCTCTCGATACAATTCTTGCTACCTCGTGTGCTCCACATTTTTCACCGTTTTGTTACCACGCTCATAGTTTATTTCAAGACGCAATTTTAAGGTTTGCCAAATATAACCCTATTACTACGATAATTATGATTCCTCTTATGGCAATATCTTATAAAAGATATATGCAGACTCAACATTTTTGTCCCTTGGTCATCAACGGTTTTTCATTTATTCACACCTCAAACCGGAATAAATCCCAAAATGCAGTTCAGTAAGTATCGAATGCATAATTTTTTAACGAGCTTTTTTGCTTAGAAAGAGAACATTTTTGTTGTATTGTCGAAGTTAAGCATCATAGCCTATAGAACATAGATAAATGCTTGAACCATTTTCGAAAGGAAAATTTAATTTTTACGTACTAAACAAAAAAAATAATTGTTGAATGAATTCAGTATTCGCTAAAATTGTTATATAAAATCTATTCTCTATCCTATCCTCTATCTATCTCTGGTAAATAAAACCACTGAAAAACGAGAGCAAATATTGTCGAATATTAATGGTGATAAGTGTTTTTTTATATTGAATTTTGTATATAGACTTTTAAGTGTTTAAATTGAATTTTATTAATATATGTAAATAACTAGTTTTTTTTGTAAAATATCTTACTGAAATATTTTTGCAGCATGATTTAAAAAAAAAAACACTAGCATATGTATGTATATAATTATTTTACACTTTTGAAGCTGTAAATTTGCTTTAATTAACTTCAAAATCAAAATTTCCTTTCTCTATTTTCTTTTTAAATCTTTATTTATTTTTAAGATTAATTTCAAACTGAAAACCTTTAAATAAATAACTGAAACACTGCTATTTCATTGAAGGACCAAGAATACTAGTTCTTGTTGTCGGAGTCCGTAATAGTTGAGATCCCTTTTTACTACGTTACACCATCTGGGTTGGAATTAAAAACTCTTCGATGCCCTGGACTTTAACGTCTATCCGCTTTACATAGGCTAATCATATTGCTTAATCTACTCCTCTAAAACCCATCAACGCGTACGGCACTAAATTTCTTCCAAATAATCTACAATATCCACTGGAGCGGCTCAGCATATATGTTATTTACTATTCACCGCTTGTGCTTCCATAATCAAAACGCACATATAACAATTCGCTGAATTAACAGCCACTTAGATCGTCCAAATCGTCATCACTTTTTTGAGCAATGCGAATAATACCTATAATTCCTGCTTCCAAAGAGTTGATTATTTCTGATGTCATAGTATAAACTAGTAACCCCACAAAGCCCCACAAGAAATAAACGCGAAATATGGTGCAATCTTTGGAGTCAATTCAGGTAGTTTTCTCGGAATCTATTTGGACTCTACTTGTGATTTTTACAAGAACGGTGGCTTTGATCACTGCATGGCACTTAGTGCAATCCTTTTGCAGTCAATGACCTTCTTATAGATCTGTATAAAATGCTGATAAGCGCCAAACTCTTCAACCCATGGAAGCTAATACTCAGCGCGTTATTAGTGAGCTGGACCCCCAAATGCTTGAAAGTGTGGTCCGAAAATGAACCCGCAGAATTAAAGATTTTTGATTTACTCGCAAACTCCTCACCTGTTGTTATTATTAGAAAAAAAAGTTCTGCAGCTTTTTTAAAAAAAAAAAAAAACACTTTAAATTGTGCGAATGGATGCTTTTGATAGCATTGTTCGAAAAACAGAATAATAGCTCTGCCAAGCCGAGTTAACTTAAACTTAAGTTCTACTAAGCAGTTTTAGTAGAATACATCTGAGAGCTGCATCAAAATTCATTCGGTAATTTTAATATTATACGCTCAACAAACATGCACACATAAATTCTAAGAGTATTCTTGGATTTGTTTTACTACTAAACAAAGAATTTTTGGGCCCACAAATGGTGCATTGTTGGATATAAGGACTGACGAGCAGCCCTATTTAAACAGACTCTTCTCTTCAGTATGGATAAAGTGTAACGCTTCGTTTTGCTGAGTGCTATATATTTTTGTCTCTTTCTTACACATCTTAGACAAAGTAAGACCCCTTGTATTCTGGTCCTAAACTGAAGGTTCGGCTCTCGAAATAGCTTGTGTTTGGTTATTGTAAAAACAGTTTTTTTGAATTTATTCTAAAACAATTCTTATCATCATTTTAGTTGACTCACTTCCATTTGGAGGTGTAGGGTACAGTGGCATGGGTTCGTACCATGGAAAATATGGGTTCGACACGTTTACACATAAGAAGTCGTGCCTTGGTAAAAATTATAATTCACTTGGAGAATTTCTAGCATCGTAAGTGATCAAATTTTTGTATCTTTTGCTTATTAAATACATTTGGTTTTAATTTTAGTGGACGTTATCCTCCCTATTCGGACCGTAAAGCATCGATCCTTTCAATGATCCTAAAAAAACGAAGGCCATTCCCGAACATATACTTTTCACATTTACTTGCGTTAGGCTTGGGAATCGGACTGACACTACTGGTTAACAGTTATCTACAGGTAAAATGGTTATTTTTGGATTTTTTTTCGAACTACTCAATGGTTTTATAGAACAAATCTAAAATACCTTTCAAGGGGAAATTTTTATCACGCTAAAAATACATTTTGGTGTTGTATGCACATATCCACATCCACATCCACATTATTGTAGTCATCCGAAACTACTTTTTATGATTAACTATTGTCGCCATCATCATTTGGTTCACGGCACCATACTATAGGTGGAATTTTGGTGCTCATGGATTTTTTTTTTAAATTATTACTATTCAATTTGCAAAAAGTATTTGTCCAAGTTATTTAATTGTTCTTTCTTTGTTATTTGGATTACTTTATTTCGATGTAGTAATTACCATGGAACAATAATTGTATTATTATTATTATTTTACTAACAGCATTATCATTGTTAGCAAAATGTTCATTCAGTCAAGCTATGTATTGTTTAAATTTTACCCAAGTCTTAAGCTGGTGGAATTGTGGTATTGTAATACAATATGTAATTTTTTTTTGTTTTTAATTTCTGGGCTAAAATTTAGAAATAAATTTTTCAAATAAATAAACGTTTTTTTATGTTTCAGGACAACGAGAAAAATTAGAAAATGATGTATTGTGTGAGAGATATAGATGTGCAACTGTTTAAATTTGTTTGTTAAACTAAAATTAAAAAAAAATTGTTATACCCTTGTAAATCGGTGATTTTATTATTTTTATTTTTTTTTTCAATGGATTTTTTATAACTATTTTTAGATGTAAATAAAAAAAAAGAAATACAAGTAAAAAGAAGAACTTTGTGCATTTTGAATTATTGATTTGCTTATAAGATTACTGAATTTAGTTTTGATTGCCCTTCAGAGCGCAGTGCGGAGTGGCGCAAAAGTCACTGATTGGTGTAAAATAATAATAATTTTTATAGATTTTAACATTTTCTATTACATATACAAAATATATTTAATGGAGATTTTTATCAGCTCTAAATGAGAACCAGATTCAGCCTCATAAATACGGACTCTTTCTAGTGTTTTTTCCAAAATATTTCGTATTCGCCTTTACCCCCGAAATGGTGATGGGTGTATTTATGTACAGTTTTTCCCAGAAATATTATCATAGAAAAAAAAAATCAATCATGCTCCAAAGATATCACTTAGTAGCCCTATTGTGTTGCAAGTGGTATTAGCTACTACGTGTATGATGTAGAACTATTAGTAACTGATGGCCTCAAAAAATATTTAATCAATGCCCGATATCTTCCACCCATAACGCTGCAGTAGTGGCGGCATCCTGTTCAAAGGAAAATGGCCCATATAAGTTGAAGTGAACTTAATCACTCACTATCGGATGATGAATAAAATCACTTTCCTTCATACCTTACCATTTCTTGTAAAGGAAGGGTCGTTGAAGTTCACCTGATTTTAAATTTTGTCAAAATTGGCTTTTGTATGGAAACATCTGCAATTTGGTTCTATAAACTTTTTAAATTTTTTTATAATGACCCGGAAGACATTGAGTTGACCAGAGCATCTTCTTATCGATGTTTCTGGATTCCCCACAACACTTTCAAAAATTCGTTCAAGATTCGCTTCAAATCCCTCAGTGCAATGTCTTCCGGTTCTGGGAAGATAACTTACAATCTCCCTGTTGACGAAATTATGCGAAACATGCTCACTGAGATCGGATTTCGCTATTCGGATTTTTTTTTCTTCTTTTCTATAATTGGGGTCAAAATAATCAAACAATTATTTGCAATATAAGATTCAATTCTAAAGTTTATGATAATAATTCTCACAAGTACCTGAAAAAGAACAAAAAAAAACAAATAAATTAAAAGTAGAAGAGATTTTCAAATATGTAAGTGAATGACTTTTGCGCCACCTGTATTATACTCACTCAGAGTTAAGCTGTAACTAGCAAAGAACTACAATTATAAGGAGCTGCCAGTGATGTTACCAGGAGGCTTATAGGACTTTAGCAGTGAAAATGGAAGATATATCCACAAAAAAATGCTACATAAAGGACTTAAATCTATGTCTTACCAAAAGATGAATATATCACTTCAGGGGAACAATCTGTACAGAGCTCTGCTGAGATGAAAAAGTTAAATTTATAATAAAATTACAGTCGGTGCATGAAAAACGGAAGAACGGGCAGAATATTTCGTATATGTATTATCTTCCGGAAAAACCCAAAAATATGTACTTGATATTTTAAAAGCAAAACAAAACTTTTCAAACTTTAAAAGACTCTTCTCAAGCCCATAATTTTCAAGATACGCCCAAAAAAATTTTAAATTGAATAAAAAAATACAAATTTTAACTGTACACCATTTTCTTGTATTTTTTGTATTATATTTGTTACAAGAGTAATACGTTTTGTGATTTTTTTAATGAAAGTTAAGTTTTCGAAGTTTTATTTGTCAAGGTCCTCAAAATAACGGTTTAGTATTTTAAGGGGTTAGGCCACTCTAGAGGCCGTAAAAATAGGCTTTTTTGTGATTTTTTTCCAGGAAAAATATAAAATAAATATATGATTGACTGTAAAACATAATTTTTATAGAATAATATATTTAAAAATGTCGGCTGTGCAGCGTTTCTTAGATGACCTCTCTTTTTTTGAGGGGCCTACGGCCGTATCAACAGCTCCTATAAATTTTGAATTATGATAGGTCACCAAATTTTTTTTATTGTACATAACAACAGTTCAACGTGTTTAAAATTTTAATCAAGCTAGCTGCCTATCTGGCGGCCTTGTACTATACTTTGAAGAACAAGTACTTCGAGATATTTCCCGGCCATAATCTTTTGGGATATCATTTGGACCATTGAAAGCAATAAAAAAAAAAAAAATTTTTTTAAATCCTAGAGTGGCCTAACTCCTTAATCGTTTGAGTCAAATCTCTTTCCGTTGAACCATTTCTTCAGATTTGGAAACAAAAAATACTCACTGTAGTCCATGCATTGCCTTTATTTATCACTTTATTCTTGGTCAATTGCTATTGTTTTGCCTTCAAATCGTCGCAGAACTGATCCAATTAGTTGGCATAATGTTCACATTGAGCTTGTTGGTCGACGGACTGCTGCTTGCTCTCCGTCTGGATTGCGGTTGAATACCGCCAATCGTTCTTTGAAGTTGTCACACGAAATTCACCCTTTTTCGTTTCCGCCAAAATTCAGTGTTGCTTTTCAAATTGCAACGCAGGAAATTCAAAAAATCACGGACTTATTGATTTACCTTTGTATCATATGATAGTTCAAACCGTTGCTTTGAATGCAACGCGTCCCAATTTCTTATTCTCGCAGCTGCCTCATAGATTTCTGACAAAAGATAGTAGTTTTTGTTAAGACCCTGTTCATTTTGCATCTTCTATGGACGGAACTTTAATTTTTTTTTAAAAATTGTCAGTAGAGTTCGCAATCTCCTTCACCGTTTTTCGCGGGCAGTTCTGCTACCATTACGTCTATTACTTCGCATGCTAACGTCTTATTTTATACCAACGTCTAAAGAAGTCTTGAGATGCAAAAATAGAGAGGGGGTTAAATTTTACTTCGCTTTACGAAGCCTATGGAAAAATTTGAATATTTTAGTTTTATATATATTCGCTGCTGCGCGAATGGTTGAGAAATATGGAGGGGTGTCACTAAGGGTAACCACTAGCAAAATTTTGCACCATGTTGATCATGGCTTCTCAAATGTAACTAAAGACTGTAACTCGCAAGCACCATCTAGGCAAAGCGCTCAAATACCTGACCCCTGAAGGATCTGGCTGTTAACTGCACACCCACGTAAAGCACTAAATGTTGCGAATCAAGAAACAGCTTTGGAGACGGATGAACAACTCTAGCAAAGGAAAATCGGATAAGGACTTTGGGCTATACACGTTGAATGGCCAGACCATTAACAGTCCACAACCAGCCGAACAATCAACGAATGCCCCAAACCCCTTCAAAGTGGCAATCACTGCCATCTCAGAATGTGCTGGACACGATAAGGTTTAAAGAATGTAACTTCTACTATGGTGATTACTATGTTGAAAGCAAAATAAGTGCCAATGATTGCCAATGTTAGAGACACTGCATCTGATGTGCTATGTTTCGTCCGACCGCCAAAATGGAATACTCGTATCTGTTTTGACGAGGAGTGTCAGCGAGCTGTTCACGAACTAACATTACGCTATGGAGCAGAACGAACCATTTAACGTGGACAATGATAGACCATAGAGAAGTTCAACGTTAACTAAACTTAAAACCAATAACGCTACGATTATTTAAATCAGCCAGGATTAATTTGACAAGCAGTATACACCAACTCTTATGTAAAATACGGTCAGATGAAACTATGGCCATTGAACAGGATCTAAGCATAGGCTGCCCGATATTAAAGAAGGTATACCACTTTCTAAACGGGACCAATCATAGAGCAATCAGTCCGTGCCATACTATGCAAACGCTATTTCCAAAATCTGGCAGGTTCTTATTAGCGCGGCCTGGTAAGTCTTTCATCGACCTGATATCCAAACCCAAGTACTTTATATAAACCAAGTACCCAAGTACTTGTAGTGAAACTACAATATATGTATAAAGCCATGTGAGGTTTTGGCATTTCTGCCAAACTTCCCCGTATGTGAAGGATGATAGTAAGAAACGCTCGCTGCTCAAAAAAGTCGATAATGACTTTAACGATGCATTTGATATCAAAAACTGATTTCGACGAGGTGACGCCCTGTCATATGATTTCTTAAAAATCCTACATGAAAGTTGTGCAAAACTCGTAAAACAATATCATAGCCGCACTTTAGAAACAGATATAACAACGAACTGTGTGGCTTATACAGCGACACTGACCATGTCAGAAGTGCCAACATCAGCGGCTCGATGATTACCACATGTTGAGCGAATGAACACCACTACTCTGGCCCGAAGTATATTCAAGCCCTAGTGGAGCGCTAAAGTGCACATCAGCTGGAGGTGATTAGCGCAAGACAGCGCTCGATAGAAATAACTATTGATTGTGGCGCAAGTCCGTGCCGTCACCTAAAGAAAGAAAGAAGAATATTCGTTTGCAGACACTGATATTCAGCTGTTGCAAGCAAAACAAATTCAATAGTATTGTACGTTGCCACATAAAATAACCATTACTAGTCCATTGGACAAGGCTTCGGTTAAGAAGATTCTTTAATTCATACTCGTACCTTAATGACGATGCTGTACTCTTTCGAGTGAACATTTCCGATCCTTAGATGAGGAAATATTGAAAACATTGGTTAACGAAGTTGATGGAACACCAAGCCGATCTCATTTACAGTAAAATGATTACATCGGATGAGTAAACCTTCCAATAAGGCCAAACAATTATCAACAGAATATAATTATATATAAATAAAAAGATGTTAACCGATACAATACATTTGTCTAGATAGATAGTTAATCCAAATGCCATTCTATTATATTTCTAATATTGTAATATCTATGTTATATATGAACCATGCGTGTGGAATAAACGCATCTGTGGTTTTGGGTGTTTAAGGAGTTTCACACCACTATATGACAAGCGATCGGTAAGGCTGAACACCTGTATTTATGTGCCGAATTCACTCTCAACATCTAAACTTGTGCAATTTTGCAACCAAGATTTACTCTAGTTGTTGCAGACATAAGCTATGAAACGAACGGAGAATAGCACAAATTCGTGGTTGCGTCTGCTTATTTTCCCTATGATTCATTATTACCACCGTAGCGGAACTCATTGAATACCGTGGTTGCAGAAGATGGGGCTGCGATGCTAAAGCAAATTGAACTTGCGAGATAACCATATCAGACATACATCGAATTCAGAATCGCATACGAGGTTTCGACCTTGTTGAATAGGAGAAATCCGTAAAAACCAACTGGACATGATTTAAGGAGGAGCTCGACAAATTCAACAGTGCACCCCCTGAACTCAGGACAAATCAAAAGCTAGAGGAAGCTGCTTAAAACCTGAACAGTGTTTTGAATTGGTATGTCCAACTTGTAAGCAATCCTGAAGACCGTTCATTCCTCGACGGAACGCAGATCTGCAGCATATTCGTAAAGAAACCAGAAAACTTCTAAACATTTCACTTAAGACTAATTTGGAGGAAGACTGTAATCTTTACAGATGGAACTCTTATAAAGACTTTTGCGAGAAGATCGAAACTTTCGGTGAAAGCAATGGGCTGGTCAAAGTTCTCAAAATGGGTAGATCAACCAGACTGGAACCACTCAGAACATCTGATGTTATGAATACCTATGCTGAGTCGAAAGTAGAGGCTCTCCGTCTCATGCTTGATCAGAACCAGCTCACAACCAACTCCTATTAACGTAGCTGCTAATGAGCTGAATAACACTACACACCGTAGCGGGTATATCTCATCGGTTGATCGCTTCAAGTCGCCTGGTAAATCTGAAGAGTTTTAGACATATAAGTCTGACTTCCTTCATATTGAAAAGCATGGAGAGAACGGTCGAGATACATGTGCGCAAAACTGCGTTGAGAATAAATATTCTATCTGCATCCACACCTGCCAGCGCGGACGATCTTGCTAGAGTGTGCTTCAGAATCTAATAGGCAGAGTTGAAGGCGCACTCAACAAGAAGGAATACGCATTTTTGCGATGTTGAGGGTGCTTTCGACAACCCAACTTTTGACGGCATGTGGAACACAGCCAGACAACACGGCGTAGATGAACACTAGTTTTGTGGATAAAAGCAATGCTGGTAAAGAGGACGATGATTGTAGATGCTGGCTGTGGCCAATATGTGACGGCGGAGGTAAAGAGAGGTTGCCCGCAAGCCGGCGTTCTGTCTCCACTGCTATGGTGCATGTTGGTTGACTCCCTGCTCAATGCGCTTAATATATAGTTTTGACGTTGCACAAGCATACCCGGATGATGTAGCTGTACTGTCTGTTGGATCTAACAATTGTCTGCTCTAAAGCGCAGGCAGCCCTAGGCGTGATCGACGATTGGTCCACTAGAAACTTTTTTTTTTTTATAATTTGCGCGCACTTAAGGGATTATGTTTTTTTTTAGTACCCTTAAAATGTTTGCACACAGCGCGGGCTCTCAATCAATTCTCTCAAAACTGAGGTGGTTCTCTTTATGAGAAGGAGGAATCTATATAATCTGACTCATCTAGTGCTTAAAGGCATTACCATCCAATTCTCCAAAGAAGCCAAGTTTTTTGTGTGTTATCCTGGATAACAAACTACTATGGACTAAACATATTACGTCGTAAGCCTCTAAGGGGCTGTCGGTCATTTGGCTGTATAAAAGATCTATCGGCAAGACATGATCCCTGTCACCGAGAAGGACCCTCTGTGTCTACACGGCTATGATAAGGCCAATTATATCCTATGCGTCGGTTGTCTGGTGGAATAAGATCTAAATATGTAATTGCTGGTTAACAAAACTCCAATGCACGGTCTGTCTCGACTACATGGGTGGTTTGCCTAGCACACCTGATTGCGCTCTAGACGCATTGATAAATCTCCTTCCCCTTGATATTCATATCATGGGCTGCACTCAACTAGCCAACTTCCGTTTAAAAAGAAGTGGTCTTTGGTACAACACGCACTGGAGCATTGATGACCTTGCACGCCGACTGTCTTATGACGCTGGTTTTATTGACATGCCGTCTGTGCGACGACACCACAACTCCTGCTACGGAAAAAATATAAAAAATCGACTTTTCTTGTGCCCAAGACTGGTTTCGTCCAGAATCTGAGCCAAGAAAGGAATGCAGTCGAGTCCCCACGGACAGCTACAAAACCGGTATGGGATGTGCCACTGGTGTCTTTCTCTAGGACGACAATGTTAGATTTCACTTCTCATTATTAGGAAAACCTGCGTCTGTCTTCCACGTACACAATCTTGAGTGCAACGAACTATATGAAGAATTGGTGGAGGAGGCGAAGCATTTGCATCTGTAGCGACAGCCAAGGTGCGCTTAGAGCCTTGCTGAACTTTCTTACGACTTCCAAACTAGCTTAAGAATGCAAGACATCACTTATTCCAGTCGAAAGGCTGAATTAACTTGCCAGGCAAGGTTCAGAGAAGAGTTTTTCAGCGCCCGATCCTACGGTTAAAGTTTCCATTGGCAGTTGGGTTTCATATGAGCAGAACTGCAGATGGCATGACTGCCCAGGTTGGGGGCAGACCCAACGTAGGATCGAAACACGATTTTGAATACATTTAAATTTTTGTATGCGGTAAATTGTTCTTACAGTCAATACTTGTGAAATCCGGGCCACCGTCGATAATGTCACGAAAATGGTGTTATTTTGAAGCAATTCAATCTCATATATTGCCTATTGAACTAAATTGGAAATCATTGGTTTCTTAATAAACAATTCGAGTGAAGCTGCTTAACAATGTTTACCGCTTCAACATTACTTACTCTAGACGATCGTCAGAAAACATTTTTACCCAATCGGCGATCTTTACAGAGAATTTTGGTGAAAGACTGTAAGATGTTCCCTTACAAAGTGCAGACAGTGCATCAGCTGTTAGCTGTTGACCGCCAAGCGTGTGTAACCTGCGCTGCATTTCCGGGCCGCCTAATCCCTCGTTTTGGCACTTTGCACTGGCCGGCAAGATCGCCTGATTTAACCGTTTCAGACTTCTTTTAACAAAAACCAACAGGGTTTATTGAAGTCACGAGTCTATGTCAACGAGCCAAAGACTCCTGACGACTCCTGAAGCCCTCAAAGAGAATATCCGTCAAGTATGTAAAGACCTGACAAGAGTGATGGAAAATGCCACAAAAATAAATAACATCAAATAAACATAATCCAAAATCAGAATTAAAGTTTTTGATTCGTAAAAAAATTACAGGCAAAGAACATCGGGTGAGAACTTTTGCGCCACCTTGTATTTGCGACGTGGTCAGTTCTATTAGCTTTGTTCAGTGAGGCTGTTCTTGACTGTTCCGAACAGAAAAGTACAAACTTTCCTGTTCAGTGAGAAAATTTTTTGTCCGAATCTGTTCTGCTCTGTGTTCAGTGAGGCTGTTCCAATCTGTTCGGAACAGAAGATCTTGCACCTACTTTCAAAATAGAACACAATTATGAACAGTGTCAAAATCACCTGTGCTGTACTTTTCTGTTCTCATTTGATTTGACATTTTTCACAAATCTATGCTGTTCTGTTCCAGTTTTTCCTCACTGAACAAAGCTATTGTATTTGCAATAATAAAATAGGCTACAAACTTTGCGTAATAAATCAATAAAAATAGTAAGTAGTAATTTTTGTATTTTATTATTAATCCACCAATAACAAGCACAAATTCAAAAATTTTGCTCTAAAATGTCAATGCAAATGAAATTGTTGGAAAAAATAAATAATATAAGCGAACTATGCTCTGAAATAGATGAAGAAAAAAATTCTGGGAGCGAGGATCGTGGGACAACATGGGCAGCCACTTGCTTGTCGAAATGTAGTCAGATACCTTGGGATCTGACTAGATCAATATCTGTATTTTAACAAACATAGAGATGTTGCTCTGGCCAGAGCCAGATCTGCTTTTGCCCTTAGAAAGAGACTGTTTTATAACAGCCAACTCGATGCGAGGGTGAAGGTGATCTGCTACATAGCCCTTTTCCGGCCTATGCTTCTATTGGATGCCTGTGTGGTTAAAAGTGAGAGCAAGTTTATTGGAAAAGATTTTTGATTGGGATTCACTTATATAGAACACCAGAGTCTGAATACATAAAATTCTATCCTAATGAGGTCTTGTACAATAAGGCGAACCTAATAAGAGTGGACAATTTCGTCATTAAGTTGCCTCGAAGGCACGTTGCAAGAGCAATGACCTCATCGAACAACCTGATCTCCGGGGCTTACTACCCTAATTATGTGTATCATGAGAGAGTACCCTTTGACGGCTTTGCTCCTCCAGAAGCGTTCCTCTATCTTGATATGAAAGGTCTGATCCAGGACAGATTAGCTGTGCCGCTAATCTTCTACGTCGTTCTAACAGCTGCGTACAGGCGGCTCAACTACGACAGAGTCGTCGCACATGGCAGTGCGGAGCGTCTCCCGTTCAGTAGAACGGTAGAGGGTCGCGACATGAGGTATGTTGCTCGGAAGCACCGACAATTTTGATGGCTAGTAGAAGGTGGGGAAGCTTCATCGTCGAATTCCTCCAGTACTAGATAGCTCCATACAAAGCAAAGTTTGTCAGCCTAATTTTTTAGCAGCGGCCGGCTTACATATAATAGATTTAAGTAGGATTAAATTAGATTCAAGTTTTTCTTAAAAAAATTTTAAAAAAATAACAATAAAAAATAAATATGTACTGTAACGTCGAAAGACGCAGTTGAAGTATTATGTTTAACTTAGTGTGCCCGCATGGGGCCAGTAAGTTAGGATAAGATAATTTTAAGTTAATTAACCTAATTTTTAAGCGTTTGTATAGCATGTAAGACTTAATAAATTAACTGAAATAAGAATGGCTTTAAAATGAAAAGTGTATTGGCTTCCCAATCGGACGGTTCGGGGTTCACTACCAGCCGTCCCTGAAAGGGTTTTCTGCAGGCAACTAAAATATCGTGAGATGGATGGTGCTGGATGACACCCATGGAGCGAAATAACCACTAAGCCCAAACATCTATCTCTCTCTCTCTCTCTACCCAATTTTCCGAAAAACTTAACACATGCTGAGGCATTTTAAGAGCAGTTATGTGAAGTTAATGTTAAGTTCTTTAAAACAGGAGTTCTTTTCGGAGAGATATCAGGGCCAACAGGTTATATGAAACGCAATATTATAAAAGGCATCGTAAGAAGTACATTTTTCTTTTTGATACTTGACCAGAGCATTATGAATCACATACGAGTAAAAATGTGCACAGAATCAGGAACACGTCGAGTTTTAGGATCCGAATGGAGCCTAACTTCAGCAGATTTAGATGCTTTTATTTGCAATTTTATAAGCGCGTGGTGCATATGAAACAGAAATTTGAACGTTTCATATTTATGGATAAGAAAAGGGGTCCTGCATTCTTTTCACGAACAATGAACAGAAATCATGCGATTTATTCGTTTTGATAGAAGAAACGAGTGGAGCCAGCGTTTGAAGACTGACAAATTTGCTCCCATCCCGAAGCTATGGGATATACATATTTATAGAAAATAACCAAAACTGCTACAAACCAAGTGTAAATATTACTGTTGATGAACAGCTATTTGCAACAAAAGGAAGATGCAGATTTACACAATATATGCACAACAAACCCGATAAGTTCGGAATCAAATTCTGGTTGGCATCGGCCGTTGAGAGTAAATATAATGTGAATGGATTTCCGTATTTGGGAAAATATGAGATGAGACCATCAGCAATACCACTTAGTGAATTTGTTGTCCTCAAAGTCACTGAACCATTTACCCAGTACGGAAGAAATATAACCACCGATAATTTTTTTACGAGTACATCTTTAGCAACAATACTTCTATCAAAAAGAACTACCTAAGTAGCAACTATTAGAGCGAATATGAGGGAATTACCCAAACCTGCGAAACAAAAGAAAGACAGTATGGCATGCTTTTGAATGCAGCTTTTCAAATCAGTTTACAAAAGCAAGCCGAACAATAAAGTTCTCTTACTAAGTTTGAACTTTGAAGCATTAATTTGTAAAAATTTAAAAAAAAAACATGTAAATGTATGCCTGGAACAATTGCTTTTTATAATAACCTTAAATTTGGCGTATATATGACAGATCAAATGGGTAGAAAGCACAGCACAAAATCTAAGTCTCATAGATGGCCTGTCCATGTGTTTTTCAACATTTTGGGTTTAGCTGCTATAAATGCTTTTATTTTATACAAGCAAACAATATAAATCGCGAAAAGAATTTTTATTTCAGTTGCCAGAGGAACTTGCCACCGAATACCGAGAAAAGTTCAGCAGATTCCACTACAATTTCTGGAAAACGAAAACATGTCAAATTGGATATTGCAAAAGACATAAAACCATATAAAAATGTTTACGGGAGAGACTTTCCATCTGTAAAAATTGCGACGACGAATAAATTATTTTGTGTGGTATTGCCTATGCTAAATTTTGTATTATTCAAATATGTATAATCAACTGGATAGGTAGGTTTATCATGAACACCCTCAATTTTCCATATTACACCAATGTAACGCATACCCAAGCAAACTGCCACTTTGCTGTCAAACAGTCTTTTTTTTTTGTATGTGTTAAATCAAAATCTGTTTCGGTTAACAGGGATTACTTTTCTAGAAAACAACAAAGAAAATTCCGAAAAAGTGATTTATCATCGTTAGAAAAGTAAATCAACAGAAATGTCCAATCACGATGAATTGATCGCACAATTTACTGAAATTACCGGCGGTAGCGCAGATGTTGCAAAATTCTATTTGGAAAGCTCCAACTGGGCACTAGAGGTAATTGCACTTTAAGGTTATGTCTGGATGCATAAATTGCACCAGATACGAATGCAATTCCCTTTGGAATACTCGAATAAACTTGGGCTTTTACTTAAGGATGCATTGTCCACGTATTTGGGTCATCAGGGAGAAGCTGATGAGGGGAACGATGACATTATGCAAGATGACGATGATGCCTTAGGGATGCCCACTAATTCGAATAGGACAGCGTCGTCGCCGCAAACAGAAGGAAGCACTTCAAGCGACAAGAAATCGTCATCTTTTAAATCTTCTAAACCAAAGTATTTTTGATTCAATGTGGGCGGCTTTGTTGTGTACTGATTGTGCAATGTATTGTTTTTTTTATTATTTGTTTAGAATAGCAACGCTTCATAATATGTCGCAGCGGTCATCTAGTGATGAAGAAGGTCAAGCTTTCTATGCTGGTGGTTCGGAAAGATCCGGACAACAAGTATTGGGACCACCGAAGCGAAAGAATTTTCGTGAAAAACTGACCGATATGTTTCGTCAAGCACATGAACAAACTCTTGATATGCCTTCACCCTCAACTTCATCTTCATCTGGTGTAGCTTGGGGAGTTGGATTGCGTTTAGGGCAAACGGAGAATGACCATACAGTGGTGAATGCCGCATTAAAGTCTAGTATCAAAAAATCAGAAGCTGTAATTTTGAAACTATGGAGTCAAGGATTTTCCATCAATGACGGGGAATTGCGTCTCTATGATGACCCTGAAAATAAGGAATTCCTAGAAACTGTTATGAGGGGGTGCGTTTCATAATTCGTAATTTATGTAGAGCTTAATTAATAAATTGATATTGTAGTGAAATTCCAGCAGAGCTTGTAGAAATGGGCAGCATGGTAAGTGTAGATGTGGAAGACCATCGGCAGGAGGATTTCAAAAAGAAAGTGAAGAAAGTTCAAACCTTCAAAGGGTCAGGACAAACACTAGGGAGGTAAATAGTCATAAAATGGCCACTTACTATAAGTCATTTAAACAATTAATTTTTTTCTCTCCAGCCCTGCACCAAATGTAATCGAATCGACTTCGGTTGAAACCGCAGGACCAACTGATAACGAAACAAATGAAAAACGAGCTACTGAGAGATTAGAAGTTAATCCAGCCGAAGCGCTTACTCAACTACAAATTCGCTTAGCAGATGGAACTCGAATTACTTCACAGTTTAATCTTACTCACACAGTCGGTGATATTCGTCAGTTTATTCAAACGTAAGTTCTATTTGTCTGTTGGGACATCAAATGAATTCAATTTCTTTGTAGCGCACGTCCACAGTATGCCAATCGTACTTTTGCTTTAGTGTCCTCATTCCCAACGCGTGAAATCGACGATGACACCGCAACTATTGAGAAGGCTGGCCTTAAGAACGCCGCTATCATGCAACGTCTAAAGTGAATTAGACCAGGCAACTCGCAAACATTCATTCTTAAAAAAAAAAAAATTAAACCAAGCTCGTAAACATAGTTTTATTATTTATTAAGCATTGAATTTTGTTTGTTTACTTTGGGATCTATGTAATCAAGTCAAACCTGCTAGCTAGCATAAGTGTTTTGTACAATATTGCGTGACCGTTTTCTATTTGGTGGCAGACAGTATGCAAATAACAGCAAAAATACTTTTACGGCAAATATAATTGTTTTTAAAATAATAAAAGTCTATGTAGGCAAAAAATTGCCACTATTTTTGATTTATACTGCGTACCTACTACTACAGCAGTCTGCATACAAAAATCGAAGGTGTGTCAATTATTTTGATTCCAGATGCTGCTACTCTTCCCATCAGTCTTGGAAATATACACATGACGCTGGCTAGGTTATGCTGCCCGTGGCCTTGTAACCTCAGCTAGAACTTGAGTTTCAATTGGTTTTTTCTTATACAGGGCGTTCCGGACAATATATCGAAGACTTTAAAGGGAGATACGTTGACATATATTGAGAAATGTCAGAAATGCATCCCCTCAGAGATATATAGTAGAGGAATTAGGCGTTGTTCGTGTCTCCCTCAACCTGGAAATTGTTCTAATAAATGTGCTGTCATTGGGGGCAGTTCTATCAGGGTATCATCTCAGATATTCCCATCTCACTCGTTGATCATTACCGTTGCAGAAACCATAGATATAAACCATGTCTTGGTATTCTTATGTTGAAAAGTTCATCATCGAGGATATTACGAACTAAACGTCAAAATCTCGGTTAAAAACTGCAAACCTGTTATGCAAGTAATTTCGCATTATTTCTATAGTATTTCGTATGAGATCTGCTTGATTTTTTTTCAGTAAAAGGTACAATTAAAGTACTCATAATTACGAGTTCAACGATACTTCACTTGTCATACACGCGTAAGTTTGAAAGATGTTATTTTCAATAGGAGTCAAAACAGGGCAACGTAGAGCTTGGCTTAAATTCTCTGCATCTCAAAGGGGACGCATTTCTGACCCTCTGACCCCCCTTGTCAAGAAATCTCCACTGTCTTCGACACATTGTCCGGAATACCCTGTATGTGTATTTCTCGTACACTCTCCAACATCGCGTTTCGTATGTTAGAAACAGCCCTATCATTTACAGCCAACCTGAAACTTCACGTGGTATGGTTCGTTCAAAAATGACCCTTCAATTTTGGCGCAAAACTACGTACATTTTCACTCCTCGTTAGTAGTATGACCTTCACTACGGTACGAACCGTAATGAGTCGTTTCTGGCTATTGCCTTTCGGCGTGTGTTTATCGGTCGAACTGATCTTCTTCCTCCTTAATAAACGATTTGCATTACATTGTATGGTAGGCAATTGGATGTCGCCTCTCTAATGTACGATCCAGTTACTTTCGTCTTCGAGTTACAACGTTTGTAAGACCTTGAATAGTTCGCTCGTAGAATTTTGTATTGGAAATGAGATCAGCTCAGGAAATACCCATTATATTTTTTAGACAGCTATTTAAATGTTTGCAGCATTCTTGTGACAATCTCAAGCAAAATGAATTTAACGTCAAATCGAAAAAGGCGCGCCTTTGTCTGGTTAGGTTGTATAATAAAATTGCACAACATAGCTGATACAGATTCGCCTTGGTTATTCTGTTAACTACATCTTTTTAAACTCCGCCTCCAGTCAGGACATTACTTTGTAGGAACTCTCCTGAAATGCTACTTTGTGAGGATTGCATACGATTTTAATAATGATTTTTTTTCTTAGCTATATTGTCCCGCCCGACTGCGTTTGCTTTTCTCTTTATGTTAGCTGTAATTTTATCGGAGTCCATTATTCTATATTTACGTTTTTATGTATAGGCTGCAGCGTAATCAAATGTTGATCGCAGTCGAAGCCCTTTTTAATATCTTTACTCTACTCTACACTTTTAAGTACGCCGCTGTAGATTATTCTACTTTCAGTTACACATATATATTACGCCACACGTTACTCTGTACTTCTCTCATCCTTATTTTAAATAACAACACAAGCTTTTTTTCTGCGTACTACTGGGGAATTGGCAAAGCATATATTGGCCTTGTTTGCCCATAATATGCTTGAAGCGTTGAATGTCCAAGCTATCTTCATCCAATCTTGCGTTGTTGATGTCATTTTGATGACATCATTTTTTTTATTCTTATACCAAAGATTTACTGCACGCATTATCGTGGGATCTTGCTGAACAAGTTAATTAGGCATGGTATAGCTAAGATAAGACCCTTGGGAAGCAGGTACTTTGTTGCTTTTGTGGTGCTACCCAAAGTAGACTAGGACAGGGTTATTGCTTGGCATGCGAATTCGATATTTGCAATTGTCACGCTGGTCATTGTAACTACGATAATACTTTTTTCCACATACATCATACCAAAGTCTTCAAATCAGGACAAATCGGCTAGACTAGATACTTTAGGTTTGTAATGACATGTTTCACACAAAATGGAACGAAAGTCTACACCAATCTGGTCAAAGTTAGACAGTTACAGTTGACATTTTAAAGGTATTTAACAGAGTTTGGCATCAAGTCAATTCAAGTCGTTTTGGACGGGCAGAATAAGATGTGGGAGAGGAACGAACATTGCCTGGTAACAACACCAAAAGCATCATTAACACGTAATGGAACACTTCAGCTTAACAGCTTGGTTTGGCTTGGTTTTTGTTTGTTAACGACAAAAAGATAAGCCGTATAGAACAGTCCAGCAAAAGAATTGCTCCAGTTACATCGGTTGACCTAGTTTGGGAATAGAGGCATTAGTAATGCAAGCAAAACAACCGGATTGTTAACTGTTACACAACTATCAACTCCTCATTATATATGGTTTTGTATTATTCTAGGTATTATAATAAGTTAGGCTGGAGAGAATTTATAACTTGCGCGCGGAATACCGACGTTCCATCTAGTGTCCTTGCTATAGGCCCGAGTATAGGCTGGCTTTGTATGTATATGGCGCGTTCTCATGAGGATTTATGTAGATGGGAATTAACTATGTTATAGAGTAGCACGTGTCATCAGTCGTGCAGCATTTGTTATTTATCGAGTTCATATATTGTGTCAAAGTTATTGAAGTTACAAAGAAGTGAGGAATACTCCCGTTCTAGGTTGACCATTTTTTCGTTTATACATATTATAAATTTTGTCAGAACCGAGCACTTAGCCACTGGAACTTCTCATTCCTTTGGAGAGAGATGAGTTAACGGTTTAAAATCGTCATCACTCTTATAGCCGGCGTCGTATCACGTCGTGTCACTTATGTTTAACACATTTAGGAGCTTAGCAAAAGCGTAGTGTCCCATTACGACGCCAATAAGCTCTGTAAGGACAGCAAGAAAATCGCTCATCTCTTATAGACGCTGGAAAGCATTCGGTCAGTTGCTGAGTCATGTTGTCTACAGTTATGCTCGCACAAAATCTAACTGGTAATGGTAACGGAGTAAGGAAGGAGTTCGAACACAAGTTCGGGTCCTGAGAAACTCTCCTATGGGCATTAACTAGCAAGTTCGCCGGCAATCTTACGTCCCATGGCGACCTGAAACCCAAATTTTTGCATTCTCAAACAACCGCGTATGTGGTGAGAGGTTATACAAGGCTTATTAGCATCTTGGCTATAGACGCCTGAAAGAAAATCGCAAGGAGTGTCGTGCACAAAAAAGACAGTATTAGTGCATCCTAGGTTGGTTTTGCAGCCGTTAGTGAAAACTCGACTAACATCCCTTCCCTGGCTCAGATTATGGCCGAAGCCATTCCCGAGTACATGGAAAGTTGACTTCGCAGTTCCACAACAACAGCGACAGGAGTTTAAATGTCATTGAATTGGACGGCATGTCTATTACACACCAGAGTCAAAAGACAGTCAACGCATAAGGACATCAAAACTGTAGTGCTTTTTGTACTAAAGCCCACTTCTTTTCAAACGGCAGATGGCTTTGGGGTGATATAAAAATCAAGGGGAGGGGAATTCATCAGTACGTAGGAAATCCATGCATTCGAGACAAGACGTTCGTTAGAGTCTGGTAGAACCAGCAGTGGGATATTTCCGTGAAAACTTGTTCCACCTGACAACCGACGTATAGAATACAATTGGTCCTTTCATAGGCATGTATCATTACCGTTCTCAGTGACCAGCCCAATGACTTGCTGAAAGCCCAAACATTCGACAGCGTATTGGAGGTTTTCGACGCAATACAAGTTTGTTATTCATGACGACAGCCAAATACTTATTTTTTTTTAAAGAACTTAACACTCAAGTGGGTATGACTACACTTAAAGTGCCAGAGAGAAAAAAGTATTTTTGAGCTCAGTGGTTATTTCGCTCCATGGGTGGCATCCAAGATTTATTGGGAAGACTAAATTATTAGTGTAATTAGACTATTTATTGTATTCTAGGCAACCGCTCATCTACCGTGGTTTTAGTTGCCTGAAAAAAATAGTGTCTTTCGGCCGCGGCTGGTATTAAATCCTGAACGGTCTGATTTGTAAGGTAATTCTCTAACGCTTGAGCAACGGCCACCCTGCTTCATAAGCAGTACATTTTATTTTCAAAAAGATTGACTGAAAGCGTATTTCTAGTGAACCAATCGCCGATCACGTCTAGAGCATTTTGTGGTTTAGATAATCGCTAAGCATGATCCAACAGGTCGTACAGCTACTCGTACATCAATTGCATATGCCTGAGCGTAGGCGTTAAAACTAATGAGAGCATTAAGCAGGGAGTATGCCAACGTGCACCATAGCAGTGGAGACCGGACGGTGCTTGCGGGCAACCCCTGTTTACCCTGCCGTAAGGCACATGCTATCAAAAGTTGAGTTGTGGAAAGCACACGCAGAGCGTATTCCTATTTGTCGAGTACGCCTTCAATTTAAGTTTCACAGAATCTTCCGTAGGGATAGGCATGTTGCATCTTGGACAACAAATGCATAAGTAAAACAGTTTTGCGCACACGAAGCTGTAGGCTTCTTCTAGCATCTGTTTTGTTGAGAATTTAGGGGCAGCATTGACGGTCTCCCCAAGCTCGTTCAGTTGTTTCTTTTTTTTTGCGGATTTCACCGCATTTACAAAGCCGACCTATAATCTGACATTGAAGCCTGCGATTGCACTTTCGGTACAGCCGGAATTCTCCTTATCATACCTGTTGGATAGCATTGTTAACCAGTTCAGACAATAGTAATGCCAATGTATCTTCCTTCCCATAGCTCCAACGTGCCTACTTGAAAGAGAAAAACATTTTGACGCTCGGAATTGAACTTATTTTTTATAAATTTTATTTATAATATGTAAAATCAATGAACAAAAAATCTCTTAACTTCGTTGTTCCTCTAAAACAGGAAACTAATCTCGTTTCGTACATTCTCAATATATTGCATGAAATCCTGTCGTACCGAGTTCCTCCAGTCATAGAATCCGTCTTTCGTACTAAAACAGTCCACGTACTGATGTGTCAAAGCCATGGACAATGGCAATATAACACTCTTGTTTCCTTCCGTGTGCATACTAGGCTTATATGCATACAATTTGTGATCGGATTTGAATTCAGGATCGTACAGTGTGTTGTCCAGCAGCAACTTATTCTTGTGATCCAAGCAAACCCGATATGAAGCCAATTCGAAACGATTTATATCACGATCGTAATGATCCAATGAACGCAGCACTGATCCAGTCTCTTGAATTTTCTTATTCGGGTACACAAACTCGTTGATGTTCAAGACAAAGGTGAACTTGGCACCATTTGTGTTTCGCATCAAGCAATCCGTCTCAACGAGTTTTCGCACCTTTTTCGAATCCCTCTGCGCGAAGGGAAAGTTGAATGGGAAGTAATTCAAATTTAAACTTGTCTTGCGAAGAACTTTTCGCAAGTGATATGGCACTGCATCGCCATTGTAGATAAAGAAGTGATCAATCCCGATGGCCTGATGATAAAAGAAGAACTGCAGCAGATTTGTTTTTGTGGCAAACCCAATAGTTCTATTAAATCCAACCATGTTCAGACAAATTGTTGCGATTTGTACATCATGTGGAATTTGTGGTTTAACATGTCGCAATAATAATCTATACTGCACTTTACTGGTAACCTCTGTAAAAACTAATGACTCAGGAACACCAAAATCTCGACTCAGTTTGCAGAGAAACTTGTACGAAAAGAAATCAACTTTATCTGTAGGTGCTTCCTTTTCGTCCAAGTGATAAAATTTAAACTTTCCACTAATGATTTTTCCATTGTCATATTGCAGGGCACATTTGAAATTCACTATGGCAGCTTTCCTGCCAGTGACTAAGGCGATTGCTTCTCCACCGGCCATCAGTTCGTTTCGCATCCAAAACGACGAGTATGCATGGAAAGAGTCTCCGATTTGTTGCCACACAGGCAGTGGATAGGCAAAGTCATTGAAATCGTCATCTTTAGTGGCATTCTCCAGACGCATCATCAGGGCAGAGTCCTTGCGACCGAAGAAGTTCACCACCTGCAGAATGTATTTCAGGCGATTGTTTTCGCTTTTGTACATGAAAAGAACTATCACGCTGATGGCCGAAATCACTAGGAGTAATAGCTGCTGATATTTTCTCATTTTAAATTGAATTTTACTTCTTATTAAATTGTTTACATTTATTTATTTATTTTTTCGACTGGTTTTACTTGTCAAATGGTTGATGGTATGCATTTTGTGCATCCAGACAGCAAGCAGTTGCTCTCAAACTATGCAGTTGTAAGAAAACAAAATGATATTCTTACTTTGATTTGTTAATTTCCTTCGATTGAAATTCGGCGATATTTTGGTAAAAATGGTTATTGCTAATTTTGACTTTAGCTAATGGTATGTAAACTATGAATTGAATCTCTCAATGGGTTTTTCTAGCATATGATAATACGATTATCGAGCTTTTGGATTGAATATGTAGGTTCTGGACCAGATCCCCGGTCTTCCTCTTTCGAATAGGAACCGATCAAAAGACGGACGCACACGTTTCGGAGTTGGACAATGTTTCTATGCAAATCGTAGAGTTCGCTGGTATATTTCCTCCTCCAAAGCCCGATAAATAAAACAGGATCAAAGATTGCTCGAAAAATATTACACTCAAAAAGATCAAGCATATCATCATCCGTCTTCGCTAACGGACGCCATCTTTAACACCATAGAGCAGGGTCGGCATGATCATATGCTTTGGATTCTCATACTAAAGAAATAGCAAATTGGAAAATGCAACACTTCGTTTAATTTCTGATAAAGTATCATTATCAGGGTTAATACCAAAGCCGAGGCAGACAAAATTCCCAACTCCTCAAAGTTAGAGCGTTGACTTTGTGTGTACGTTCTTGTTAACAGTATATTAATAGTTTTACGCTCATTCACAGACAAGCCCACTTTTGCCGCTTCTGTTTCAATACGTATAATTGGTTTCTCAAGTGAAATGCTAAAAAGAATAACATCTCCATTTCTCAGCCCTTTTTTACTTCTGGCCCTACTTACCACCGAGCGTTCATCATAGCCAATCTGCACAATCCGAACCGTTTGGCAGACATGTCAAAACTAGACGTATGTGGCTCTAAATACGAGTAACTTTCATCTCTAACGATGCTGTTACATGAATAAAATGGATATGTTTGGACGTTTTCTGTTATGATCTGCCTGCCTGTGTGTTTAGTCAATCGACGAATTACTGACCCTAAGACCGCATTGACAGGGCTCAATTAATTTGTTGACAAATGGTTTTTGAAATTCGCATGATCTCGTCGGCGTCCCATTGATGGTCTTATTTCTTGGATATCATGCTAATGCTCGACTAATCAGGCGTGAATTTTTCCGAAATGAATTGGTGATTATTCTCTATCAATCTATCTACATATTACCTGCCACCTTATATATTTCGAGAGGTATGTTGTCCTCTTGCACAGTCTTGGTGTAGTTAAATTTATATCGTGATATTTTTCTTCCATTTTGGTGAGGTATACGGAAGTCCTGGCTTTCATTGTTGGGGTTAAGTAGGGAGAGTTCGGGTCTTTCTTGTCGTTTAACAGTCTCCCGAAGTGTTTTTTGTTTTTTCATATCTTCAACACTGTTCGTGATTATACTACTAAAGGGGTTTTCATTAGATGCGCTCCGTTTTTCTAATAAGAAAATGCACATCAAACAGCAAAATACCAGAAGCGAAGTGAATATTGCTTCTCTACCCAAATCGGTAAACAAGACCGCAAACAATCGACTCCGCGCCGTTCTCTACATCATTTCTGAAACGTCCCTGTGGTGTATTTTGTCAAAAAACTTGGCTATACGTCTGCATAAAATCATTTTGACACAAGATCTAAAGCCAAATGACCATAATGCACGTCGAACTTTCGCTGATTGAACAAGATCCAGATTTTTACCGAAAAATCATCCTAAGCACATTTTTGTTTAAACGGCTTTGTTAAAACCAACGTTGATCGGTACCATTGTTTCTTTCCTCCCTAATTTGCCTTCGCTCGCACTGTGTGCAAGCATTTTAAGGGTATTCAAATCCCTTGAGCGCGTGCAAATATTGTATATTTATATAAAAAAAAAAAAAAAAAAAAATACAAATTGTACCGGATAGATGGTGCTGAAGTCCCATCTTTTCCATTGATTGTTTTAGCTGGGGCTACTAAATAGGATGCTTACAACAAAATTGACTTCAATTCTCGCTCTTTTGTTGCTCTTGCTGTACATTGTTTTTCGAATTCAGCTTTAGTTTTCTAAACCTTTTATAAAGCTGCTGATTATCCAAGAATTTCGATTAATTTTTTGCACAATACTGCGGTTAGAATAATCTTTCTGCTTACTTACTTAGGTGGCGCAACATTTCAGGGTGAATTTGGGCCTTAACTAACTCGATTCTAAGCTAATTGCCTCCAGTTGCGAACTCGAAGTCGGTTGTGGTCTCCTTCTATTTATGCCACCTAAGCCACCTAAGATGAGCTCTTCTCCTACTGCTTTATTCCTCCAGGTTGGATTCGATGGCAATGACTAGATCGATGTCGATGTTTGCTATTCATTCTCCTGCTCAGCGGTACGGAATATTTTATTACAAACAATTTTTCTCACGAAACGACCGAGTGTATCTTCATCCGCTTTCGGACTGGGATGATCAAGGTCTTATATAGAGACCCTTTAGTTGTTCGGGATAGGGCCTTCTTACTCAATTGCTTTCTCAGTCTAAAGAAACAGCGATTGGCAACAGTCATGAGGCAGAATTGATAGTACAGCCTAGGTTGAGATAGTCCCTTACTACCTCGAAGTTATAGCTTTCGACTGTGACGTTCTGTATCGAAAACATCCAGATTTTTTAGCATGAATGGATGATACGATTTGACCAGTTACAAGTTGCCGGTCATAGGTTTTGTTGGTAGGCTTGACCACCGGTAGTCCATACCAGGACTTAAATCACGGTACCATGGGAGTCAGGAGCCCCCCGGACTTCGGTCCGGGCCTGACTTGTTAGAGGTATGCCCCCTTGTGGGAGCGTCATGGTGGCTGTGGTTTAAACCCAAATCGCGGGTACGGGTTTCCTTTTTGGTTTAGCCCATTGTAGAGTTGCAAATGAAGTACTGGGTGCTGCGACCCTAAGAGCAGCAAGAGGTTTTGGGTAGGCCTCGACTCATACCAAGGGTGGAACTTGTGCCTCCAACACAGTTCCGAATTGGTATAATATAAAAGCGAACTATTATATAATACAAGCGAGTGATTAGCGATGGCAAGGCGTATCCTTGCTCCCTATGGGTGTATGGGCACCTCGTAAACATTAAGTCTACATGACAGGAGGTTTACGTTAAAAATCCAGGTACGTTCTGTGACGTTCTGTTCCATTCGTCGACATTGTGCATCCTTTCATGTTGATGCATACAATTGGTTTTGTCGTCGTCTACCACTTCACCCATTTTGGCAGCTTCGGTTTCAATACAAGCAAACGGCTGGTGACAACCCGCTAATAACATCGGCCAACGCTAGTAGTTGCACAAATTTTTGAAACATTGTGCCTCCAGTGTTCGCTTGTGACAATTGTTTGAAGTATGATGTTAAAGAAATCACAGCGCTTGTCACGGTTAAGTCATTACCGACCCTGACGGTTCAGCGAGCGTTCTCCGTCGCCATTCTGCAGAGGCGGGCGAGTTTAGCAGGGATGCCAAAATTAGACATTGATCTATATAGCTCGTCTCAATAAATGCTGTCATAGGACTTCTTGCTTTTCTTTCAGAATCTGCCGGAGTGTAAAAATTTGGTGGATTGGGGACTTTCCTGGCCTGAAAACACACTGAAAGGTGCCGATCAGGTTGTTGACGAAGGGTTTCAAATGTTCACACAATATAACAGATAAGATCTCGTACGCAATGGTGAGGACATTTATAACTTTTTAGTCGGCGCAGTTGAGGGGATTCTCTTTTGTGTGGATGCTGAGATTCCACTTATCAAACATACATTCTTCTGACCAGATCTGGGGAATGAGTTGGTATATGCTCTCCTCAAAGTCAGTTGCAGTGATTTTGTTGGACTTATGTTTCGATATTATAAGCGTAATATTTCTACGGACTTTTTCGTTCTTCGTTCTGCCAACTTAACCAATGAATTTGAAAAACATGGAGAGACAATTGAACTTATTTCGAAACAGCGTATGCTCTAAATTCACAAAATGAATTGCTGAGGCTAATCAACTTAAACAGCCCCACAATAAAAAAAGAGGAAATTCTTTACATTTTTATTTAATCTTTCCATAAAAAAAAAACGAAACAGTACTAACTAATCAATTGATTAATGTGCAAATTAGAAATGAGTATAATTAAGTCAATGTATGCTGTCAAATAATGCGCTACACCTTCAAAAGACTCTAACGAAGTTCAAAGATGTTCTTCTCTTCGGCACACACGTAAGTGTAACGTAACACAAATTATAATCAGCTCATCACTAGTAGCTATTCGTTAAATTGGTATTCGGCTTGCGCGATGAGCCGGCATTTTCGTTAACTTTCATTCTTCGTTGGCGGCTTCATTTTGTGAAATATTTTCTTGGCGTATGCGAGTAGATTTCTGCGTGGACAGATTTCTTATAGATTTCTCGTTTAAATCATTTTATTTACCAATAAAAAGTTGTAATTTATTTATTTTCAATCGATTGTAAATAAAATATTAATAAATGGTGAGTGTGATTGTGATTTTTTACATAAAAATTGGAAACTTTTTCATGGCAAGGATAGAAAATTGGTAGAAGTGGTAGAAGGTTGTGGACGCCATTTTAGAAAAAGAGAAAAATATAATTTTTGTGGTGAAAATGTTGGTTTCGGTGGCGTTGGCCAATTTAATTATACACCGGGAAAATGGGCAATTCCGCAGGAATAGAGAATTTCTTGTTAAAAATTGAAACTCGCTGCTTGTGATTATGAGTCAAAATGTGGAATTGATTATGAAAAGAAGGCGTTCATCTTTTTTTGTGTATCCGTTGTGTTTTTAGGGCACCAGCCAACGTCTGGAATGGAGGTTCTTCAAAGTAAGAATTGTAAGTGAACAAAAAAAGAATTAAATTGAAATAAAATGGTTGAACCTTGGATAAGCGTTGGGGTAAAGATTTTTTGCGCTCTTGTGATTATGTGACTGGTGAGGTCGACTTTTTTTTTTTTTTTATAGAATTCGCGGCCACTTAATAGGCTTAGTTGAAGTCCTGACTGAAAATAATGAATGGTTTTGAATTTATTACAAAGTTAAGTATCTGTAGAGTCGGAAACTTGTAGGTATTCCATTAAAAAAAAAAAAGTTGAAAGAGTTGAGTGACGTATTCTATTTCTTTTCTCGGAAGTAGTCGGCTTGTTATGATTGTTTTTCAGTGGAAATTGATTACAAATACGAGTAAAGTTAGTTCGCGATAAACTGCACTAAGTTATGTGAAGTGAGGGCAGTATCCTGAAGTTCGGTTGCTGTACAGAAATCAAACAATTCTACTCTTAAATTTCTAGTATCAACAATCTATTAAACTGATTTCCAATCAAGCATTTTGCCTGCCAATGATAGTAGGTTTGGAATAAATGTTACATGGGCTTACTGAGAGTTTATTCGAATTCGAAATAACCATAATAAATATGTTGGACTTGAAACATACTGCGGCTGGAACAACAAATGTGTTCATTGACAGCGAACGATGTGTCGGCACTACTGATCAAATTAGGACATAAGTTGCTTGGCTTAATAAGTTGATCTACTTATTTGCACCGCAAAGATTCGATCTTATACTGCGTTGTTCCTTTGAATGAAGTCGATTTGAAGATAGGTCCTGCCGAAGCATTGATGTACGAATATCTATGTACATTTGATGCCCATGCATTTAAGATGTGTTTGAATTCTTCTGACTAGATCGATGTCGGTATGTCGTACACCGTCGTTGTACGGATCGTCATTGAATCTGCAGTTGTTTTCATCACCTCTTGATAAAATCCATGAACTACACCATAGAGTAGGACTGGATATAAATAATTTCACCTTGGATGTACGAGAGAGAGCTTTGTTACATAAAGAATCAGAGATTGACAAAAGCTACGTTAATATTATGTTGGAATGTGTAACGAGTTTAATTACATCTTATTTAGGTGCTCAAACAGTCCGGAGGTGGACTGTAGCCTAAACCAGTAAACCTTTCCAGTTAGCGAATGTTTTAGCTAACGCACACCAACCTGGTTGAAGTTATCTTCCACTTTTGCGCGCCCCTCATGCGAAGCTTTCCCTTACTGAGTCGACCCTCCGGCTGACACTTCATTCTGGAGCATTAATATTAATTTGCTCGACATGTCCCAGCTATGTCAGGCGACTGATCTACACTTTTCTGACCCGTTGATGTCGCTTTCATCGGAAGGCCCCCAACACATACGGGGCCAATCTCGCTTAGATTAACTGGCGCCTGATTCTGCGCCAAAGAGCAGGACTGAAACGATTGGAATCTTATATAGAGACTCCAGCCATTGAGAGTAAATGTATATTTTTGACGCTTTTCCTAACAATTACCAATGACAGCTCGTTTCATTCACGGTGTGATTGTCATCAGCGAATGCAACAAGTGATTAAAGTTGCATAGACTTGGAAAACTTTGTCCTTGGCGTAGGCTTGCGTGTTTCTCACAGTTCTCTCAAGTTTGATGTTAAAGACGTCTTTATCTTGTTTATACTCATTTCTTATATCAAAGGTTTCGCTGAGATTACTGCCGACCTTTACGGATCAGCGAGTGTTCTCCATCGTCATTATGCTAAACTTGACGAGCTTGTCAGGTACTAGACATGGCTCTGTAAAGTTCGTATATATATGCGACCTTGAAATCCATAAAGAAGTGATTAGTATAGAATCTGGACTTCATGGGTTTTCTTTAAGATCTGCCATAGTGTGAATATTTTCTTAATTGTAGGTTTGAGGGTCAATTAGTCGACAAATAGTTTCAGATGTTGCCTCTATATTGACTTGCAGTTTAGAGGATCTCGTTTTCTCGTGGATACGTCAAACGATGCTGAGATTCCAATCATCAGGCATACTTTCGTCTGACCAAATCTTGTAACTGAATTGGTATATGTCCTCTACCAAGTCGTCTCCTGATCCATAAAATATCTTAGCAGGTGGGCCAATTAGTCTGAGAGCCTATTAATACTTCACTTTAAATAGCGGTGTCTTTAGTTCATTTTGGTTGAAAATCTTGGCTTTCATCGCCCAAATTGAAAGGTTCGTTCTGCCTGACAGCAGACTGGTTATTCCTTATTCTTAGACAGTTGGTTACTATTAAATTTCCTTTCACATCTCTACAGGTCTTTCAATAAAATAACCCCAACCGAACGCATGCAACGCTATTTCGTAGAAAAGTGGTAGGAATATGGGATGGGCGTAGGTTCCGGTGCTTTCTTAAGACCGCAAGAGTGCAAATTGAGAACTTCTTTAAGTATTTTTTCGTGATGATTACATCATCACCATGGTCTTTTGTAAATATTAAGGTGTGTGGCCGTGTCCTTATATAAGTGATATTCCATTACACAGAAAAGACCTTCGTTCTTTGTCAGATGCCATGCATATCCATGTAACAGGTGGCGCAAAAGTCATCGCTCTATCGGAAGATGCTATAATTTTTGCAAATGGCGGCAAATGTCAATTTTACTTTGACATTTGTGGAGTAAATAGATACAAAATAGACGTCAACAAGACATGAATCGCTATATTCCTCGGTAGTGTTTGCGCAGCGTGAATTTCATGGCAAATTTCCCGGTCGTCCGACACCAACTGTGCAAACAATACGACGTATAACCGCTCGCCTAGAAGAGGAAGAGTATGGCACAACACGAGATGCTGCCAAGTCTAGGTGGCCCGGAGCAGCCGTTCTGCTGAAAATGTCGCAGATGACCCCAGAGTATATGCGGTGCGTTCAGAAAATAATGGGAATTTTTAAATTTCGCGGGGTATACATGCCCCTGAATAATGATAAAAATTTCAGCTGTATTCGTTGTTTACTTTGTCTGTGGCAGCGACTAAGGTTTGTGAACTCGTCGATTTTCGTTTGTTAAAAGAAATTGATATCAAATTTTGCGTAAAAAATGAAATAAAGTGTAACAAAGTGTGTGAAATGTCAACAAAGACCCACGGTGAGTCTGCTATGAGTAAATCAAGAGATTACGAGTGGAATAAGCTTGAAGCGTGACCGTGAAGACGTTGAAGATGACGAAAGCCCCGGACGCCCCAGCACATCAAACGTGGAAAAAGTAAAAGTTTATGAACGATCGCCGATTCACAATCGGAGAAGTCGCTGAAGATGTTGGCATGTCGATTGGCTCATGCCATGAAATTTTCTCGAATGTTTTGGGTATGAAACGCGAAATTGTGCAAAAACAATTCATGGCTTTTGCACCACGATAATGCACCTGCTCACACTTATTGCTTGTTCGTGAATTTTTCAAAGCACATCGCTGAAAGAACTGAAGGCTATCCCAAAGATCGAGTTTGAGAAGTGTTTCGAGGATTGGAAGAGGCACTGGCACAAGTGCATAATATCTAACGGGGACTATTTTGAAGGCGACAGCATTCATGTAGACGAACAAACAAATATTTTTTTCGAAAAACTAAAATTCCCGCTATTTTTTGAACACAGCTCGTATACCAGGAGTCGTGCCACGCAATTGAGCATCAATCGGCGGTCTACAGAGAATTTTGGTGAAAGGCTGTAAGATGTTCCCTTACAGAGTGCAGAAAAGGCTTCAGCTGTTAGCTGTTAGCCAAGCGCGTGTACCGCTCAAACTATCCTGAATCTCGACCACGAGGGAGAAAACTTTTCATCGTCAACATCATCAGCAACGAAGCCTATTTCCTTCCCTGTGGATATGTGAATAAGCAAAATTATCGCTTCTGGGACACTGAAATTCCGCGTATAACACACGCGTCGTTACACCCGGGTCGTTACACCCGCTCCAGGTTACTGGATGGTGAGCTGTTTTTGCTGCAGTCGTCATCGGGATTTATTTTTTTCGAAAACGCCGCGGGCGAAACGACTACTGAGGATGCTCAATCACTTTTTCCTTCCTTAATTGGATGAATTGGGTCTGGTGAACATCTGGTTCAAACAGGATGGGGCAACGGCGCATAATGCACGAGCCACAACTGAAATTCTGAGGGCAGCATTTCCGGCTCGCCTTATCTGTCGTTTTGGCGATTTGCACTGGCCGGCAAGATCGCCTGATTTAACCGCTCGAGACATCTTTTTGTGGGGTTTTTTGTCAGGAGTCTATGTCAACAAGCCTCAGACTCTTGAAGCCCTCAAAGAGAATATCTGTCAAGAATGCGAGGACCTATCGCCAGAAGTTCTGGCAAGAGTGGTGGAAAATGCCACAAATCGGACCCGAAAGGTGATCAATTATGGTGGCGGCCGCTTAGCCGATATTATTTTTTCGACTTAATTGAAAAAAGTTGACATCAAGTAAGCATAATCCAAAAGCAGAACCAAAGCTTTTTATTCATAAAAATAATTACAGCCAAGGAACATCGGGTGACACCTTTCGCATCACCTTATATGCATACAGTGGCGAGATTATAAATAGGGAAATAGAACTGGAAAAAGTAATTTCTCTAAAGAACAAAGAACTGTTAGAAAAACTGGAAACAAGCATTTTCATAAACAAAAACAATTCATTTATTTTAATCTTTTATGGAAATTAAATTACATCTGGGGTATTCCATTGTCACGGGTGGAACAATCACATATAATAAATTTTATGTTCCCTTTTAAAATTTCGTAGCTGTATCAAAATTCTATATGGATTTACATTAAATCAGTAGTTGTATATTTTGTGAATTAATATTCAGTTATGGAAATATGTAGGCAGGTTTTTTTTGTTCTGACACGGGTGGGACAAATTATAGACTCGATTTCCTGGCAGAGAATGTTTTTTTTAGAAACTCTGCGAATTTATTTCACATTTTTATTTAAATCCATTGGTTTCTAATACAAACGTTCTAAGCTTCTATAATATAAAGTTAATCACAACAAAAAGAAAGTTGTTAACGTCACGGGTGGGACAAGATTTGTCACGGGTGGGATACGTGCAATCTATTTGCATTTAAATATGGCTTTTTGCTCAGTTTAAGGCAAAACTAAGTTTAAAGGATTAACCATAAATAATTGAAAGCTTATTTATTATGAACCAAGGGGGTCAATGTCTCGTAGTCTGAGTCATTCCAATCACTGTTGTCTGTATCTGAGTATATCTGAGTTGCACTTAATTTAAAGGCTTTACACACGGTTGGTTTAGATTTGTACGTAAACGATATCAATAAATTTTCCTGGTTGGCATAATGATTGGATTGTATTCTTGGAATAGAAAGCGCCAAATTCCACCTGCTGTCAAGCATAAGTCTGTTTTCATTGACTTCATCTTCTGACAGTTTCATAACATTTATGTTGCTAACGACTTTGAGAGCTGATGACACAACATTTTTAGCATTATTAATCTCAGCCTTCCGCTGCTTTACTTGGCTCCACACTGCGCTTTTACAGCTCCTTTGCCGTGGGATATTGCAAAGAATGCACTCACACTGAATGCTAAAGTCTTGGGACATGTAGCATAGGTTTGAAAGAGTAAATTTATTCTTAAATTGTGACGCTGCACCATCAGAAAAAAATTTAACAGTTTTCAGTTGAGGCACTTGAGTTTTAAGCATCATGATAATTTTTTTCAAACAAGCAAAGACGGCATATTTGCCGTGACGTAGAACGTCACTTATGATAGCAAATGAGCACCTTTAATTTCCATCGAGCCAAGCGGACCCTGTAAATACCGTAATTTGTTTGTGACTCCAATGTGCAGATTGGATTTCGTCTTGTGATATCACAGCATAATTTTCAGCAAAATCAATTTGCAAGATTGCTTCATCCGTCTGTACATTACGTCTCGTCTCTAAAAATATATTAGATTGTATTCTCTTTACATATACGTGAGTCTTGAATCGATTAAGTTGTTGATGTAACTCTTGTATAGCCTCTTCAATGGTTTCTTCCAATGTACCTACATTAGGTCGTCCTTCAGTTTCAATCCATTTTTTCCAACTACACAGTTGATACGGATTGGTATCATGCAAACGACTATGTAAGTCATTCACACAAGATTTACAATCTCCAAGCATACATAGTTCATTATTAACATCACAAGAATTTTTCTCAAGCAGACATTATGAGACATTTGGCTTGTTAATAAGACATATGGTGGACGAAGCTCATAAAACTTTGATATTAATATATTAAACCTCTGGATGTTCATCAATAAAAAGACAATAAACTTCTCTTATAGTCATATTAATGTAACGTTTTTGACACAAATTCTTTCCTCCTGTTTCTTTATTCTTAACAGATTTGACATCCTTAATACCAGGTGCTTGACGACTAATATCATCACGCTGATAAAAGTTAACTACTGCTTCTTTATCTTCTACACGTAAAGCGTGCTTCGAAGTTCGTTTTTTTTTTGCCGGCTCCTTGAAAAGGCTCTTAGCGCTATCAAAATTATCAAAAATGAGTCTGCGTATAACCGTTAATTTCTTGCGTGGGCTAAATGGAAGTGTTCTTTGTACTTTACTCACTGCTTTGCCAAGAGTTTGCGCACAAGAATATGACCCTAAAGATGAAGATCCAGCATGATCTTCGTTGGAATGCAATGATTGTGCGAGTTCTACTTTATGTCTGTACTGTCTTTTCCTTTCAGCTTCCTTGTGTCGCTTTTCATTTAAAAGTCTTTTACAAAGAGTTTTTTTTTCTTTCTGCTTTTCACCCTCTTCTTATCGCGCTCTCTATCTCTCGCTGTAGATGGTTTGTGAAGTCTTCAGGTCTGTCCTTTAGCCGTTGCCTCAATTTTCTCATTCACTCTTGCAAATGTGGTCTTGCCCATCGTTCTAGACTAAAAAAAAACAAACAAAAAACAAGCAAAACAAGCTAATAGTCTTGTGACAGTCACGGGTGGGACACATTTAAACTGCAAAAAACTCTCTGACAAACATACACATTAGAACAATCAAGACACACATGTCTTCATTGTAAAACAATAAAAGTACCTAATAATAAGAACTTTTTTGTGCATATGTCACGGGTGGTACAAGACCAACCATGCCTTGTTTATATTTAAATATTATTGATTTGATACACATAATCTTATGAAAATGCAATTGCACACACTCGAAGCAGAAAGATCGGTGGTATATCACTAATGCAACACACACGGTTTTGTGTTGCACGGTACACACAAAATCAGATTTTGTAGTGTTACCAATATTGAGAGAAAAAGGTTGCGTTCAAAGACCAATTAATTGTAAGACCTTCATGAACACTAAAAAAATATTACCAATTATGTTTTTATGGATTATAATGATTTGATGTTTGAACTTTTGATTTATCTAGAAATAAACAATTAACAATGAACTTCATAATTCAATACCAATGTTTACATTCTCATGGAATACCCCATCTTTAATCGGGTTTTTTTTCAAAAAAAGAAAAAAAAAATGGTTCTTTAAACTTGCGAGCACATAAATAGGGATAATTTTATAATGTTTTGTTTTAATTTTTTTTTAACTTAAATTGATTCGAAATTTACAAAACATCATTATTTAGTCGGTCAACGCATTATTCCTTATCACCTCCTCACATCTTCGCGGCATTGAATCAATGTGCCATTTTCATCGATCAATGGAAATGTTTGCCCATCCTTCTTAAATAAATTCAAACATTTCGTTGAGGTTTGAAGGTTTTTTTTTTTTAATGATGACGTGTGCTTCGGGTCATTATCTGCTTGTAAGATCCACTTTTTGGGAAGTTGGTCAGCAGCGTAAAGAAGTAGGAGATTTTCTAATATGTCTACATAGACATGGCGGTCCATGATCCCGTTAATTCGACAAATAGGACCAGGACCCATTAGACTCATACCAGCCCATACTCTCACAGATCCGCCACCTCCTTTTACTGTTGGCTTCACACATTTTTCCGTAACTTCTTCGCCAACACGACTTCTTAAATCTATCCCTTTCAGACAGGCGGTGAATCATCCGATCAACACGACTTGTTGTTTTTCGAGGCTTTGCAGCGCGAGGTGATCCGAGAAGTCCCCATGGCGTCTGACGATCTCCAAAGCTTGATGACAAGCATTTATTGAAATATCTAACTGCTCAGATATTGTGGCCAGCTTCAATCCTTCCTCCCTCAAACAATAAATTTCCCGGCGTTAATCTGGTGTGGTGTTTGCCTCGTCGCATTTTTCTAATGCCAAATATCAACCAAACATCACATATTAGATTTAACTAACACTAATTGAATCACCAGTTGGAAGAAGGGAATAAATCCATCTGGCCTTACTTTCGGGAAAACTCAAACAACTGAATAACTTCTCTTACTTGACGGTTCCCAAATTTTTGACATAAGCATAAAATAAGGTTTTCAATGTTTTGAGTCGCAGGAGATACATTTCTTGTTTCTATAGCTTCATAGTAGCTAGATATACCGTGTGAAAAAGCTCGGTTTTATTTCGTTCTTCCAACTGAAAATTTAAATATCAAAATAAAATACAAAGTTAACATAAAGCTAAAACTATAAAAAATAGATAAAGTTATGGTTTTAAATAATATATTAGTTTATGTCTATTGATTTGAACATTAACCAGATCGTATTATGTTCCAATAAAACTGAAAATAAAGGGCAACATGAAAAAATCTATTAATTGAAAAGCCGTTTATTGAAAATGTTCTTGTACCGTTTAATTTTTTATATCCCTCTTCCTCTTCACCCGCTTCAGTAGCAGTAGCAGTAGTAGGCCAGGTCAATATGTTCATGTAAAACAGCTTTTTATCGTCCTCTATATACTAAACAATTTTAGGAATATCTTCCATCTTGTAGTTTATTGGTATTTTATCCAAATATGCTTTTGTGGTAGGTAGTGCAGGTGTTACGCAATTCTTCTGGAGCAAGAAAGTATGTTTAACAAGTCCATCAATATACTCGGAGGCTTTCAAGTAGCCCTTGGATTCTGAACACTATGTTAGATGTCTGTACTTTGAAATCATGTAGAAACTGACTTGCAATCTTGCATCTTTAGAAACTGACTTGCAAGTTTTCTTGTAAAAACTTGGATATGTACTTTTAAAATCAAGTATGTCAGCGGAAGAAATGCTTGTCACTTTAAATCCAGTCTTTTTAGCAGTGAATATCATGCTTTTATACTCCAATGGAGTGTAAATTCGATCCTTTTTTCTGATAAGCCGTTTAGCTGTCCCACAATTTCGATCGCACTGTAAGAATGAGTGACCTCGTAAGGGAAAGTATTGGTATATCTTCTTAAAGCAGCACAGTGAAACCAGGAGTGGGAAGAACCTCATGAGGGTATTATTTCTGTTTCCCCCTCCACAAGCATCACTGAATATGTGGAGTTGCTGAATGGCAGGATCAAGATTCTGAATGTTCTTCCATAACAAACTGCACACGTCGCGACGTCAGGTCTTCGCTTAGCTTCACCCGCATGGTACGTATAAAAATCTGCATTGTTTGTCTTCAGATTATGAACGCAGAAGACATAAAGCCATAGTTTTCTGAGGTAAAACATTTCTTGCACTGTGATCTTTGGTAAGGGCAGGTTCTGCATGTAATCAAAAACGAGCGCTCCGACATCTGCTCTTTCACGACACAAGGCTTTTACTTCTTGCTGTTTATTGTAAAAAATTTTGGCACGTCTGGGGTGTAAAATTTTTTCTTCGGTCGCTACACGTTTAGCACTATCATTCAGCGTTGTATTGAAGTAGCGCTAAGATTATGAACTACGATAGCAAATCTACAAATGTGAGCTTTTTTCAAATATCATGTCGGAAAAGGTTCAGCATGAGCTTAGGTCACTCCTTTATGGTGATGTTTTAATGCGAAAGCTGTCATAATCTAGGCATTTCTTCTTACTTCTTTAAACTGAGCTGAAATGAAATGCGTAGATGTATATTCGCTGTAAAACACGAATCACAGTCTATGCACAATGACTGCGGTAATTTTTTTAAGTTCAGATGATATTGGGTCAGCTTGCGCTCTTAAATCAGCACGATATCAGGATGGATAAGTTTCAAAATTACAGCCACAACCTACTAAGTGGCAATGCATAGTTTCTCACTTCCTACTCAAGATAGGAGAGCTAGGGAAAAACTTTACAATGTAATATCCACGTCTATGGTAAGTGTCTACTCTCTTGTCGTTCGAAATCGGCAACAAATCGATGTTCTATATTCCATCTGTGTACAAAACGGTATACAAAAATATGCACCTCAATTAGTAACTTTACATCGTTTAACATTAGCAATATCAAAGGCACAAAATGATCGATTAAGAATATTATTTACTTTAGGAGAGGCATATATACTAATTGTAGATGCAAAGAATAAGAACAATTATTAATTTTAAAAATTTTCTTTCTGTTTTTAGGAATATCCTTTGGTTTTCGTACATTGTGTTGGTTTGAACGATATCCAGTAAGAACTTTTATCGTCTTAGCATCGTTTCTAATTCAGCTCATGAGTAATCGAGAGGCTGAACTTGATAGAATCACTGTTAAAATTCATAATATGAAACGTAGCGCATCGCGCGATTCACCAAGAAATAAACGTAGAGGAAGTATGGGTCGTTACGACAATGGAGGTAGTTCTGACGAGCGTATGTCACCCGACCGTTTACGCCGTCGCATGGCTAGATCGCCAAGCCCAAGAGCTCGTTATATGTCACCACACCGTGAGGATTACGTAAGAGTTCCAGCCGATAGGCCAACTTATAAAGTTCTCTGTGTTAGTGCATTACATCCGAAGGCATCGGATGAATTTATTAAAGAGACAATTTACAGGGAATACAAGAAATTTGGAGATTTCAGTATTAGAATATCGCATGATTTGGACGAGAGGGTTGCGTATGTGTGCTTCCGTACACCAGAAGACGCCCGGGAAGCAAAGCATCATAAGTCGAGAATTATTTTGTACGATAAAATCGCTCTAGTTGAGCCAGTTTATGAATCATCATCACGCAACGAATATAGAGCACGACCACGATCTATAACACCGCCACAGGAGTATGATCGTCATTATTATCCAAGATCGCCGGTTGCACCACCTGGTCCACCCGAGAGACGTCGTCCTCCAATGGATCCATATGATCGCTATGGGCCACCACCGCCAGGACCAATGCATCATCCGAGAGAATTTCGCCCAGTTGTACATCACGAGTACTTACCACCTCGTGGACCGCCAATGCATCATGTGCCACCACATATGCATCCACCACCGCATCACTACATGCCAAGACATATGGTACCACGACCACACATCCCATATGAGAAACCCGAAAGTAAGAAAGACAAATTCCCTAATTATTTGCATCACGTTCAGCCAGAAGATGATCCACTAGCCACTAGAACACTTTTTGCTGGCAATTTAGAAATAAACATATCCGATGAGGAATTGCGTCGCATTTTCGGAAAATATGGTATCGTTGAAGATATTGATATAAAGCGCCCACCACCAGGTACCGGCAACGCTTTTGCATTTGTTCGCTATCAAAATCTTGACATGGCCCACAGGGCAAAATTGGAACTATCTGGCCAATACATTGGTAAGTTCCAGTGCAAAATTGGCTACGGTAAGGCAACACCAGCTACACGCATTTGGATTGGTGGACTTGGAGCGTGGACTTCGGTCACTCAACTTGAAAGGGAATTTGATCGTTTTGGAGCAATTAAAAAAATCGAATATCAAAAAGGAGACACATGTGCTTATATTCAGTATGAATCGGTTGAAGCAGCTACATCTGCTGTGAAGGAAATGCGAGGTTTTCCACTTGGTGGTCCCGGAAAACGTTTAAGAACTGATTTCTCCGAAATCGCAGGCCAAATTTCAACCTCATTTAAGCCAAAATCAACAACACCAGCACCGTACGAAGAAGGTGCGGAGTTCCGCAGGGGAGAATATGAATACCATGATCCACATTACGATGAGATGGCAGCTTATCATCATCCAGCAGCTCACTATCATCACCCATATCCACCACGTGGAGGACACAGAGGTCGTGGAGTTTATCGAGGACGTGGTGCATATCGTGGCGGATATCACAATGATGTACATAGACCACCACCAGCGGGTGCCACAGAGGAAGAATGGCGTCGTCCACCACCGGGTGAATTCGATAGAGCTCGTTCAAGTTCAAGAGAACCCGGAGTTGATAGATCACGTTCACGTTCTCCACGTCGCCGTAGTCCTGATTCAGATTCTGATTCATCATCACGACGTAATGGCGCTTTAAGTGCAGCTCGCACTCTTACAGACATTTCACGTAAATGTAGCACATTGTGGGAAGGCTCATTAATTCTAAAGAGCTCACTATTTCCTGCTAAATTCCATCTTACTGATGGTGATTCAGACATTGTTGATTCTCTGATGCGTGATGAAGATGGCAAGCATAACTTACGTATTACACAACGTTTGCGTTTGGATCCACCCAAACTAGAGGATGTACAGAAGAGAATCACTTCATCATCTGCACACGCTATATTCCTTGGTTTGGCAGCAGCAACAGCTGCCGGAGCTGATGATGCAACAGGAGGTGTACAGACACGACCACTTCGGAATTTGGTTTCATATTTGAAGCAAAAGGAAGCAGCTGGTGTAATATCTCTTTTAAATAAAGAAACCGAGGCCACTGGAGTCTTGTATGCATTCCCACCATGTGATTTCTCCACTGAGTTGCTAAAGAGGACGTGTCATAGCGTTACCGAGGAAGGCCTCAAGGAAGACCATTTGGTAATTGTAGTGGTACGCGGTGGAGCAGCTTAAATAGAAAAAGGTAATTATTTTAATTTTTGTTTATCGTCTTGAAATTTTATATAAGCATAGGTTGGCAAATACAAAATTCACCAGAAATGTGAAATATGTTTCAAGCTGCAGTGTACTTTTTTTTTTTCTATTTAATCAATTCTTATATACCAATTACTCCATTGGTACCATATACTCGTATCTTATACGGTAGCCATCAACAGCCTTTCATCAGCTGACCAATTGTATCAGCATTGTAAAGTATTAGTGCAGCTTTGAGATTTATTCCTACTGCTACTACTTTTTCACTTCGTTTCTCTGGACATCTATGATAAGCATGGACTAACTCTAAACTTGGGCTGTTAAGGTTAATGACTAGATTAAGCCTGAACGCAATATAACTTTTCAATTTCCGTGGCATTAGAAAGTTCTCCCTCACTCACCTATTCATACATTTAAATTGTTGCTTTAAAATTCAGGCGGAAGATTGTTCGACTCCCCAAGGGGCACATGATGTCGTAATCATAAATCATTGAAAACTGGGTTTGCTATAGAGAAAACCCTAGATCAGAATTTAAGCCAATGTTAAGCCTTTTGCTTCGACAAACAAAATTCACAAAATCATTCAAAAATTCGTGCTTTGCATTGGAAAATTAAACAAATGTGCATCTCGTGAGTTAAGTAAATGACCAACTTGTTGATTTAGCTTTGATATACTTAGATTTTTTCTGGTGTTTTTATTCGCATAAATATATGACTCTAAACAATTATGTGTGAAAGATAACATCATTTAAATGTCTACCACGAGCATGTCTACAGGTTCTCATACGTACATCAAAATTTTCAAGGACTCGCCGAATTAAGTTCATCAATTTCGGTCCGAATGTTGTGTTTCAGCTGTGCAGTTGTTGGCTTATCCACATAGACTTATAACTCTCAAAGAAAGTAATTTAATGATGTTAAAACGCATCTTCGAAGAAAAATGACACCAAACAGTACATTTTTGTGGATGTAATGATTTTTCTGAAATTCTAGGGTATCCTCTTCCCAGATGTTACAATTTTTTTTTGTTGATAAATCCGTCCAGTGTGAAATGAGCTTCATCACTAAAGATGATTTTGTGTGAAAAACTAGCATCATGTTCTAATAAACAAATGAAAAAAATTTTGCGTTGATTATGATCTGTTGGCTTTAATTCTTGTATTAATTGGGTTTCGTAAGGATGCAAATGCAAATCCTTATTTAAAATACGCCAAACAGTCGATGGATGAAAGTCTAATATCAATGCTGAAGGTTCTTCAGTGACTCTTCGTGTTACAGCAGCAATGTTCTCAGTAGATGTTCACTTTTTTCGATCCTCGACAGAACCAGTTTCTTCAATTTGTTTATTAACCTTTGAATTGTGGACTTATTTGGACGATTATTTACAACAAAAAAAAATCATGAATTTTACAATATGTATTTCTTAAATATCGACCATTTTCATAATGAGTTTGAATAACTTTAATGCGTTGTTCTAGCGTGTAACCGTATGGCAATACGAGAAAGCCAATTGGAACGGACTTAACACCTTCTTTCGAAAATTTAACTGGTCGTTATGTTTCCTCGATAACGACGTTGATGCCGCTGCTGATATGATCACAAACATTATTCAACTGGGAGTGAGACCCTTCATCTCTTGGTTGAAGAGTATCAAACCATAAGAAAAGGCAAACTACGACTCGAGCTGTAAAGAGGCTGTCAGGGTTAGAGAAAAGTTTTTTCGGTCCTTCAAGACCAACCCGACAAAGGAAAACCCAAAAAAGGTCAAACGAGCCAGGAATGACTGCAACGTCCTTCTTAAGCATGTGAACTTTCAATACGACAGAAACTGAGGCAAAAAGTACTACAATGTCCCAAAGGTAGTAAAGATTTTTGGTCGTTCGTTAAACACATTAGAAATTCCGCCTCATCCTCCATCCCAACGATCATTTACAATGACATTCCAGCTGTCAGCTCTTTGGACAAGGCCAATCTACTTGCTGCACATTCTGCGGCCAGTTCAACCCTTCCAGATTGTGCTTTGTCTCCGCCTTCACTTGAGTGCGTCGAATCTTCAATGGGACGAATCCACTTCCGCACTCGTGTAGTAGCAAGAGTACTTAAAGATCTCAACATACATAAATCCGCTGGTCCAGATGGTATATGTCTTCTTCTGAAGAGGTGTTCTTCCACGCTGGCGAAAACACTGCATAAGCTTTTTCATCAATCCTACTATTTAGGACTCTTTCTGAGCAGATGGAAAACAGCATTTGTCCAGCGCGTCCCTAAACAAGTCGAATCTTCTCTCTCATACAGATCCATTGCACTTACGTCTCTTCTCTCCAAGGTCATGGAAACGCTGATAAACCGTCAGCTCATGAAATATCTCGAAACACGAAAACTTCTCAATGACCGGCAACATGGTTTTCGTAGCAACAGGTTCACTGGTGATTTGATGGCATGTCTCACCGAAAAGTGGAACCAAAGTGTACATCAATCTGGCGTAAGCAAGATAGTTGCACTTGATATTTATAAGGCATTTGACAGAATTTAGCATCAGGCTCTTTTGTCGAAAATGCGTGCTTTTGGGATCGATGACTCTCTTTTTCAATGGATTAGAATTTACCTTTCGGAACGTTCAATTCAAGTTGTCTTGGATGGTTTCTAGTCTGATATTCACAAAATAAATGGACTTCGTTCTGTCTCCGACATTCTTTTAATCTTTAATCAATGATCTCTTGTCTGCCACTTCTAATTCAATATATTCCTTTGCTGACGACAGTACTCTCTGTTTTTCATATTCGTTTCCGGACTCACATCCCTGCTCTTCGGCTGTAGAACGGGAACGGCAGCGTATGTTAAGCTCATCAAATTCCGATATCAACAGTATAGAGAATTGGGGAACTATCAGCAGAGAGGAATTTAATGCTTCCAAAACACAATGCTGTCTGCTGTCGTTAAAGCGAAATTTAAATACCCAGCCATTATCCATGAATGGCACTTACATTATCGAAACCGAAAAACTTTCTATTCTCGGTATGTGTGTCAATGACAACTTATGACCATATATTCGATGTCGCCAAAAATGCTGCGAAATGTCTAGGCTTTCTCAAACGATGTAAGAAATACTTTATCCCTTCTGATCTGGCCTTAATATACATAACATATAAGGCATCCATACATATAAAACATCTGAATCTGCTAGATAAAATTCATAGCTGATACCAATACCACTCAGGCAATGGACACCCTCGAACACCGACGAAATGTCTCGTGTCTCACTTTGTTTTATCGCTATTTCCACCACCAGCGCTCCATAGAAATCGCCAGTAGCATGCCGCCCCTTCAAACCTTTAACCGTAACACACGTCTCGCTATGAATGCTCATCAGTATACCCTCAATCCCACTTTTGGACGTACTTTGAAATATCGTGATTCGTTTCTAAGCCGAACAACTCGCTTGTGGAATGCCCTGCCGAGCTCTCTGTTTCCTAGTCATTATAACATTCAGACATATAAAACCAACGTACATCGGTTCCTATCCTTATTAAAATAATTATCCACGGTTTTTTGGTTTCGATATTGACTCTCCCGGGGGTGGGAGTCCGAATAGGACGGAGAGATTTTTCTTCACTCGGAATGATTCAGGTTGTGAATTTTAACGGTTGTTTTGTGCTTGAAAACTACAACAGTCACCGGTTAAAATTGTAAATGTGTTTACTCCACAAATGTCAAAGATAGCATTTAAAAAAGGTAGGGTTCAGAAATTATTCACCATTGTCATCTAGGCCCCGAGGTATATTTTACACTCCGGAACAACTGATTGGGACAACCCATTAAATCTGGGAATTTTGGCTTTTGTTCAAAATATATTATGTTTCGTTTGTGTCCTCAATCATCTAGGGTTTTCATGTATTCTAATTTAAAACTTTCCCCAGCTCCCTAATTAACGATTGTTTTCCTCCGCCATGTGTGTTTTGGTCGGTTTGCGCTGGATTAGCAAAGCTCGTCATACCATGACGAGCAATGAAGGAGTCATCTTTTCGTTCACTGTGCCCAGTCCACTGCCAATCTTGGCTTTGTGTTGTAATGTCTATAGGACTCTAGCCGGTTTTCTTATCGAGGTCTGAGTTGAAAATATGGTTTGGTCAGTTAATCTTTAAGAGTTTTTGTAGACACCGTTTCGAAAACGTTCGCAGCGTCCTTGTGATAATGAAGGGTGTTTTTTAGGTGCTGCACCCACACATTAGTATATATTAGTATAAATACTTGACTGACAGAGATATAACTTGGTATTTAAGGCGACAAAATTGTGGTTATATGACTTATTGTACATAATTTAAACCGATTTTCAGAGCTTTCTTCATAATTTTTTACAACTTTTAACGTACGGAAGGGATTACAATTATTTTTCCATTATTTTTCATGACAGTTTGTGACAAATTTCGTTTCAAAAGGTGTTTCCCATGTCGTTAAATTGTCGCCCCATTTTGGTAAACTCCTCAACAGAATTTTCGTCATACGTTCTTATTTATGCTCAGATCTGGAGATATCATTGTAGAGTCAATCACAAAAACTTTACACTGGAAATGCTTTTTATTTTCGAATATTAGTTCTATTTTGGTGAAATATTAATTTCTCCTCCTCCTTCCTCACATCATGAAAGTTATAACTAAATTCTTCGGATGAAGGTCGCCGAGGGTTTATTTTTTTTTCTTTTCAACACCAACCGAAACACAATCTGGCAAAAATAATCATTTCACCTTTCTGTTTCGTTTGGTGTGCTGTGTGCTGTGCGCTAAGAAAAAAACCAACAGAAGTTGTTTCAGTTTTATTTCATTTTATTGAAGTTTGTGAGAGCTATGAAACACAAAATATATGGTAGTGTTGGGTTCATCCTTACAATCAAAAACGAAATGCCGAGGGCACCATTAAAAAGCTGATGGCAAAACAAGAATGATGATTGAAACATTCGATTATTTGCTTGCGTTGATTGAAAGTGCAATTGATAAACAAAATATAAGCGACCTGAAAAGCGTAACTCCTGGTGGGAGATTATTTATTACACTACGGTAAGTGAAAATAAAAACAAAAAACCATAACAACAACGAAATTTTGTTTCTGAAAAACTACTTTTATGCTATCGATAACGAAACATGTTTTTCTCTTTCGCTTTGTTATTTTATTTTGCCGTATGCGGTGTGCGGATAAGCAAGTGTGCATTAAGCGACAACGACGCTGGTTTGTAACATACTTGCTCCATTCGCTGTGTGTTGGCCCTATGCAAAGCCATGTATTTTCAACAACGACTCATGAAACACATGGAATCAAAAACATGTATTTTGTGTCACCTGCTTTGGTGAGTGTTGGCTCACAAGAACACAATGGATTCTTGTTTAATTAGTCAAAATAAAACGATTTGACTGATTCGGTGTGTTTTCAGCCTACGTAGTTCGAAACTTGTGTACGACTACGGCTCAAAAGATTTGCAATTGAATTAACCGATAATAGCATAATAGCAATAGCATAATAGCAAATCACTAAAACTGACTATCAACATAATTTTACACTGAAATTAAAATTTACAACTGAAATTCCTAAGCGCTTATAGCTTCTCTCAATAATTTGATTCAGCCAATTGAGGAAAAATTGTAAATTCTCAGAAAATGAAGGAAGAAAGTTGTTAATATTTCGCTTCCCAATTGACAACGATAACAGCAATATTAGAAGTTACATGAAAAAGAAATACATCTCTTATTCGTTTTAATTCTTTGGCAAACCTTGTCGATTTTTTCAATTCATAGTTGACCATGTATTTTCAATATTGTTGGTGTATAACCCTGAATGTTTAATTCATTTACAGACAAATTTCTTAATAGTGGGGATGGCATCAATAGTTACAATTGCTTTGTATTTTCCTGTTTTCACACAACAAAGTTTTGATGTATCGTCACTCTCCAAACTATAGTATAACATATGAATGCTTCATTATTGGAACCATGACAGACTACGTAATTCTCCTGCGTCACGTATCACTCCGCTTCTATCAGAAAACATTAGTCTTCCCCAATCGTCAGCTATTTAAGTTTGATGTCTAGTTTAGCCAGTGTTTTTTGTCACTGTATTGTATTGGGTCTACAAGTAAGTTTCCAGCGCTTGTCAGAGATGGCGCCATCAGTGGATCCCGGGCAGAAATGTCAGACCCCATGTGTTTTATTTGTAGGTTTTGTATCTGTCAACAACTTTGCAGCGTTATATTTGAGCAGTTCTACCGGTGTCGTACATTTTATCGAGCAAAATCATGGCAAGTTCCCAGCCAAATAAACGTCATTTGCGGGAAGCGCTGCTTTTATGCTTTAATATGAAGAAAAGTGCGGCTGAGTCCTATCGTTTGCTTTCGGAAACTTATGGGGCGGAATGTATTGGTGAATCGACGTGCCGCGAGTGGTTCAAACGGTTCAAAAGTGGTGATTTTGGAGTTGAAGACAAAGATCGCCCCGGAAAGCCGAAAAGTTTTGTAGACGAGGAATTGGACGCTTTACTGGATGAGGATTCGTGTCAGATTCAAGAAGAACTTGCTGCATCATTGGGCGTCACGCAACAAGCCGTTTCCCTGCGCCTAAAGGCATTGACATTCATTCAAAAGGTTGGAAACTGGGTGCCGTACGAATTGAAGCCAAGAGACGTCGAACGGCGATTTTGCATGTCCGAAATGTTACTGCAGCGGTATAAAAATAAATCATTTTTGCATCGTATTGTCACTGGTGATGAGAAATGGATTTATTATGATAATCCTAAACGCAGAAAATCGTATACAAAGCCCTGCGAGCCCGCCCAATCGACGCCGAAACGAAATATTCACGTGAATAAGGTCATGCACTGCATATGGTGGGATCAAAAGGGTGTCGTATACTACGAACTGCTCCCGAGTGGTGAAACCATTATATCGAACCCAACTAATTCGTTTGAAGCGGGCATTAAAAGAAAAATGGCCAGAATATGAGACCAGGCATGAGTCCGTCATTTTTCATCACGACAACGATCGGCCACATGTTGCGGTTTCGGTGAAAAACTATTTGGTAAATAGTGGATGGGAAATTCTGCCCCACCCGCCTTACAGTCCAGACTTGGCACCATCTGAATACCACTTGTTTCGTTCGATGCAGAACGCTCTTACGGGAATACGCTTCAGCTCAGTAGAGGAAATCAAAAATTGGCTCGATACGTTCTTGGGCTCGAAAGACGAGAAATTTTTTTGGTCCGGAATTCATAAATTTCCAGAAAGATGGGGGAAAGTTGTAGCTTCCGAGGGACGATACTTTGAATAAAGCATTGTAACTATGTTTTCATAATAAAACTTCAAATTTTGGAAAAAAAACGCTGGAAACTTACTTGTAGACCCAATATTAACCTTCCATTGCATAGTTCTATAATTTGTACAATAAAAATTTGCAGTACAGAGAAAATAAGATTTGCCACCCACTCTGGTTACTATGGAATGGATAAACACTTCGCTCTTCAAAGCTCTCATAGGGCTACTTTGGTGATCGTATTTACCGCGGTGAATCTGGGGAGGACATTACCGTAGGGCTGTCCTCTACCACTTTTGATGATACACAGGATGTCCAGTATAACGAAAGATACAATGTTCAGACAATTCGTTATATCGAGCGATTTGTTATATCGAAAGATTCGTTATATCGAAAGATTCGTTATATCGAAACCAGTTTTTTCGGCCTTAAAAAAAACATACTACGAGTGTTTACTGATCATTTAAAATGTTTTTATTATATCAACTTTTTAAAATTGCACAAATTGAATAAAGTTTGAGAAGAAAAAAAGTCATTTATTTGAAGGTTTTTGTTTGCTCATAACACCTGTGGACAGCGTCCTCCTGCAACTGTAGTAGAATTAATATTTTGGAGCAATTTTGTTGGTTTTCTTCTGCCCATTCTATTTATCAATGGCGTCTTGGTGTTTGGTCATTTGAACATGCCCATCAGCATCTCTGTCTTCATCTTCCGCTTCGTTCATGCTGATGACTATCGCATCCTCGTCTTCTTGAACTATTGGACCTTCCTTCACCTTCTTCGGCTCTATTCCAAACAACCAGGTCATCAACAGTAAAAGAGCTAAATTTTCGTTAAAAAAAGACTATCAAAAACTTCCTCCGGAAAAATGTAATTTATTAGTCTGACTGTTTGAGATGTGGAAACCATTTCTTCGTCTCTCAGTAGAGCAGTCAATGGAATGTTATCTTCCTCTTCAAATTCTAGTGTTCTTTCATTCAGTATTTTTCGCCAACACTTTTTGAGAGACACTGGTGAAACCTTTTTCCATGAAAGTGCGATAAAAGTGATACAGCTTCGAATAAGTTGATCGCATTCTGATTCATTGGTTGAATCAGGGCTGTAACGTTTGGTGTCATGTAAGCAACCCAAATTTGCCCGTCGTCTGTTTCTTTTATTAAGTCATCTGCTGATGGATGGCTTGGTGCAGGTCTCGATCTCTGGAAGAAAATGCATATGGTAAAAAACCAATCCTTAAAAAGGGTGGCCGTCATCCAAGCAGATTTAGTATGCCCATAGTTGACTGGCAACGGTTTTTAAACGAGCACGGGTTCATGGATTTGCCAATAATGAATGGCTTAATTTTTTTTTAGATCCCGATGCATTGGAACATGTTAAAAACGTTATCCGTTCCTTTTTCGTCCTGGAGCTGTATCTTCTTAAGAGTGTACGTAGGTGGAATCAGGAAGCATTTTCCAATACAGTGCTGTTTCGTCGGCGCTAAAAACCGCGTCCAAAGAAAGTTGATTTTTCTGCCAATGACTTTTAAAGGATTCCACAAGCTCAGCTTGTGAGGATAACTTTTCTTCCGTTGTCTTGAGCAAACGAATTCCAAATCTCTTGTTAAATTTGGTAAGCCATCCATCGCTTGCGAAGAAATTTTCGGTCGAATACTTTTTGTGCATGGTTTGGGCTTTAGCCCTTAGTATCGAGCCACTTATAGGAATATGATTTTCGCGCTGCTGGAGGAACCATTCGAAAAGATTTTTTTTCCATTCGTGGATACTTACCTTTTCTTAGTGATCGCCTTTCAGAATTTCCACTCCTCAAAAGCAACCTTTTTTGGGTACAGGTGCTGGACTTTGGAATTTTATATTTGTCAGAAATTGTTTTAAGGGGAACTTCAGCACTGCATTCATCAATGATTTAAATTTTTTCAGCTATAGACAGACGCTTCCGAGCTACCTTCATTTTGTACATTTAGTCAACGCAACGTTTGAAGAAAACACTCACTATCTAATAAAATATTGATTATCATAATCAAAAAAAACTTATCGAAAAGCAAATTCGAACTGAATCTACGGAATAAAGAAACAACAATTGCGAAAAAATTCAAAAGACGTGTAAGCAAAAAAAAACCTCCAACTTATTTCATGTGCATTTTTGTTGTGCAGACAACTTCAAACGCAGAAAAAACTACTGAGACCTGTTTGTATTGTTTCTTTTCCTTGAAATTGAACAGTATTCGTTATACAGGGTGTCTCCTAATTCGATGACGATAATTTGGGAAATCATTCCTGAGCATACCACCTTGATCAAAAAGTTCCCGCACTGCACCACCATGTGAGGCTCCCATTGTTCCGATTTGAGTTCTGTTTTTTTTTCTTGAGTCTGTTGTTGACATTCCCTCTAAATCTTAGCGTCATAGTTTGACATTTGCAAAAGTTACGTAGCCGAGAGTATTTTGACTGTGTGTGTTGGCGATTTTTTACAATTTTAGAAATGGATTTAAATTTGCAACAAGGAACTTGTATTAAATTTTGCGTAAAAAACGGATTTAATGGTGCTCGAACGTTGGAAATGTTGGAAAAGTGTTTCGGCAACGATTCTCTAAAGAAAGCGGTCGTTTACCAGTGGCACATCGAAAGCCGACGAAAACATTGATGAAGTAAAAGAAATGTTGGTCAATAACTGCAAATTAACCATCAGAGAGAGAGCGGAGGACTTGAACATTGCCTATGGATCCGTCCAAGACATTTTGGTTAACGATTTGGGTTTCCGTCGTGTAGCAGCAAAGTTGGTGCCAAAAGACCTCAATTTCATGCAAAAAAGAGACCGTGTTGACGTCGTAAAAGAGATGATTTGCGAGGCTGAATCCGATCCCACGTTTATCAAAAGGATCATCACTGGAGACGAGATGTGGGTTTATGAGTACGACACGCTATCCAGACATCAGGCAAGTGAATGGCGTTCACCAAATGCGCCGAGACCAAAAAAAAACACGTCTTTTTCAGTCAAAAAAGATGGCAATGCTCACGGTTTTCATGGATTACAACGATGTAGTGCATCATGAATTTTTGCTAGAAGGCCAGACAGTAAATAAAGAGTATTATTTGGGCGTTATGAGACGTTTGCGTGAAGCAATTCGACGAAAGAGACCAGAATTGTGGGCAGAAAACTTATGGATTTTGCACCATGATAACGCTCCGTCGCACAGTGCCATCATTATTCGTAATTTTTTGACGAAAAATGCAACAAATACCATCCAACAGCCACCGAATTCACCTGATTTGGCTCCCTGTGACTTATTTCTGTTCAACCGAGTTAAAAAGCCGCAACGGGGAACGCGTTTCAGCAGCCGAGAGGAAGAAGTAATGGAAAAATCGCAGGAAGCATTGAAGGACATATCGAAAACCGAATATAAAAATGTTTCGAGGATTGGATCAAGCGCTGGCATAAGTATGTTGCAGTCAATGGGGATTATTTTGAAGGGGACAATATGGATTTAGATGAATAAACATGCATTTTTAATGTTCTGAATAAATTCCGGGAACATAAAAAGAATCGAAATTATTTAAAAGAAATTTTAAAATTCGCCTTACTTCGCCTATTTTGTTATAATGATATTATCAGCCTTCTTATCGCTCTAAGTGTCTGCTACTTGGTATTTAAACTCTCGAAATGAAAAGAAAAATGTACAACGTAATGTTTAGTCGTGATATTTTATGTGTTACGTGATAGTGAGAATTTGCTTAAATGTTTGAATCTTTATGTTTCGTGTAGAGTTTTGAGGCCAAGACCATTGTTGTTTGAGTGTCGTCATATAATGCTTTATGGTCAACGTGATCCTATTTGAATGAATTTTTATTATATTATATTTTATTTTTATATTTTTATTATTTTAATAAATTCGAAATCTGTAGATTGTGAAAATCGTAGATTGCATAAGTAAATAAAAAAAAAACGCAGTCTGTTATTCACATTTGCCAATCTTATATTTTTTTAACCTTACATTCCACTAATATAAGATTTTATTTCATTTTATATTTTTTTCTTTTTCCAGATAAACTTTGCTTTTAGAGGGTAGAAGAAAAGTTTTAAAGAACAAAAGTCTCAGCTCAATAAAGTAGGCGGTAGAGTATCGTATATCCTCAGCGGTATTTTTAATTATTTTTTTAAATTTATATAACTTTAGCAATATATACATAAAACAAACAAGTAGTAAAAAAGAAAAAGAAAAGGAGAATTATATATTATTACTAACAAGTGAATATGTTTGTGGAAAATAGAAAAGAGAAAAGAGAAAAGAGAAAAGATATTCGATGAGTTTATCTTAAAAGTTTGTAATTTGAATATTTTAAATGATAATTCATAACTATAGTGCAGTTTAGTGATTAAAAATTTCAAAATTGACCGACGACGAAATTCTGTTCCAATCGTTCCTTTAAACAAATACGAAAATAAGTCTTTTTTTTTTTTCTTTTATTTAATTATTATACTTTTTCTGTTGTGTTACTCTTTTTTTAGTTTCTATTTTGATCAGAGATAAATTAAGAAAAAAATTAAAAAAAAAAAAAAAAAAGAAAAATAAATAAATAAATATGATGTGCTGAATCATATTTGTCACGGCATGTTAGAAGGTGATTATGATGATGGTTATCATGGTGAAAAAGAAAATTTTATAAAAATGAAAACGATAATGTTTTTGTGATTTTTGAATGTTGTGCATAAATATTCTGACAACGGTTTGTTGAAAAGTTCAGTTCTCAAAAGAAAAGAAAAATCTATTTCGACGGCATGCATTTTTACAATTATTATTATTATTATTTTTTTTTTATTGTAAACCAAAACAAAATGTTTGTTCGTTCTCCTGCCGCAAAAAGAAAAAAGGTGATGTGTTTCTGTTCTTCAAGTTTTATACCATTTTCAAATGTTGTACATCCTTAAAAGTTTTTTCTCACACAAATTTTAACCATGGCCAAGTGAAGATGAATAGAGAAAAAGAAATAATTAAAGTGGCATTTGGTTTGGCCCGAAAGTTGTCGCTGCTGCCTAAAATGTTTGGTTGATGGTTTTTTTTTTTTTTTTTTTTTATTATTACTATTATTGTTGTTAAAATGTGAAAATTTCAAAGTGGGATCTGGAGTTCTGTTTTTCTCTGTACGATCCAGTCAAAATTGCTTACGATTCGATCCAGATTCAGTTGTGAGAAATTTGTGAATAAAATTAGAAACATAGTTTCTTTTGCAGTTATTTAGACTTGCAATTCGCAGACAAAAGCAGAGTCAAAGTCGAAAGTCGAAAGTCGAAAGTCTATCTCAAAATCAAAATCCTTTTTTGAAGTTCAGTTCAGTTCAGTTAAGTTTTTCACGGTGGTGTGCAAAAAATTTGATCCCTTAAGAAAAAAAAATGTAGGCAATATCAGAACGCCATGTAGCATTTGTTACAAAATTATTTTAGTTTGAAAGGTTTTGCAAATGTTACATTGTTTTCTTAATAGTTGCCAGCCATGCATATGATTAATAGCACACGAAGAGAATGAATAACTTTGCCCGTAGACAAATTAATCCATAGACATACGAGGAAAGAACATGAACACAAACATATTTTTGTAAAAGAAAATTTATTAAAATAAACTCTTGTAGTTGTTTTTTTTTTTTTTTTTTTCTGATAACCTAAAATTATTTGGAACTTCTTCCTACGAGAAGAATAAAAAAAAAAAAAAAACTATAGTTGTACGTGTAAGTTAATGTGCAAAATAGAGAGAGAATATGATAAAAAAAATTGTGCTCCTCCATTTTTTTTTATAGATTTAAATATACCGGATATAAATTTATGAATAATAAAGTTAACCACAAAACAAATTTAACAAGTTTCGACTCATTTTCTTTTGGTTATTCTCTCAAGAGTTTTTGTGTTTATTTTCGCTATGAAGTAGTTTTTATTATTATTAATTTGTTTAATTTTGGTGATTTGTGTGTGCGTGCCGTGGGTAAGAGTTTGGCAACCAAAGTTATAAGCTTTCGGCGAAGGAAAGTGCAACAAAATAAAAAAAAATGGAGAGGAAAAAAAAGTGATTTCTGTGGGTGCTATCTACGATGAGAGTGCGTTGCTAAGTCTGCTGAAAATGGAAATAATCCCGTGTAGAGATAAAGTGTTCCATTAAAAAAGCCAAACAAAAAGAATTCTGCAGAGGTTTGTGTTAAAAAAAAAAAAACATCTGTATTGATGCACACATGGAGTTATTACAAGTCATTTTCACTTGCCTGAATTAAAATACGTGTGTGCTTGAAAATATGAATCACCCTAAAAAGAAACGAAAATGTGCACCATCTCACCGGTATTGAATCATTTTTTTCGTATCATCCCATTCACTTATTAAAATTCTAGTTAATGTTCACAATTTATCATATCTTACGCAATTTTATTTTATTTTTTATTTTTAATTGTTGGCAATACGGGCTTAAAGGTTAGGGAAACTGAGATTTATTATATAAATTTCCAATATTTTGGCGCAATTATATCGAGGGGTACGATCGATTTAGAGCGTTAACAATGCCTGAGCGCGGGAGTCCGCTATATCCGAGGTTCTGTAATAGGCTTAAGTTGTGTTCAGTTCATTTTAACAACTTAAAATTCTTTCCAACTACTCTAAGGCTATTGTCACACTTCGCGCTCGTAAGCTTGTAAGCATTTCGAGGTTTTGTACATGCAGGGTTGGATGCGGATGATGGCTCAATTATTTGGCTTAATAGAGGCCAAGGAGACTCAGAAAACTAACCGCAACGTACCGGAGATTAGTTTATTGAAACCATAAGGTTGGAAAAGACGAGGCATTATAAATTACGAGCACAATAACCTGCTGAAAAGGGGACCATCTCTGACTAGCGTACACAAACATAGTACGAACAAAGGTAATGTAATCTGTCTATGTAAGTGTTGGAAAATTCTTTGGAACCTCGTTTAGATCTCTGCAGTACGAGATGCCAGGATCGTGAAAATATTGAACTAGGGGTACATGTGAATCGAGTATAGAAGACTGATTGTTGTTAGGTAACAGATTGACATTAGGTGATGTAAGGCTCTAAGAAATTTTTGCAGAACCAAAAAATAAACCAAAAAGGAGGAGTCCAATGTCTAGGGGTGAAAAAATAGCTTTAAGAAATTTGTTATCGTACGCGTAGAAGATGAGAGAGAAGTGTTTAATAAACCTGTTCAGATCTATTAGGCTGTGAAGTATGAAATAAATACATGGGAAGTGAATTTTCAATCGGTTTTATTTTATGCTTAAACTTATTGTTTTTAATCAAAGTACGCGCCCATATTATCGACACACTTTTGGCATCTCAGCGGTAGCTCATTTATCCCTTTGCTGTAGAAGCCTGGATCACGAGAATCGATGAACTGCTGGAAGGCACTTTCCATAGCTTGTTGGGAATTGCACTTTTTTCCTATCAGCAAATTGTCCAAATTCCGAAAGAAGTAGTAATCGATTGGTGCAATATTGGGTGAATATATGGTGGGTGACGGAGAGGTTCCAACTCAAGCTTCTGTAACTCTGTCACAGTCATTCGTGCAGTGTGTGGTCGCGCGTTATCGTGCAAGAGGATTGGGGTCGATCGATTGACCAGTCTCGGCTGTTTAATCGCAAGATTCCGCATCATTTCCTCCAGTTGACTACAGTAGACATCCGCCGTGATCGATTCGCCCGGTTTCATGAAGCTGTGATGGATCGCACCGGCGCCAGACCACCAAACAGTCACCATCAGCTTCTTCTGGTGGATGTCTCGTTTCGGGTAGTGTTTCGGTCCTTCATATTGATCCAACCACTGCGACGAACGCTTGCGATTGTCGTAAAGGATCCATTTCTCATCGCACGTCACAACTCAATTCAAAAATGGTTCATTATTGTTGCGAGCAAGAAGCGAAAGGCAAGCTTCGAGGCGAAGGCCTTTTTGGTCATCGTTCAATTCGTGCGGTACCCAACTGTTCAGCTTTTTCACCATGGTTCGTTCGCGGCATAGGAGGTATGGTGGGTTGGTAGATAGAAGGGACGAGGTGTGTGTAGATTTCGAGGGTTGGTGTTGAGTATAATAGAGTTGTGAAGGGATGCGCATTCAACGTGACCCAAAAGGAGTCAATGGATGAAGAGAAAGTCGGCTGCATCCCTGTGTTCCTTAAGGGTGTTTAAGTTGATAAGATTTTGAGGCACCAGATCGAAAAATTATCAAGGTCTTGTTGAATGAGGAAGAAGTCATGGGGAGAGGAAATGGTTTTGAAAAATGTTTTACCGTCGGCGTAAAGGCAGACAGACGAGTGTTTGATGATCCTATCGAGATCATTTATGGTTAATATAAAAAGAAGGGGACCAAGATGGCTGCCTTGCGGAACTCCAGAGGTGGCGAAAATGGAGCAGAGTGGGCTGATCTAAAAAGAACACTGTAAAAGCGGTTTTCGTGGTAAGAGGATATCCTAAATGGATATCCACAGTATGGGTTCAAAGCCGAGAGCAGACAATTTGAAGAGTATTCAGAGATTTTATCGAAGGCTTTGCTAAAATCAGTTGCAACTACATCGACTTCGTTGCCATTCTCTATGGCAGAGAGGGCAAAGGATACGAATTCAACGAGATTTGTGGTGGTTGACCTACCCTTCAGGAAGCCATGTTGCGTTGTCTAGGGGAAATAAGTGATTTGCATTGGAAGCTTAGAGTTTGATACAGAATGCTTTCGAAGAGTTTAGCGATTTTGCGATCGGGGTTAATAAGGAGGTTTTGCAAGTCTGAAGAAATTCTTGTGAAAGGGATAGACGAAATAGATTAGAAAGGGTAAAGGAAAAAGAGGAAGAACATTTTTGAAGGAATATGGCAGGCAGGTCATCTGGGTCACACCCGACCCGACTCGTCATTAAGTTGATGTAACTTAAATTCGATATAAGACGGGTCCAGCATGTGAGAGAGGATGGATGCGGTACAAAGGAGTCGTTGGTGAAGGATTGTTTGAAAATGGTGGCAGGCAAATAGGTTGGCAATGGTGAGTGGATCGGTTGATGACTTGTTGTCGAAAGAGAGGGAAAGAGAGTAGCCATCGGAGTTTTTTTTTGTAGTTAACAAATTGGAAAAAGGACTTAGAGTCGTTTATAAGGTTGACTTGCGCATTGTTAAGGTAGCGTTGGTAAAGGGAATCGTAAAGTTCGGTGAAATTAAGATAAGTGCCAAGATAGTTGGAATCTGGTGCGAAGGAAAACAGCTCATAACTTGTTTCTCTTATTTCGCAAGGAACGAAGCTTGCGATTATACGAGGAAAGATTAGTAGATGATGTTTTAAGGCGGGAAAACGGATGTAAAGGGAAAAAGAATTAAATATTTCTCTATATAAACTGGATAAGGCATTATTTACACTTAGGTTGTGAAAGTTAAAAGGGGATCTGCTGAGATAGTCACTGATTTTGTGAAAGTTTGCTTTATGAATATCGTAGGATGAGAGAATTGTTAGGGGAGTGGACAGGACAGAAGAGTTATGAAAAAACGAGGGAAGAAGCGGAGGGTGGAAGTTATAGTCGCGGAAATTAAGGATATCGTCAATAGAGTCAGGCGGGCCAATTAACTGGCCGATGGCATCGATAGCAAGTTGGTAGGATTCAGAAGGTTGAGCTGGTAGGATGTAGCAACAAATAACGTAAAGAGACAGAAAGAGTTAGGTATGCAGCTTGTAATGGCTGTCGTAACGGTTTCTACTGCTACTACTACAAATTCTCTAAAATGTAAATATAAAAGTTTTAACCCATTATAGCCCAAATTCAAGTGGATGAAGAATTAAAGTTTTTTATTTGATCATACATACATATAACTGAAGAGTTTCAAAGAAGGCCAGTTCTGTGTGCGTTATATTTGCGTCATTAAAACGAAAACATAATGTTTACTGTTTATTTATTTATTTTATTTATAGAAAACTACTGCTCTAACATATATTTTGAAGTGCGCAGTTTCGAAACAATTTCGCTCAATACCTAATATAGTACCGCATTTCTTATAGAGCGCAAATAAGAGCGAACCACATACCGAGTGAAGTTCAATTGGCTCGTGGGGTTTTCTGCTGCTAACTACCACGAATTGTTCTTGAATTTATTCAGCATGTGTGTGAACCATTTTCCTCCCCGGATACCTATACGATAAGTGTTTATGCTTTGATCGTTTAGATATACATACACCCCCCATTCCACTATTCCACTTTTTGAATAATAATGGCTGCTCAACATATACAACACATTTATTTGCTTTAGATCATCTTTTGACCCTTGCTTCTAGCTTTATAACGTCATAGTTTGAAATCATGGCACAGACGCTATTGTCTACCCATTTCATTATCGGGACTTCATTCTCATGATCGAATCTATAGTCATAATACCCTCATTGCGTTTTTACTTTCCAATGGACAATTCTTAATCCTATTTTCTCTTAGAGTACCAGTTCCCCGAAAACCCAAAAGTCTGAGCTTATGCATCAAACCAAACCAAAATACTCGTAGTTATCGAAAAATATCTGATATTGAGAAGGCATTTGAACATACTTCAGTATGTAGATTTAATACAGTTTTTGCTCCAAGAGATTCAGAAGAATTAGAAGTATTGCGATTTACGTTTGTGCCACACAAAGTACTCGTATGTATCAAAACCATAGCAATAACCAGTTTAGCTGCACATCATCCAATTCCTGCAGCTAAACCTTACCGGTTTGCCCCTGGTAAACTATTTGGATTGGTGATGACCGAAATATTTCACCATGAATTATTGTCATTTTGTCATAAAATATTCCCTACTGTCTAAACTTGGGCGCTCAGAGTGATCGTAATCAGAAGATCTTGTCGATTTGGGAATTATCACAAAATTGAATGTTGCGTTTTATCCCAGAAAACCAGTTCCTCGACAGGTTCTTAGCTACAATTTTTACACATAGATCTTCATTTAATAACCAATAGCACCTTTCAGGAGTACAATCGCATAGTCATGAGTGCTCTGTTCCAAAAGAAAAAAGCTCCACTCATTATCATCCGATAAATAAAATAATTTTTTGTCATGTATTTGCATCGGTTCCTTAAACTTTTTGCAACGACTTAAGGGACACATTTCTAGACTCTCCACAAGACTTGTAAGGAGTCGTTCAACATTCGCTTCAGTGCAATTAGTGGAACATCGCATAGTGGCATATATCGGCACTATTCAATTTTCGAGAGGATCTATAATGCAAAATTTTTAAATTCATTAAGGTAGTCTCATGTTCGATCTTTAAAAAATGTTTTTTTTTTTTGCATATTTTCAAAGTTTAATAAGTAGAGAATATACTTACTGTGAAAATTGTAGACCAATACACTAAGTCATTTTAAAGTTATAGCAAATAATAGGGGAGAGCGTATCCTGCATTTTCTTTTCTTCTTTTTATCCGTTGGCCGAGATGATTGAAAAAAAAAAAAAACTATTGGACCGATTCGGCTGAAATTTTAACACAATATTCTACACATGAATGGTTCTGTCCGGTATTAGAATTATATTTTTTTATCTCGATTTTAAACCGAAAAAAACAATCGATTATTGAAAATTTTTTTACAAGGCCGCGATTTTGTTATTTTTCACCCAAAATACTTGTTTGTAGCTTAGAAGATAGCGGCTGGTTTACATTTTAATTATTTGTTTCAGACGTTCCAGAGCTGAGATTTTTTGCCAACCGTTGTTTTAGATGGTTAATTTCAGACACCCATATCATGGCCGCACGTGGCTGAAAAATTACGAGGGGCGTTCAAACTATTCTCGGTATCGGGGTGAAGCTGTGGTTGTATATATAAATTGACTTATTTATCAAGTAATACTGTTATTTTAGTGCATTCATGTAAAATTTCATATAAATGTGATTATTAATTCGCGTTTTATCTCTAGTTAAACAGAATCATAATGGCAACTGAGGCGATGATGGTGAAAATTGAGCATCGCGCTGTAATTAAATTTCTCACTAAGCAAGGAAAAAGTCAAAAAACTATTCATGAAGAGATGGTGGCTGTTTACCAGGGTTCCGCACCTTCATTATCAACTGTGCAAAAGTGGTCAAGTGAGTTCAAGAGAGGCAGAGAGAGCATTGAGGACGACCCCCGCTCCGGCGCCCCGGCTACTGCTTGTACGGGAGAAAGCATCAAAAAAGTCGAAAAACTTGTTCTTGAGGATGCCCGAATAAAGGTGAAAATGATGGCAGAGATCACCAAGCTTTCAATTGGTACCATTCACACCATTCTTCATGACCATCTTAACCTTTCAAAGGTCAGTGCAAGGTGGGTGCCACGAATGCTCACAGCGCCTCAGATAAAAAGTGAGAATCGCATGCTGTAGAGAGCTTTTGGAGATGTGTAGTGAGAACGCGGACGGTGTTATGGATCGAATTGTTACTGGGGACGAAACATGGGTCCACCACTATGACACTGAAAGCAAACAAGAGTCCATGCAGTGGCATAAAAAAGGAACAGACCCTCCGAAGAAGTTCAAAGTCACTCCGTCTGCCCGAAAGCTCATGGCCACAGTTTTTTGGGACTCAAAGGGAATCTTGCTCATTGAGTACAAAAAAAAAGGTGAAACCATCAACGCCACATCCTACGCTTCCACTTTGCATAATTTGCGGGAGGAAATTAAAAAGAAAAGACGGGGTGAACTCGCAGCGGGTGTGTTGCTTCTTCATGACAACGCTCCTGTTCACACGGCGCGAGTTTCCAAGGCTGCTGCGCGAGATTGTGGTTTCGAAGAAATCCAACACCCACCCTATAGTCCAGACCTTGCCCCTAGTGATTATTTCCTATTTCCGGATTTGAAAAAATGTCTTCGTGGAAAAAGATTTTCGGGTGATGAAGAACTCAAGTCGGCAATAAATGGGTATTTTGCAGAGAAAGAGGAAATTTATTTTTTTGAGAGTTTAAAAAAGCTTATCTCAAGATGTAACAAATGCATTGATGTTAGGGGAGATTATATTGAAAAATAAAAACAATTTAAATTGAATTCGCATTTTCCTTCATATTGATACCGAGAAAATATTGAACGCCCCTCGTAGAAAAAAAAATTGTTTATATAGTTTGCGATATTGACTTTTATATGTAAAAAAATTAGGATATTAAAATAAATATTACTATAAAAAAAAATCTTGAAAAAGTATAAGAAATGTGTACTGCCCCCTTAAAGCAGAAATATCCCGAAAAACAACTCACACCTATTCTTCATAAAATTTTGACTCATAATCAAGATATAATCGTATTGTCAGAAGCTCAGGAATCCAGAAGTTAAGACTACAAGTTATAAAGATATCAAAATACGTAGAAGTTTTCAAGGATGCGGCAGAATAAAGACCTTTTCAACATTCAGAACCGAATATGATTTCAAACCACTATATCCCATAGAAATGATAAGTTTATTAGACATTACCCCGGATACTGACAACAGTTTCTAAGAAATCTGATTTTTTACTTATTTTTTTTTAATTTTTGGTCCATCTACTTTTTTCTCCACTGTTTGCTTAGAAATGAATCCTTGAAATGTTTTATTATGTACAAAATAAAAAAATCCCTTTTGATACACCTGATACACTTAAAAAATGCTTCGTTTACTATAATTTACAACTCTTGCTGGGATTACTCATAACTTTTAGAACACTCTGTTATTACATCAATGATGGACTTTTGAAGTAAAATATTATGCTTATCCCCTGTGGTGAGAAAGTCCTATTTCAGAATAAGATTCTGAAACACCCTGTAAAACATTTTTCTCAAAATTCATTAATTTCATAGCTCTGGGAATTTTCTTTAAGCGGAAAGAAAAACTTTCACTGAAAAAAAAATGGAAAATAAATGCATTGTGATTTTGTGTCTTGCACGGCTCTCCAATAAAAGTCTACAGTATAACAGGGGCAATCAGAATTCGCACCAAACAGTTACACGTTGTGGATGCATTTGTTTCTCGTGGATTTTCTGAACCCCAAATTCGGCAATCTGGATGATTAGCAAAGCTATCAAGCTGAAAATGAGCCTCATCGCTGAAGATGATTTTGTTTGAAAAATCAGCATCCACTTATTGTTCCATAATTCATTCAACGGACTCTCTTTGCTGTGCGTGGTCAGTTGGCTTCAGTTATTAAATCAATTGCACTTTGTATGCATGAAGATGCATTATGTTGAGCGACTTGTTGAAGATCTAAGATCACGAATTGATCCATTCTCCCTGATTACTCTTCACAGTTGATGAAGTTAAATCATTATTCCGAAAATATTTTGTACGAAAGTTGCGAACTCTATATAGTATACCTTCATTATTTTTAAAATATACTCTTGGCTCAACAGTGAAAATGCATTGTTCTGTCATCTAGCGCTCCGTTTTTAATAACACTGAACTGTCACACTGTTGTTTGTTTGTTTTTTTTCATTGGCAACACTTTGCCACACAAATGGCGCCAAATTCAAATCTCGCGTAAATTTTGGAGTACCCTTTATAAAGAATAAATCTGTGAATCAGTTCAAGTTCAGAAGTCTTGGAGTTTGAGATTATGCTCCGATCTGGCTTTTACATTTTAATTACAATATGTCGACTATTTGAATTTTTTTTAACATATTCGGCTGTTTTTTTCGGTTTAAAATCGAGATAAAAATAAAAAGTGGATAAAAAAATCTAATTCTGGTACCGGACAGAATCATTCGTGTGTAGAAATTTCAGCTGAATCGGTCCAATATTTTTATTTTTTTTTAATCTGTGCCGACGGATAAAAAGTTGTTTCGAGAAAAACGCATTTGAAGTTAGGAGAAGAAAACAAAATGCAGGGTACGCTCACCCCTATTATTTGCTGTAACTTTAAAATGACTTAGTGTATTGGTCTAAAATTTTCACAGTATATTCTGAACTCATTAAACTTTGAAAATATGAAAAAAGTCGGTTATTGATTAAATGAAAATAGGATTGGAATTTGCTTCAACCACAGAGACTATTTTTATGTAAGATCGAGTAGTTCAGTAAAAAAGAAATATTAACCACGAACCAGAGTCGACAAACTGGTAGTCACATACTAGTATTTAGATTCATTTTAAAAAATGAAGGAAATTCAGAAAACAGCTGAAATAATCACAGACATACAGTGTTGTGCAAAATAAAAGCAACAAATTTAGCTCTCACTACATATATGAGATTACCAGATTCATTACCACGTTTCTCTTTCATCATATTGTAACATAAATCTACATTTTAATTTTTTTGGAAAGATCATTAGGAAAAAAATATTTCCACTTATATGTGAGAGTTAAATTTGTTGCTTTTGTTTTGCACAATACTGTAGGTATAAAGTGTAAATCCATGTATTCCACTCGACTCGAAGGACTGTGAAAATAATACGAGTATGTATGGGGTCTTTTCTGATGAAAAAAATTAGTCTTCGATGACCTTATGATTACAATTGTTTGGAGTGAAATGTCATAATGTGTTACTTTTGGGTTTAAGTTCCAAACAGCGTAAATCACCCCAAACCTTAAAAACCGTCAGACAGGGATGTTTCAATTAATTCAGTAGTAATTTTGGACCCCCAATTTATAATTGCTTACATTGACGATAGTGCGGATAAACAAGAAACTAACTATGTAAAGGAACGTAACCGTTGTTTCAATAGCTACTACATTCATTTAACCCTAACTAATTGGAAAACATTTGTGCTTTCAAAGACGTATAATAAAATGAGTCGATCTTAGCACTCGGAAAACCGTACATATATTGTAAAATATTTTAGTGACGTGACAAGGCAGCGCCTTACAACTTCAGATATGTAGTATCTTCAAAAATTTAGCGACACGAAATTTTGCTCTTATCTTAGGCTTGTAGCAATAACTCATTAAATATTAGCAATATGTATTGTTGTGACATGTGACACGATCATTTCCTGACGTCATCATTTTTTATCTCATTTCTTTTGTTAACATAATAGACAAATAGTTATTAAAACAACATAATATTTTCATTCATACTAAGCTTAACATATGTAAATGCTGAACCTATTAAGGTGAAACATGTACATGACACTCCGTACAAACAGGTCGCAAAGGGCTTAAGTACTTGTAGATGTTAAAATTTTTTAGTAAGATCTATTTTAAATTCTATATTACGTATATGGTATATCGCTGAGGATCTCTATTATAAAATTTTAATGAAGCCGTGTCTGTACATTGAAGATATTTTCGGTTATGTTTTATGGATGTGTCTTTTGCCCAAATCAATTTTTGTCCATTTCTATGGCTGAGCATATGTGACCACATGGGAATTGGGTACTCCGCGTGCTGTTGACAAAACCCCACATGGGCATAGTACCCCGGCGTTAAATCCCGGACCTTACAAATTAATTTGTATCGTTCCCTTGATAATAAATTAAAATAAAAATAATTAGCACACTTTAAGCATTGTTTAATTTTCTTTAGTTATTTTCGACAATTTCCAGGTATTTGATTAGTAAGTGCTCATTAAATAAATTAAAATGTTCCAGGAAAATGATGTATAATCCTTTTAAGCATATGGAAACATATGGAACAACAAAAAAAGTCAACGAGCTGCAAGACCTCGTAAAACGACTGCTAGAGAAGATTCTATAATAGTTAGGTCTGCGAAAGTGGCTCCATTTAACAATTCAAGCGAAATAAAACACGAAATGGGGTTAAACCACGGTATTTGTGTATCCTCAAAAACAATCAGGCGCCGTTTGAATGAGAAAAAGCTACGTGGTGTGCTGGATAAAAAATATAAAGGTGGCCGTGGCTCAAGTGGTACGAGGGCGGGTCAATAAGCCCGTGACTTTTGGATTAAAACAGATTTTTTGATAAAAAAATAATTTTATTTTTCAACGTAGTCTCCCTTGAGCTCTATACACTTTGTCCAACGCTTCTCCAATTTTTTTATCCCTTCCAAAAAAAATGATTTGTCGAGGTCCTCAAAATGACGAGATGACTTCATCATTGGAGTCAAATCTTTTTCTACCAAGCCATTTCTTCAGGTTTGGGAACAAGAAGTAGTCGCTTGGAGCCAAATCTGGAGAATAGGGTGGATGAGGCAGCAATTCATAGCCCAATTCATGGATTTTTGCCATGGCAACTGCACATGTGTGCACCCTTGCATTGTCTTGGTGGAAAAGAGCTTTTTTCTTGGCCAAATGAGGTCGTTTTTTTTTTCAAATCGTCATTGAATCGGTCCAATAAGTTGGCATAATATTCCCCATTGATTGTTCTTCCCTTTTGAAGGTAGTTAATGTGGATTATCCCGCGTGCATCCCAAAAAACAGTCGCCATAACTTTATTGGCTGACAAACCCACCTTGGCCTTCTTTGGCGCCGATTCACCCTTAGAAACCCACTGTTTTGACTGTTGTTTGTTGTGATGGATCCATATTTCGTCCACGGTTACAAAACGGCGCAAAAACTCCTCCATATTGCGATTAAACAACGCCAAACCTTCCTGTGAAGTTGTTACACGATTGCGTTTGTGGTCGACTGTGAGCAAACGCGGCACCCATCTTGCGGAAAGCTTTCTCATGCCCAAGTGATCATTCAAAATTGAAACCACTGAGCCATGCGAGATCCTTACGGCTTCCACAATCTCTCGCACTTTCAATCTTCGGTCGGCCAACACCATATCGTGAATTTTTTCGATTGTTTCGGGTGTAGAGACCTCAACTGGGCGTCCAGGACGTTCGGCATCTTCAGTGCTTGTACGGCCACAACGAAATTCAGTAAACCACTTTTTTACCATTGAAATCGATGGTGCAGAGTCCCCATAGTATTTATCAAGCTTAGCCTTGGTCTCGGTAATGGTTTTTTTTCGCAAGAAATAATGCTTAATAAGCACACGAAATTCACTTTTTTCCATTTTCTCCTCAAATTAGTGAGTAGTCTGATAAAAATAGCTGTCAAACACAAACTAACTGACGTAGCAAGTTTAAATTTTGACAGGAGTCAACTGACAAATGCCTGTTGACAGGAGCAGTGTTGCTGTTTCAGTAAAGAGGTCAGAAATTTAAAAATGCACGGAATTATTGACCCGCCCTCGTAGTGTGTTGGCTTCCCAATCGGACGGTTCGGGGTTCAATACCAGCCGTGACCGAACGACTTTTTTTCAGACAACTAAAATCTTGTGAGATGAATGGTTGCCTAAATATAACATCAAGTCCAATTTACACTAGTAATTTAGTCTTCCCATTAAATGTTGGATGCCACCCATGGAGCGAAATAACCACTGAGCCCAAAAATCTTTCTCTCTCTCTCTATTCAATTTTCCGAAAAACTTAACACGTGCTCCGGCATTTTAAGAGTGGTAATACCCTCTTGAGTGTTAAGTTCTTTAAAAAAAAAAAAAAAAAAAGACTAAACTTTGTTTGGCGTCCTGTTAATCAACAACACAATCCCTCAAAACCGTGAAACACGATAAAGGAAACATCATGGTTTGGGGAGATTTTTTCAGGGGTTGGTGTGAGCCCGATCGTGCGGATAATATCAAAAACAGATCAACAGGTGTACAAAAATATCTTAGTTAATCATATGATATTCGTACCATACGCCGAAGAGAATTTACCCGCCGTTGTCGCTTTATGTATGACAACGATCCGAAGCGCACTTCGAGACTGGTGAAACGATGCCTAGAGGATCACAATAATGATATTTTACAACGGCCAGCACAAAGTCTTGACCTCAATCCGATTAAGAATTTGTGGAATGAAATCGATCCGAATCATTGAAGGGAAAAACTCAACAAATTTGGAAGAATTATGGGGCAATATTCAGAGCTCCTGGTCAGCTATAACTGCGGAACACTGCATGCGTTTGGTGGAGAGTTTGCACATTTAGATGCCCTGAAGTTATTAAAAATAATATTAACAAAGAAAATTAAATTTTGTAAGTAAATATCGAACTTTATGACTTTTACAATTTAGTTAGGGAATGTGCTAATTATAATATATGTAAACAAAAAAGTATATTTTTCTCTTTTTTTTTCTTTACAGGACAGTCGTCTTATTAGTTCTTCTTTTTAATCCTTACACTCCTAAATTTAAGATGTAAAAACAGATCAAAAATGTTGATATTTATTAACTGCTAAAACATTGTGCTGACCACAACTGTGGGTATTGTATCGAAATGAGTAATACCTTAAAATTTTTCTTAAGTCTAGCAATCCGAATTAAATCGGATACAGCGTTTTTGAGTAATCGATGTGCAAATGTAAAATAATGTTAAATCCATTTAATAGTTTGACCGTTGTGGAGAATAACAGGATAATTTATGAATTTGATTAAACGCGTCCGGCCCCCCTGCATGAGCTGAAGTTAAAAATTGGGGCATCTATAATACTCATGCGCATCTTGGATCCCCCGAAATTATGCAATGGGACTGCGCGTCAAAAAACAACTATGGAACCTCATAGATATCACAATCTTAAACGGATATGGGCGCGGATAGGATATTTTCGTTCCGCTGATTCTTTTCCTTCTAACTTACTTTTCCACTTAAAATGACTCCAATCCCCCGTCGCCCTTGCTTAGCAAAGACTGTCGGCGTAGACTTCCGTTCGATGGTCAGGGGCTCTAGAATCTCATCATTTGCTCTCCCGAAAACCAAACAAATAATGTAGTATATAGGTCTTGATAGTTAACTCCATATTGTTTGGTTTATTTTGGTCGTTCCGGCAAGCAATGGACTGAATTCATTTCATAGCCATTTCATTGTTCACTGAACAATGTAACCTGGCTGTTGGTGACCTGGAACCGACGAACTAAAAATACTAATATAAATTCAATAAAAATTAGTTAAACATTAACTATGTATTTATCTCTGTAAAACATGAAATTAATTTTTTATTGTTTATTTAAGATCAAGAGGATATGAGATCTCTCTAAACTAAAACTAAACACCACACACGATTTTAGTTGCCTCTTTCTTTCGGGCTCCGGTTGGGACTGAATGCTGGACCGTCCGATTGAGCAGCTAACACTACCACTTGGATTATTATTACTATTATTAAAACTTTTTTGACAAATAATAAAATTACAAGTCAATAGTTAAATAAATAGAGCTCTAGCTACCAGGGCCTTTGGCTCATTGAAATACTTAAATTAAATGACTATGTTCAGTCTTGAAATTATTTCGTTAACAAGTTTTATGTTATTTGGTGATATTACGGTTAAAAGTTTTTTGAAAGTTTTATTAGCATTGGATAAAGAGGTTGAGTTAATGTGTGTGCATTGATGGATATGTAAAATATTTAACGTTGACCCTTGATCGCAGAAATTGCAATGAGGTGCGGGTTCTTTGGTCATTAAGTGCTTGTGAGTAGTATTGGTACGCCCCATTCTAAGTCTTGTATATTTTATTACCATAGGTCTAGGTAGTTCAGTAAGAAAAGTTGCCTTTACAGCTCCAGGGTTAATATTTATTCATTTCACAAACTTAGAGTTACAAGCTCAATTTAGACAACTTAAGGTTAAAAAATATAAGTAAGGAAGAAATAAGAAACTAAAAAAAAAAGAAAATTACTTATTAGCTGTCTTTTGAAAGAGCTTCTAGTAGAGTTATCACAAATATCAATGTGATCAATTGAATTGTTTGTCTCTTTGATGCAGCGTTCAATGGGTTCATTATTGCCATAATTAGTTCTACGAAATCGCTCTGAAAGATGAAACCTCGTCCGGAGATTTCTCGTAGGAAAATAAAAAGAAATTCGCTCCAATAAATAGGGACATTTAATATGATAACTAATTGTATCCCTTATCAGCATTATACAAAAATTCCACCTCAGCCTTTTAAAAATAAATCTAGTGAAACATTTTTGGACCCTTTCTATCCTCTTAGAGGGATTCCAGATGGGACTAAGAAGGATCTTACTAGAGCAAAATAAAGAGCCTTTAATGCGTAGGGATCGGTGAAATCCCTTGTATTTCGCCTTATGAACCCTAGCTTTCTGAAAGAGTTGCTAACTATGTGGTCTATATGCAGCTTAAAAGAAAGTTTTGGGTCCAATATAATACCTAGATCCTTTTTGGAACTCACCTGGTCCAAACAAGTGTTGCCGATTTTATAATTGAAAGATATCGAATCTTTAGTCTTAGTGCAGGTCAGACTTTGGCACTTTGATACATTTAAATGTAGATGATTGAGCTGACGCCAAGACTCTTCAAATGCAAATAATAGGGATATTGAATTACAAAAACTTAAGGGCAGGTCGTTGATAAAGAGAACAAAAAGCAACGGTCCAATGTGGCTTCCTTGTGGAACACCAGACGTTACTACAATGGGTTCTGACAGACTGTTTCCAATTTTGACAAATTGTGTTCGGCCACGAAGATAGGAAATAATCCAATCCAAAAAACGGGAGTGGAAACCAATCTGCCTGAGCTTATGGATTAAAATCGGGTGGTTCACTCTATCAAAAGTCTTGACAAAATCTGTGAATACCATATCGGTCTGGTATCCATTTTCGAAATTTTCAATAATCTTTCCACATAAGAATTGCAAGGTTTGTGACTGTGGATCTTCCTTGAAAAAATCCATGCTGTGAGTCGGATATGATTTCCTTCATAATAAAACTAAGTTTGTCACATACAATCTTCTCGAAGACCTTAGGGATAACTGACAACTTACATATATGCCTGTAGTTAGAAACTTTTTGTTTGGCTCCTGCTTTAAAAATGGGTGGTATAAAAGACACTTTCCACTCATTGAAAAACTGGCTGGTCCTAAGTGATAAATTGAATATCATGCCCAGGGGCACTGAGAGAGATGTAGCGCATTCTTTTAAAAACGTGGGATAGATCCCATCTAGACCTACACCCTTATTTACATCTAGGTTGGTTAACGCTTGAGAGACTTCCAACGGATTTAATTGCATGTTGCCTAGGAGAGGAAGAACTATACACGGATTTAAAGTAATCTGCGAAAAAGTTGCATATGATATTAACATCACTAGACGTTTTATCTATGTAAGTCATACACTTAGGGAGACCAGCTGATTTCCTCTTACCATTTATGAAGGTCCAAAAATGTTTGCTATAGTCTTTAATTTTTGATTCAGCTGACAGAATATAACTATTATATAGAAATTTGTTAAGGTTATCAAACTCTTGAAGACATTGCATGTACTCGTATTTAAGATAAAAAAAACTGATTGTTTTTGTCGCGTTGATATACATACTTTATATGCTTTGACTTTACGATTTTTCAAGTTTGATAGCCTTTTATTAAACCAAGGAGGATATTGAATTTACCCTCATGGTTTTTTTTTGGAACAAATTGCTCTAAGCCACGTTTTAGATGTTTACTAAAAGTTTTATGGACGTGATCGAATTCGTCTCCTAAAAGCATATTCTCCCAAGGGATGGGAGTAAAGAACCTTTTGATTACAGTTGAATAGAGTTGAATAGTGGTGCGAATATTCGAGCCAATTATTCATTTTTTTGTTTTTCATACAGATTTTTATATAGTTTAATGTGTCCTTTTTGTTATATTGAATAAAAGAGATGAGCGGTTGTTTGAGAGCTAGTTTAGCTTCAGAATCGGCATATTATTTCCAACTATGTCTGCCTACATGCCCGGAAACCCATGCCTGTTTGATATTAATTTTTTTTTTTGGTAATTAGTTTGTCCTGGATGTCGGCAATTATGTCACAGGAGTTATTGATATTTTGAACTGTTTCTAAAGATGAGAGGCGAATATTATGGTTTTTTTTTATTTTTTGCAGATTTAAAAGCTTGGAGTACCGCAAAAGCCTCAGCTGTAAATGTTTAAGATGTAACAAAGAGCAGCCCTTGACTGACAACGCAGCCTTTCTCCGTGACTACAGCGTATGAGGTTCCATCGTTTGATTTGGAAGCATCTGTAAACAGAAAATTCCATCCGAGACTTTTATGGTTATCCTTCAATTCCTTAAACAAGGTCTTGTAAATATCATTGTTGGTGTTTGATATACTCTACATACGAGGGGCGTTCAATATATTCTCGGTATCGATATGAAGGAAAATGCGAATTCAATTTAAATTGTTTTTATTTTTCAATATGATCTCCCCTAACATCAATGCATTTGTTACATCTTGAGATAAGCTTTTTTAAACCCTCAAAATAATAAATTTCCTCTTTCTCTGCAAAATACCGACTTGAGTTCTTCATCATCCGAAAATCTTTTTCCACGAAGACATTTTTTCAAATCCGGAAACAGGAAATAATCACTACTGGCAAGGTCTGGACTATAGGGTGGGTGTTGGATTTCTTCGAAACCACAATCTCGCGCAGCAGCCTTGGAAACTCGCGCCGTGTGAACAGGAGCGTTGTCATGAAGAAGCAACACACCCACTGCGAGTTTACCCCGTCTTTTCTTTTTAATTTCCTCCCGCAAATTATGCAAAGTGGAAGCGTAGGATGTGGCGTTGATGGTTTCACCTTTTTTTTTGTACTCAATGAGCAAGATTCCCTTTGAGTCCCAAAAAACTGTGGCCATGAGCTTCCCGGCAGACGGAGTGACTTTGAACTTCTTCGGGGGGTCTGTTCCTTTTTTATGCCACTTCATGGACTCTTGTTTGCTTTCAGGGTCATAGTGGTGGACCCATGTTTCGTCCCCAGTAACAATTCGATCCATAACACCGTCCGCGTTCTCACTACACATCTCCAAAAGCTCTCTACAGCATGCGATTCTCACTTTTTTCTGAGGCGCTGTGAGCATTCGTGGCACCCACCTTGCACTGACCTTTGAAAGGTTAAGATGATCATGAAGAATGGTGTGAATGGTACCAATTGAAAGCTTGGTGATCTCTACCATCATTTTCACCTTTATTCGGGCATCCTCAAGAACAAGTTTTTCGACTTCTTTGATGCTTTCTCCCGTACAAGCAGTAGCCGGGGCGCCGGAGTGGGGGTCGTCTTCAATGCTCTCTCTGCCTCTCTTGAACTCACTTGACCACTTTTGCACAGTTGATAATGAAGGTGCGGAACCCTGGTAAACAGCCACCATCTCTTCATGAATAGTTTTTTGACTTTTTCCTTGCTTAGTGAGAAATTTAATTACAGCGTGATGCTCAATTTTCACCATCATCGTCTCAGTTGCCATTATGATTCTGTTTAACTAGAGATAAAACGCGAATTAATAATCACATTTATATGAAATTTTACACGAATGCACTAAAATAATAGTATTACTTGATAAATAAGTCAATTTATATATACAACCACAGCTTCACCCCGATACCGAGAATATGTTGAACGCCCCTCGTAAGTCGAGAGGTTGGTTAAAATGGATTGTTTTGGGAGGTACCCTGGAGGAGAATTAAGTGGCCCATACACCACACATGCACGCATGCACAATCTAGTGGTTGTGCTTGCAAACTGAAGGTTTATGGTCTAGACTGTGTGGTTGTGCATGCGGCATGTGTGATTTCAGAAAATTTTGATATTATCTTGTTCACCCATGCAAGATTGTGTGGTGTGTGATGAAAATTTCTCAGTTGCGTAAAAGAAATCGAGGAGTGAGGCTCATGGTAATGGCGAATAATGGAAACAGAATTTTGGCAGCAATTTCTTGAATTGTATGAAAAATTACCTGCTTTGTGGCGTGTGAAGAGCAATCGGGTTTTGAAAGCAGATGCTTACGAAAAAATGGTAACAAAATTAAAAGAAATAGATGCGGATGCTAACCGTGATATGGTGGTACGAAAAATAAATACCTTTCGTAGCAACTATCGCCAAGATTTGAAGAAAATTAAAGCAAGCCAGAAATCGGGTGCTGGAGCAGAAGACATTTTTGAGTGTACGTTGTGGTACTTCGATCTTTTAGGATTTTTCAAAGATCAAGAAGAATGTCTGGAAGGAAGATCAACTATAATAAATGAAACACAAGGAGTAGAAGCAGTAAGTAATTCAATATTTATTTAATATGAAAATTATAAGTTCCGCTTGAATTCTCAAAATCTTTATTACAAAGTTTTTCATATATTTTATTTTGCCACGGTACTGCATCCGAAGAATTAAAATATTCGCAAAATTTATTTCGTATATCTTTTGCTTCATTACTCAGATTACGAGCTGGAGTAGAGTCAATATTATCAAGATGAACATCTTTGTTACGCCAGTTGGCATTGGCATATTGAATTTGAGGTAAATGTCGAAACCATGTTGCAAATAAATTGTTTCTGGCTTTTGTCGTAGATAATTGTGCAAGTGGCAACAAACCAATGTTATTGTTGAAACCTTATCAGGGTTTACATTTATGGCTTTTACACATTTACATTTTCTACTATACGCCTAGCACGCGGCAGTCGGTAATTAAAAATCATTTCCTCTTTTTTTTAAACGTTGTGACTGTAGGGTTTCATAATGTTTTCTGTTAATGGAAAAGCGTTATCAGTAACAAAAATAAATGGAATATTTCCACTAGATAAAGCTTCAGGACTTGGCATACAAAGAGTTTTGTTTTAAAGTTTTTCGTAAAATTTGGTTTGCTTGAATACGCCAGCATCTGAAGCTAACATTAACAATGAGAAATGCGTACTTTGCGTACCATAAGAATAATATAATAAATATTTTTGTAGTTAAAATAGTACGATCCTGAGCCAGGAGGTTTTGCATATTGATGCGTTTGCCATCAATGGAATCAATACAATGAGGAAAATTCCAGATTTCCTCAAATTGTTTAGCATTTCTCCTCCATTCGTCTGAATTCCTGGGTAGCTAGAAAAAATATGAATCACTCTTTAATCATATGATATAAAGTATGTTCATTTCAATTAAATTGTTTCTTTAAAATTATTGCTTTTATTTTAGGTTGAAGAAAGACCATGCGAACCAGGACCATCCACAAAGAGAAGAACATTATCAAAGAAGGACAATTTAATAAAAATGGTTTGTGAGCATTTAAAAGACAACAACAACGATGCTGCGGTACTTGCAAAAGGATGAACGTCGCAATATACCGAACTGTCGAATCGGCAAAATGTCCTAACCAGAAAACTTATTTCCGATGTACTCTTTCACGAATGTTTAGAACATCTCAATGAAAACACTGTGCTAGAAATCCAAAGGCTTTTGGATTCAAAGGAAAGAACATCTACTCCTTTGTGAAGTCATCCGACGCAACGTATTCGCAAGATCAATGCCAAAATACATATTTAAACGCCCAACACGTATTTTAAAGCTTTTCTCAAGATGAACAATAAATGTAAACAAACACGAATTTATGAAATACAATTTTATTTTATTTACTCACCTTGATATTACCTTTTAGTACAGTTATAATTGCTTCACAAGTTTCCATAACAATTTTCCCAATAGTTTGTGGGATAATTGCTGTAATCAATTTAAGACCCTCAAACGTTTAACCGCTTGCCAGAAAACGTACGAGTAGTATCAAGCTCAACCGCTCATGAGGAGAAATACTATAGGTTCTCTTAATACCGTTCTTTTTTGCCAATAACGGGAGCCATTTTATTTAACAGCTCCAGATAATTGGATGTATTCATCCTTAAGAAGTTATTAAAATCTGGAATAGGTGTTTCTTCCAGTTCTTTCAATAACTTCGAATGCCCAAATTCACTTCGTTTTTTGAACCATTCTTTACACCAAATTCGTTTCTTTCTCTTCATTTGTTTTTCTTTTATTGCCAGGCCGATTAAAATTGCAGCATAAGCAGAATCTGACATTATTAAGCGTTCACCTCCTTACAATATAACGGCTACCTACTCGTCTGCGAAGAAGTCAATCGAATTAGCAAGAACATTTTCGACAAAAACCTCCTTGAACTTATGACCATAGTCACAGAAAAACATATAAACGATGTATATAGAATAATTTTAGAAACTAAGTTAGAAAATTGTATTTAAGCTCTTAGTTTGTTTCTTACTACTAGCCGAAAGCTCTAACAGCTAGCGCTATCCAAACTTACTAATTAATGGTGTAATTAATTACATATTAAAAAACTTATAATAATAATAATAATAATATGACGGCTAATGAAATAATGAACATTGCGCAGTTTGCATGGATAGTGTATAGAGGAAGTGTGATTGTGCATGCTTGCGATTGTACATGCATGCCGGTTTAGTAGTTTTTTGTATCATTATGTATAGGTGTTCTGAATGATGCGTTTCTTTTAGGTTTGGGAGTCCAGATTCGGCAGGTATGTTCTTGATGGGCGTTGAATGGAAGGCGCCTAGGCAAGTTCTTAGAGCGGCGTGGTATTGCGGAATTAGTTGCAGGGATACTTTCGAGCTTTTTTCATAAATTGGTAGACCGTAATCAATTTTTGATAAAATCATAGATTGAACAGCCTTAACAATAGTATTTACGTTGCAGTTACCTTTCTTTGATGAAAGAAACTTGATAATAATTCGTGCGGTTTGCTAAGAGATGGCGTAACTTGTATTATTCCATTGTTACGAGGGCGGGTCAATAAGTCCGTGATTAAAACACAGATTTTTTGATAAAAAAATAATTGTATTTTTCAACGTAGTCTCCCTTGAGCTCTACACACTTTGTCCAACGCTTCTCCAATTTTTTTATCCCTTCCAAAAAAAATGATTTGTCGAGGTCCTCAAAATAGGCCTTTGTTTGCGAGATGACTTCATCATTGGAGTCAAATCTTTTTCCACCAAGCCATTTCTTCAGGTTTGGGAACAAGAAGTAGTCGCTCGGAGCCAAATCTGGAGAATAGGGTGGATGAGGGAGCAATTCCTAGCCCAATTCATGGATTTTTGCCATGGCAACTGGTGGAAAAGAACTTTTTTCTTGGCCAAATGAGGTCGTTTTTTTTCCAAATCGTCATTGAATCCTTCCAATAAGTTGGCATAATATTCCCCATTGATTGTTCTTCCCTTTTGAAGGTAGTCAATGTGGATTATCCCGCGTGCATCCCAAAAAACAGTCGCCATAACTTTATTGGCTGACAAACCCACCTTGGCCTTCTTTGGCGCCGATTCACCCTTAGAAACCCACTGTTTTGACTGTTGTTTGTTCTCTGGTGTGTTGTGATGGATCCATGTTTCGTCCACGGTTACAAAACGGCGCAAAAACTCCTCCATATTGCGATTAAACAACGCCAAGTTGTTACACGATTGCGTTTGTGGTCGACTGTGAGCAAACGCGGCACCCATCTTGCGGAAAGCTTTCTCATGCCCAAGTGATCATTCAAAATTGAAACCACTGAGCCATGCGAGATCCCTACGGCTTCCACAATTTCTCGCACTTTCAATCTTCGGTCGGCCAACACCATATCGTGAATTTTTTCGATTGTTTCGGGTGTAGAGACCTCAACTGGGCGTCCAGGACGTTCGGCATCTTCAGTGCTTGTACGGCCACAACGAAATTCAGTAAACCACTTTTTTACCATTGAAATCGATGGTGCAGAGTCCCCATAGTATTTATCAAGCTTAGCCTTGGTCTCGGTAATGGTTTTTTTTCGCAAGAAATAATGCTTAATAAGCACACGAAATTCACTTTTTTCCATTTTCTCCCCAAATTAGTGAGTAGTCTGATAAAAATAGCTGTCAAACACAAACTAACTGACACAGCAAGTTTAAATTTTGACAGGAGTCAACTGACAGATGTCTGTTGACAGGAGCAGTGTTGCTGTTTCAGTAAAGAGGTCAGAAATTCAAAAAGTCACGGCCTTATTGACCCGCCCTCGTATTATTCCATTGTTATTATTCCATTGGAACATGCGTTGGAAAGCTACTGTCATTGTACGTCATTTCAGTATATGTCATTCATTTGAAGCGTAAACAACAATAATTTTTTTTCACTCAAATATGTCGAAATTTGTGCCTGAAAAAGTGCATTTGCGGGGAGGTCTTCTTCATTACTTTAATATGAAGAAAACTGCTGCTGAAAGTCATCGTATTTTGGTGGAAGTTTATGGTGAACATTGGCTAGCTGAGCGAACGTGCCTAAAGTGATTTGCACGATTTAAAAGTGGTGATTTTGGCTTGGAAGACGATGAACGTCCTGGGCAGCCAAAAAAGTTTGAAGATGAAGAACTGGAAGCATTACTCTATGAAGATTGTTGCCAAGCACAAGAAGAGCTCGCAGAATCTTTGGGTGTTACTCAAGCAGCCATTTCAAAACGTTTAAAAGCAGCTGGATATATTCAAATTGGGTTCCACATGAACTAAAGCCGAGAGACGTCGAAAGGCGGTTTTGCATGTCCGAAATGCTGCTGGAACGCCACAAGGGGAAGTCATTTTTGCATCGAATTGTTACTGGTGATGAAAAATGGATCCATTACGATAACCCCAAGCGCAAAAAATCATATGTGAAACCCGGCCAACCAGCCAAGTCAACGGCAAAGCCGAATATCCATGGCGCGAGGGTAATGCTATGTATTTGGTGGGATCAGATGGGTGTGCTGTATTATGAGCTGCTAAAATCGGGTGAAACCATCAATGGACAACGCTACCGGACACAATTAATCCGTTTGAAGAGAGCAGTGGCCGAAAAATGCCTGGAATATGCGACCAAACACGAGGCAATAATTTTCCATCATGACAACGCTCGGCTCCACTATTCCGGTTAAGAACTATTTGGAAAACAGTGGATGGGAAGTCTTACCCCACCCGCCTTATAGCCCAGACCTTGCCCCTTTTGACTACCATTTGTTCCGGTCGATGCAGAACGCCCTCACTGAAATACGGTTCACATCAGAGCAGAATATCAAAAATTGGCTTGATTCATTCTTGGCTGCCAGGCCAGCGCAGTTCTTTTGGGATGGAATCCACAAATTGCCAGAAAGATGGGAAAAAGTCATAGCTGCAGATGGGCAATACTTTGAATAATACTATTGTACGCGTTTTTGTTAAATAAACGTTAAAATTTTGAAAAAAAAAAACGCACGAATTAAGTTATATACAATATTTACCCTGGTAGTAAGGCTTTCCCTGAAACTAATACAATGTTGCTTAAAACTATAATTTGATTCGAATATAATGCATAAAGTTCACATTTTTATTAAATGTTATATTTTGTATTAATTTTGGACATTTGTGTTTTATACAAATATGTAATAGCTCACATTTAGAAAAAGATATCTTCGCCCCTGAGGTTTCGCCCCAATCAGCCAAATTTATTTATTTACTTATTTTTAGAAGTAATTTACAAAATAAATTTATAAATTAATTTACAAAACGCATCTGGGCAGCCAGGCCATACGATGCCGTCTTCTACATTATTAAAGGATGGTAATAATGATATTATGATTAAAAAAGAAAAAAAAGAAAAAGGCAAACAGGATATTACATTTCATTGAACTTATGGTGGGCAGATATGGCATCTTTTATAGGTTGGAGTGACTTTTTGTCTGACGGGCTTAAGATTTCGGCTAGTCCCTTGGCGATATTATTTGAAGATTCATCAATTTGGCGAGAGAGACGACATTCAACCAAAATATGCCAAGCGGAGAGAACCGATTGACAGTTCGTACTATACACTCCACGAAATAATGATAAGGACAAAACAAAATAACTTTCTTTAAACATTTATTCTTAGAAATCTAAGAAATACATTTAATTTTTAGTACCTGCATAACAAAACAACTCGAATATAAATTAGTTATGAAAATTAACTCTTATTTTATATTTCTAATTATTTTTTTAAATTCTATACGAACGAAATAATGATAAGGACAATGTCATTTTACTTTAGTATTTGTATTTGAAATATTTTTGATTCGAAATCAAATCAAATCTTAGTACTTAGTGTTTGATCCTTTCTTTCTAATTACATCTCGGAGACGTCGTGGCAAAGAATTAATCAGTGATTGTATCTGATCTATGTCGATTTTTTCCCATTCTTCCTTGATGGCCCTTTTGAGATTTTTCAAATTATCAAACTGACACCCATTTTTAAAAACACTGAGCGACAAAACCGCATACACGTTCTCAATGGGGTTTAAGTCAGGGCTGCAAGCGGGCCAATCCAATAGAGAAATATTTCGGGTTTTTAGAAACTCCTTTGTAAACTTGGATGCATGAATATCCGCGTTGTCCTGTTAAAAAATAAACTCGCTACCGAATAATTGATCCCCAAGGTCAACTAAAACATCATCTAAGAGCGCAGTGTATTTTTGGCTATTCATTTTAGTTGATATAAAACATATAGGTGACTTTCCAGAGCAGCTTATAGCCCCCCAAACCTACGAAATTGCGAGCATGCCTGAGCTGCCTTTCGGCCCTTTTATCATGCCAATATTTTTGGCAACCATCTGGCCCATCTAAATTAAATTCTTTTTCGTCAGAAAATACTACTTTACACCACTCTTCGTCCTAAAATTGAAATTTTTCAGCAAAAGTCAACCTGTTCGCTTTGTGTCGTGCTGTAAGCGTCGGTTTCGGCGTGCGCTTAACATATTCAATGGTATTATGTGACTTTAAAATTTGTTGCACCCGCTTTGTTGAAACATTTAGCTTCAGAATGCTTACAATTTCAGAAGGACTGATGGATTTATTTACAGCAAGACGTCTTATTTCTCGAATATCTCTTGGTGTTAATGTTGGTTTTCTTCCCATTCTTCGCTTAACTCCATAATTTTCTCCAAGATTTATACAATTTGCTATAACAGTTTTACTTCTTTCTAAAAAAGCTCCGATTTGCCTTGTTGTTTTCCCCTATTCTCTGTAAACAGCCACGCGTCCTTGCTCCTCTTCGGTCAATGGGTTTCCATGAGGCATTGTAATTGATATTTGCGAAAATCTAAAGCATTCCAATTTTTTTTAACAAATAAATAAATATTTAAGACTAACAAACCCTTTTTCTGCCGAAACTCAGCTTAAACTTATATTTTTTTTTAATTATTCTTTCACTTAAGCACAACTGGCCTTATCAATATTTCGTACCACAATGAAGATCACTCATCAGTGTAAAACAGATGTGTTAGCAAAAACAAAAAAAAGGTTATCGCTATGATGCGATAAGACGAAGCGATAATGCTGCTGCGTTCAATGAATTAGATCTCATCAAAACAAAAGGGAACAATCTAAGATTTCTTTGTCCTTATCATTATTTTGTGGAGTGTACACTTCTCCGGAGGTTCACCATTATAATAATGTTGAGAATTGAAGAGGGCTTTTCGCAGGAGCTTTATGCAGTCTTTTCTATTAAGTGCTTGATTGTACCGAGTCCGGGAATAGAGAGGGTGATGTTTTTGTAGAAACGTTTGAGAGTTTTCCCAAGATTCTGCGAGCTCTTTTCTTTGCTGCTGGATACATATTTTCCGTGCAATCTGGCAAAAATTGGGTGACTCAACAATTAGTGGATAGTTGGAAGCAGTTTTTGCGGCTAGGTCTGCGGTATTATTTCCCCTGATACCACAGCGTCCAGGTGTCCATGCAAGGATAATGTTTTTGTTAGAGTATATACAACTTCTGATGAGCTCCTAAGAAGGACATTTATTCGTCTCGTTTTTAGGACCTATGAGAATACCCAGATTATCCGTAAAAATTAAAGATCGGCCAGCGTGCTTTTGAGCAACAGAGATACCTTTATGTTATATATAGATTGATGCTAGTTCAGCAATGTAGCTGTCAGCAGATTGTGGTAGAAAATCTTGGTGAATAATGGATGTCTGTGTGTTCTGTTATAGTTGAATGACTGCATATGAGCACCAGTTATTTTACTTATGTGAACCATCTGTGTAGAATATTCTATCAGCATCGATAGTACTGACCATTTCTTCATGAAGCATTCGAAATGTTTTATCCGGGGTATTTTCCTTCTTAAATTTGGCGAGCTTAGTGTTTATCGGTAATAAATTTCTTTTCCAAGAGGGTGGAATATCTGTTATCACAGGTGTATCCGATGAACAAGTGCTTTTAGGAGATACGAGTCATACCATTTTACTAAGAGCTGAAACTGAGTTCTTTCTATGGGATTTTTTCGTGGAAATTGCTTCTTTAGCAGCCTTGAACAGGGAATGTGTAGAATCTGCCAATGCCGTGCTAGTTAAGTTAACAGCTCTTCTTTTCCCTAAATATTCAAAGGATTCGTACCCTGCTTCTAGTCTAAGAGCTTCAACCTCTGTGGCTCTTAAGGCTCCTGACGCTGTTTGAAAACATTCATTGCAGCTTCAATGTTATTAATATTCTTATTTGTTGTCCACATAAATATAGTCAAACTATGTTGTAGCGTACCTTCAACCAATGTGTTCACTATTTGTAGTGCGGTTTCAATATTATATGTGGTCCTTTTCGCTTTGAGCATATCATTTTCAATACGTTGTTTTGTTTCCTCGTTTCAGTTGGTTGATTAAATTCTTAATAATCCCAGAATTTTTATATCTTTTTTTTAGAATAATGGTTGTACCCCGAATTGCAAGTGCATTTTTTTTTTTTGCAAAGATGCTGTTTTCTGTTTTTGATGGGGGAATAATTGCACCCCTTTCAGGAGCCCAGTTATAGATTGTCAAATCAGTTTTTTCCAAAGTGTCCTTTACCTGGATGGGATCACCACATGTAACAACATAAATGTTGTCAGCGTATACTCCAACGAAATCGAGCTTTTGTATAGGTTGGGTGAGTTTGACTATAAGAGAGTTAATGTAAGTATTGTACAAAACAACTGAAAGAGAAGACCCTTGAGGCGTCCCATTATCCAAAACTCCTGTTGATGAGCTACATCCGTCAACAATAACTCGGAAACTTCGATTACTCATAAAAGACATAATCCCTTTAAGTATTGCTTTAGGAACATCCCATTTATGCAGCTGCTTTATAACCAGTACCATCATAACTCGATCAAATGCCTTCTCCAAGTTGGATGACATGACTACACTGTGTTTGGTTTTTGATAGGTTGTCAGCGAGTTTATGCTCTGAAAGGTGCATGAGCGTTAAGACTCCTCTTTTAGGTCTAAAACGATGTTGTTCTGGACTAGCCGTTTTTTCCATTTGCCAACTAATTTTTTCAAAAATTTTATAGAGAACGAGCAGTATTCATTAAAATCATGATGATTTCGTGAGGTTTTCAGAATCGGATTGAGTTTTGCTCTTTTCCAATCGTGTGGAAAAGTTCCAGTCGATAGAATACTATTATAGAGAGAACAAATTCTATCTTTGAGGCTGTCATCGCATAATTTAACCATTTTATACGAGATTTTGTCCTCGCCTGGGCTGGTTCCTTTTGCCATCTTGAGAATCATTTCCAGTTCAACTCGTGTAATTTTTTCTGCTAGCAGTTCGCATGGGTTGTGGTTTGGTAGTGTTGCAAGGTCTTGTAAGCTAGAGTTTATTTTATCTTGGATCAGACTCTCTGGATAGGTGTTATCCGCACTATAATTTTTGCACTTATCTGCGAATGTATTTGCGATAGTTTCTGACAGGTAAATTTTTGAGTATTCTTAAAAAAAGGTGTGATACATCTGCTAAGTCTTTTAATTTAGGGAACGAAATAAGATCGTCCACATAAAAGACGTGATTTGTTTGAGGATATGCTCGAGTTATTTTACTTATTTTATTGAACGCTATTTTGAAGAAGATTACTGAAAGGGGGGAACCTTGGGGAATGCCATTTTTTAAATTATGAATTTGTGAGTAAATTTTATTATCAGTTTTAATGCGGAATTTCCGGTTGGTAAAGAAGGCTTTTATAAAGTTGAAAACTTTTGGAACAATCTTCCATTGTTTTAACTGGTTTGAAATGACATGGATACCTATTCTGTCAAACGCTCGTTCGAGTACCGAGGAGATGAATGCATCTAAATGAAGAAGTTAATCTTGGGTCGCGCAGTCAGGTTTGAAAGCAGTTTGGTTGGTGTCAATTAATTTATTTCCAGCCAACAGGATAAGCGTTTGGAAATTATTTTTTCTAAGATTTTTGAAAGGCAGGGCAGAAGTGATATCGGACGGTATCCTTCGATACAAGTATGGTCTTTGTTGGTTTTCGGTATGGGCACGATGGTTGCCACTTTCCATGTTTGGCGAATAACTCCACTATACAATGACAATAACCTGTCTTTGAAACACGGTGGACTGTTTTTTTGCATTGAGTAATTTGGTAATTCAGTCGAATCCAGGCGTATTTAGCAGAGCGCAAGCTGGTTTCCAACTCTTTAATATTAATGGGAGATTCTATTAAATTTGTTGAAGTGTGCGTTGGCTCAACTTCCTTTAAGCATTTGTATTTTGGGTGGAAGTTGGGGTCATCTTGAGTGTTTTCCCAACATTTGGCAAAAAAGTCGTTGATTTTAAAGGGGCATATGATGTTCTCTGAATCGGTTTTCATAAGTTTAACTGTGTAGGGGAGAAAATTTGCTATAAGGCTTTTAATATCGGCCCATGTTTTTTGGGGGGTTGAGTTTTGATTTATTCCCTCAGTAAATTTAGTGAAGCAAGATAATTTCGCTGTCTTAGCTGCTCTTTTAAATTGGGCATTGGCATTTCGGTAAAGGATTACTTTGGAAACTTTTTGAATTTTTTCGGTGTTTCTTGTTTTTTTTTTGTCGAAGAATGCTAAGATTTTGGTCCCACCACGGTCTTATTTGTGGTCTGAGGTATTGCCAAATTTGGCACAGAGCGAGCTATCTTGGTAATAAAACGCATTCTTCATTCGCGTTAATGTTAATTGGGCAGAGATTCGGGTGGAGAGTTCGGCTTGGAACAGATCCCAGTTGGCTAGGTCTATAAGGAATTTCGGTTGTGGCTTTGGGAGGAATGAACTGACGTCTAAAGATATTTTGGTAAGAATCGGGAAATGATCACTACCATTTAAGTCATCGGATACCTCCCATGAAAATGTTTGGGTAAGATGGGGAGAGAAGAGCGAAAGATCGATGTAGGGGTATGTACCATGGGTCGATAGGTGGGTGGGTCGCCCCGTCATTTAAAATTGCTAGTCCGGAATTTATGATGAAGTTTTCAACTAATAAATAAAATATCGGTTAAACAATTGAGGTTGTAATGTTCTTTACAGCGTTCTCGAGATCATTGGAGGTAAATATTTGGTCTGGTGGAATATACGAGTAAATTGAGATGATGGTAAGTTTGAATTTTAGTTCTATTTCCTCAGCGAGGGCAGCTATGTTGAAATCAATTGGAAAGAGCTTCTGGGGTAGTGCTTTGTGTACTAGAAGTCCAGTAACTTGTTTGGAATTTGTTATGTGGGATAAGTTGTGGAACCTTGGTGCATATTCCTTTGGTGGAAACGGTTGGAGATTATGTTTAATATGTGTCTCTTGAATAGAGATAATACATGGTTTTATTTCTTTGATAAGCAATTGGAGCTCATGACAGTTATTAAAATAACCATTCATGTTCCATTGCAGTATTTTTAGATTGTTATAGGCGGTGGAAGGCACCTTGTTATCAGTACAATTTAATGTACCTGTAGAAGGTGCTCTGCGCCGCCATCGCCGACGAGTGCCCCCCTCCAATAAGGTTGGGGCAGTCGCCGTCGACAGTGGCGCGGGTTGAGTGGGGATAATTTATTATGTTAAGAACTGTCATCTACGTCTATAATAATCATTACAACTTCTATTGTATTATTTAGGTGTTTAATTCTGAAGTACATATGTGAACGGAAGAAAATGTCTTTCAGTTTTCTTTCGGACAGTATGTCTTCTGAGAGATTAAGTAACTGTTTTAAATAAAAAAATAAAATAAAAATAAACTATATCATCTTTATTGAACATTTTAAAAATTGTCTCCATCTTCTCCATATTTACCATCACTTCGTCTTTAGGTTTTTGAAGATATCCCTCCGTCAGCTGATTAGTCCACGTGAACGATATCTCTTCCTGGGTATTTTGAACAGCTTAATCTGGATTCTTGATCCTGTGGCAAATGTATCCTGCCAAATCCTCCAGCCCATCGTACTGCAGAGATTCCAGTTCCTCTGCCGGCTCTTCAGTTGCTATGAAGTCGGGATTAAATGTCTTCAGTAGAGTGCTACCTTAATTTTAAATCGGGTGTATTATCTACTAAAGTATTGCCTGTAGAAGATGTAAATACGAAAGTGTTGTATTAAAAGAAAATATGGTTACTTAAAGAATAAAACATACCATTCATAGACAAACTTTCTTCATTTCGTCCAAGTATGTGTGAACGAAGTCGATACATGTATTCCAAACGGTTTGGATGATAATATAGGCCACCTTTGGATCAAATCGTTCCGAAAAAATTCTCTAAAACATCTTGATTCAGTCTGTATATCAGTAAATACGAAATACTGTATTCAGTCTTTAAGTCGTTATACAGAAATTTAAGAGAATTATTCGTCATGATAATGCCTAAAAGTATTATAAGATTGTAAAAACCAAAAATTCGTTTAATTCAACATTATCTTTCTGGAAGGGTATCATGGTTCGTTTTCCTTTAACCCTCATATTAAGTATTACGGAAGTCATTTCATCGACAATTCCAAATTGGAGCGATTCTGAAAGTCCAACGCCTTGAACTCGTTCGCGACTATCCTGGTAAGGAACTCTTACGTTGAGACAGTCGAACCAATCATTCACCTGAAATTGTAAAGATGTAGATGACACATGAAAAATCGATTTTGTACCCGTGATTTCAAGTTCAAGCAGCAAACCTTGATTTGTTCCCCTGAGATCACAGACGACTGCACACTGTTCAAAACCACATTCACTTAATTGATCAATAATACCAAACAGTATTTGTTTAGTCATCCGTTGGTCAAAATCGTAGAAAAGTGGTTGTTTCCAATTGCCAATCAATCCCCTTATCATCGCCACTTGGACGTATTTTGCAGCTTTCAGAGTTTCATCCTTCCGTTTGTCGTAGACAAATCTCTTTGACTTTTGTCGACTTCTTCCGTATCGATGTTTTTCAAAATATTCAACACGAATTGGATTATTCTCGAATATGCCTCTAAGTGTTGTCACAGTTGGAAGAGAGTATTGTTTTCGCAAGAGCAATCGGTAGGCTCGGGGGCCAGCTGCATGTATTGCGATCGCATTAGCAATATCGCCGGATGACCTTTGAGCACAATCTAATTTTCTTAATTGGCCCTTGGCAAAAATATGTATGACCAACGGTGTTAATAGTTTGTTGCTGCTTTCAGTTTTCTGCTTTCAATTTTGCTATTTGCTCCAATAATCTGCAAATACAAACAACGGTTAAAATTCTAATTATATTTAATTCGCATTACACTAATTTAATATGTCATCTACTTACTGAGAATATGTAGGGATGATTTCATCAGTTTGTGTACTACAGTCCACCATTAATGGTTTAACTTGTGTACCCCAGTCTACCTTGGAAGCATCAGTTTGCGTAGAGCAATCACACTTGTTTGATAGAAATAAATTCTCCGCAGGGACTTTCAGATCTATGTTCTCCTTGTCATGCACAATTAGTGCATCACTGAAATAAAAAAACCGAGTGTTATTAGAGTAAATAACGGTTATAATAATTGTTCTTCACATACCTTGGGATCGAAGGTCCATTTTGAATCCGTAAATCCCGTGGGCTCGTCACTTCTTCATCCTTTTGCAATGGTAACAAAAGTGAAGGAACACTAATCTTCTTTAATTCTAGTTGTTTTAAGAACTATTCCATGTTGCTCGTACAATGGTATAATGACAGAATCACTTTTTTTTAAATGTTTACCACAAATTCGCGCAGTTTTTGTATTTAACTTGTCTTTTCGGCAGCACAAGAAACCCACTGCTTGCACATTTTACTTTGTTTTGGAAACTGGTGATATGATATCTCCTCATTTCCAGTTTTATTTTTGCTTTTATAGTTGCTAACATAACACCCGTATACAGCACAACGCATTTGAACACCTTTGAACTTTGTTTAATCAATTTTAAATCAAAAATCTATCGCAACCAAAAAGTTTCCGCCTTTGTCGTCACTGTGGTCGACCATATTGGCAGAATTTGACAGATGGGCAGAACCTTATTATATGTACTGTACTTTACCTTTCAGAACACTTTTATACGTTTTTAACTGTGCCTTTCTAATAACGTGACGTAAAAACTCTATTGCCAAATCGTGTTTTTAATAAAGCATGTTTCCGTTGGTAGTATTTGGGAACAAATAATCGTTTATCATTGGAGCGCACCGCTGTCTACTAACAGTCACATGAACTCCGTTCTCATTTTTGAAGAAATAGGTACTAATGATCCCATCGGCGTACAATCCGTACCATACGGTACATTCTTCTGGATGCAATGCCATCTAGTAAATTTCTTGAGGATTGTTGTCGCTCTAAATATGGCAATTCTATTTGTTTTCGTAGTCGTTTAACCAGAAATAATCCTCATCATTGAACAAAATTTTACGGTAAAAAATTGTGTCAAATATCAGTTGATTTAAGCCCCAATCACTTCCCCAATCTTCCACCAATTGAAACTTATAAGCCTTGAGACCAAGATCTTTACGCATACTTTTCCAGATAGTGGATGGACAAAATCCAAGTTGCTACGAACTACGATGAATCGATAAATTAAAGTTCTCTTCAACTCAAGCTTCCACAACCGCGATATTTTTACGAACGCAGTATTCTCGTTTTTGCTAGGGTACTCACACACGTGAATAGAGTGCGAATTTTTTCAATTACCGTAAATTTTACGAAGCGCTCCATAAGTTTAGCGAACAGAGCTTCGATTTTTGAAGTAAATTTCAACGATTTGAAATCGTTGTGGTGGGGTCAATCTTTCCACGATGAAATGGTAAACTGTGTTGAAAATAAATGAAGCTTGCCAGCCTAATGCGACAGCTGATTTGACATTTAATTCCTCTTGAAAAGTCTGACACGGCAAAAAAAAAAACATATTTTATTTTACACTTTTTAAGATGCTTTTTTCAAAAGCCATCGTTTGTTTTCATGGTTTAAAAAAGATTATAAACTATTGTAATAATAATATTCTTAATCAAATGTTCATTAAGTTTTCACAGGAATAAGGCTCTGGTTTTCACTTCAAAAGAAAAATTTCTCTTCTGAACTTAATGTAAAAATGTACTAACTCATATACATATGTACATATATATAAACGTCAAATAGTATTATGTGTCAAACCAGACTTTTGTTTTCGAGCAATCGACTGGGTTTGGCTTTAAAGTCAGAAGAAAGTTTTAGTGTTCCATTGGAGTCCAAATTGCTTAACTTCCAGAGAGAAACTGATGGGAAACGTCATTAAAGAAGGTTATGTATTGCTGATGTCTTTATAATCAATTGAACCTAATAGATTTTATGACTCAGGTTCTTATGCAAAATTAGGTAAAGTGTAGTTTATGATTTTCCCAATTCCTGAGATCGACATGGAATCGTCAAACATAGGTTTTTCGGCCACACAATTCAATCTACAGAAGCAACATTTCTAGTTGTTTTTGCGCAACGAGCACGAGCAACGAGCGTCATCTAAGTTAACGAGGCTGCGTAGACTAATGTCAGCTAAAAACAACGCTTTGTCGGCGAAATTGGTTTTCCGGCAATATTCCTTGACGTTAGATATCTGGTAAACTCTCTTTTGAGATATTTTCCAAAGACCTGTGATTTTGACCTGTGACTTGTATAAAAGTAGCTTACTATATAAGAGCAGTGTCAATCGTTCTTTTGATACCTTGTGTCCTTGAAATATTTTTAAAAACTGTTGGAAAATTGTCTGCCCCTCCCTTATCATCACTAGTACTTTCTCTCGTCAGTTTAATGTTGTGAAATCCCATACTTTTTTTTAAATTTCTCAAACCATCTACTACTGGATGTACATATTTGTTTCATACCGATGGACTAAGCGTTATTTTGTAGTATGACTTTGCTCAATGGAATATTTTTTGGATTTAAATCCTTAATCTATAGCACCAACAGTTTCTTCATTTTGTCCAATATTTGAGGATGAGCCTTTGTGGCTACTGGCAAACTTCTCACTTGATTCCGTTTCCATCTGTCTATCTTCTTTTGCAAAGATATTGCAGCGTCGATGTTTTCTTTTCGATTAGCAACAATGTCTATTGCACTTTTTTGGCGCCATTTCAATCTCAATGGTGAAGTCGTTCATATGTAGTTGCCAACCAAATATGAGAAACCCAATTGTACCTTTTTTTATTTACCCAAACGACGTAGCTTCCACTATCTTCATATACTTACCAGAAATAAAAGTTTGTGTAAATAATGAGTTTTCCTCGAATTTTGGGCACCCTTCAAATGTTTGCGCATTTCACTGGCGAAGGAAAGTAAGTGAGAAAATAAAAGAGTTGCCGATGTACGAGTACGTTGATCTTAAACGGTTGCAAGTTATAATGAGGTCGGCAGAGCATAACATAAGCAAGTTGTAGGGCTTAGGAAGCAATCACCATCATCAATCAAAGTACGTCCGATGGTGGGTTTGGGGGTAAACTGATGAGCATTCATAGCGGAACGGGTGTTACGGCTGAAAGCTTAGAGGGGCGGAACTCTACTGGCAATTTCATTGGAGCACTAATGATGAAAATATTGCCAGAGAACAAGGTGCGAAAGGAGACATTACGTCAGTTATCGAGGGTGTCGTTGGCTATGTAATGAGTTTTTGAATCCTACCTATCAAGTGCAAAGAGGTATTAGGGGCACCTGACCGGATGTGGGCAAGGACTTTTTTTTAGAAGAAATATTAACCTTTGTAATGGTGTTGAAATAAAGTTGATATCTTATTTGAGTCTTTAGATATCCAATTTCTAAACCTGTTCCATTTTCATTGCCCATGCTAATTTTTGATTTTGAGGTCACTTGACTCCAGAAAATGCCTAATTAACATAACCTTTTACAATTTTTTTTTTTTATGAAAGAAACAATAATAACAAAAAAAAAAATCATTGTCAAGTTTGCACAAAAACCCATAGATTTTATGATACTTGGGAAAACCTGCAGCAGATGAAATTTAAAAAAAAAAAGAGTTTTTTGCTTTAAGCTCCAAAGGCTAAGAATAAACAATTATTTTGTGTGGTTTTGGATAATTTTTGTTTTATGTGTGTACTAAAACAGTTACAACAGGTGCTCAAAGTGTCTCCCTGGGTTTTGTATGCATGCTAGAGCCCGTTTTTGGATTTCACTGCGAATATTTATTGATGCTAACTGCTGCCTCACTTTTGATGACGCTTCGGGAATACGCTCAACAAGTTCTTTAATTTTTCCCCATACAACAAAATCCAATACTGTATGACCAGGAGAACTTGCAGGCCAATGAACTGGTCCATTTTTTCCTTTTCAATGATTGCCGACTCTTCATCTAGGCAATTCTTGACCTCACGACCATAGTGGGCTGGAGCACCATCCTGTTGAAAATATGATGAAGCTAGTTGAATCAGTGGAATGTCCTCCAATAGTTCTGGCAAATCATTTCGCAAAAACTCCAGATAGTTTGTGGTCCCATCTCTTGAAAATTGAGAGATGGTCCAAAGAATTCTAATAATAAACTCGTCATCCAAGCTCCGCTCCAGGAACCTGTTAGAAAACGCAAGTCTCTTTTCCAAGTCATTGGGAATCAGTTCTTGTACAGGTGTATGGTGGTATGGATAAAGATTTTCTCCATGCAGTACATTAGAAATTTTATGTCTGGAATTGCAAAGCTAAGCGTCTGATGCTGATTGATGGATCAGTTGTAATAGCTTCCAGTATTCTTTCATCAACCGAAATCCTTCTTACTTGTGGAACTCCCGCATTCGGTCATGTATTTGAAACTGATCCCGTTTCTCGATACGTATTTCCAAATACTCTTTTATTAGGAAGTCGTCGGTTAAGATAAATTTCATGGTACCTTTGTCGCGCCCTACTTGAACTTCCATTGCATAGCCCATAAACGTAAATAATGTCTGCGTATTCTTGGTTTGTAAATGCAGACATTTCAAATAGCGTTTCTAAGCAACTGTAACCTTAGCATAAAAAATTAAACTGATGAATTAATTTTTTTCTGCTAATCTTTTATACCATTTTTGTTTGGAAAATTTTCCTTCAAATCCCAAACCTAAAGCTTTCTGAGTAATTTTAAAGAACAGGGTACGGAAATGAGGGTTATGACAGGTAGTCAAATAAACGAACACGCTTTAAAACTCTTTAATAGCTATGCAATTTTAAAAAAATATTGGAAAATTAATAATTTTTGGAAAATCACTCTTACGAGTATTGTCAACTGTTGTTAGAAATGTTGGTAAAAAATCATAAATTCTTTTTTTTACCTGCTAAATGTTTTCCCAAGTATCATAAAATCTATGGGTTTTTGTGTAAACTTGATGCTGATTTGTTTTTATTATTCCTACTTTCGTAAGATAAAAATAGTAAAACGTTATGTTAATTAGGCATTTTCTGGAGAAAAGTGACTTTAAAATCAAAAATTACCGTACACAATGAAAATGGAACAGGCTTAGAAAAGGGATATTTAAAGGCTCAAACAAGATATAAACTTTATTTGTACGCCATTACAAAAGATAATATTTCTTCTAAAAACAAAGTCTTACACGAAATTTCTACCATTGAACGTTTATTTAAGAAAAACATGTACAATAGTATTATTCAAAGTATTGCCCATCTGAAGCTACGACTTTTTCCCATCTTTCTGGCAATTTGTGGATCCCATCCCAAAAGAATTGCGCCGGCTTGGCAGCCAAGAGTGAATCAAGCCAATTTTTGATATTATGCTCTGATGTGAACCGTATTTCAGTAAGGGCGTTCTGCATCGACGCAATGCAATGGTAGTCAGAAGGGGCAAGGTCTGGGCTATAAGGCGGGTGGGGTAAGACTTCCCATCCACTGTTTTCCAAATAGTTCTTAACCGGAATAGCAACGTGGGGCCGAGCGTTGTCATGATGGAAAATTATTGCCTCGTGTCTGGTCGCACATTCCGAGCATTTTTCGGCCACTACTCTCTTCAAACGGATTAATTGTGTTCGATGGCGTTGTCCATTGATGGTTTCACCCGATTTTAGCAGCTCATAATACAGCACACCCATCTGATCCCACCAAATACAGAGCATTACTATCGCGCCATGGATATTCGGCTTTGCGAATATTTTGCGCTTGGGGTTGTCGTAATGGGTCCATTTTTCATCACCAGTAACAATCCGATGCAAAAATGACTTCCTTTTGTGGCGTTCCAGCAGCATTTCGGACATGCAAAACCGCCTTTCGACGTCTCCCGACTTGAGTTCATATGGAACCCAATTTCCTTGCTTTTGAATATATCCAGCTGCTTTTAAACGTTTTGAAATGGCTGCTTAAGTGACACCCAAAGATTCTGCGAGCTCTTCTTGTGTTTGGCAACAATCTTCATAGAGTAATGCTTCCAGTTCTTCATCTTCAAACTTTTTTGGCTGCCCAGGACGTTCATCGTCTTCCAAGCCAAAATCACCACTTTTAAATCGTGCAAACCAATTTTGGCACGTTCGCTCAGCTAGCGCATGTTCACCATAAACTTCCACCAAAATACGATGACTTTCGGCAGCAGTTTTCTTCATATTAAAGTAATGAAGAAGAACTCCCCACAAAAACACTTTTTCAGGCACAAAGTTCGACATATTTGAGTGAAAAAAAATTATTGTTGTTTACGTTTCAAATGAATGACATATACTGAAATGACGTACAATGACAGTAGCTTTCCAACGCATGTTCCAATGGAATAATAACAATGGAATAATACAAGTTACGCCATCTCTTAGCAAACCGCACGGAGTTATAGACCCAATACTAACAGAGCAATTTCCATTAACATGGGTCAGGGTACACCAAAGTAAACCTTTTCTTAAATCCTCGATAAATGCTGTCAACATTGGAGACAGACCCTGGCTGTAGAACGATTATTTTCATAGAATATACCCAGAAATCATTTCCCAAATTATCGTTGACGAATTAGTGGGCACCCTGTATATTGAGGCCAGATCAGACTGGATCATTTCAGGAAACCTAGATATTTCGCAGAATATGTGGTCGCACACACCGAGAATGGAAAGACAGAATTTTATATGCGATTTTGAGAAGACCTATTCTTGACGTCGTCGCCCTAGATTTTGGAGTTGAGTTGATGTACCATATGCTCCGTATCCAAACATCAACTGCTGCTTTAAACATCTTGGCAGTTAAGCCATCGGGTTCGGCAGCTTTGTTGGACTCAAGATTGGAAATAACTGTCTTAACTTCATTTTGGTCTGGTGGATGGAAAGGTTGAATGGCTCATTCTGCGTGACGATGGGGTTGTTCGTCATCACTGTTTAACAGTCTGCAGACCGTGGTTTCTACTATGAGGTTTCCTTCTCCATCATTGCAGATTTTTATTCTGGCTTTACAACTTTGGAGCTTTCAAACTTCATTCCTCTGGTAGAACGTCTTCAAGGCCTCAATCGAGCGCTTCTCGTGGTCTTTTTTTTCTTCTACGGAGCTGATTTTCTTCCCTTCCCTACTGCTCGTAGAGCTCGCGAGTTCCTCTTGTTCTTTTCTGCAGGGCCGCTCTGTACATATGCTATTTTTCCGGCTTGCCGGCATTCTTCATCGAACCAAGACTTTCTTTGTTGGGGTGGACGCAAATCCAGTACATTAGAGGCGGCCTCTGATAGCTCTTTGACAGTGATGTCCCTGGTCTTCTACTTGCGATGCCGGCGGCATCGGATTTCTCTTGTGATTAGGGAAATTCCGATAGGAAAAGGCCCTGGCGGTCTCTTGCCATTGTAGGCGTTCGACGTAGAATTTCCTCACAATGGCTTGGTGCCTTTGGGCTGCTACAACAATTTAATTGTACGGTAGCTGCTCGAAAAGTTCAGACATCCAGGACAGGAGTGCCTAGTCATGTACCCATTTCCGGAGCTGATGACGTGAAGGCTATGCTTCCATACAGCCCCCATTACTCGTAGGATTTGTCGAGGAGCTCGTAATCCTTCCTCGTTGAGGCGTCACTAGAATATTCCTAATCTTAAAACCAGTGATTCATCTACGCAGTGTGGTCTGGTCGAGTTACACATGCCGTTCGAAATTCCGTTGTCGAAGATTCCCCCAATATAAATGTGAAAACAGACAATCCGTACTCTTTTCCGAGTGAACAAAAACTTTGTTTCCTTAAATTGCTGTAAATGTTTGCAAAATTTTAAGCTCAACCATTTTAATTTTTTTTTCATAAAGTTGAAATGAAAACCATGAATTGACAACAACTTAAAAAAAAATAACCACAAAGTGTGGCAAACTTATCTAGGTTGTTTCCTACTTTGTCTATGAGAAGGCTTCAAGATACAAGTACGTACTTTAAGATTAAATCAAATAAAGTCAACAAACTCATTGAAGTTGCAAAAGAATATCAATAATCTAAGTGGTAACTTCTTTGGGGATTTTTCTTTTATACTACCTCTTATACTATACTCGTACGAGTATAAAAAAGTAAATCCGATTATGATTATAATTTGTGAAAGTATGCACGTCACAAGGCAATCGACAATTTTTAAGTGATTTTGTCATAAATCTTCTTCATGAGATCGACAGGTGTCAGGAAAAAATTTACATTTTACAGAGTATAGGGAATTGAAAGTTTTATCTTTCCTCTGGAATAGCAAAAGTTGATTAATCTAAGATAAATAATAAGGTCGAGTATTCTATCTCGGAGAAATCACGAAAAAAAAACCTCTATTTAAAGCAAGAAACAAAAAATATACATATAACATATATACGAGTATACAGTGGTGTTCAGAGAAATAGCACACTCAATCCGCTTTATACTAAAGTCGGGGCGACTTACTCAAACGTGATTTAATATTTATTTTTTCATTTATTTGGAACGTATTTGTCTTTATCAACTTATCAGAACATAAAATAATATTTATAACTACAGTAAAAAATAAAAAAATAATCGAAGAATTCAATATTAACTGTTTTTCGTCCTAAATCTTTTTCCCTATATCGTTCCATAGGTCTTCTATAGGGTTAAGATCGGGACCTTGTGGAGGCCATTCTAAAATGTTAATTTTTTGGTCTGCAAACCACTGACTTACAGACCTTGCGGTGTGCTTCGGGTCATTATCTTGCATGCATTTCTATAGAAGTTGGAGAAACTCATCGCAATAGGGCTCCATAAGGTTTTCAAGAATCACTTTGTATCTACAGGGTGAATGACTCGAACTCCAATTTTTTAAAATGCTATAATTTTTGTAGTTTTTGATAAATTTTATTGTGCCAAAGCAAAAAAATGTTGGAAAATACATAAATTTTCAAACTGTATAATCAATATGTCCACCTTTGGCGCGAATAATGGCCTTGAGACGGCGGACGAAGGCATCGCACGCTGCACGCAAGTGGCTATGCGGTATTTTGGCCCATTCCCGGCGAAGTGCTTGTTTGAGGTAGTCCAAAGTTTGGTATTTTTTAGTGCCAACCTTCGCCTTCAAAATACTCCAGACAGAGAAATCCAAAGGATTTGCATCCGGAGAATTTGCAATCCATTGTGTCGAAGAAATGAAGTGTGGAACATTGTTTTTTAACCAATCTTGGTTGACGCGCCCTTTGTGAGACGGTGCCGAGTCTTGTTGAAATGTCCACAGTCTCCGACCGAAATAATTGTTTGCCCAAGGCTTCAATACTGCCTCTAAGACAGTTTCACGGTATACGATCGCATTAATTCTGACGCCACGGTCCAAAAATACGAGCGGAGAGCGGCCATTTGCGGTTATAGCGGCCCAAACCATCACCATCGGTGCTGCCTGCTTTCTGGTGGCCGTCCGAAGGTGTAAATTTTCGAAGGACTTCTCTGGCAAGTAAATTCGGTCATTTTGTTTGTTGACATATTGCTCGATAACGATATCGGAAAAAAACAAATTCGGCAACTCACCACTTTTGTGCAAGCGTAGCAACTGTTTCGCTCTTTCGACTCTAACTTTTTTCTGTTGCGGTGTAAGATCGTGTGCTTTTTGGAACTTCAACGGCTTGAGCCCAAGCTCATTTTTCAGTATGTGTTGCATCCGTTCCAACGATATGTTGAGCTCACGAGCCATTTTCCTTCCACTTCGACGCTGATTTCGCTCAATTCGAGCCTTCACTTTCCGAACCATTTCTGCCGATGTTGCTGTTTTTTTATGACCACCTCCATGGCGTTTTGCAACACTGCCAGTATCACGGTTGGTTCGAGACACAAATCATTTATTCCCGTTGAGGTGCTGGAGGGCTCTAACGATAGCTACTTGTGGTTTTCCAGCCAAATATAAAGCAATCACACTATCACATTTGAATTCCATCGCGGATAAAAATTTTTCAACACAACTGAGACGCAAATCGTTTAAAAGGCTTGTAAATAATAAAATTATCTGTCATGTGTCAAAATTTGAGCTCACTGTCATGAACGGTTTGGAAATTATAGTAATCTGAAGTTGGTTGCAGTTCGAGTCATTCAGGGTGTATATTGATGCAAACGACCTTCTACTTTCACAATTGGACCAACGCTGTGCCAAGACATGCATCCCTAAACCATTATGCTGCCACCTCCCTGTTTAATGGTTTTGATCGTGTACAGTGGGTTGAAATCTTGTCTTGGGTGACGTCGTACATACGTTTTTCCATCAGATCCGACCCTATTACACTTTGATTCATCGCTCCACAAAATGTTTTTCCAGAAAGAAACTGGTTTGTTAATATGAGCTCTTGCAAATCTTAATCTTTTCAACCTATTTTTCTTCCTTGCGATTCGTCCATGTAGATTAGCCTCCAAAAGACAGTGTCGTACGGTTACTGATGATATTTCAATATTATATCGAACCTTTATTTGGTTTTTGATTTCAGCAGATGTTAGAAACGGATCCTTTTTGCTGAGATGCTACATTGTTCTGCGCATATGACTAGTGGTCTTTCTTGGCGGTGGCTTCCGAATTTTATTGGATGTTGTTTCTTCTACTGTCGTATGCTTTATAATGTTTTGCTCCAGCTTCCTGGAGCAGTGGAGGGGCCTGGCGATGTTAAATATTGTCTCACCTTTACGTTTTATGCCTAGCAATTTTGTTGCAGTTATCGGAAAAGTACCGTGCTGCAAAGAAGATCTACAGCCGATTTAATTAGACTTTCGATGTGATCAATTTTGTGAGTTTTGTTATTCTCGTAATTAAAAGGTAAAGAACTTATTGTATTACAAAAATTAAGTTCTAAGTGTAACTAAGTAAATAAATTACAGCGTTTGTAGGTGTGATTTAAAAAACAAATTACGGTTTTTCCACTTTTTTATCAAATTATCAAGTTTTAAAAGAGAAAGACTTACAGGATGAGAGCTAAACAAATCGACGTGAAGAAAGGGATTGAAAACAACTTAAAAAAGGCTTAAGTCATCGAGAAATTTTCAAAAAATTTAAATGTTCTGTAGGTTTCATCAGTAAACTAAGAAAAAGCACTAAGTTTGGAGATAAAAACAAACCCAATTGGAAGAAAACAAATCCTATTCCAGCCTTATCAAAGAAAACTTTTACGACAAGTACTTTCTGAAGAGTGTAGTAAAGCTGTTGAAGTTCAACACTCATTATTATCCAATGAAAATGTTGCTGTTAGTGCTGAAACTGTGAGAAGAGAGCTTCGAAAAGCTGGCCTGAAGGGTAGAGCTAAAGTCAGAAAGCCTCTACTAACAAAACGGCACATGGCTCTCCGAAAAGCATTTTCTAACAAATATAAATTATACACTGAAGAGGACTGGGCTAAGATTATTTGGTCAGATGAGACCAAAATAAACCGATTTGGTTCAGACGGCCGCGAATGGGTATGGAAGAAGAAGGGACAACAACTTTCAAAGAGGCTGTTTAAAGAAACGGTTAAATTTGGTGGAGGTAGCCTTATGCTTTGGGGCTGGATGACATCTCATGATGTAGGCATGTGCAAGAGAATTTAGAGACGCTCAGATGTACACAGACATTTTGACATCTTGCCTAGAACCAATGGGATAAATCGGTTTTGGACGTTACATTTCAACACGATAGCGATCCCAAACACACAGTCAAAATCACAAAAGATTGGCTAGAATATTATGGGTTTGAAGTTTTGGAGTAGCCCCCTCAATTTCCAGACTTAAACCCAATAGAACACCTTTGGGGCTACATTAAAAGGCAACTGTCTAAGTATGATGCTGCGGCTAAGACACTAGACGAATTATGGCCCAGAGTTCAGACTGAGTGGGATAATATTCCACCGGAGGTATGCACAAATTTAGTAAACTCCATACCAAGAAGAGTTAAAAGTGTTTTATCCTCTAAAGGAGGCCACACAAAATATTAAAACATTATGAAATCTTAAAGTAAGTCCAAATCACAAAATTGATCACATGCTTGTTTAAATGAATAGTTTTTATTTTTTTTTTTCAGAAACATGCATTCAGCAATAAATTTCGATTTTTTTTAAACATTGAAGCCCATCGAGGTTATTCAGTTTTATTTTATAAGAAAACCCCTTTACTTTGTTATTTTTGAAAACATGTGATCAATTATGTGAGTCGCTGTATATGTAAGTGCATGTCAGCAACAAAAAAAAATTATTAAATAAATAAATAGACAAACTATATATATAATTAAACAAATAAACATATAAATATATAAAAAAAAACATGTTAATAAATATACAGGGTGTCCCAGTTTAGGTTTTCGTCCTGATAGCTGGAGATTCCTGAAGTTATGGCAAACAAAAAATTGTATTGCTGGCGGTGGTCTATTTTCGCCCCCCCCCCCCCAAGCTATAGGCCGTTAAAGTGAGGAACCTCTGATTTCGAGGTAAACCTTCTTAAAAGGCCGTAGCTTTCTAACGGTTTCAGCTTAAGAAACTATTGTGCACATTTTTGAATGAGAATTCTAGTGTGCATAAAATACTAAAATTTCGTAGAGTTCAATAAAAGCCAGCCAAAATTATGGCATTTTAAAGCTAACATTTTGAAAAATCGTTGGACCAATTTCATCAGAAAAATGCGTTTATTTTGAAATTTTCAACAAAAGTTTTTATCAAAACTTTTATCTTCTCTTCATTATCTACGATTTTTATGTATGACTTTTCCACCTACGAACAACAGAAGTTATTTTATTCAGGCAAATGGGTCACAAAATAAATAGTGTGTTCAAATAAAAAAAAACTGACTAAAAGCTGTCACTTAGACGGCTTTTACACAGCGCATGTTTAGAGAGATTCAAATAAGAACAAAAGAGAGGGATAAGAGGGAAAATGAAACAAAAAAAAATTTTCCCGATACACGGCCGGCAAGATTTGCTTTGCATGTTTTTGACATTTCATTTTCTCCTTCTTCTTTCTTTTTCGCATTTGCTTTATTACTTCTTTGGCTGTTGTTACGAGCACAACATTTCAGTATAGCGGATGAATTTAAATGGACCAAAGAATTAACAAACGAGCTCATTTTCAATTATGAAATGTACCCGTGCGAACTGTAGTCAGTATCTATGCAATGAATAATCATTTCCGCAGAGCCCAATAAATTGTTTAGTTCTGCAAATGCCAATTTTGCTTTTATAATTTATTTTGCTTTCAATATTCAACACTGAGCACCAAAGATGAAATGAAAGAGAGCTGTCAAATAACATGAAAAATCAACGAATGAGAAAAAGGCTTCGTGTAAAAATGCACGCATCACAAAATGACAGTTCAAAAGAAAATAATCAAAACATACGCATCAAATTCATGCGCTGTGTAAAAGCCGTCTTAACAAGTAAAACAAAGTTGGAGAATTAAGCCAACGGTAAATTTTCCCCTATTTTGTGGAGTGTTTTTGTTTAATTCGCTGACAACTTTTGAAATGTGCCGATGTTACTTTATTTACTGATAAAAAGTGAACAAGTAAAGTGTTTAGCAAATGTTTAAGAAAAAATGTTTTCGATTCGCGAATACGCCGATATAATTTTCGTTTCGGTTTCTGTAATGGGTTAGCTGGATTAGAATACCAACGACGATATCCTAGACTGAGGATCCCTTCTAGGCCAACTTTTATCAATGCTTTTCTCCGCCTTTCAACCGTCGGCTCAGCACATGGGTTAACAAGAGAAAGATTGTCTAACATAACAGAGGAAGAGGAAGAAAGAATTTTAAATGCAGAATCCAGCCATCTATTAGCACCAGAAGGCTTGCAGCACAGTTGCAAACTCCAAGAACTACAATCCATAGAGTTCTTCAAGCCAACTGCGTTTACCCCTTTCACTATACGCCCATACAGGAACTTTTGCCAGGGGACTTCTAAAAAAGGATTGAATTTACCCATTGCATCAACAAGATGAATTTAAGCAATTTATTTAAAAAAATTTATGGACTGACGAAGCCCAGTTTACGAGAATGGACATTACCAACCAACGAAATTCCCACTATTGGGCAGTGTCTAATCCTCACTTAACACGAACAACATCTTCCCAAAGGTAAAGATGCCGTTGAAATGCAGATGATTTTCTTAACTCTATTAGCGGCAATGTCTGGACCGGCATATTGGGTAATACTTTAATTGGGCCATTCATACTGCCACATGTCCTAAATTTCACATTCTATTTAGAATTTTTGAGAAACCAGTTGCCGGAACTCCTCGAAAATGTTCCTCTTGCTCAGAGGCAAAGAATGGTTTTCCAACACGATGGAGCTCCTTGCCATTGTAGCAATAATGTAACTTCGTGGATCGGCCGATTTGGTCCTTTTCCTTGGCCACCTTGATCTCCCGACCTAACGCCAATGGATTTTTTTTTCTGGGGAGCCATACAAGAAACGGTTTATTTGATTGAGATTTCAAGTCGGGAAGAGCTTCAAGAGAGAATAAATACAGTGGCAGAGGAGCTAAGAGAAAATTTTATCAAACATTGATTTGCAGTCTGAAATCATCAAACGTGCTAGAACGTGCTTCTAAAGGCACGGTCCTTTTTAGGACCACAAAAACTATTTAAAGGGATATTAAATTTAATTTGTGACCCATTTGCCTGAATAAAATAACTTTCGTTGTTCGTAGGTGGAAGAGTCATGCATAAAAATCGTAGATAATGAAGAGAAGATAAAAGTTTTGATAAAAAAAGTTAACCTAAAACTTGAAAATTTCGGGATAAACGCATTTTTCTGATGAAATTGGTCCAACGATTTTTCAAAATGTTAGCATTAAAATGCTATAATTTTGGCTGGCTTTCATCGAACTCTACGAAATTTTAGTATTTTATGCACACTGGAATTATCTTTCAAAAATGTGTACAACGGTTTCTTAAGCTGAACCCGTTAGAAAGCTACGGCCTTTTAGGAAGTTTTACCTTGAAATAAGAGATTCCTCATTTTAACGGCCAATAATTTGGAGGAGGGGGTGAAAATACAATTTTTTGTTTGCCATAATTTCAGGAATCTTCAGCTATCAGGACGAAAACCTAAACTGGGACACCCTGTATAGATAAGTAAATAAATAAGTAATAGTGATATGAATCGAACTTACCTACAATATTTAGTTGAACGTAGTCTATTTTTAATTCATTAACAAGTGGATACTCAGCAAAATCACATCGTACAAGAAATTTGTCTTTTAGTTTTTTAACCCTCGGACAAATCAATTCAACGTTCGCCTGGCTATGAACATCCAGGTTAGAATAATGCCATTTTCAAGATTTTGTTTTGACTTGATTGTAATTTTTTCAAATGACATTCTGCACAATCTCGCCACACTTGGCATCCATATAACAAAATTGCCTGAAAGATAACTTTGTATATAGTAACTTTGTTCCTAGTTGATATTAGTGACTTTCTGTTGATGAATGGATATACATAGTATTTTAATCGCGACACCAGCTTTTTTCATTGTCCTTAAGTTAATTTGCTATCAATATGCACTCCTAGGTACTTAACGCAAGGCTCCCATGGTATGCTAACTCCATTGATCTGTAATGGAAAACTGGGAAGAAACCAAGTCTTCCTTTTTCTGGTGAAAAAAATACAATAGCTTGCATTTTATCTTCATTTAGTTTTATATTCCACTTTACGAAGTATTTTTTTTAATATTTGCATACCATTTTTCCACTTGCTCTCAATGTTAAGGGATGAAAAATTTACGGTATAATCAGCAAAGATAGCGTTTTGGTAATTCTGGAAGATCCGACGTGTATAAGTTGTAAAAAATCGGTCCAAGCACATATCCTTGGGGAACACCCGCGGCAATTGTTATTAAATTTGACGTACCACTATTGACATATACTTTGAAGGAACGATTTGACATAAAACGTTGAACTTTTTTACAGAAAAGTGCAGGGAAGTGTAATTGAATCATCTTAAAGATGAGACCGTTGTGCCATGCTGTATCAAATGCCTTTTCTATGTCCAATAAAATCATCCCTGTAGATCTACCAATTGCACGATTCATCTTAACGTGGTTGCAAATTCTTAATACCTGATGAGAGGTGTTGTGGTGTTTTCTGAACCAAAATTGTTCACTGGGATAAATGTCAATGCTAGAAATTAGTTTTAAAATAATTTCCTAAAGAACTTGGTCGAGGATCTTGCTTATGTTACTAAGCTAGCTGGGCGTCTGGGTTTTCAGGCGGCTTACCGGCTTTGATAATGAGAACAGGTTTTGCTTCTTTCCAGGACTCTGGAAGGTAGTTCATTTTTAAACAAGCATTTATCAGAAATGTTAGAAAAGCAATGCCAGATTTAGGCAATTGCTTTAAGTAGACATTTTTGATGCCATCAGGTCCAATTGCTTTTCTTATCCTTAGGTCTCTTCTGTAACAAGATTTACACTGGGTATTAAAGTAGTATTGTTCTCAAAGAAAGACTGGATAGTGTTCTTTATATAATTTTTAGCCAGTTTCAGCTATTTGAAAGCCTGTGATTTTTTTGAAAGGTATGTGCGAGCACATTAGCTTTTTCGGCAACGGAGAAGTAAGTTTTAATGGGGTCTTTTAAAAAAGGGTAGTTACCTCTTTTTTTTTCACCATTCTGACAATATTCCAAAAAGGTTTACTGTTTTTGTCAAGCGCGCTTAATTCCCTATTCCATTCTTTATTGCGGTGTTGAAAAATACTCGTTGAAATAATATTAAGATAGGATAAAAAGTACCGGCACTGATTTTTTTTTTAAGAAAAATGAGTTAGGACAACAGTTTTCATTTCCTGCTCCGGTGAGTTTTTTTTTTTTTATAAAATTAATATACATAGTTGACGCTAGCTCGGCATTTTGTGTAGGTACCCATAAAATGTTTGGACACAGCGCGGGCGAAGGAAAACTAGGGAGGAACGAAAGAGAGATTAGTGGACTTGATTGTAAATTGATGAGCATTCATAGTGAGACGTGTGTTATGGTTGAAGGTCTGAAGAGGCGAAATGCTACAATAGAACACTGGTCGTGATAATAGCAATATGGTGATTGCCCATTTAGTAATTGTGTTAATATCGGAACTTAATGACCTTACAGCCGAAAAGCAGGGACGTGAATCCGAGAAAGAATATGAAAGCAGAGAGGGCTGTCGACAGCAAGGATTATTTATAAAAATTAAAGGATGTCGGAGACAAAATGGGGCCTTGGGGCACAGCAGTATTTATTTTGTGAATATCAAACTTGAAACCAACCAAGACAACTTGAATAGAAGGTTCCGAAAGGTAATTTCTAATTTATTGAAGAAGATATTTGCCGGTCCCAAATGCATCCATTTTCGACAAAAAAGTGTGATACCAGACTCTGTTAAATGCTTTAGAAATATCAAGCGCATCTATCTTACTTTCGCCAGATTCGTGTAGACTTTGGTTTCACTTTTCGATGAGACATGCCATCTGAGACACCACTGAGTCTGTTGCTACGAAAACCGTACTGACGGTCTATCAGCGCGTCCATGACTTTGGAAAGAAGAGACGTAAGTGCAATAAGTTTATAGTAGAAGAGAGAAGAAAATTCGCCTACTTTAGGGACGGGCTGGACAAATGATGTTTTCCCCCCCTATTTTTAGGCTCGAAGATATGACCAAAATATTGATCTGTATATATGAAGTGGTCGAATAAATAAGTTCAAATGTCTGGTAGAATTTTGCCGCGGCGAACGAAAGAACAGAATGTCGTGATCACAAAAATATAGGCCCCAGACATTTTACGTACAGCCATATCCATGTCGAAATAATTGGTATAACCACATGAATGTTGCATCAAACAATTTTCAAGAATGTCTTGGTCACAAAAATATGGAACCCAGACGTTTTGCGCGCAGCCATGCCCTTGCCAGACGTACTAATATAATGCAGAAAAACACTTTTTAAAATGCATGCAAGCAAATAGAAAGCAGACGACTGTTTTGTACAACAGATGCACACGGTGGGACATAATTAGCGTTACGATTTAATTAATAAATAACCTTTCTGGTTTTATTTATCTTTTGCATTTATCCACCTTTAGGTTATAATTTGGGAAAAATGGTTGCATTAAGTTTTGAATATTACGTCTCTCGAATGGTGCCAATTGATAGCTTCAATCTGTCGTGCTCTTTCCAGAGTATTTTCCATAACTTTTGTTAGATTATAATTTCAGGTCCCAATCCCCTCGCCTTTTCTTGAATAGTGGCCTTAAGCTATTGTATGGTTCTTCGATCATTTGCATACCCTTTAGGTAGCCCCAAAGAATAAAATCTGGTGCCGTTAAATGGGTCGAACGCGTTAGCCAGTTGATATTTGAAAATAACGATATTATCCGAGGGTCAAAAATTTCCTTCAGGAGAGCCATAGTTTGACTGGCTGTGTGAGCTGTGACTCCACCGTGTCGACCACTTTGAGTGGGAATTTTGTTGGTGCATTGTTTTCTATTGTTGTAAGAGCATAACACTCACAACAATTTGATTCGGCAAATCAATTCTGAATTCTTACTGTACAGCTGCGCTTAGTATCATCTGTGTTTGACTTTTTTTTATCATGACGCGGGAATTTAGACTGGATATAGCCAAAATTCGCGGGCTTAAAAATAACCACTTTTCTGCGTGCGTTCACGTCTGTAAATATAGACCAGTTGTTTTGTCACTTAGTGAAACACAGGTAGATCCCCGCACACATCTCTCAGATTAAATCTGATCTGAAGCTACCTGGCTACGAAATAGTGTCATTATTCTTCTCTCACCGCGGTCTCGCCATTTACGTGCGTAGTGATGTTGCTTACCAAACACCACCACAATGTACTCCCTGTTTCCATCTCCGTAAGCAAATTATCCACTATTACTTTATTTACAGAAGTCCCAAATTGGACAGCAATTCACCTTTAACGGGTTTGATGCACCTTCTGACGCCATACAATGAATTGTATCCCTTTATCTTCATACTGAAATCGTTATTACGGGCGATTTCAATATGCACAATTTTGGTTGGATTCGACATTCTGGACAGACAACACCGGAGGGGCGGTGTGTTGCGATCTTCGCTGCGGAAAATAACTTAACCCAGCTTGTAAATGAGCCCACTCGAATACCAGACGTTGATAGTCATACCCCCAACACCCTGGACTGTTTTTAATTTCTCACCCTAACAAATAGAAGATCAATGTGCTATCTCGTCTATGCTCGTCGGACCGTTGTGTCATATCAGCTAATGTCTCGTACACCGACCAAACAGCTAGAGAAAAAATTCCTAAAAGGAACGTATGGCAATACGAGAAAGCCAATTGGAGTGGACTTAACAACTTTCTTAGGAATTTTAACTGGTCCTTATGTTTCTTCGATAACGACGTGGATGTCGCTGCTGATATACATACAAACACTATTCTCATTTGAATGAGATCCTTTATCGGTTGAAGAGTATCAAACCATAAGAAAAGGCAAACTACGACTTGAGCTGTAAAGAGGCTGTCAGGGTTAGAGAAATGGTTTTTCGGTCCTTCAAGACCAACCCGACAGAGGAAAACCTAAAAAAGTTCAAACGAGCCCGGAATAACTGCAACGTCTTTCTTAAGCGTGTGAAATTTCAATACGACAGAAACTGAGGCAAAAAATACCACAACGTCCCAAAGGTAGTAAACATTTTTGGTCGTTCGTTAAAAACATTAGAAATACCTCCTCATCCTCCATCCCAACGCTAATTTACAGTGACATTCCAACTGTCAGCTCTTTGGACAAGGTCAATCTACTTGCTGCACACTTTGCGGACAGCTAACACTTCCAGATTGTGCCTTGTCTCCCCCTACACTTGAGTGCGTCGAATATTCAATGTAGCTAGAGTACTTAAAGATCTTAACATTCACAAATCCGCTGGTCCAGATGGTATATCTCCCTTCCTTCTGAAGAGGCGTTCTTCCTCGCTGGCAAAACCACTGCGTAAGCTTTTTCATCAATTCTACTCTTTAGGTCTCTTTCCGAGCAGATGGAAAACAGCATTTGTCCCCAGAAGGCGAATCTTCTTCCCTCTCCTCCTACAGACCCATTGCACTTGCGTCCCTTCTTTCCAAGGTCATGGAAACGCTGATAAACCGTCAGCTCATGAAATATCTCGAAACACGAGACTTTTTTAATGACCGGGAGTACGATTTTGGTAGCAGCGGGTCCACTGGTGACCTGATGGCATGTTTCACTGAAAAGTGGAACCAAAGCTTAAATCAATCTGGCGAAAGTATGATAGTTCCACTTGATATTTCTAAGGCACTTGTCGAAAATGCGTGCATTTCTAATCGACGACTCTCTTCTTCAATGGAGTAGAAACTACCTTTCGGATCGTTCAATTCAAGTTGTCTGGGATGGTTTCAAGTCTGATATTCATAGAATGGATGCTGGTGTGACCAAGGGATCCGTTCTGTCTCCGACACTGTTTTTAATTTTTATCAATGATCTCTTGCCTGCTACTTCTAATCCAATATTCCTTTGCTGACGACAGTATTCTCTGCTTTTCATATTCGTTTCAGCACTCGCGTCCCTGCTCTTCGGCTGTAGAATGGGAACGACAGCGTATGTACAGCTCATTAAATTCCGATATTAACAGCATAACCAATTGGGGAACTTTCAACAGAGTGGAATTTAATGCCTCCAAACTACAATGTTGTCTGCTGTCGTTAAAGCGAAATTTAAACATCCAGCCATTATCCATGAATGGCACTTGCATCGTTGAAACCGAAAAACTTTCCATTCTCGATACGTGTGTCAATGACAACTTACGTTGGAATGTTCATATATTCGAAGTCGCCAAAAATGCTGCGTAATGTCTAGGTTTCCTTAAACGGTGTAAGAAATATAGTACTCTCCACCTTCTGAGCTGACCTCAATATACATATAAGGCGTTTATCCGCCCGAAATTGAAGTACAATGCCCATATCTGGTCAGGTGCTCCTAAAACATCCCTGCACCTGCTAGATAGGATTCAAATTAAAACTCATAGCTGGTACCAATATCTCCCAGGCAATGGACACCCCCAAAAACCGATGAAATGTCTCGTGCATCATTTTGTTTTATCGCTATTTCCACCACCAGTACTCCATAGAAATCGCCAGCAGCATTCCGCCCATTCAAACTTTCAACCGTAACACCCGTCTCGCTATGAATGCTCATCAGTATACCTTCAAGCCCATTTTCGGACGTACTCTAAAATATCGTGATTCTTTCCTAAGCCGTACAACTCGCTTATGGAATGCCCTGCCGATCTCTGGGTTTCCTGGTCGTTGTAATTTACAAACATTTAAAAACAATGTACATTGGTACCTTGGTACCTGTCCTTTCTTCCTCTCTAAATTTCCTTCGCCCGCGCTGTGTACAAACATTTTAAAGGTACTTAAATCCCTTGAGCCCGTGCTTATTATAAAAAAAAAAAAAAATCATGCCCCGCCTTGAAACCGAATTGATTGTCCGGACCTATATGTTTGTTCTCAACTCAATTTAGTCAGGACTCTATTGATCATCTTCTCGAAAACCTTACTGATGTTTGGAAGAAGACTGATTGACAGGAGATTCGCCGTATTGGATGTGTCTTTATCCCTTTTAGGAATGGGGTGTACCACCACAGTTTTCCAATGCGCTGGATAATGGGCATTATTCATTGCATTATTAATGTGGTGTGAGATGTTGAAGCACAATATTCGGTATTTCATCGGTTCCCACTGATTACTTACTTCTAACATAAGTGATTCGAAGATCGTTCAGAGCTCTTTCTTCAAAATGAACGGGGGTAGTTCCCTATCATCGTCGTTGACATTATTTGCTATATTCTCGTCACTGAACTGAGTGAAACCCGACCTCTCTAATCGCCAGTTCATTATTTCATTTCGAAGGTAGAAATTGTGCACAAGGGCTCGATTTTTCGCGCCAATGATGTCATCCGCCTTGTACACTTCCTGGAAAGCCGCTCCTATAGCCTCTACCTTCTACTGCAGATCCTCGATCACAAAGAAGTGGTCTTCATCAACGGCCTCATTTGGATCGATGTCTGCTGCCATAAGTATGTGCTCTTTGTCCGTCGTTCGGGCGATTTTAAGACACGAAAGTTCGTATTGATCATTCCTCCTAAATATTTTATTTATTTGCGGGAACAATGGGAACCATGCTTTCAGTGTGGCGAGGCCGTTGGTAAACAAGCAAAGGGTATTTAATTAAGCGCTTTATATCTTTAAATTTAAATAAAACACAATGTGTGTAAGATATCATCGAAATTTTTTATTCGTTTGAAAGGCCTATCGATGCCATTACGTATAGAATACAATATCGTTCATATGTCCGCCGCGGCTTCTCTAGGTGGCTCGCATCCGAAGCGTTCAATTTTCCATGAATCTGTGGCTGAATTTGACCAATGGCATAGGTTATGTTGGCTTTGAAGGCCGCTATGGTTTGTGGCTTATTCGCAATAAATCTGCGACTTCAGAAAACCCCACAAAAAAAAGTCTAACGGGGTCAAATCGCACGATCTCGGTGGCCAGTTCACATCACCTCCACGTGAGATGACCATGCCCTCGAAGCGCTCGTGCAGAATTTCCAATATGACGTGAGCTGTGTGGCACGTAGTGCCATCCTGATGAAACCACATATCGTTGGTGTCCATATCATCCAATTCAGGCCAAAAGAAGTTGGTAATCATCGACCTATAGGACTATGGGCCGATGACGCCGCCAGCCCAAGCAATGACTTTTTCGGAATGCACTGGACGCTCTTGGATCTCATGTTTGTTTTTTGACGTACCCATTCATCCCAAAATGGGCCTCATCGCTGAAGATGATTTTTCTATGAAAATTAGGATCAGTTGTTTCCAACGGCTCCAGAGCCCATTCATCGAGCACACGTCGTTGTCTATGGTCGTTTACCATCAGCTCCTGGGTCAGTTGAATTTTGTACATTTGCAGGCTCAAGTCACGATGCAAAATTCGCCAAGTTGTGGTCTGCGAAAGGCCGAAGAGAACACTCATTTTGATAAAATAATTTTTTCATTTGGACGTGTTATTGAATGCTATGGTGATTTGGCAAAACAGACTGACTAAATGACAGCCAATTTGACAGATGTAGCTTCAACAATATGGCCACTATCAACAGTCAAAATTCGAGAGTTCCTATTAGAAGGTCCTGTATATGGTGGCGCAAAATCAATCATCCAATTTTGTTTTTGAATTACTTTTTTACTAAATAAAAAAAAATAGATTTTGAATGATAGAAATCTTTATTTGGACCTTTACAACTATTTGTGTTAAGTGGAAAAGATGATATCCCTCAAGTGGCTGCATTTTCCATAACTTTCCGCAAAATTTCCGATAATAACTGTTCGCATTCCTGTCGAATATTCACCTTAAGGGCTGCGATTATCTGAGGCTTGTTGAAATAAACCCGCGACTTCAAGTAGCCCAATAGAAAGAAGTCTGGGATGGCTAAATCGGGCGATCTTGCTGGCCATGCCAAATCACCAAAACAGAAGATTACGCGACCAGGAAACGCTTCCTTCACAATACCCATTGTGGCTCGTGCTGTGTGTGCGGTTGCACCGTCTTGTTGAAACCACATGTTCGCCAAGCCCTGCTCATCCAATTCCAGCAGTAAGACGTTATTTATCATGGCCCTGTAGCGTTCGTCAGTAACAGTGACCGTATTGCCGATGGCGTCCTCAAAAATATATGGCCCAATCGCTCCTCCCGCGTAAACGCCGCACCACGCAGTGGCTTTGAGTGGACGTAATGGCTCTTCGTGCATCACACGCGGATTTTCAGTAGCCCAAAAACGAAGATTTTGCTTATTGACGTAACCGCTTAAGTGGAAATGCGCCACGTCGCACATGATGATTTTCGACACAAAATCGTCCTCTTCGTTGTTGAGATTGAGGATGGCTTTACAGTAATTCACACACGACTGACGGTCAGGTGGCATTAACTGATGCATTGTTTGCACTTTGTATGGGAACATGTGTAAGTGGGTCTGGTGATGCCAAATTGCGTGGCCCGTCGTCTGGTTGATGTTTCTTCGTTCTCAGCGACATCGGCAGCCACAGCCGCTATATTCTCGGCCGAACGACCAATCCGCTGACGGCCACGCTCGGCATGGTCTCCTGTGGTTCCACTCTGTTCGAGTCGAGTAGCTAAGCGCCGGAATGTTTGCCCAGTTGCTGCGCTAATACCACCGACTGATTATTGGTCAAAAACATCGATACAATTATACCATTGCTTGTCTGTTTGTATACTGCAGCTGTCTAATTCACAAATGACAAAGATGATTGACGTACGACGCCATTTGCAAAAATTATACCATCTTCCGATAGGGTGATTAACCTTGCGCCACCTAGTATAATGTAAAGTCCTTATTTGACAGTCTAATCGGTGAGTGGGGATTCGAGGGAACGTGGCATTAATTCCACCAAAAACTCGATATTTATATTGGATAAAGGGAATACTGACAAATGAAGTCTGCTTATTTTGAATTTCATTCACCTAAACCTCTTTATCGTATGAATGAATGAAACAAAGTGAATTAATCAGTGCCACACAATAAAGAAAATTAAAATTACATTTTAAATAGGTTTTGTAAATTTTATTACTGTCATGTGAAATTAAACACGACCTTCCAACATGACTTCAAGCAAATGCAGCAATTTTCTTAGCTTTCACTTAAATGATCATAATTATGCAGGGGTTAGAACGCATTCCACATTGTCGACATAACCGGGTCATCTATTGCATAAATTACTTTGTTACGGGCAACCCAACACCTTAATATTAACTTTGACTCCAATTGCCTCTTGCCAAGTCAATCTTCCTGAAGGTAGTTTATTAGTCTTACTAGTATATCAGCTTACGCGTAATACCTCAACACACATGTATGTAGGTATACATGGAAATTCCAAACGGTATTCACTTAATCTACACATCGCCTTGGGTTAGACTAGATTAGAAAAAAAAAAAAAAGGAAATAGAAAAAGAAAAACATGTCTCTTTCGCATTCAGTAGCCGTAACATAAATATCCAAATCTAGCGGTGTTCTATTTCAATTACGCGTAATGGCCTACTGCCATCCAATGCAGACAAATCATAGCTATGAATGCTAAAACATTGTAATGTCATCAAACCATACATACGTTACCGGCAAGTTAATCTAGAAATATTAAAATTAATTTTATCACGTAAGACTATGAGAAGTTTTATGCTTTACTAACCACCTTTGAATGTCGCCATCATCGTTATTGTAGTCGTACATCGCCCAACTCTAGCCGCATTGCCACAAGTGTTAAGTCACCTCTCAAATCCAGAAATCGTATCATGTTCTGCAGGAAAACTTTCTTTTATGCGTGAAGAATCAGCAATGAATGTGTTACCACACTTTGGCTAGATGGGAGTAGTCATACCTATATACTCCTAGTAGTTATCATAGTTGGGTGCACTTCATTAGATAGATCTTGTTAATAAGCCAAAACCGTTACATAATGCTAAACTTGTACATATAATATATCGTACAACACGTTTTTCTTAAGTTCACCAACTTAGACATTGACTTTGATCTCATTTTCTAAAATTGATATGACGGTCGGCCATGTACGAGTACGAGTATGCTGGCATGCCCATTGGGTGTACTAGTATTCGTACTACTATTGCTCATAGTGTGTATCTTATACGAGTTCGAAACGGTGCTATTTAACTGTGAGTAGAAGGAAGAAATCAATTGAAAAACGAATTAGAGACAACCTGCACTGTCCAATAGGCCTTTGGTGGAAACATATGTTCACCCTATACTAGCACCGACAACAGGAAGATACTTTTCGTGACTGAAGCGATCTAATTTTTTTTTTCGTTTTTTTGTTTTTCATTTCTTTTCTTAGAGCAAGGTATTTGCCTCACCTTGGCGGCCGGTATATGATCGTTCATACTCATGCTTGTGAAATTATAGCACTTAGATACTATCGTAACTTTGTTAAGGTGTTTCGGTTTATTGCTTTAACAGAGCGGTAGTATCTTTCAAAGAAAACGAAAAGAAAGGAAGACGACAACAACGACAACGACGACGACGACGACGACGATGATGACGAGGTGGAGTAGGAGAAGAAACTGAAGCGAGCGAAAGACATTGGAAATGAAGAACATTCTTGAACTCTTTCTTTTCAACGATGGTTAGAGAAGAGGGGTGCGCCAAAGACATGACTTACAGGCGCAGAGGAGGAGAGTAATATCAGATCAATGGTTATAAAGAGCTAAGTGCTGCGCTATAAGAGACCGTGTTGGCGATCATAATGACGACAAGCAGGATGATAATGAAGTTGTCTTTTGCCAATAAGAAGTGACTGTGGTAGCTGTAGCTGAAGCTCCATTGCTGGGATCATTGTCTTTTAGTTTTTAGTTCATATCAAAGTCTTGAGGCGAAGTGTTCTTGTTGCGTGGTGCGTGGAAGTTTTTTTTGCTTTGCTGATATAAACTTTTTATAGATAATTTTGTCTTTTTTTTTTTAATTTTTTCTTCGGTTTCTTCTGTTCACTCAGGAAATAAACGTCTAATCGCGGTCTGTGTTTAAAGTGAGATTAATTAGAAGGAAAGCAAAAAAAGTAAAACAATATAAAAAAAAAAACATCGAATAAACACAACTCTTGCTGGTTAAAATGGATTATCCATTAATGTTGGTAAGTTTGGTCCATCATTTGTTCGAGTTCGCATATCAACTCTTTCGTTTTATGCAAAAAGTTACTTCTACATCTTTCTCACAAGTGTTATCCGGTTTGTGTTAATTAAATGTTTAAATAGAAAATTCCGTTAGAAATCTTTGGAATACGGTAATTTTGCTTAGAAGTTCTTGAACTTTTGCACAGATTACAGTTATGAACTGGAAAAAACTGAGTCATCTGTTCAAATCTGTTAGTGAAAGACTTACCATTCAGTAAATGAATATTTCTACAAGCCAAATGCAAACAGAAGGTGCGAAAGAAAAAACGAAATTTAAGGTGTGCAATGACATTAATGAAAAGAAATTGGTATAAAAAGCTAATTGTAATTTGGGCACGACACAACAATGCCATCGTCACACTGCCATGGAAATGTGAGCTTCCACTCGTGCTGTAGTGAGAAAGCATTTCTCAATGAACACTCGTAAACAAACACACCTCATTAAGTTTGACCCCAAAAAACACATTGACCCATATATTGTAATTCGTTCGTCGATTGATCACTATTTAAATTCCATAGTGTCTAATGGAAATAAATTAATAATTCACCCACGAAATTGATATTTAAGTGAATTAGATAAGTTCTTATTTAGAATATGAATGAAATGCAAATTTGTTTCTTTTTCTTTTGGTCTTGTGTCTGGCGAATTTTAGTTTTTAATCAATTTCGAATGGGTGAGGTAGGTGGTTTGCATTCCGTTTTGAGACAGTGTTGAACTTTTACCATTGAAATTGGGTCAATTTTCTTTTTTTTTTGTAATTAATTATGAAGAGATTTGCATGCTAATGTATAATATTTTTGAAGAGAGAAATAAAATTATCATCTTAGTGAGTTTGGTTTTTGATTTTATCTTGACAGACGTTATACATATTCGAGGGATACTACATAGTAACACTGAACTTATATCGGTTTTCTTGCCAATTAGTAATGGTGGAATGTTAGAATGCATTAGGACAAATTAGAACCTCAGATTGCTTTGGCATTTAGGCTTTTTTTTTTACCTCTTTAGGAATATTTGAGATTCGTCGTAGAACGCATAATTACTCGTAGTAGTCGCAGATAGTTTTAATTTTGCATTGATAAGACTTTATGAAATATCTCTTCTACTATAAAGATTTAGGGAAATTTTACTGATTGACCGTTGGATTGTGAAAGTATCATCCGCAACGTAGAATTTTAATTTAACAGAAAGTCCACATAGGTATGTAGAGCAAATCTACTGCCCTTCTAGGTAGTTTCTAAACTTAATGATGCACTCTATATAAAAGAAAATGACCCTCAGCTTCTCTTAAATTTCACTTTGAAGGAAGTCTGCGTTTTGGGGAACCAATTTTATTGAGCATTCACATTTTATACAGGGTCTTCCAATAGGGACTGGCTGGCATTTATTCAGTCTGTTTTGCCAAATCAGCATGAATGGACATAGCATTCAACAGCACGTGCAAATGAAAAAATTGGTTTTATCAAAATGGGTGTTCTGTTCGGGTAACGTTCGGCGCGCTTCTCCAATTATACGGTCGCCATAATCGTCCAACCGAGAGGACTACTCGCAGTGTGACGGATAAATTTGAGTCCACTGGTTCAGTAAACGATAAACCAACACCCGTGAGAGTGTGCTGGAGAATCCGAAGCAGTCGATTTCGCGTCGCTCAGAAGAACTCGGCCTTTCGCAGACCACAACTTGGCGAATTTTGCGTCGTGACTTGGGCCTGCACGCGCCAACTGACGCAGGAGCTGAAGACAAACGACGTGTGTTCGCTGAATGGGTTCTGGAACAGTTGGAAACTGACCCTAATTTTCATCGAAAAATCATCTATGTACATACAGTGATGAGGCCCATTTCTGGATGAATGGCTACGTCAACGAACAAAATTGTCGAATTTGAGACAATAGTAATCCACATGAGATCCAAGAACGTCCAACACATCCTGAAAAAGTCATTGTTTGGTGTGGATTTTCGGCTGGAAGCGTCACGGTCCATATTACTTTGAGAATGACGTCGGTCAGACCATCACCGTCAACAGCGAGCGCTAGAGCTCGATGATTACCAACTTTTTTTTGGCCTGAATTGGATGATATGGACACCAACGAGATGTGGTTTCATCAGGATGGTGCTACGTGCCACACAGCTTACGTCATATTGGAAATTCTGCACGAGCGCTTCGAGGGCATGGTCATCTCACGTGGAGGTGATGTGAACTGGCCACCGACATCGTGCGATTTGACCCCGTTCGACTTTTTCTTGTGGGGTTTTCTGAAGTCGCAGATTTATGCGAATAAGCCACAAACCACAGCGGCCCTCAAAGTCAATATAACCCATACCACCGGTCAAATTCAGCCTGATTTATGCGCCAGAGTCATGGAAAATTGGACGTTTCGGATGTGCACCACCTAGAGAATCCGCGGCGGACATTTGAACGATGTTATATTTCATACATAATGGCATCGATAGGCCTTTCAAATAAATAAAAAATTTCGATGATATCTCACATGCACTTTGTTTTCTTTAAATTTAAAGATAGGAAGCGCTTAATGAAAGATCCTTTATAATTTTAAATGAGACCAATAGCCTTATTATTGGTTTTTCTCTTGAGGATTTCTTCATTTAATTTCTTTTATATACGAGTACTTTCGAGCCAAAGTTTTCTTTTGTTTATGCTTTCTCAATATTCTTCGGTATACTCATAAAAATCACATATCCTTTCGTTTTATTTTATTAGCAAAAGAACAATAGGAAGATTTTTTCTAATCGATGTTGGCAAATAACTTTTTTGTTTTCGTAGAAAAAATATTTTCCTTTATTCTACCTAAGCAAATCTATTATATTGCAAGGTTCTTTTGTATCACTGTAAGATCTGTAAATCGAATTGAAGAAACAGTTACTCAATTGCAATACGCATGTGAATCGAAAGTGGTTAAAGGCGGAAGTATTTTATGTCAGAAAAAAAAGGGATATGGGTCTATACGAACATCATCTTAGCATACTTAGAGAGATGGAAAATGTTGTTTGTTAGTTTTCGCGTATTTCCGTTTATCAGTGTTATGACGTCACAGAGAAAAAAATAATATCTGCACCCAACAAGGAAATAAAAACTCTTTGCTTCCGCCTCGCATTTGATATGAAGGAATTTGTTTCTATGCTTTGCATACCAAAAGGCCAATCTAATGATTAGTTTCTTGGAACGTAATGCGATTATTATATTTCTTCTACAAATTTTGCAGAGTATACACTTTTGGAAGACCGTCAAAAACATAATGTATCACAAATTAAAATTATTGATTTTGACTCTTTTTTTTTATAAACTAGCGCGCGCTCAAGGGGTTAAGGTATCCTTAAAATGTTTGCACACAGCGCGGGCGATGGAAATTTAGGGAGATTTAGGGAGGAAAGAAGGATAGGTACCGATGTACGTTGGTTTTAGATGTCTGAATGTTATAATGACTAGGAAATAGAGTTGTTCGGCTTAGTAACCAATCACGATATTTCAGAGTACGTCCGAAAGTGGGCTTGAGGGTATAATGATGAGCATCCATAGCGAGACGTGTGTTACGGTTAAAGGTTTGAAGGGGCGGAATGCTACTGATGATTTCTATGGGGCACTGGTGGTGGAAATAGCGGTAAAACAAAGTGAGACACGAGACATTTCGTTGGTGTTCGGGCGTGTCCATTGCCTGGATGATATTGGTATCAGCTATGAGTTTTATCGTACGGTTTTGAATCCGGTCTAGCGGACGCAGAGATGTTTTAGGGGCACCTGACCAGATGTGAGCATTTTACTCCAATTTTGGGCGGATGAATGTCTTATATATTGAGGCCAGATCAGAAGGGGAAAAGTATTTCTTACATCGTTTGAGAAAGCCTGAACATTTCGCAGCATTTTTGACGACATCCAACGTAAGTTGTCATTGACACACATTCTGAGAATGGAAAGTTTTTCGGTTTCGACAATGTAAGTGCCATTCATGGATAATGGCGGGGTATTTGAATTTCGCTTTAACGACAGCAGACAGCATTGAGTTTTGGAAGCATTAAATTCCACTCTGTTGATAGTTCCCCAATTTGTTATGCTGTTGATATCGGAATTTAGTGAGCTTAACATACGCTGCCGTTCACATTCTACAGCCGAAGAGCAGGAACGTGAGTCCGGAAACTAATATGAAAAGCAGGGAATAATGTCGTCAGCAAAGGAATATATTGGATTAGAAGTGGCAGACAAGAGATCATAGATAAAAATTAAAAAGAGTGTCGGAGACAGAACGGAGCCCTGGGACGCAACAGCATTTATTTTGTGAATATCAGACTTGAAACCATTCAAGTCAACTTGAAATATAGGTTGCGAAACTTGACTTAAAACTGAAGACAATAAGAATACTTCTTAAATTTCTCAGCGCAACTTGTAGGTAAAACCAATGTCACATACTTCGCAAATATTCATATGAAAAAGTTCTCGACACTCGACAACTCAATATTATAAAACTCCATGGCAGTTAATGCGGCTTTATTGGCGGCAGGTCTACTACGACGTGGTTCAAAGCTTATGGATTATGGTAGAGAAACATCGTCGCCAAGGTCTTAAAATATGCATGAGCTAAAAATGGTGCGAAAACGTTAAATGCACAATGGAAATAATTGGAGAATTCGAAATTAAAGTTGAAGGACACCAAGGTAGAATTCAAATTTCGTTACTTTTTAAAGTCGTACAGGATTTTCTATTGTAACAGCATATTGGCGAGTCCAGAGTGGGCTTTCTTCCTTTTTTCTGATGATACTCGGTAAGTCTTTAGGCATTTGTAATTATTGGATAGAAGCGTTTAAATTGCAAATCATTTGTACTTCAACCTAACGGCTTTCTACTTACATCTAATTAGACGAATGGTGCGAAAAAGTGAAATAATTACATAAAGTCTGTCTTAACCACTAAGAAAATTGCCATGAAACAGGTCCATGAATCCATCCAACCCGACCATTGGCACAGTTGCAGGGCAAATACGTGGGAGAAATATGTAGAATTAGATGTAATTATAATATTATGTGTTAGGTTTGAATTGACAGGGCAAGAGGGACAAATATTTGGTTAAGTTGGGTTTGATATTTGGGCTAACTGCGGTTTAAGTACACCAAAGTTCCATACATATTTCACTCTCATAACTATACTCGTATTACTTTGCGGCTAGCTCAACACTTCCAGATTGTGCTTTGTCCCCGCCTACACTTGAGTGCGTCGAATTTTTAATGGGACCAATCCACTTTTGCACTCGTGTAGTAGGAAGAGTTCTTAAAGATCTTAACATTCACAAACGCACTGGTCCAGATGCTATATCTCTCCTCCATCTGAAGAGGTGTTCTGCCTCGCTGGCACCACTGGGTAAGCTTTTTCATCAATCCTACTCTTTAGGACTCTTACCGAGCAGATGGAAAACAGCATTTGTTCAGCACGCCCTACAGACCCATTGCACTTACGTCCCTTCTTTCCAAGGTCCTGTAACCCTGATAAGCCGTCAGCTCATGAAATATCTCGAAACACGAAAACTTCTTAATGACCGGCAATATGGTTTTCGTAGCAACAGGTCCACCGGTGATCTGATGGCATATCTCACCGAAAAGTGGAACCAAAGCGTACATCAATCTGGCGAAAGCAAGATAGTTGCACTTGATATTTGACAGAGTTTGGCATCAGGCTCTTTTTTCGAAAATGCGTGCTTTTGGGATCGATGACTCTCTTCTTCAATGGATTAGAAATTACCTTTCGGAACGTTCAATTCAAGTTGTCTTCGATGGTTTCAAGTCTGATATTCACAAAATAAATGCTGGTGAGCCTAAGGGCTCCGTTCTGTTTCCGACACTCTTTTTAATTTTCGTTAATGATCTGTTGTCTGCAACTTCTAATCAAATATATTCCTTTGCTGATGGCAGTACACTTGGTTTTTCGTATTCGTTCCCTGCTCTTCGTCTGTAGAACGAGGACGGCAGCGTATACTAACCTCATTAAATTCCGATATTAACAGCATAACCAATTGACATGTCTAGGTTTCCGCAAGTAATCTAAGAAATATTTGATCCCCTCTGATCTGGCCACAATATATGTATAAGGCATTCATCCGCCCAAAATTGGAGTACAATGCCCACATCTGGTCAGGTGCTCCTAAAACATCTCTCCTCCTGCTCGATAGGATTCAAAACCGTACGATAAAACTTATTGGTGATACTAATATCAGTCAATCAATTGACACCCTCGAACACCGACTTAATATCTCCTGTCTCACTTTGTTTTATCGCTATTTCCACCACCGGTGCTCCACTGAAATCGCCAGTAGCAATCCGCCCATTCAAACTTTCAACCGTAACACCCGTCTCGCTATGAATGCTCATCAGTATACCCTCAAGCCCATTTCCGGACGTACTCTAAAATATCGTGATTCTATCCTAAGTCGTAAAACTCCCTTATGGAATGCCCTGCAGAGCTCTGTGATTCCTGGTCGTTATAATTTACAAACATTTAAAAACACTGTACATCGGTACCAGTTTTTTCTTCCTCCCTAAATTTTCTTTGTCCGCGCTGTGTAAGGGCACAGATCCCCTTGAGCGCGAGCGCGCGCTGATTATAAAAAGAAAAAAAAAAAAAAAAGAATGAGTTTATAGTTTGTAGAGCTCAACACCGTTCACCATTCCACTCTATTTTAGATTACATAACCAACCAGTGACGTCGGAAGTTTACTGACATCATTTTTCATTTTCAATGCATTTTATTTTATTCTTCTTAAATTTACTATACTTACATGCTAACAGAAAATGCTTAAAAGCTAGCTTAAAATAACTTATTGTAATTTACTGGGCCTCTAAGCGGGCGCTCTGAGCTAAGCTATATTCTTATTCTATGTCTTTTTTATCATTTTAAAAAAAAAATATTATTTATTAACATCTAGTCATAGTAAAAAAATATTAAGTATTTAAAAAAACTTAGTAAATGAACATTTTTTTGTTATAAAACTTAAACATCCAACTTAAACTACTTAAACTAACTGCCTATGCTTACTTATACTAAACCTTAAACTACTTATTCTATCTACACCCTGAATGACTCGAACTGCAACCAACTTCAGACTGCTATAATATCCATGACAGTGAGCTCAAATTTTGACACATGGCAGATAATTTTATTATTTACAAGCCTTTTAAACGATTTGCGTCTCAGTTGTGTTGTGAAGAAAAATGGCTCGTGAGCACAACATATCGTTGGAACGGATGCAACACATACTGAAAAATGAGTATACCATCTAACCTAACCTGATTATTAGCAAACTTCAAGTTGCTAACCTAGTTCTAAGCTAACCCAAGGTTGTTAACCTTAAATATCTTAAACCTACCCAACCCTATGTAAGTCGACCTTTGCCTTCGGACTAGGCTAACTCGGACTTAAAGGAAACGACGAAGGAATCAGGTATTCTTCGCTCAACCGCCAAATATTTTGGTGCTGCAAAACAATATCTTTTTTATCGCGTTTTGAAACCGCCCTACTAAACCTGAGATATTCAATACTGCCGTGTGCGACGTCTCTGTTGTAGTTGAGTCGCCCCGCATCAACGGTACGGAATTACGTGGAAGATTAGTGGCACCGCAAACCTATCCTGGATCAGCCCTTTCATGTCAAAATAGAGGAACGCTTCAGGCGGGACGAAGGCTTTCAAGCGCACACTCTCATGATATAAGTAGTTGGGGTAGTAGGCCCCAGATATCAGGTTGTTGGATGAGGTCATTGCTCTTGCAATATACCATCGAGTCAACTTAATAGTGACGTTGTCCACTCTTATTGGATTCGTCCTGTTGTATGTACGAGGGTTGTCTGAAAAGTTTCCGATCGAACAATGATACAAGACATTTTTTCTCAAATTTTTATTTTGATTTTTCTACATAGTCTCCTTGTAACTTTACACACTTCTCCCAGCGATGCTCCCATCTCTCTAACCCGTACAACTAGTACTTTTGCGTTTTTTCTGCAAAATAATTGTTCACGAAGGTGATTGCATCCTCATCGCATGAACATGCGCTCTCCGAGCCCAGTTTTTAGATGAGGGAGCAAAAAGAAATCGCTTGGGGCTAGATCGGGTGAATAAGGTGGATGGTCAAGCAGTTCAAACCGTAATTCATGGATTTTCGCCATGGCAACCGCTGAGGTGTGAGACGGCGCGTTGTCTTGGTGAAACAGGATTTTCTTTTTCTGCAAATGTGGCCGTTTTTCCGCAATTTCTGCCTTCAGCTTGGCAAGTAATGATGCGTAGTATGCTCCTGTAATGGTTTTTCCTTTTTGAAGATAATCGATTAAGATAACTCCTTTACTATCCCAAAAAACAGTCGCCAACACTTTCCCAGCCGAAAAAACAGTTTTTGCTTTTTTTGGAGTCCACTGTTTTGACTGAATTTTTGTTTCTGGCGTATAATGGTGTATCCAAGTTTCATCTACAGTAATTAATCGGCGCCAAAACTCGGATTTATTGCGCCTAAACTGCGCCAACAGAGCGTTGGAAATATTCATTCGCTTTCTCATGCCTAAATCTTGATTTAATATGTAACAAACACGTTCTTTGGACATTTTCATAACCTCTACTATCACTGTCACTTTAATTCGGCGGTCGTCTAACACCATTTGGTGAACTTTAGCAATGTTATCGTCAGTGGTTGCAGTTTTTGGACGTCCCGAACGTTCATCATCTCCCAAGCTCTTACGGCCACGTTTAAATTCAGCCACCCAAAATTTCACTCTGTTAAATGATGGTACAGAGTCCCCATACACAGGGTCCAACTCATTTTTGATTTGCGTAGGCGTATTGCCTTTCAAAAACAAGAATTTAATAACAGCTCGATACTAAATTTTTTCCATTTTCACAAAAAACACTCACATCGACTCACTCAAACGACTGTCAACTAAAAACTGCGCATCCAAAATGACTTCGGTAAGTAACTGTCAAACTGTCAAAAGACAGTTACTCACAACTAGCATTCACTAGCTTTTATTGACGAGTGCCGCTATCTTTATGTTGCGGTCGGAAACTTTTCAGAAAACCCTCGTACAAGGTAGGCACAACGAACAAATACTTAAATGTCTACAGTAGGGTTTGATGGATTGAACAAAACAGAGTTACTCGTATAATAGAGTATACCGTATTTTTATATTATCATCAAGTTTATTTTAATTTATGTGATTTGAATATACTCGTATGTTTCTCGTGTTATTTTTGAACACGTCTCCGTTTTTGGTTAAATTAAGAGCAATTAAGAGCCAGTTTCAGTTATTCTACGATATATGGTATAGGCTAAATTTAAAATTATTGGTGAACATTTTCGTTTGAATATGCTTTAACTCAAGTTGTCTCTGTATCTTCTTAGTTGGCCCTTATTTATTATTAGCGATAGGCTCTTCACAGTAGGCTGCTCAAATCTGTAGACAACTACCAGTGTTGTTCTATGGCTCATGATTTGTGTGGTTCTAGATAGAACCGTTCTGAACATGAGTTTATTGTTACTACTGAAGACATATAATTTATGATTTGTAAACCATCAGCAATTGATCTCTTGTAGGCTAATATTTGTCTAATAACACTGGTTAACAAAATTTTAACTTTTTTGTCACATGAAAATTTATATCAAATTTTGAAAGTACTGGGGCCACCAAACAATAATACGTTATAAAATTACACGTCAGGTTCCCTTGTGACATCGTAAAAAGTACAAACATCAGCTACATTTAGAGAAATTATTGCTTAATATAGAATAAATACTTATGATTTTCGTGAATATTTGGCTTCTGGGAGGTCCTTTTTAAGTCTTCAATAATAATTTGCTAGCATTCCTGGACTCCATTTCCCTTGATAGCCCTTCTCCATTAAGGAAATGTCCTGATGGAACCTCTCGCCTTGTTCGTCACTCACAGCACCCAAATTTGACGGAAAGAAATCCAGATGAGAGTCCAGTATATGTATTTTTAAGGACATATTACACCCCAAAGCTTTATATGACATTATAAGTTCATTTATTAAGTATTTGTAATTTTCCGATTTATGGTTTCCTAGAAAATTTTGGACAACGTTCATAAAACATTTCCAGGCGAGTTTTTCCTGATTATTCAGTTTTTCTTCAAAGCTCTTATCCTTTATTAGTTGCCGTATTTGTGGACCTACAATTATTCTCTATTTAATTTTTGCCTCGCTGAGTTTGGCGAATTTCTCTTTCAGATATACAAATCCACTGTCATCTTAAGGCATAGATTTTACAAAATTTTTCATTAGGCCGAGCTTTATGCGCAACGGTGATAAAAGAATGTCATCAGGCTGCACTAAAGGATCATTTTTAACATTTTTATGGCCTGGAATTAGTGATTTACGCTTAAGCCACACTTTCTTTGTATAGTGATTTTTTCTGTCCCTACTGTCCCATTCGCAAATGAAACAGCAAAATTTTGTGTAACCAAGCTGTAGTCCAAGCAAAAGTGCAGTGACTTTAAAATCGCCATAAATTTTCGAAGCATGTTTACTGTATTCAATTTTTTCAAGAAGAAATCTCATATTTTCGTAAGTCTCTTTCATATCAGAACCATGAGCAACCGGCACTGAAGGAAGTTTATTTTCGTTATGCAGCAACACTGCTTTTAAACTAGTTTTTGAGGAGTCAATGAACAATCGACAGTGATTTGGATCATATTCAAAATTAAATAAATTCATCAAAACAGGAACGTGTATTACAATGAACTAAATCACGTGCTTTAGGAAAGTAAAGTTTTATTTCATCGTCACGATGTCGAAAATAAAAAATGTTCGTATCAGGAGAAAGTAAATTCAAGTCGTTTAATCTAGACCCCAAAAGCTCAGCCTGTTTTTTTTAGACCGATTCAAATCACGTACAAAATCGTGTAAATCACTTTATGTCAATAAGTGCGGTTCTTGTGAAGTTGACGGTTCATGACTTGGGTCACTATCTTCAGATACCTTATCGTGCTGACTTAGAACTAGTTCCGGAGTAGAATACTGACTTTCTGATCGATTTGGAGGCTTTGGCATAGGCAGTTCCGCACTATGTAGGATGGTTCTGTTGGCCGAAAACAAGTTTGGATACTGGATACACAGTGTGTTTGTACTTGATTGTAATGCCTTTTGTTTGAGTTTGGTTCGGTCCAAATCATTGGCATAGCAAATGGCATATGTCTGCGTTCTTGTTTAGCCCAACCTAATAGCAGTCTCGCACTTTACACAACATTTATGTGGAACCCAGGATTTATCTTGATTCTTCACAGGAAATCCAAAATAGTTCAAATTGCACTGTCCAATTAATGATGTGAAATTTCGACGCTGAGATGTAAAAGTCAATTCTCCACACACATAACAAGAACTGTCGGGGTTGTTAGAACACTTTCGTGGCATGTTTACGATGTAACAAAATATCAATATTTATACAGTCGTCGTAAATGAAGTTATTCAAAAAAAGACACGTACGAGTATATGAGGTTAGAAATGAATATGTAGCTGTCACAAAAAAACTGGACGTGATTGAAACAAAACAACACCAACATGAACAAAATTCATCAAAAAGTTCTTGTGACAAAAATAGTGTTTACCAGTGTAATTGCTCTTCGAGATCAAAAAAAAAGCACCAGCAACTCTACTTGTAAAGACCTAATTTCTAAGTCAACTTCTAAGACAGGTTTTTGATGTCTGAAGGAATCAAAAAGCTGCATTACACTTGGTGACCAGTATCACGTTAAGCAAATGTTCTAAGTGAATGTAGCACAAAATTTTGCGAGAAAAAATAGTGCTACACTGTACCATATACAGTGTTGGCCAAAACTATAGCACGAAAAATGGTCATATAAGAGAAAAGTAAAGAATATTAAAAAAGCTTATGAGAGTTTAAAAACTTCGTTTTCACAAAATATTAGTCTTTCATTTACAATTATTCATTTTACGTTAAATCTTATCTAATTTTTAATATTGGGTATAAAACTTAATTCGTGCAGTTTTTTTCAAAATTTGAAATTTTATTTTATTTAACTTGGCAGCCAAGAATGAATGAAGCCAATTTTTGATATTCTGCTCTGATGTGAACAGTATTTCAGTGAGGGCGTTCTGCATCGACCGGAACAAATGGTAGTCAGAAGGGGCAAGGTCTGGGCTATAAGGCGGGTGGGGTAAGACTTCCCATCCACTGTTTTCCAAATAGTTCTTAACCGGAATAGCAACGTGGAGCCAAGCGTTGTCATGATGGAAAATGATTGCCTCGTGTCTGGTCGCATATTCCGGGCGTTTTTCGACCACTGCTCTCTTCAAACGGATTAATTGTGTTCGGTAGCGTTGTCCATTGGTGGTTTCACCCGGTTTTAGCAGCTCATAATACAGCACACCCATCTGATCCCACCTAATACAGAGCATTACCTTCGCGCCATGGATATTTGGCTTTGACGTTGATTTGGCTGGTTGGCCGGGTTTTACATATGATTTTTCGTGCTTGGGGTTGTCATAATGGATCCATTTTTCATCACCAGTAACAATCCGATACAAAAATGACTTCCTTTTGTGGCGTTCCAGCAGCATTTCGGACATGCAAAACCGCCTTTCGACGTCTCTCGGCTTGAGTTCATGTAGAACCCAATTTCCTTGCTTTTGAATATATCCAGCTGCTTTAAACGTTTTGAAATGGCTGCTTGAGTGAAACCCAAAGATTCTGCGAGCTCTTCTTGTGTTTGACAACAATCTTCATAGAGTAATGCTTCCAGTTCTTCATCTTCAAACTTTTTTGGCTGCCCAGGACGTTCATCGTCTTCCAAGCCAAAATCACCAATTCCAAATAGTGCAAACCAATTTTGGCACGTTCGCTCAGCTAGCGCATGTTCACCATAAACTTCCACCAAAATACGATGACTTTCGGCAGCAGTTTTCTTCATATTAAAGTAATGAAGAAGAACTCCTCGCAAAAACACTTTTTCAGGCACAAAGTTCGACATATTTGAGTGAAAAAAAATTATTGTTGTTTAAACTTCAAATGAATGACATATACTGAAATGACGTACAATGACCGTAGCTTTCCAACGAATGTTCCAATGGAATAATAACAATGGAATAATATAGTTACGAAACCGCACGAAGTTATATAAATAAAATAATTAAAAATCCATTGAAAAATAAGTGGACAAAACTAAAGCACATTTTTGAATTTATAAACAAATATCACAAAACAAGTTTTTGAAGCTAATACTTAGTGGCATACCCATTATTTTTGACTACCGCAGCACATCGACGAGGCATTGAGGCAATTAGATTGTCAATAGTATGCATTGAGATGTTATTTCAGGCAATTTGTGCTTGCCGTAGCAGTGAGTCCAAATTATTGCATTTCATGCGATCAATCCTTTGATCTACAATTCCCCATAGATTCTCTATGGGGTTGAGATCAGGGGATTGCGCTAGCCACTTCATTTCAGTTATTTTGCTTTCGTTCAGCCAATCCTTCACAAGTTTAGAGGCATGTTTAGGATCGTTGTCATGTTGGAAAATCCATCGCAACGGCATATTCTCCTCAGCATAAGGAAGCACAACGTTTTGAAGGATATCCTGGTACACGAAACGATCCAATATACCACTATTCCTATGAACTGGCCCGACTCCATGACCGGAAAAACATCCCCACTCAATAATACTGTCACCACCGTGTTTCACTGTACCCTTGGTGAATCGGGGATTTAGGCCTTCGCCTTTCGGCCTCCGTACCGAATGAAAACCATCAGATACCTTTAAATTGAATTTGGATTCGTCAGAAAAAAGTACAGTTTTCTATTTTGCTACGGTCCAGTTAAGGTGTGCCTTTGCAAACTCAATTCTCGGGCGTCGATTTGTTAGAAAAATAAATGGCTTTTTTATAGGACGATATGATTTTAAGCCACTATCAAGCGCTCTTCGCCAGATTGTCCTACTTGAGATCTCAAGACCCAGTTCTTTTTGTACACATTTTGAGGATATAAAGGGGTTCTTTTTAATAAGCCTTATAATTTTTTTATCCTCGCGACTGGTCGTTTTTCGGGGTCTTCAGCCACTGTGCACCGTTTGAACATTTCCCTGAGTACGAAATCACCGAATGGCGAATGGCTTATACCATTTTTAACTTTTAGTTTAATTTTTTTGCAATAAATGTTACTGATTTACCGCTTTCAAAATCAGAAACTATTTCTTCTTTTATTTCGTTAGAATACGAGCCATTTTATCACCTTTTTGTCACAATTAAACACAATTTAAGCTTCCGATTTAAAACGCCGCCGAACACACACAAATAATTTTTTTCCATTGTTTAGAATATTTTTGAAAAGAAAAACAGTAATCTTTGATGCCTATTATAAGTAAACGGTAAAATTTGCTGACTGAAGGCAATAACAGGGTGCATGTGCTTAAGTTCTGTCCACTTATTTTTCAATGGATTTTTAATTATATCATTTTATTAAAAATTCGATAAGATTTAACGTAAAGTGAGTAACTGTAAATCAAAGAGTAATATTTTTTGAATAGGAAAATATAAACATTTTTAAGCTGTCACAAGTTTTTTTTAAATGTTCCTTGTGTTAAGTGAGAATTTTTCGTGCTATAGTTTTGGCCAACACTGTAGATGTCAAGATTATGTTTGTTGTGAAAATGCAAAATGAAACTTTGTAAACTTCTACCAATTTGGTTCCAAGTCATTCCTGTATCATTTGGAGTGGTTTGCGTTGTAATTTCGATCACCGAAATCGATTGTTTTTTTTCAGTGTCATCTTTGGTTACCCTGATAGAAAAGCTCTTTAGCAATATGAAGGCGCCGTCGTTAGGTGCAAACTGTTTTTTCGTGACTCCAAAGATGAGACTTTCTTGTTTACGTAATTCTTAGAGGCAAAGAGTTTAACTTATGAACTCAGATCTCTAAACATAGAATTTATACTGTAAAAGGTGTCCTTTTGCTCTATTTTGTATAACTATCTTTAAAAGATTCAATGCTCTCCAAATTGCCACCTCTCCGCTCTCCAGTGAAATGGAGATAAGGTCTTTTCACCACAAACAATTTCTTGCTACAACATGCGACTAGGTCCTCGTAAATTATCTATCTCCAATAATATTGAATTGCATTTAAAGTATCTATACAACGACAATCCATTACTTGTGCAATTGTATCCATAACGATTACTATATTTCTCTTTACTTGAAATATACGACTATAATTTATCAGTGAAAGCGAATGTGAAATTATAGTCTCTTCAAGGGTAACCTCTGAACTGTGTACGTTGAAACATTCCACCTCGAGATGATTCTTTTAGACAGATGTTAAATCAATCTTTGTGCAGATTGCTGAAGTTAAGTGCTAAGAGGTGAAAACCCAGATGAATCCACTAACGAAATAAAAGTAGTTAACAAAACGTGAATTGTGCTGTTACAATGCCATTGATAATTTTACTTTCTAAATTTCATTTATCCATACCATATATCATGTCAGTGAAATTGTGAAAAATTGATAGAATAAGAAATCTTTCAGTATTATCCTATAAGCTAATGATGATAATGATAATAACCTTCTTACTGTTTTCTTTTATTACTGAGTATGCCTGAGGTAACGCTTTCCTACCTTATGATTTATGCGAATTTTTTTATGCATTTTCATTTTGACCACTTATGTGAATTTACACCTATCTGGTAATTTTTCCAAGGATTATCTGGGATGATCGATACTTAGAGAAATATATGACATGGGATTGATTCCTCGAGGCTCTTACCTAAATATCTAATCTTGAAATGTATCGGAATGACGTACGTACTGCTACATGTGCGTTGCAATCACTGAATACCCTTTGCCAGGTGTGATATTTATTAGAATTTTACGAGTATGTAGTTTGTTGGTTGAAAAATGTGGCAATTGTATCCATACACCATTCATTGAGAAATAAAAAATAACGTTTAATTTAATAGCCTGCGCTAAGTATTTTAAACTCATCATGTTTCTCATATAATTGAAGCTTATTGAAGCATACCTGTCGAACGTCATTTACTTGAATTTATTTCAGGTTCAATTTGTCGGATTGTAAACTTAAGTGATAAGTGGTACCTAAAATAAAGTGCAATTTGACAAATTAAAGAGTACGGAACGTTAGAAATGCCTGCGTACGGAACAGGAAGTTTTTTATTTATCTCCAGTTCATTGCCAACAGCTTGGACTTCTTCCTCATTATCATGCGAGTCTGCTTCTTTTCTATCAAATTGAGTGAATGGATTTTACTGAATTTGAGTCGCCTTCATGTCTTAGCCTGATTTTATCATTCTATGATAAAGTTGATCATTGGAAACCGGTTCGACTAAAATATCTGAATTATTCTACCATGTTTTAAGGAATCTATTCATAAAGACTTGCAACTGAGTGTTAGTCACGTTCTAAATATTACACCCAACGAGACTGGACGTTGAGGTGCAATAATCTTAGCCAATTTTTATGACCTTTGTTCGGTGCTTATATCCCCAGGGTAATCTAGTGATTCCAGATTCAGATGTTCACATCAGTTTGATGCCAACTTCAGTCGTACCCGAGCTTCCTAGATATTCTCGTTCCATAGCAACCTTTTGATATACATAATTGGGCTTATCTAATTTCAGTGTCGGTATTTTTTTTTAATAATCAACGCGCGCTCAAGGGGTTTTTGTACCCTGAAAATGTTCGTACACAGCGCAGGCGAAGGAAATTTAGGGAGGAAGAAAAGACAGGTACCGATGTACATTGTTTTTAAATGTTTGTAAGTTATAACGACCAGGAAACACAGAGATCGGCAGGGCATTCCATAAGGGAGATGTACGGCTTAGGAAACAATCACGATATTTTAGAGTACGTCTGAAAATGGGCTTGAGGGTATACTGATGAGCATTCATAGTGAGACGGGTGTTACGGTTGAAAGTTTGAATGGGCGGAATGCTACTGGCGATTTCAGTGGAGCACTGGTGGAGAAAACAGCGATAAAACAAAGTGAGACAGGAGACATTATGTCGGTGTTCGAGGGTGTCAATTGATTGACTGATATTAGTATCACCAATAAGTTTTATCGCACGGTTTTGAATGCTATCGAGCAGGAGGAGAGATGTTTTAGGAGCACCTGACCAGATGTGGGCATTGTACTCCAATTTTGGGCGGATGAATGCCTTATACATATATTGTGGCCAGATCAGAGGGGGTCAAGTATTTCTTAGATCGCTTGAGGAAACCTAGATATGTCACAGCATTTTTGACCACATCGAATATGTGGTCATTCCAACGTAAGTTGTCACTGACACACATACCGAGAATGGAAAGTTTATCGGTTTTGATGATGCAAGTGCCATTCATGAATTTCGCCTTAATGACAGCAGACAGCATTGAGTTTTGAAAGCACTAAATTCCACTCGGTTGACAGTTCCCCAATTGGTTATGCTGTTAATATCGGAATTTAATGAGGTTAGCATACGCTGCCGTTCCCGTTCTACAACCGAAGAGCAGGGAACGAATACGAAAAACAAAGAGAACTGTCATCAGCAAAGGAATATATTGAATTAGAAGTAGCAGACAACAGATCATTAACGAAAATTAAAAAAAGTGTCGGAAACAGAACGGAGCCCTTAGGCTCACCAGCATTTATTTTGTGAATATCAGACTTGAAACCATCCAAGACAACTTGAATTGAACGTTCAGAAAGGTAATTTCTAATCCATTGAAGAAGAGAGTCATCGATCCCAAAAGCACGCATTTTCGAAAAAAGAGCCTGATGCCAAACTCTGTCAAATATCAAGTGCAACTATCTTGCTTTCGCCAGATTGATGTACGTTTTGATTCCACTTTTCGGTGAGGCATGCCATCAAATCACTAGTGGACCTGTTGCTATGAAAACCATATTGCCGGTCATTGAGAAGTTTCGTGTTTCGAGATATTTCATGAGCTGACGGTTTATCAGCATTTCCATGACCTTGGAAAGAAGGGACGTAAGTGCAATGGGCTTGTAGGAGGAGAGAGAAGAAGATTCGTCTTTTTTAGGGACGGGCTGGACAAATGCTGTTTTCTATCTGCTCGGAAAAAGTCCTAAAGAGTAGGATTGATGAAAAAGCTTACGCAGTGGTTTTGCCAGCGAGGAAGAACACCTCTTCGGAAGGAGGGGAGATATACCATCTGGACCAGCGGATTTATGTATGTTAAGATCTCTGAATACTCTTGGTACTACACGAGTACGAAAGTGGATTCGTCGCATTGACGATACGAAGCACTCAAGTGTAGGCGGGGACAGAGCACAATCTGGGCGCATTGAGCTAGCCGCAAAGTGTGCGGCAAGCAAATTGGCTTTATCCAAAGAGCTGACAGTTGGAATGTCATTGTGAATGAGCGTTGGAATGGAAGATGAGGCAGAGTTTCTGATGTTTGTGACAAAAGACTAAAAGCTTTTTCTACCTCTGGAACATTGTAGGATTTTTTGCCTCAACTTTTGGTCGTACTGAAATTTCACATGCTTAAGAAAAACGATGCAGTCATTCCTGGCTCGTTTAAGCTTTTTTCGGTTTTCCTCTGTCGGATTGGTCTTATAGGGCCGAAAAAATATTTCTCTAATCCTGACAGCCTCTTTATAGGTCGAGTCGTACCACGCATTTTCTTTTGGTTTGATACTCCTCATCCGATGAGAGATAAAGCATCTCATTCCAAAGAGAATAGTTTCTGTGATCATGTCGGCAGCGGCATCCACGTCGTTATCGAGGAAACATAACGACCAGTTAAAATTCCTAAAGAAGTTGTTAAGTCCGCTCCAATTGGCTTTCTCGTGTTGCCATACGGTTCTTTTAGGAATCTTTTCTCTAGCTGTGTGGTGGGTGTACGAGAAATTAGCTGATATGACACAATGGTCCGACGAGCCTAGAGGGGAGCGCATATCAACGGAGTACTTGTCAGGATAAGAAGTTAAAAACAAGTCCAGGGTGTTGGTGGTATGACTATCAACGTCTGGTATGCGTGTGGGCTCATTTACAAGCTGCGTTAAGTTGTTTTCCGCAGCAAAGATCTCAACACACTCTCCTTCGGGTGTTGTCTGTCCAAAATGTCGAAGTCACCCAGAATTGTGTACGAGTATATTGAAATCGCCCGTAATAACGATTTCTGTATGAGGACACAGCGATACAATTCTTTGGATGGAGTCAGACAGCGCATCCAATTCGTTAAAAGTCGAATTGTTGTCCAGTTTGGGGATTCTGTAAATAAAGCAGTAGTGGATAATTTGCTTACGGAGATGGAATTTTAACCACATGAAATTGAATTCCGGATTGGAACAGGGACTACATTGTGGTGGAGTTTGGTAAGGTACATCACTACGCACGTAAATGGCGAGACCGCGGTGAGAGAAGAATGGTGGCACTAGTTCGTAGCCAGGTAGCTTCAGATCAGAGTGATCTGATAGGTGTGGGCGGGGATCTACCTGTGTTTCACTAAGTGTCAAAACAGCTGGTCTGTACTTATAGACGTGGACGTACGCAGAAAAGTGATTACTTTTTAGCCTGCGTATATTGGCTACGTCCACTCTACTACGTCTTTATTTTTGTCTATGGTCTATGAAATAGGATCGGGCTCGGAGGCTTCCTTTTTTTAATGAACTTAGATACATTCCAATAACAAGGGACAGTTAACATATCTGGCAGCAAACCTCCTTCGTATCCAAAGGCATACAGTTTCAAGACTGGGTTAATTAATGTAATACGAAATAATAATTGGTCTGCATATTAGAAATTCCGCCATAATAAAACAGCCTTTAAACACATACCAATTTGCATATCAAACAATTTAGCAGACGGAACCCGGAATATTGAAGGGGCCATGCCAAAAAAGGAATATCTTAGCCTTTAACTCAGCTAAAACGCTAAAACGCTAAAACGCTAAAAGTTAAGCATACAAGCGCTTTCAGATGTCGATTTATACGGCTTCCCAAAAGGAAGAGATTATCTTAATAATAGATCTAGACTATAAATTAAACTGAAAACTTCAACAAGGCCATACAAATCTTCTGAGGCTGTTCCTGGCTTTTCGGTAAGAAATGGAAAATGTTGGGTACATAATATACTCGTGCGGTTTTTTTTTTTCAAAATTTGAACATTTATTTAAGAAAAACATATACAATAGTATTATTCAAAGTATTGCCCATCTGAAGCTATGACTTTTTCCCATCTTTCTGGCAATTTGTGGATCCCATCTCATAAGAACTGCGCCGGCTTGGCAGCCAAGAATGAATCAACCCAATTTTTGATGTTCTGCTCTGATGTGAACCGTATTTCAGTGAGGGCGTTCCGCATCGACCGGAACAAATGGTAGTCAGAAGGGACAAGGTCTGGGCTATAAGGCGGGTGGGGTAAGACTTCCATCCACTGTTTTCCAAATAGTTCTTAACGAGAATAGCAACGTGGGGCCGAGCGTTGTCCATTGATGGTTTCACCCGGTTTTAGCAGCTCATAATACAGCACAATCATCTGATCCCACCAAATAGAGAGCATTACCTTCGCGCCATGGATATTCGGCTTTGCCGTTGATTTGGCTGGTTGGCCGGGTTTCACATATGATTTTTTGCGCTTGGGGTTGTCATAATGGATCCATCCGATGCAAAAATGACTTCCTTTTGTGGCGTTCCAGCAGCATTTCGGACATGCAAAACCGCCTTTCGACGTCTCTCGGCTTGAGTTCATGTGGAACCCAATTTCCTTGCTTTTGAATATATCCAGCTGCTTTTAAACGTTTTGAAATAGCTGCTTGAGTGACACCCAAAGATTCTGCGAGCTCTTCTTGAGCCCCTTCATAGAGAAATGCTTCCAGTTCTTTATCTTCAAACTTTTTTGGCTGCCCAGGACGTTCATCGCCTTCCAAGCCAAAATCCCCAGTTTTAAATCGTTCAAACCACTTTTGGCACGTTCGCTCAGCTAGCGCATGTTCACCATAAACTTCCACCAAAACACGATGACTTTCGGCAGCAGTTTTCTTCATGAAGAAGACCTCCCAGCAAAAACACTTTTTCAGGCACAAAGTTCGACATATTTGAGTGAAAAAAAATTATTGTTGTTTACGCTTCAAATGAATGACATATACTGAAATGACGTACAATGACAGTAGCTTTCCAACGCATGTTCCAATGGAATAATAACAATGAAATAATACAAGTTACGCCATCTCTTAGCAAACCGCACGAATTAAGTTATAGACCCAATAAAATCAAAATTTATCTACTGGACTTATTCTCCGACATTTTTAAAATACGAACACCTCGGTAGGCATTACAGATGTAATGGGCATAGTAGGTGGCCGTGGCTCAAGTGGTAATGGACTAGCTTCCAAATCGGACGGTTCGGGGTTCAATACCACTCGTGAGCGAAAGACTTTTTTTTCAGGGAACTAAATTCTCGTGAGATGAATGGTTGCCTAAATACAACATCAAGTCAATTTACACTAATAACTTAGTCTCCCCATTAAATGTTGGATGCCACCCATGCAGCGGAATAACCACTGAGCCCAAACGTCTTTCTTTCTCTCTCTATCCCATTTTCCAAAAAAAACTTAACACATGCTTTGGCATCATACTCGTAAGTGTAGTCATACCCACTTGAGTGTTAAGTTCTTTTTTAAAAAAGAAAAAAAAAATGTACACCTCGCCTCTTTAAGGTTGTCCTTCCGAATCATAGCCAACGGGATTATTCTCAAATCTTCAAAATAGTATCTCAATGCAACCGATGCAATGACGGCTCAAAAATGTCGAATGGATTAGGAGCCGTAGTTTTCGGTACTTTTAGGACATTCTACTCCTATCTTCTAAGCAAAGGTTCATGCTACAGACCTCTGTGCCAGAGAATACATATAATCTAACATCACACATCTATATAGTTATGTTGTCAAGCAGCAATCAAAGCTCTCAATGGTGATCTTTTATTGCTAAAGATAGCTCACTTAAATGCCGTCTTAGAAAAATGAACATTGTCATTGACACATGTGCTGTGCGAAAGCCCTGCCAGTGCTTCAGGTTTTGGTGCATACTTCCATAAACACTCCACGTCATCGTCTGACATGTCCTCTCTTTGACAGCTCAGACCATCTTAACCCTTATCTAGATTTCAGCTTGTACTCGTAGACAGAAATTCAATTTATTCTGGACTCCATTCCTTTGGGAATCTTTCATTTTCCCTGGTTTCGTGTATCGTATTTGGGGGTGGAGGATTTCGGATGAATTTGGCACCACTGGATACAACTTAGCCTTCGATGATTATCGATCCATTTTTTCAAGGGTTCAAATAGCAATTGGAATTTAATCCGAAGTAGAAAATTTGTTCATTCGAATCAGCACCATTTCAATTATACCTGCCTATGTCAAGTTGGCCCCAGTCGGTGGACTATCTTCTCCTGACTTGTTGATTTTAACTCCAATCACTAGTAAGTTCCTCAATTATGTTGTCGCGCTGACTAACATACTACTTCTTACGGTTTCAAGGCAAATCTGTTCGTGTTTTCACTCTTTCCACGTCTAGAATTTTTAGTTTTTCACGCGATACCCGGCTTCTTTGTTGTTATTTCTGCTGCTGAATTCAATATGACTTGAGTCTTAAACCCTGTCATCAACACGTTAGCAGTAATATCTACTGAAAGATATGTTTTGTATGATAACTTAAAAATAATGGGCGTAAGAACTGTTAGTGTTGCCATTAGTCCTACGTTGAACTTGATCGTGCTTTTGGTTGGTAAATTCTATCTTTTGCGGAAGGCATTTGAAGGACCTTCCTATTAATTGTTGAGAAGAATCGTCATGTCTAGGAGTTGAGTTGTCTTTATTAGATAGTCATGGGTCATCAACATATTACCCGCATTCGTCCACACTAGTAAATTTTTTTGTGGTTTCCCAACATCACAACGCGCATGTGATACATATGTATTTTCGATACTACAGGATCCTCTTTTGCATTGTCTGTTCCTTGTCATTGAGTAAAACACAGAATAATCATGAACTGTTCAAACACTAGATGAATGTGAATGCAGCAATGCAACTATAGCCAGTCAACTCCACAAAGAAGTCAAACAATGATTCTCCGGTTTACGGGTAAAGCGAATTTGAATGCAAGGTAGTTAACACCTATAACCATGGTTGGTCTCAAAAATTTTGAAATTTAGAAGATAAATGTAAGCTGTGAAGTTTACACTTAAAACAGGTAATCACACCACAGTATGATTTAAGCTTCTCGTGTACATACCATATTTTCATTATTTTCCTCACTTCAGTGAGCAAAAGCAAAGAAGTAAATATAAGTACATACTCGTATGAGGGTAGTCCCAGAAGTACCTAACAAAGAAAACACAAAAAAAAAATAAAAATAGGGAAAAATATGGTTACTTCTGTACGTAGTCTCCTTTTAGTTCAATATACTTTCCCCAGCAATGTTCTATAGCTTCGATACCCTGTTTATAGTGAGAATCGTCGAGCTCATTCAAATTGCCATCAACTGCAGACTCCACCTCTTTACTGTTGGCAAATCTTTTACTACCGAGCCGTTTTTTCAAGTTCGGAAATAGAAAATACTCCAAGGGGGCTAATACGGTGCAAGAGGCAGCAATTCCAACTTTAACTCATTGATTTTGGCCATCGCGATGACGGATGAGTGAACTGGTGCATTGTCTTGATGAAACAAAACTTTTCTCTTCGCCAAATGCGGCCGTTTTTTCTTGATTTCATCTTTCACACGATGTAATAAGTTCGCATAATACATGCACGCCGTTGATTGTTTTTCCTTTCTAAAGATAATCGATGAAAATTATCACAGGCGCATCCCAAAAAACTGACGCCATGACCTTGCTTGCAGATGGAACTGTCTTCGCCTTCTTTAGAGTCGATTCTCCCCTTTGAGCCCATTGTTTTGACTGTTCCTTCGTCTCGGGTGTGAAGTAATGAACCCATGTTTTATCCATGGTTATGAATCGACGCAAAAACTCGGCTTTATTGCTGCGAAACAATCGAACACTCGATTGAAACATCCGACGCTGTTTTTGTTCCATTGTGAGTAACCGCGGCATCCATCTTGCGCACTGCTTTCTCATGTCCAATTTTTCAGTCAATATGCGATATACAGCCCGTTTTGAAATGCCTACCATATCTGCTAGTTCACGTACTTTCAATCGACGGTCATCCAATACCATTTTGTGGATTTTTTTCAACATTTCTGGTGAGCTCACCTCATTTGGTCAACCACTGCGATGTTCGTCTTGGCAAGTCGTACGGCCTCGCTTAAACTCTGCCAACCAATATTTTTTTTTTTGTTGATTGGATTGAGGCCTTCCAAATGAAAGTAATATTGTATCACATTACGATGACCAATTTTTTCCACATTTAAAAATTCATTGAGAGCGTTCACTGTTGATGGCTGCCGAACAAATACTAAACAACACAGAGTCGGTCGGTACTTTCTGCAATTGTCATTCTTTTTAAACAACAACCGCCATCTATAAGTCAGGTCGGGTTATACTGGGACTACCCTCGTATGCATACGAATGTAAAACTTTGGCTTTGAGTTTAGTTGAACCAGAGAAGAGACTTTGTTAGCGTTAAGAATGTAAAGGCCGTTTCTTTCAAACATTTGGAGAAAAGAAACAAATGAAAGAAAGACTCAATACCAAACCATCTTACAGAGCATAATGTGAAGAAACCCAACAATTTGAGGATTTCTCTCAAACGGAGTTTTTACGTTACAAAGTCACATCATTGTTCTTATTCTATGGAGCACTTCTAGCATTTGTTTGTAAAATGAGGCTCATCATTCCTCCTTATTTTGGGACTTCTAAACCGATTCCCAGCTGGTAATAGCGGTAAATAATATCTGGAACTGATGTTAAGTTTGCATTTATGGGCAAAATGTAGTTTCTTATCTCATGTTCAAAACATAACCCCCACTAACTTATAAACAAATCAAGTTCACTGATGTGTCAATCTAAGTAAACATCGATCTCAAGTAAGAGTAAAACCTAAATTCCTATTGGCACTTAAACGATAAATAAGAAAAGATGAGAAGAAAATTTCGGCATTTTGTGTCAGAGAAATTTATTTAAAACGAAAGTCTATTGTTTCTCCAATTGGGTCATCACAACAAGTCATTTGCCCATCAATGGGTATGGAAATCATTGAAACAAGAATAGTGGATAAACAAATCTCTTGAAAAAGAATGAAAATAAGATACAACATGACAAAAAAAAAAAAAAAAAAACATAAATAAATAATACATTCTTTCATGGTCATCGTCATCAACTTATCATCATCATCTTTCTTTTGCAATGTGACGCACGTTAACACACTTTTTTCCAAAAAGATACTTTCAACTTAAGAACTGTAAAATATTCGTTTATCTTATTTTTCGAACATGATCAATGAACAATAAGAAAAAAAAGACGTGATACTCAAGATCATTGAAATGAAATTTGAAAAATGAAGAAAAAATTGTTAAGAAGATAGATTTTTTTGAAGAGGCTTGAGAAGAGAAAGAAGAGAATTTATAACGTGCGGAAATAATTTATTATTGAAGCGGATTTTCTAAATTAAGTAACCACAATCGAATGAGAATTTGAGATGAACTCATTAAAGATGTTTGCAATGCAAAGATACAATAATTTACCTAAATTACTAAAGTCCTACCTTTTACTGGATGACAGAAGTTGAATGAATACAGTCCTCAATTTATATGTAGTTAGAAGGCATTATGAAGTTTTTGTAAAATATGACATAACCTAGAATTGTAAGACTCCTATAAATACTACATTTGAGACTCCCGTCCTAAAAGCAGATTCACCATAGCCAATTTAAGGGATTTTGTCGGGTTATTAATAGGAAGTCAATACAATTTGCTCTTTAGATCTTCTATTCCCGATCTTATCTCAGTCACATCCGAATTACCTCAAGGGAAACACCTCAGTTGTTGATTTCATTATTAAAAAATCAGATGATATGAAAGTCTATAAGAACATATCAACACTTTCTGACTCCTCGATTTGGTGCCAATAAAATGCCAATCCATCCCTTACCCGGCAATGTTTTTTTGTTGGGTTTCAAAGAATACCCAAATGCTTACGTTACAAAAATGCCTTTATCTCATCTTCGTTAGGACCATTCTGGAGTATGAAAGCCAGTGTTCATTACCATTTTACGACATCGACTCTATCCGAATGGAAGGAATCCAACGTGGATTTATCCACTGCTAACTACACCCAGTTGCTATTTCCGTATTAACTCATGTAACCACTGATATGTATCTTTCTTCCATCTGAATCTTCACTGCACCGATTACGGGTGTTGCGAACCTTTGCCCAGATGATCCGAATTGCGAATAGCGTGCTTAATGAGTTCGAATATACCATATAGTGATCCCCATCGACTGCAACACACTTATGCGAGCGCTTGATCCAATCCTCGAAACATTTTTTATATTCGGTTTTCGGTATGTCCATCAGTGTTTCCTGCGATTTGTCCATTACTTCTCGGCTGCTGAAACGCGTTCCCCGTAGTGGTTTTTTAACTCGATTGAACAGAAAGAAGTCACAGGGAGCCAAATCAGGTGAATTCGGTGGCTGTTGGATGGTATTTGTTGTATTTTTCGTCAAAAAATTACGAATAATGATGGCTCTGTGCGACGGTACGTTATCATGGTGCAAAATCCACGAGTTTTCTGCCCACAATTCTGGTCTCTTTCGGTGAATTGCTCCACGCAAACGTCTCATAACGCCCAAATAGTACTCTTTGTTTACTGTCTGCGCTTCTGAAAAAAATTCATGATGCACTACACCGTTGTAATGCATGAAAACCGTGAGCATTGCCTTCTTTTTTGACTGAAAACGACTTGGTTTTTTTGGCCTCGGCTCATTTGGTGAACGCCATTCACTTGCCTGATGTGTGGATTGCGTGTCGTACTCATAAACCCACGTCTCGTCTTCAGTAATGATCCTTTTGATGAATGTAGGATCGGATTCGGCCTCGCAAATCATCTCTTTAGCGACGTCAACACGGTCTCTTTTTTGAAAGAAATTGAGGTCTTTTGGCACCAACTTTGCTGCTACATGACGGAAACCCAAATCATTAACCAAAATGTCTTGGATGGATCCATAGGCAATGTTGAAGTCCTCCGCTATCTCTCTGATGATTAATTTGCGGTTATTCACCACTTCATCAATGTTTTCGTCGGTTTTCGATGTCGATGGTCTGCCACTGCGTTCATCATCTTCGATTGACTCACGACCACTTTTGAACCGCTCGTGCCACTGGTAAACGACCATTTTCTTTAGAGAATCGTTGCCGAATCACTTTTCAAACATTTCCAACGTTCGCGCACCATTAAATCCGTTTTTGAAAATTTAAATCCATTTCTAAAATTGTAAAAAATCGCCAACACACACAGAGGTAGATGTACTCTTGGCGACGTAACTTTTGCAAATATCAAGCTATGACGCTAAGATTTAGAGGGAATATCAATAACAGATTTACTAATTTAACAAAAAAAAAACAGAACTCAAATCAGAATAATGGGAGCGCCACACGGTGGTGTGGTGCGGGAACATTTAGGAGGTATTGAAATCATGATTAACTCGAAATCAGATCTCGTCCTCTTCGGTAGCATTGAATCGTCGGTTTCTCGCTGAAAAACAAATCATAACGTTGTACCATGCTGAAAAGTGAAGCTGAGTGATTCCTGATTGAGAAGATCCAAAAAAACAAGTGAATAACCAATCCAGTATGATTCTGAAAAAAGACCTATCTAAGGTCACAAAGAGATTGAAAATTCGCTCTGGGCACTGTAGGGTACACCTATCGCGTTAAATGGAGTCTATTTTAAGAAAATAAATAGTCAAAAATCATAGGCCTTTGATATTGACTGTGTTATTGTCTTAGTTTAGGTGGAGGCGTGGCGCAATGGGCAATTACTACTCCAGATGGTCGGCCAACACTAAAAAAAAGAAAAACTTATCAATTTTACGTACAGCTTGCTGTTATATTTTCTCTTCCAAAGCCCGTCATGTCATTGTGGAGGACGGAGGATTTAAAATTGAAAAAGGGGTGTTGGGTTTTCACTGGTCAAATGTGGATCTACGTGATCTAAAAACGCACTGAAAAGGACCGGTCGAATCGTTTAAAAATTGTATCTGATATTCACTCGATCGACCGGACAATGATGAATGTATAGTTGGTGCAGTTTAGACGACGTGCTTTCTTGTGGATCGGACACAAATTGCGAATGTTCCATTCGTCAGGATAGCTACATATGTTAGGGTTTCATTCCTCCGACCAAAATTTCGAATTGGGTTCATTTTTGCTATCTTACAAGCTAACCGCTCTCCTACTCGTAGGACTCTCCTAAGCTGAATGGGACAGCAGTCCATTATAGCAGCCTCGTTATACTTCAGATTAGATATTGATATACCCACTTCATTTTCATTTCATAGAACCTTTTTTTTTTTAATATTTTTGCATATTTTTTTCATTTTCGGTACGCATGAATTGATGTCAATTTGCTTCTCCATATACTCGTAGTAGTATCCTTAAGTTTTCAACCCGCTCTTTTGTATAAGTTTTTCGCTAGAGATGGATATCAGTTCCTCATCATTTGTGATCGACAAATTTACAGGGTATTGTCCAACATTTTGAGCACCTACAATATAAGGTCGTTTGTGATACTGTACGAGTATATAATCTTACCGTCGCACTTTCGTCTTCTGTTTGCTAGCCTAATCTTTCTCTCTTGAGTCTGGGATTCAAACTCGTCAGGACGGCTGCGGTGTAAATTTTAAGCACCAATTGTTTTTTTAGATTAAAATTTTCCATATAGCCGTGTTCTGTGGCGTTAACAGCTGCAATATTTTTTCAAATTACATTGGTATTCACCAATCATACAGTCTTCCTAATTACTCCAGCAGATTTCACTTCAAGTTAAAGTTGTCCTATGCATCAAGCCCTCATATAATTGGACATCATAGGCTACGATTTACGAGTATAAGTATACTGTCTGTATATCGAATTTTGTTGATTGTCGAATTGTTACATGTCTCCTGGCAAGGTTACCATAAGACTAAATTTTCTGTTCACAACTGGTCATGATGACATCCAGAGTAGTGTGCTGAAATAAACGTGATCATATACAAACAACCTATTGACAAGCTGTTAGAACGTGGTAATATTTCTGTATAACTCCAGAACTAAATACCAGATGCTTGTATGTAGCTTTGAAAGACCTCCTCTATCATTCTATGTATAATTTAGAGATTTGACCGGGCATCTGCTTAGATAAAAATGTCTATCTTTTCCTCGTCAGGATAAGACGGACATGACGTTTTTCATAAAACTGAATACATAGTTAATTTTACGGTTAAACATTCTGCAGTGGTTTCTCCAGATCGAATTAAACTTTATTACTATGATTTTCCCTTCATCCCAGGTTTCAAAAAGTTTTAATTTGAGTTTCTGCTTGTCGTATGTTTGCAGCTGCAAATGCTGGCAATGATAGCATCCACACCCACCGTAAAATCAGTTAGCCCGACTCTAATTAGCAACCTGCATTCAAAAAAATATTCCTTTACTCAGTTGCCTCCAGAAAAAGCCTTGGATGAAGGTCGAAACACAGTCACACATGTCGTGTAGAGGCACAACCCATAACCAAATTTAAATCAAAATGTGTATTTAAGTGGTTAACAAGTACTATATATATGTCAACCTCATCGGTATTGAGTATTTTATGTGTTCGGCAAATTGACTGGTAGTAGAATTATCAACCTAAAATCACTTACTTAATTCGCACTAAGAAACTGTTCTCTTTGCAGTCGCTTGTGTATTCCGGGTTATTTATATGAGTCGGTTCAATGATATGTGCATATATAAAACGTTTTCAGATAAATACGTTAATGCTACGTTTACTATTCTCCAAAAGAAAAGGCATGGTAGAATTCGAACTGTAAAGACGCTGTCAGGGTTAGAGAAATGTTTTTTCGGTCCTACAAGACCAACCCGACGGAGGAAAACCGAAAAATGTTCAAACGAGCCAGAAATGACTGCAACGCCTTTCTTAAACGTGTGAAATTCCAATAGGACCAAAAAATGAGGCAAAAAATACTGCAATGTCCCAAAGGCAGTAAGAAAAATTCTTCGTCGTTCGTCAAAAACATTAGAAATTCTGCTTCATCCTCCATCCTAACGCTCATTTGCAATGACATTCCAGCTGTCAACTCGTTGCGCAAAGCCAATCTGCTTACTGCACACTTTGCGGCTAGCTCAACACTCCCAGATTGTGCTTTGTCCCCGCCTACACTTGAGTGCGTCGAATCTTCAATGCGACGTATCCACTTTTGCACTAGTGTAGTATCAAGAGTACTTAAAGATCTTAACATATGTACATAAATCCGCTGGTCCAGATAGTATATCTCCCCTTCTTCTGAAGAGGTGTTCTTCCTGCATAAGCTTTTTCATCAATCCTACTCTTTCCGAGCAGATGGGAATCTTCTTCTCTCTCCTCCTACAGATCCATTGCACTTACGTCCCTTCTCTCCAAGGTCATGGAAACGCTGATAAACCGTCAGCTCATGAAATATCTCGAAACACGAAAACTTCTTAATGACCGGCGGTATGGCTTTCGTAGCAACATGTCCACTGGTGATTTGATAGCATGTGTCACAGAAAAATTTAACATACATCAATCTGGGCAAGATAGTTTCACTTGACAGAGTTTGGCATCAGGCTCTTTTGTCGAAAATGCGTGCTTCTTGGGATCGATGACTCTCTTCTTCAATGGATTAAAAATTACCTTTCAGAACGTTCAATTCAAGTTGTCTTGGACGGTTTCAAGTCCAATATTCACAGAATAAATGCTGGTGAGCCTAAGGGCTATGTTTTGTTTCGACACTCTATTTAATTTCCGTTAATGATCTCTTGTCTGCTACTTCTAATCCAATATATTCCTTTGCTAATGACAGTACTCTCTGCTTTTCATATTCGTTCCCGGACTCACGCCCCTGCTCTTCGGCTGTAGAACGAGAACGACAGCGTATGTATAGCTCATTAAATTCCGATATTAACAGTATAACCAATTGGGGAACTATCAACCGAGTGGAATTTAATACTTCCAAAACTCAATGTTGTCTGCTGTCATTAAGGCGAAATTTAAATACCCATCCATTATCCATGAATGGCACTTACATTGGAATGACCACATATTGGATGAGGTTTCCTCAAGCGATGTAAGAAATATTTTACCCCCTCCGATCTTTTCTCAATATGTAAGGCATTCATCCGCCCAAAATTGGAGTGCAACACCCACATCTCGTCAGGTGCTCCTAAATAATCTCTGCACCTGCTAGATAGGATTCAAAACCGTGCGATAAAACTCATAGGTGATGCTAATATCAGTCAATATATTGACACCCTTGAATACCAACGTAACGTCTCCTGTCTCACTTTGTTTTATCGCTATTTCCACCACGAGTGCTCCATTGAAATCGCCAGTAGCATCCGCCCATCCAAACTTTCAACCGTAACACCCGTCTCGCTATGAATGCTCATCAGCCCATTTTCGGGCGTACTCTAAAATATCGTGATTAGTTCCTAAGCCGTACAACTAGCTTGTGGAATGTCTTGCCGATCTCTGTATTTCCTGGTCGTTATAACTTACAAACATTTAAAAACAATGTACATCGGTACCTGTCTTTTCTTCTTCATAAAATCCATGGGTTTTTCTGCAAACTTGATGATGATTTGTTTTTATTATTGCTACTTTCATAAGATAAAAATAGTAAAACGTTATGTGAATTAGGCATTTTCTGGAGAAAAGTGACTTTAAAATCAAAAATTAGCGTGGACAATGAAAATGGAACAGGCTTGGAAATTGAATATCTAAAGACTCAAACAAGATATCAACTTTATTTAAACGCCGTTACAAATATACCCAGGAATCATTTCCTAAATTATCGCCGGCGAATTAGGGGACACCCTGTATATGTATAAAAAAAAAAAGAATATGTGCTTGCCACGACAGCATAGCGATTATTTGAAATCAGCCAGGTTTTAGGAGTACTAATGAATCTGTTCCAGCTTTATATTTATTTATGGTGCGGCTTATGAATGCAATGTCCTCCATTTAAACAAAAAATTGATCCTTCGCACAAAAACATATGAGTTTCTCCATTTTGATTCTAATCTACGATATTGATCATTAATGGCGTAATGACATCAAAACTTCAACGTCTTCGAAAATATAAGATCGATGTCCACCTTACCCAAGAGTGGTGTTAGTCAAACACAACCGGAAGAGGAAGGTAGTTGAATTTTCAATGATGGCTCAAAACCATTCAGGGATGTGGCTTGGTGGAGGGCCAAAAACGTTCATTTGCTCTTTGTCAGTTATTGTACAATTGCTTCTATCTTACGAGCGAATACATACGAAATCCTACTACTCCTGAAGTACGAGTATATTGTGAAAACAAGAAAAAAAGGTGAAGTATTGTAGTTAAGACCAAACTGGACTTTAAGTTCAAAAATGCATGGTTTTTGTGGAAGTAATAAAAGGATGAATTTACTAACTTTCGCCTGGAAAATGAGATCAACTATGACCTTCTTAGGCAGACCTCGGGTGAAGACTTTTCAGGATCTGCGTTTCTGCCTACTTTCTTTATTGGGGCTTTCATTTCGTATTGATTTCGAACAACTGCATGTGGCTTGACCTCCAGGTAACAGACAAATCAAAAAAATACTTCCGAACTTCCAAAGAAATCAGTTATATTCTGCTACCTCTCCCAGTAGAAAAGATAACAGACTGTTTACTGACATCTTGTTGGGGTACACATCTCCTGCAGGGCTTGGTGTGATGATTACTCCGATTACAGAATGCAAGTTTTACATGTTGCTACTGATGGCACATTACCAGTGAAACGAAACGACACACTAATGCCTGTGTTAGATAAACGCTACAATTGCTAAAAAACCATATTGTACTGTATGGAAGCTAAAGCAGTGTCTTAAGAATCATCACCTACGACCCAAATGCGATATAGTTCGTCTGTTCCTTGATTAAAACATTATTATTTTATACATACATACTTAAAATTACTGGTAATAAGCTGTTGTTTATTTCAAAGTATTTGTCAACGTAATAAAATATTTTTAATGAATAAATTAGACCAAACGAAACAACATTTGAGAAAGCACACAGCAGAAATTTTACTTTCAACCCAAACAAAGATAAGAGCATAACCGTTGGTCTACTCTCTTTTGGATGCATAATAGTTGGTCTATGACTATTTAAATAGAGTTTCGGTTAACTGTTATTAAGAAAATGACATGTACTTGTTTTGTTGTTCTTTAATCTATGCTTTTATACAAGCCAAAAACAGTTTCATATCAAACATGGCGCGTGGCGTCGCATTATCACGAGACCTAAGGGAATCAATTATTAAAGCATTGGAAACGGGATTGTCGAGCTACAAAATCGCTAAAAATTTTAACTTACCGCGCATCAGTGCAGAACATTATTTCAAAGTTCAAAAACTCTGCAAATGTGGAGATAAGAAAAAAAAACGGGACGTCCACCAATAGCAAAACCTCGGGATTGTCGCATTTTGAAAAAATTAATAAAAGAAAATCGACGCCAGACTGCTGCTGCAATAACTGTTGAATGGAGAGAACGAATTCAAAAAAGTGTTACGGTTAACACTTGTAAGCGGACTATGGCAAAAATTGGATACAAATTTTATAAGGTTTATTTTAAAATATTTGAGTTTTGTATAAATTACACAAATCTAATTCGCTAAAACTTGAGGCAAAAGAAAACCAGTGTTGACACAAAAGCAGAAGAAAAGGCGCCTTGAGCCGGCTAAGCAACGCAAAAATTGGAGTTTAAGTCAATGGCGGTCCGTTATTTGGAGTGATAAGTGCAGATTTGAAGTTTGTGTAGATGACGAACGAAGACGAGTGATAAGGAATGCAAAAGAAGCCTTTGGCAAAGACTGGGCCCCCGACCAATTATCAAGGCTTCGCCCATCAATGACGTTGTCTAATAAAAAGCGGTGGTAGAGCATATTACTGGTCTTATCGTAAACATCTTCAGATAACGCCTCTGAATGGTTGCTACGATTTGACCAGTAACAAGTTGCCGGTCATAGGTCTTGTTGGCGGCTGGACCACCGGCAGTCCATACCAGGACTTAAATCACTGTACCATGGGAGTCAGGAGCCCCCCGGATTTCGGTCCGGGCCTGACTTGTTTGAGGTAGGCCCCCTTGTGGGAGCGCCATGGTGGCTGTGGTTTAAACCCAAATCGCGGGAACGGGTCTAACCCATTGTAGAGTTGCAAATAAATACTGGGTGCTGTGACCCTAAGAACAGTAAGAGGTTTTAGGTCGGCCTCGACTCATACCAAGGGTGGAACTTGTGCCTCCAACACAGTTCCGAATTGGTATCAAAGGATTGACGGAGTGCGATGGCAAGGCGTATCCTTGCTCCCTATGGATGTATGGGCATCCCGTAAACATAAGGTCTCCATGACAGGTGGTTTACGTTAAAAATCATGAGTCGTTCTCTGCCTTAAACAAACTGTGAAGTTCCCAGGATCTCTAATGGTTTGGGGGTGAATGTCTAGACGTGGTATGGGTAATTTACATTTTATCAATGGGATAGTCAATGCTGCCAAGTACCAGGACATTTTGGGACAGGAGCTGCTTCCATCAATACCACGCCTTTAATCTAGTGATGAAGAGTTGGAATGACCTTCCAGCAGTTCTGATCTTTCACCAATCGTAACCGTTTGGCATAAAATGAAGCAAAAATTGCGAAAAGAGCCAGGTCGGACTTTTCAAGACTTAAGAGCGAAAATATGAAATATTTGGGAATTTTTTGGGGCGGAAGAGTGTCAAAAATTAGTTGACACTATGCCAAGACGCTTAGAAGCAGTGATAAAGGCCAAAGGCAATGTCATACAGTGGTAGAATTAAAATTAAGACTCATAGACCAACTATTTTGCGCCTTAAAATTGTAAATACAACGCCATTTGAGTTTTTAGATCACTCATAACAGTATTTTATTAAGTCACTTTATTTTTTTTTGTCTTTTCCTATTTAAAATTAATAAATCTTAGATATTATAAAAAAAATTAGTTTCTTTTCAAATGAATTTAAGAATGAGCACATATTTGTATCTTATCTTCGGTAGACCAACTATTTTGCGTTTGGGCTCGTATAATGTACATATTATGTTATTCTTTTGTATCTCGATAATATTTTTAATTCGAAAATATATAAAGAATACTTTCTGTTTTCCCAAGTTCACATTATTAAAAATCTTCTTTGTTTTGTCTATTTTTAGAAAATATTTTGCCTGCTTATTCTATATACAAAGGCTCAGGTGCAATCTGACTATGAAGAACCTCCAGAGGGGTAATAAAATATAAAAACCGACTATAAGTAAGCACATGACTATTATCTATGATCTTACAGATACTATGCATTTGTCGAATCACCAAATTCCATTCCACCAAAAGTGCGTCCCCCACCGTATACACATGTCAATATTGATTGCTTAGATGGCACTGGAAAGAAATCATCTGTTTCTGTTAACAATATATGTGGAGACTTGAACAAAGGACAAATTCCCAAAAACCCATTAGGACAAAATGTCCTTGGTGAACCTTACCCTTTGTGAGTTAATTAAAAGCATCGGCTGCCTTTCAGATTTTACTTTTTAATCCACTCTCAATTGCAGTGAACTAATCCGCAATCAAACACTAAGATTCCTTTCGAAGACCTTACCAGTCCTTAAGGCAGATGATACATTGCCAAAAGTAACTCAAATCATTCGCGATGATCCAGTTGAACCTGTAGAAAACAACATTGATAGACAATATAATCCAAACGTCCGAACTCGGCGCAGTGCTGAAGGACCAGCTTTTAGCTACTACGACGTTGAGGAAGAGAAGAAAGATGATGGAGCCACTGAAGAACGACAATCAAGGAAATTCTGTGATGGTGGTGGTGTGTAAGTATCCGAATTAATAGTACCAAAATTCAGAAAGCTCATATTTACATGTTAATCAATATTCTAGCTTTTGTACACTTTATCGCGCGATTCAAGGTGATACTGGATCAAGTCAACCCACTGCAGCTGAACGTCGTGAAGAAATCGGACCGATTCGCTACGAAGGACCACCTACACCGTGTCCTGCCAAAGTTGAATATGCCACACCTGTATTTGCTAAAAACTACCAAGGATCCTGGCGCTATGTAGTTCAAATTCCTTACGAAGGCTATTTCACACAAACTGTTGAGGTAACACGCTGCATTCAATCTCGTTGCCATTATTTGGATGGCGGATGTCTATCATCGCCACGTTGGGTCAGTCTTTTGGTAGCGGAAATTTTCTATCCCAGCGCTGATGATTCTCTTGTATCAACAACAACTACCGTTGCACCCTCAGTTCAAGATTTCCAAGCCTATCAACAGTACTTGCAAAAGAGAGCGGGTGTCGCATCAGCATCTGATGGAACAACTGCAGCAACTGAATCCAATCAACATTGCGATGGTCACGATGAGATTGGTTGTTTCCAAGTTCGTCTATACTATGACTGGTTCTTGATCCCAGGCTCATGCAAATGTTGGCGACCAGACTACTTTGCCAAATATGTGAGGAGAAAGTCGGTCACCGAGTTATAAATTAAGTCAACCCGACACAAATATGACAAATTTGCGTAGGCTTAGATGTTAGAGATAACCAATTGGGAAATATTTTAGATACAGGTGGAATGAATTGATTGCACTGACTGACTAACTAATTAATGAACGTGCTCAAATTCTCTTTGGGGGTGGTTACGGTCTGTATTAAGAGATTAATTCATTGTATTTGCATAAAGAGTAACAATTATTTATTTGTACTGTAGTTCTATTTAATTATTGAAACAAAATGTATATATTGTACAATAGGATAAGACTAACTTAGAGTATGTCCGAGTATTTCATTTTATACAGAATGTAAATAAACGATTTAAAAACACTAAAAAAACTATTTGGGTTTATTTTATTGGGTCACGGGGAGAGACATTGGGGAAACTGGTCGATAAATGCTTGAAAAGCTGACTGATTCGATTTATGGGTGTGTTGGAGTGATTCAGAGGTCCTGAATCCATAGAATTTCTATTCATTTGTATGTTAGATATGATATGACTTTGTGTTCGTTTAAGGTTGCCTACACTAAGATCTAAAAGAGATAATCTTCCATTTTGGGTAAAACATCGCAGATTCAAGACTATTTGATCTTGATGAACACTAATCATATATGTATGTACATCTCTTGACGCATCTTAACCACGGGATGCATAATTGTTTGTATACATGAGTATGTATGTAGATCGTCCAGTTTGTAGTTGAATCATTAACTGATGAATCGTTTTTATATCAAAGATATTCAGAAACCTTTCATTACTCTTACGCAGGAAAATACTGATGAATATCCCACAGAACTTATCCTTGATTTATCCTTTTCTAATAATATAAAGGCAACTCAGATAGGCCCAAATCCTTAATACAATTATTTCTACTGCTCCTCGGATGCTCGTCTATAAGAATAGATGCTTTCAATCTCTCGTAAGCTTTGGTTGGAGTCAATTGAAATGTCAGATTAAGCGAAAACCTCATTCGTAGCTCTGCCGGAGGAAATTGCAGCGAACCTTTGGTGCTGCTCATTCCTTTATAGTAGAATACTCTATTATCCTTTAAAGAATTTGATCCTTCAGAATAGCTGATGTACCATCAGTTTAAATCCACCACCACGAAGAGTGAAGCAACAAATAGTCTGGTAGGAGACCAAAAAAAAGAAAACTAAGTCGTTATGTATGCAAACTGTGACATCTATAGTACTGCGGTAATTGCTATTTACCTATAAAGAGAAGAACTAGCGTCTTTTTGAATACGATTTGTCGTCAGAGGAAAAATTAGCAGAGAGTATTGCACTCCGCACCAAAATCCCAATTTGCCTTCTCGAGTAGTAAAAGTATGGCATTACCTTTATGAGCTCCACAAGAGGAAGGTCCTAGACATAAAATTCCAAACGGGCTCAGATTAATCGGATTTACTAGAGGCACACTGTCACACGGGTTTTCCATATTTCAACATCTATAAAAAAAAAAGGACGATTCACTAATTTTAAAACTTGAGATTAGTCAATATTCAGTGTGTCTGAAAGTTCTGGAGTGTTAATATTGATTTGTACCACTATCTTGTGATAGTCAACAACATCCCGATGAAGTACTGCGAGTAAGTTTATTTCGAGAAGCTACAATCGCAAGAGACTACTTTTTTGATTTAGTTACCCAAAACTTCTCAGAAAATCCTATATTGCCAACATTCAGTCCATAGTATCAGAATGAAGTTCTAACAATGTCTAACAATGCTATGCTGCAGAAAAATTTGAAAACTGCTTGCAAATTCTATGAGCGAGGGAGGCGTGTGGAACATTGGTCTTTTCGAAATAAGTAAAGGGACCAGGTAAGCCATGACAAGGGCAGATCAGAAGTAAGTTCTTACTCATGCAGGATAAAATGGAAAGCGGATGACCGGCCAGTAGCATTATATTGGCCTACGTCATCATAGGGCTCACAATCCTATAATGGCCTCGGATAAAAATGGGCTACCTCTTGACGACCCTAGCAAACCTTTAAAGGACAACAACATTCGGATTTGCTCATGGAATGTTCGCAGCCATAACAGGCAACGTGCAGCCGAACAGTTAGCAGAGCCCCTTGACTGCTATCACGCAGATATCACCGCCATCCAGGAAGTACGATGGGATGGGCCGGACATGGGCCGGAGGATGAAAAACTGTGATACAAGGGCGGGTCAATAAGTCCGTGACTTTAGGATTAAAACAGATTTTTTGATAAAAAAATAATTTTATTTTTCAACGTAGTCTTCCTTGAGCTCTATACACTTTGTCCAACGCTTCTCCAATTTTTTTATCCCTTCCAAAAAAAATGATTTGTCGAGGTCCTCAAAATGACGAGATGACTTCATCATTGGAGTCAAATCCTTTTCCACCAAGCCATTTCTTCAGGTTTGGGAACAAGAAGTAGTCGCTCGGAGCCAAATCTGGAGAATAGGGTGGATGAGGGAGCAATTCATAGCCCAATTCATGGATTTTTGCCATGGCAACTGCACATGTGTGCACCCTTGCATTGTCTTGGTGGAAAAGAACTTTTTTCTTGGCCAAATGAGGTCGTTTTTTTTTCAAATCGTCACTGAATCGGTCCAATAAGTTGGCATAATATTCCCCATTGATTGTTCTTCCCTTTTGAAGGTAGTCAATGTGGATTATCCCGCGTGCATCCCAAAAAACAGTCGCCATAACTTTATTGGCTGACAAACACACCTTGGCCTTCTTTGGCGCCGATTCACCCTTAGAAACCCACTGTTTTGACTGTTGTTTGTTGTGATGGATCCATATTTCGTCCACGGTTACAAAACGGCGCAAAAACTCCTCCATATTGCGATTAAACAACGCCAAACCTTCCTGTGAAGTTGTTACACGATTGCGTTTGTGGTCGACTGTGAGCAAACGCGGCACCCATCTTGCGGAAAGCTTTCTCATGCCCAAGTGATCATTCAAAATTGAAACCACTGAGCCATACGAGATCCCTACGGCTTCCACAATCTCTCGCACTTTCAATCTTCGGTCGGCCAACACCATATCGTGAATTTTTTCGATTGTTTCGGGTGTAGAGACCTCAACTGGGCGTCCAGGAGGTTCGGCATCTTCAGTGCTTGTACGGCCACAACGAAATTCAGTAAACCACTTTTTTACCATTGAAATCGATGGTGCAGAGTCCCCATAGTATTTATCAAGCTTAGCCTTGGTCTCGGTAATGGATTTTTTTCGCAAGAAATAATGCTTAATAAGCACACGAAATTCACTTTTTTCCATTTTCTCCTCAAATTAGTGAGTAGTCTGATAAAAATAGCTGTCAAACACAAACTAACTGACGCAGCAAGTTTAAATTTTGACAGGAGTCAAATGACAAATGCCTGTTGACAGGAGCAGTGTTGCTGTTTCAGTAAAGAGGTCAGAAATTCAAAAATGCACAGAATTATTGACCCGCCCTCGTATATACTATGGTGATTGTTATAAGGAAAAGAATGAGTGCTTATTCGGATCGCCATATGCGGCTGACTTAGACGAGAAATTGTGAGCATCCGACACGTGAGCGAGCGCCTTATGACAATCCGCATCGGGACTAAATTCGCTAATATAACTGTAATACGCGACTATGCCTCTACGGAAGACAAGGATGACGCCACCATAGAATGTTTCTACGAGCTTCTCGACTAGGAGGCCCAAAGTATGACGTTAAAATCGTACAATGTGATTTAAACGCCAGGATAGGAAAGACGGATATCTTTCGTGGGACAGTTGGTAAGCATAGACTACACGAAACCGACATCTCGCAACGGACTTAGACTTATTAACTTAGTGGCGAGACGAAATATTACTACACAAGTGGACTTGGCGGTGAACGGATCTTCAAACGCTAAATCAAATCGATCATTTTACGATAGACGTAAAGCTTGCCTACAGCATCCTGGACGTTTGAACTTTCCGGGCAGCCAATTTTGACTCGGATCACCATATTGTTGGAGCCAAGATGCTAATGCGGATTTTCCAAGCGCAACAACAAATACTCGTAAGAACTACTGTGAGAAGATATGTATAACGTAGAAAAGGTGTAACCGCTAGAGACCACCAGAATCTTCGCCGGACGCGTATACCGAAATCTTTCAATAACTCCTATGCCATCAGCATCAAGTACCGAAGACCAGTGATAACGCTGCCAAGGTGCCATCAGAGACACCGCAACTGATGTGCTGGGTTTCACCCGTCCACCACCAAGAAAGGGTTTGATGACGGATACCGTCAAGCACTTGCAGTTAACAAGAAGTCTACAGAGCGGCGCTACAACGAAGGACGAGAGCCGCTCGTGAGCTCTACGAGCAGAAGAGACATCAGCTTCCCAGAAGAAGAAAAAAGCAAGAAAGCACGAGAAGTGTGTCAAAGACATTAAAAGGTTGTACTTCAGGAAGAACTTACGGAAGTTTTACCAACGGGTAAAAACAACGTGTCAAGGCAAGAAAACTCGTACAGAAGCCTGGAGAGATGAAGAAGGAAACGTTATAGCAGGCTCATAATCGGTGCTGAGAATATGGATAAACTTCTTCTGCAGACTGTATAAATGCGACGAAACCTAACATCCCGTCGTCAGGCAGAATAGGCCATTCAACTTAGACGATGATCGTCAAAACTTCCGTCCGCTTGACCAAAAGGAAGTCAGGATAGCAATATCTAAGCCAAAATTCAACAAATCAGCTGATCTTGACAGCTTACCGGCCGAGATATTCAAAGCTGCTGGAAATGACTTTGTGAAGAGAATTTACCAACTCATTTCTCAGATCAGATCAGAGAAGTGCATGGCTGATGATTGGAATCTCAGCATCGTTTGCCCGATCCACAATATAGCAGATCCCCTCAACTGCACCAACTATAGGGTATAAGTCTCCTCAACCACGGATACAAAATTTTATGTCTTGTCCTGCCAAACTCGTCCGTCTGTGCAGAACGACGATTAAAAACATTCGTTGATCTGTCAAGGTCGTAACGACTTAACCAAGACCTATAATGTTAAAAAAGGTTGAAAGGATTGTGCGGAACTCACAGGTGAACAATGGAGTTCTGTGCAACTACTAGCGTATACCGATGATATCGACATAATCTCCACTATATAGGCTTGTTACTTGAATCTCATGTTCACCCCAAACTGTAACGCCACCTTAGCAATTAAAGGACAGAAGGATATGGCTGAAAATGTTATAAACAACAAGAACTTGTTGGAAGGATTACTTTTGCGAAGTAAAAAACCAATCGCCGTTTCTTTGGACTCAGAAGGTTATTTGAATATAAGACTCTCTCTCAAACAATAAACAAACCATTCTATAAGACTATATTGTCTGTATAGCTACTGTATGGCGCAGAAGTATACACATTGAAGCATCCTTGGTTGCTAGGAGAAAAAAGTTATTAGAGTGATATTCGCTTGTATTTGAACAAACGAAATTTAAAAGGGGAATATTCAACAATGAGCTGCGGACCTAGTCAAAGGAGTCTGAATTTACCGAATTATATTGCTAGGAAATGTTAAACGAATAAACATAAACGTTCAGGCTGGAAAAGTCGACAGATCCGTCCCGGAGGGACAACGCGGTGAAGAAAGATCTTGTTTTAGAAAGCGCGTTCAAGTGGTAAAGAACCTCAGGCATCTATGTATGTAATTATAACTGAGGCTGTTGATTAATACTACCTCAACTAAAGAATCTTATCGTAGTCCCTTTAAATATTCACATTCGTACTTGGAAAGTTTCCTATTAGGTGCTATTAGTGTAGTGCATTGTGCCCTAAGAGATCTTCAGATCGCACACTAAAGAGCATTTATAAAAGAATGTACATAGGTTTTCACTTCAAAACTATGCTTAGCATCGTCAGTTTCTTTTACCTAGTCCTGCTATAAGTTCTGCTACACAGTTTCCAGCGCTTATCGTTTGAAACTTCTTGCGGGAATAGAACCATCAACTTTCTTTTCAGAACACATGCACTGATCAGCGAAGAATACTAGTCAGTTTGGTTTCAGTTTACAAATTATTAACATGGAGTGGGGCGTTAGAAAGAATCGATTCACGGTAATAGCGTTGCATAAGTGCGGAAAGAGTGCCGACCAAATTTTCGAGCTGCTAAAACTACTCGGAATATCAAGAATATTCGTTTATCGGGCTATTGCTTGCTTCGGCGAATTGTCTGGAGTAGACGACAGGACAGTAGCGACTTTAGCAGTGGCACGCGGACATTGGCCATGAAAACATTCTGTTTACGGATGAGAAAATTTTTACCGCGGAAGAAGTTTTCAACAAACAAAATGACAAAATTTATGCCACTTCATCTAAGGAAGCGAAAAAAGTTCCAAGGATTCAACGTGGACATCATCCTGATTCCGTAATGGTTTGGTGGGGGGTCTCTTACCATGGTGTCACATCCCTCCATTTCTGTGAAAAAGTCCTAAAAACTTGTGGAACGATTTACTAAGATGTGCTAGAGCGTGTTATGAAGGGTTTGACCGATACCCTTTTCAATGGATACAGATGGGTCTGCCAACAGGACTCTGCTCCAGCGCACAAAGCTGAAACCGTGCAGGAGTGACTCAGAGACAATATTCCTGACTGATTGGCCGTCGTGGAGTCCAGATCTGAATCCACTGGATTATGATTTGCAGTCAAAATTGGAGAACATGGCCTGCAAGACTTCCCACAGAAATTTGGGAAGCTTTAAAACAGCATTAACCAGAGCAGCGTCCACGATCTCAATGGAAACCATACGTGCTATATAGCCATATAGCCCAATGGCCACACAGTTTGGAAACTTGTGTTAAAGCAAAAGGCAGTCATTTCGAGTGAATCCATTTTTTCTTAATAATCAATATTGTGGTCTAATAAATGAAACAATTTTGAATACAATATGTTTACTAGTCTTTTTTTTATAGCGTTTTATATTTGTAACAGAACTTATGGCAGGACTAGGTATTTGTGTTTTGTAATTTTAATGATTCGGTAATTCATTCCTCAGCAAACTGACGTCTCCGCATACAACAGGACGCGTCGAATATTCTACGAGACTGATTCACTTTCGCTCGTCATGGATCCAAATGGTATACCATATATGCCCTGTTCGGTTGTTCTTCTGTGGTGGATAAACCACTGCTCAAACTTGTAGTAAATACGAACACTTATCTGATGTTGTTAAAGCGAAGTTTGAATACCCAATCCAATTGTGTCGTCGAAATCGAAAAACTTTCCATACCCCGTTTGACCGAAGCAAAATACAAAAAGCATTTATCCACATTTATTGAAGTGCAATGCCCATATCTGGAAAGAGCTCCTTAAAGCACTCCGCACTTGCCAGATAGGCTTCAAACCCGTGCCATAAAAGTCTAGATGATGTCAGTACTACAAAATCCATTGACACCCTCTAAAACAGACATAATCTGCTTGCCTAAACTTGTGCTATCGCTATTTCCACCACCTGTGGTCCAACGAAAATGACAGTAGCATTCCACATCCTAAAACCCACAACGATAACACCTGTCCCGCTATAAGTGCTCAGTTGTTTACCTCAAAACCCACTCTCGGAAGTACTTTGACATATCGCGATATCTTCCTAAGCCGTAACTTGCTTATGGAATGCTCTGCGGAACTCTATTTCCCGTCATTACAACTTGTAAGCATTCAAAGCCAAGATACATCGGTATCTCTTTTTCTTATTGTACCTCCCTAATTGTCGGAAGTGCGGAAGATTTTAAAGGTGATAATATGCTTTTGATCGCGCGCACTTATTGTATAAAAAATGACTGGCCAATTCTATTTTTAACTCCGACCGAAAGATATAATACTCCACTCACGTTCATATTTTTATCTTCCTAAATTTAAATAGAACAGTTGGTGTCAATACCGCATTCGTCGTATTACACCTCTGACAACTAAACGCATGGGATCAAGGTTTTTCTTCGTTTTTTTTTTAATTTTTCAACATTTGTGTAGAGTATTGTGCCTTTGTTATGTCGTACTATGTTTTCTTGGCCTCGTTCCTCAAACAGCAGCCAGAAATACAATTTAGTGCCCCAATTCAATTTTACTTTTGAACTATTCAACATATGTATAATACATACGCTGAGAAAATGCAAGCAATCTAACAACTCGTAAATATCAAAAAGACAAAGCAATAATAAATAAATTAGAAAAACAAAAAAAATGTTGATATGTAAAATTTAATTTTATAAAGGCACTTTCTACTAAAAATATATATGTACTCGTATTCTCTTTTTACAAATATCAAATAAAAAATTAAACATTACTGTACATACAAAAATTTTGATATAAATACTAGGTAAGGCCGATTTCCAGGTATCACGAGTTATATTACACTATTTACCGGCAAACCTTCTGATAAGGCAATCAGAGGAAGCCAAAAAACGTGATTCGGAAATATGCCCTACCCTTCCTTGGAACACTGCCTAAGGTATAAATACACACGAAAAATATATTGACAATCATTGAAATAATAATTTTTTTTTCTTCTGTTAAAAAAAAAAGAATAAATAAAATTAATTTGCCACAGACTTATCTGGACGGCAACCTTTTCAAAGTATTTTTTTATTGGAGTTAATCGCGCAGCAACTTGGTCACTACACTGGAAGTGAAAACTTCGCCTATTTATGACTTCTATCTTGGGATATACCGTATGCGTAATTTTATAATCATGCACTTCTCGCAGCATTTTCCAATTTCCAAGCTTCTTTCATTTTTTGAACACATTCTCGGTGGCCAGATTTCCACAGAATTTGTGTTATGACGCCCAATGTAGCTTCACCGTCTTCGGCATTACGAATCCAGTCCAGCAGTAGTTGATATATAACCTATTAAGAAATATAAAAGTCTTTTTAATAGATGTTGATTTAAATCAAATTATAGTATTTTTATGTATTATTTTATGGTGGGGGGATAACGTTAATTCGGCGAAGAAAAAGTCCGTTTTTAAGATTTTTTTTTTAGACGCATACAAATTTATTTAATTGATTGTGACATTATAGTACAACAACATATGGGTGGCCGTGCCTCAAGTGGTAGTGTGTTGGCTTCCCAATCGGACGGTTCGGGGTTCAATACCACCAGTGACCGAAAGACTTTCTTTCAGGCAACTAAAATCTTGTGAGGAGAATGGTTGCCTAAATATAACATCAAGTCCGATTTACACTAGTAATTTAGTCTCCCCATTAAATGTTGGATACCACCCATGGAGCGAAATAACCACTGAGTCCAAAAATCTTTCTCTCTCTTTCTATCCAATTTTCCGAAAAACTTAACACGTGCTCCGGCATTTTAAGAGTAGTAATACCTTCTTGAGTGTTAAGTTCTTCCTTAATTTTTGAAAGCAAAATATTAATAATTAAACCGATGGCAGCAAAGTTGTCCGCCGGTGAACCGTATAACTCATGACTAGATCATCGATTTTCGCCTAAAAAATGGGTCAACTTGTTATTGTAAAATTAATAATTATGAAAAATAATATCCCTTGGTCATTTATGTAAGGCAGTAGTACACTAAATTTCAAAAGAATCGGTCGAGTAGATTTTGATTTGAACCGTTCACCGGCTTCAAAAATGGCATGTGTCAGAAAATCGATTTAAAGTTTTGTATACCAGAAAATCCAATATTAAACTTGAAAAATTTGAGCGCTTAAAGTTCTATATCGTAGTCAGTTTTGCTCCGATTTGTTTCAAATTTTGAATGTACCATCATATGAAACAATAAACAAAAAAGAAAAAAGTTTAAAAACTTTACTCCCCCTTAGGGTGGTCAAAAGGGTGGTGAATGCGATTCACAAGTGTTCTTACTTTAGCCTCACACCATCAAGTCCTACTTCTCACCTCCACGTGGTGACTGCTGGGTGCCTAGTACCTCGACTGAAGATGGGGTAACCAACCTGTGGGGAAAGCCGTTGATGGCAGCTGACGAGATAGCGGTGTGTGTGTGGGGGGTTCTAAGGATGAAATCAACCAATATTGTTGACGACCAAAAGACAGCGACTTTCGGATGTGTACGTGGAATGTTCGGACTTTGAACAGGCCGCATGCAGCCGAAGAATTAGCGGAGGCCCTAGACTGCTATAAAGCAGATATCACCGCAATTCAGGAAGTGCGGTTGGATGGGCCGGGCAAAAGAAAGATGAAAAACTGTGACGTTTACTACGGTGATTGCTATAGGAAACGTAACCAGCGTCTATTTTTATTCGGATTTGTTGAAAGCGGCAGACTTAGGCAAGAAGTTTTGAGCTTTCGACAAGTAAGTGAACGCCTTATAACAACATCAGCCTTATATGCGCTCACGCATAGGAAAAGGACGATGCTACCAAAGAAAGTTTCTACGAACTCCTCGACAAAACCCACGATCAATGTCCGATGTATAACGTTAAAATCGTCCTTGGCGACTTTAATGCCAAAATTGTAAGGAGGACATCTTTGGTAGCATAATCGGAAGACATAGCCTACACGACACCATATCTGGGAATGGACTTAGGTACGTCTACGGATATCTCAGACGCCACAACAAAGGGGAAAACTATGAGGAGATTTAACGTTGAACGGTTGCAATCGCAACAAGCCGCCAGAACCTTTGCCGATCGCGTATCCCTCATCCTCTCGAGAATTCCTTTACAGCCAGCATCAAGTGCTGAGATGCAGCAGGAGATGACGTGGTGAAAGCATACACTAACAACTTATTTCCAAGATTTGGTCGGATGAATGTATGCCTGATGCAAGGAAACTCAGCATTGTTTGCCCGGCTTGCAAGAAAGGAGACCCTCTAAACTGCGCCAACTATAGAGGTATCAGTCTCCTAAACATCACATATAAGATCTTGTCTGCCGTATTGTGCGAGCAACTAAAACAAATTGCCAACGATCTGATTGGATCCTATCAGTGCAATTTTAGGCCCGGTAATTGACCTAATATTCACACTGCGGCAGATCCTGGAGAAAACCCGAGAAGTTCAGATCGTTACTCACTACCATTTTACCGATTTGACAGCATCTACAAAGACGAGCTATACAGAGCCATGTTTAGTTTTGGCAACTCGTACGCTTGTGCAGGATGACGATGGCTCCTCTCATTTTTAGGCCGCATATGACAGCATCTATAGAGACGACCTATACAGAGCCATGTCTAGTTTTGGCTTCCCTGTCAAACTTGTCCGCTTGTGCAGGATGACGATGGAGAAAGCTGGCTGCTGCATCAAGGTTGTTAACGACCTAACCGAGACCTTTGATGCCAAAAAAGGATTTAGACAAGGCGACGCGCTATCATGTGACTTCTTTAACATCATACTTAAAAGAATTGTGCAAAACTCACAAGCCAACAGACATGGTACGATCTTTCAAAAGTCTATGCTGCCAACAAGAAGGGACACCCAACATCAACGAATCGGCCAGAATATCACTTTCAAATATAGTCTAGCACCTGGCGATCAGTGTGAGTAGTTCTTAGAATAAGAATTGGAATGGATGAGTACTCATTCGGACACATCAGAGTAATTTCCTTCTTGCTGAAGAGAATGAAAACGGAAACTCTCTGACGACCAAAGGCGGCTGCAGGAACTGAGAATTCTGGACGGTGTCAATGATGCTATCATGAAAGGGGTTGCTAATATCTCGCTTTTCGGACAGCTAAGCACCCAAAAAGTGCGATAATATAGCCAACCTGGAATGACTGAGCGAGTTCGTCGGTAGCACGAAGGCTCCATGTCCAAAAACCGAACTGATTATTGACCAAAACAAAGAATTCTTGGATCTCATCAGACCTAACGGACGTTCGACCATTCCAGGTTCATACACACTAAAGGACAGGCTAGATCGCAACCTTCGGCGCCCCAATCCAGAGCTTAACAGCAAGGTGTGGGAGGTTATTGAAATGCGAAACCACACCAAAGATGGCATGGAAATTGTGGTAAAACTAAGCCACAAATCTATGCCACTATGCCACTACTACGCAAATTCAACTACAAGTTCCGGGTCGGGGTGAACCGATGCAAGGTCCGACATTTCACTGTCGCCTTGCGTAGGAAGCCGAAGGGGAAGGTGAATCACCATGATGAAGATAGTACAAATAAATGCACAGTAAGGCGGCCAGCGCAAACCCTGTCTACCTTATGACTAAAGAGGAAATCTACATCGCCTACATCCAGGAACCTTGGATAACCCGAGGCAAAATGAGGGCTGAAATTAGTCGAACTGGTCACCTACAAGACCGAATCAGGTAACGAAACTAGAATTACGGCCTGTATAGTTGCAAAATCTAATATCAAATTATCTATCTGCAGGCTTCTAAGCAATGACGATCAGGCGGTAGTCAGTTACGGGCGGCCGAATAATCTGTTCCTCAAGCTTGCCTCGATATACATGCCGTATGGATCGAATAGCGGACACCCTCCAGTACTAATACTTAGCTCAAATATTAACAAGGGACAGCAGGAAAGATCCGATGTGATTATTGGATGCGACAATAACCCTCATAATACACAGTGGTGTAGCTCGGACACAAACTCTCGAGGTAAGTCACTATCCCAATACACAACTGACCATCATCTTTTAATAGCTAACCGCGATAATGAACCAACGTTGGTAGTGAAAAATAGACGGCAGGTCTTAGATATCGCCCTGCTGAGTAACTCTGACACCCTCGCCATAAGCAACCGGAAGCTATCTTAGGTCATATTGTTCTCTGATCATATTTAGAACGATAAAGCTTAATGTCAAACACATACCCATACATCCTCTACTGTACAAAAATCGCAAAAATACTAACTGGGAGAACTTTACAGCAGAGATAGATCAGCAACTTTATTTCATGAAACATTGAAAGCACAGCACAGTGTGAGATGTTAAGGAAAGTGATATCTAAGCAACCTATAGTAGTTGCAGATGTAAAAATACCAGATGGTAACTACACGAAATCCAATACTGAAGCTTTGGGACTTTCGTTAGAAACCCACTTTCCTGGATGCACTCTACTCCAACACCAGTAATAAATATAAAAATATTTTTTCCTAGCCAATATGGAAACACAGAGCGGATAGTAGAAGAAAAGAAAATAAGCTGGTAAGCAAAGCCATCCCCATCTAAAAGACTTCAGGCTATAAGCCTAACATCATTCTTTTTAAAAACTTTGGAAAAACTGCTTGACACTCATATTCGTAAAGTAAAGGCACGGAAACGGCCCTACATAACGTTGTCAGCACGATTGAAAAGTC